>LS997567.1:39608774-40808774 GCA_000469685.2 Haemonchus contortus | reverse complement strand
GCCGCGTGCGGCAAACTCGTGCGATGTCGTGCTGGGACCTAACAAAACAGTTGCGGGAAACACATGGCGTTGTACATATTCCTGTGAATGCCGCCATCATCATATAAAATCGAGGTTTTGAGGACCAGAGATTTTTAGTAGGGCAAAGCTGATAGGAGTACGTAGGCTATAGCTCGGGAGATTAGTTAGGGAACAATTTCTATGTGAAATTCAGGCTCAAACAAAATGAAAGGTCATTTAAAAAAAGGAGGTGCAATAGTTGCAACAATGGCTACTGCAGAAACACATAGAAGTTTCAGTGAAGTAGTGTAATGTATAAGAAAGGTTTTCCGCCTCTTATTTCATATGTAGGTAAATAAAACAATTGTTTCCGTTCACTAGACACGGAAATACTTCTAAGTACAAGTGGTCAGTGGAGGTAAGAAAGGAAAAATGACGATTTTCCAGTTTTTCGTGATTAAGATCACCCTGTAAAATTCCAATATGATCCCAATCGATTTTACTACTATCAATATCACATTGAAAAAGATATGGATAGAGTTTGTTGTCCTCAATTAATCCCTGCAGCCTGGATGCGCCCTGTGTTCGGCTTGCTTTCAGAATCGTAGTGGCGTATTGAATGCATATGGCCCATACAATGACTTGAGGTAGGTAGCCGATGTATAAGTCGGTATTTTCATCCATTCAAGCGAGTCTGGTTTTATCAACCAACCACGGAATAATGAAAATCTTATTTGGCCTGGGCAGATATCGATCCGGGATCCTAATCTCGGATCATGCGTGCACGGTAGTGCGTCGTTTGCAACCACACCACCTACTGCATGCCTTATTATAATATTATATTATTTTATCACTAATAAGAAAACAAAAAACAAAACTCATACTTATATAACAAAAAACTAATATGTATATATAAACTTTTATGACAAAAAATATTTTACTACTGCATTGCTGATTTATTTATTTAATTTGCATACTTTGCATAACATGTTACTTACTGATCGAAGTCAAGAATTTTTCTCATTGAAAGAACATTCAAGATAAAGCATGATAGCCCCTTTTCTTAACACGTTGACGACGAGACCGTTTGAAGGCGCTGACTAATCGTCGGTTACCATTGGCGGACCTCGTCCCACGGGACAGTCACCTATTGAATTTGATGTATTCATGAGAATTAAGATTCTATTTGTGTGGAACAAGTAAAAACTCCTGGAAACAAAAGAAAAACTTGTATTCTGTCAAGATCTGGGTGAATTCTCCAAAATCATGCGCTTTGTAGACCATCTCGGTGTATGAGGCTTTAAATCGTGAACATTTATAGGAAGCACTATTCAAACGTTTGGCGGGAACAAGATTAGGGGTAAGGCGCCAGTTGTTGGAAGGAGTTCAAATTTTAATTGTTGTCTGATATGATGTATGACTCCTGACTCTATGCTTAATATTTCCATAAAAACATTAGATTTAGATGGATCATGGGTCGACGCTAAAGTTAATGAGTAAATAAGTACATGTAAAATATGAAACAAAAAAAAACCTGAGAATTTCTTCATTTGGCTGACTACAGAACTGTCGGTCACCATTGACCGACATTGTCGTCAACGTGTTAAATAAGCGTAGTGAAAGTCTTATCTATCTACTTACTTACTGTAGCAAAAAAGTAAAGTAAAACAACTGATTGGGGAAGAAAAACACCCCTTGTTACTAGGATAAAGAAAAAGATGATAGCATGAAGTAGAAAAATGTAAAAATGGGAGTCATCAAAATGACGTCATGATTGTAGTGTCAACTACAGCAAAGCATTATTGAGTAACAACAAGTTGCCCAGTAACCAAAGGAAATGTCCTCTAACATTTCAATAACTACAAAATCTTTTTAAAAAAGTTTCTATATAAGTCCATTTATTCAGGAATCGTGAAAGAAGAGAAATTGGAAATAGTGAGAAGGGATCAGCTTGGATATACAAATTCTCCATAAAAAGCCTACTTTCAAGAACTCGTAACTAATTAGTTCTAACCACTCGGGAAAAAAAAGAGAGAGAAGTCGAGTAATAGCGATAGTCGGCAGACGGATGGATGAAGTAAGCTGAGAGGGCAGATAGCTTTTTAAAAATCTGTCAGATTTATTTTCTTTAACGAAGTGTGATATCTAGCTAGTCATCTAATTAGGTATGGATGTTATGCCATGTCGAATACACAGAGCGCAGACATTGCAGGCTTCATGACGCATCAGCTGATTATTGATCTACTTTTTTACGACAACTTTACTCAAGTATTTTTGTAAACAAAAGTGAATGAATTAGCTAGAATAGAAATCGGTGCACAGAAAAAACCCCTGAGCACTTCGTTAGTTTTTTTAGTAATTGAGAACTAATAATGATATTTGGTTCGTAATGATGTGAAATGAGATCAGTAGAACCAAAGTCATCATTACTGGATTTCATTTTTAGTAACGTTTAACAGGTGAAATGAACAATGAAAAGAAAGTGCAAATTTTTCTCGAAAGGGCGTTACCTCAAAAAAAAAAGACCTCTAACTCGCCCACGATTCCGTTTATGCATAACAAAATGACGACAAATTGTAAGTAAACGTCAATGAACGTGTATTCAGCTTGAATAAAGTGCGGCTATACAAAATGAAAATCAAACTACATCTTTCAGTTTAACTGTTACCTAGTAATCATTCCAGTATACGAAAGATTTGCATAGAAAATCAAATCAAAGTTGACCAAGGTGGCACAGTAACTAGTACGAAACTCTTGCCATAAGAAAAGCGATATGTGGCCCTTTCGTGTCAAAGAGCGGTCTGGATGGACTCAGCGAGAGTTCGAAGTTCGCTTGAAAACAAACATCCGCTGTCATGGCCGCCCACTGGTGGGCGTGCCGACCGAACGGACTGTACATGGGACCCCCCCCCCCTTTCGGGTCACTCTCCTGGCATCTTAACCATGAGGCAGAGCTTTCATGAAGCCATAAGAAGGCTTACCATAAGAAGGTCCGCCAGAGCTTCCATTAATCTTGAATAGCTAGGACCTTTCAAAAGCACCATAGGGAGATTCACCATAGCCGTCATTAATCACGAGAGCTCTTACACTTGATCGATCCACTTTGGGTACTCCGTATATTCCACCTGATTTTCAGGACATAGTGTTTCTTAACCAGTATTGGGTACTCGAGATAAACCGCAAGAAATAACTGATATGAACGCCGGTGCAACAGCTAAGCGACGAAAGTGCCTGGACATGACGTGATTTACCGATTCAATCCCCTATACTTGGTTACGACACTGTAATTTTTGTCACGATACCATCACCGCCCTACCGTACCCATAAGGTGAATCAATTGTTATCAGTTATGATTACATGAATATCATGTGATATGAATATATACGGAACAAAAGCACCGATCCATCTGCTGGCGCCCACGTGCCAGTTCAAGGACGAAATACGCATTCAAAAAAATCAGTGAACGTGAAATGAGGAAAGATTCATGGGCAACCGATCCCGATCTTGTTCCCCTTCGATATTAGAAGAATTCAAAAAAATCCTTCTCAGAAGGAATCATTTTCAGGTTGCAAGTGGGCCAGGCCTCCAACAGTTTTCCTACAGATGCTCTTCAGTACCGTATTTTCAAGCTCCTTTACTGGCACCTGTTCTCAATCCACTTTTCGAGGAACACTTGCTGAAAATGCTTCTGCAAAATATATCTCAGCGCGAGAATTTCTAATATCATCAAAAACACTCGCTAATAGCACGAACAGCTAATCTCCTGTCAAAGTTTTAACTGCTGGGAGTGGTTTCGGCCTGGCACTGGTAGCTGTATTTAACACAAACTACTGTTTCATGGTTTCAAATCCAGATGTGAATAAAGATGAAATGGTGTCGTCTAATTGGACGGACAACTTGGATTTACTTACCGGTCGATAGTGACGATGAACAGTAATGGATATTAATAGCCTGCAGTAAGCGAAAATATCTATTAGTAGAAAGGGATTTTCATGAAAACAACAAACTACCTAGTATTGACTGGATTTCAAACAATGAGCCTGAAGTAATTACGCGTTGCTTCAGTTCATACATGCGTACGAATTAGAAGGCGTAAATAACGGCCGGTAAAGAAGTTTTTTACTACAAACTTTACGAAGTAATCGTGTAAATTTCACCCTTTCTTCAGTCACATACTAGTAGTACTGCTTAAGTAGTAGGGAACTCTGAACTAGTACTACTTGTTAAGCATTAAGTAGAAATTAAGGTTGTGGTCGTAATCCTCAAGCGGTTAGATACGCCTCAGTCGGAATTGGTCCGTTCTGTCGTGAGCGTGGGAAAAGTACGAGTCTGACCAGACTTCCTCTGTCTGTCTGGCTTCCTTTTCTCATGGAGCTTTTTATTAATTCATTGTTCAAAATAAATAACACCAGGAATCATTGTTTACTTTGAGCTGTGGCAGTTAAAGTCAATAGAACTCACTGTTGGTGACGATGCATCGTTGAAGTACATTGGTCCTTTGCTGTCTACCCCGAAAAGGCAAGATTAAATAGAGTAATGGCGAGTTAGATTATCTGAAAACCGGATTATCAATGTCTACGAGTTAGTATACGGAAATGACGATATATACGGAAAATACTAGTCTGTATGTAGTATAGCAGTAAGATGTAGTATGGCAAAGTAGTGAAACGCAAACAGGTTAACCACACTTCCGTTTTTTACTAGTATGTGAGTGTCAATATTACATTAACCAAGCTCCAGTGATACCATCCAAAGGGAGTTGGAGGCAAGATAAACCATAGGAAATTGGAGTTTCATAGACGAAGGGTGTATGGATTGGGCTATTTTTTGATATTAGATCTCAATGATAAAAAAATGAGTGAGGCATAGGAGATAAAAAGAAGAGGAACCTGAGCTTTTAGTTTTGATTTCATCAGATTTTTTGATGCTATAAATAGGAAAACGTCATCACAAAAGAACACATAATTAGAGTGTTTTTGACAACTTTTTTTTGAAACATTTGTATCTAGTTCCAAACATACATGAATCCTCAAAAAACAAAACGTGGAAGGACTGGATTGCAGTAATTTGAAGAATCTCCATATTGCTATGGTTAACCTTGGTTCAGCAATGAACGAGATTTAATGTATTCTGCTCTCGAAGGCAACGATAAAAACAGTGGCACACATTATTTATATGATAAAGGCGTCAAGGGACTCCCAGGGATTGCTCAACGTGGCAATGGGATAAGGTGTGCAAAGCAAACTTGTGATTGGTGATTGCATACGAAGACCAATCACAGGGTTTGCAAATGCCTGCATTGAAAATTGATGGTCGTTACAGGATTCACTCAGATGGGGAAGACCAAAGTTTATTTTAGAAATGAGGGTGTCGATAAATGTTGATATACCGTACTCGTTACTTATAAGAGTGCAACTTGTAAAATCAAGTGGATAGCTTCTGACAACCTTCGATAACCTTGTATTTTGGCGTTAAGAGAGCAACGGGTGCAAGTTATGAAATTCAAACAGACTTCCGTTTTTTACTACTAAAAGAGACTGGTGCAGAGGTACAACTTACCAACCGTATCATTGGGAGTACGACTATTCATCTATATATTGTAACAACCACTACTTCAGTGCAATACCCAAAACGAAGCTTTTCGCAGCACGAGTGGTTATAACATGAGGTCTTTTCACGAAAAGAGATCAGATCTTTCAATTGCATATCAAAATTATTTATTAGTGCACGTCGAAAACGTCACAAGCGTGACACAAGAGGTGCCACGCGATGTCGCGCGGTGCAATAGACGCCGCGCGGCAGGGCGAGGTGCAAGAGGCGTTTGTAGTCGTAAGCCCGTGCGCGCGCGTGCACAGAACATGTATGCATCGAACGATCCTTGAATAAAAAACAAATTCACGTCAATTTTCAATTTTTATTTTTGTATACGTGGCATTTCTTGACGCAATATCCGGCTTCAATTGCATGGCTACCTGACGGCATTATTTGTTTGTTAAAGAATAGGCCGCAATACGTATGCTTTGAGAGGAAGCTTGATGAATGACATCATGAATCATCATATTTTCTCGGCCATGATGTTTTCAGTTTCATTCAGATAATAATAGAATGCCAAATAAGCATCAGGCCGGAGAAACAGCAACAGCCGTGCATTAATAAGATGGACGACTGCATCCAGTCATTTGTTGGGAATTTAGGAAAGCTGCAGAATAAACGCTGACCTAAATTTACCTATTAGTAAAAGCAGTAAGCGCTAAAATTCTTTCCTTTCAATTCACTGACACAAAACAATCACAATCACAGTTATCACAGAAATGTTGAGCCGAGTACCTCAGAGGTATGACTTTAAGACAACAAATAAACCTTAAGGGCGAATCGTGTAATGTTAGAGCTTCGCGTGGAAAGAAAGGCTAAGTATCATCGTTCAGAATAAAGGGGGTTTTCAGAGTAATATGAAAATGTCTACTTACCGTATGCACTAATTAAAAAGTCCAATTAACTGTAGCCCGCCTTAGAGATTGAGTATCTTCAGCTCATCTCTAACTGGTTGAATGGGTGGTTATCAAGTCTCGCAATCTACGACTGACCAATGACGATTAAGATTGACACCGATAAGGTCGTACAGTAATCCAGGGTATGTCCCACATGCATGACTTTTTTTAGTTTTTAAATACTCTGCTAAAAAATGAACTGCTGCTTTCCGATACTAGTATAATGGACTTCGACGTAGTACTTGACGTTGGCTGTGCTGTAATTGAATGACTACTTCAGGTGAGGGAAAACAAATACTACAACTATCAGGTAATAAATAAACAATAATTTCCTTACGAACACGCAGTATGTCTTGATAGTTATAGATCCTCATAAGTAATTTTGAAGATGGATGTAAGATTATGATGAATTGAATCAATTATTAACCATAATTTTTCAAAAAAAATGGAGGGAATGTTTGTGACCACCGTGCCATACAGCTTGACCGTGGGCCGAAAACTTCTCATCAGGCGCAAGTCGCACGAAGGAGTAGTAATTTATTGTTTTGGGAGAGAGAGAGGTGACAAGCCCACCCTTCACCCTGACAATCCCACTCTTACTTTCCCAATCCCCATTTCCCCTTCTATCGTCTCACACGTTCTACAGTTTCAGTGCTTTCTTGTGGGTGTTCATACAGCATTTTCGTTCCCCCTCCCCCCCCCTCTCCTTTCCCTCTCCCTCCACGAAGAAGAGAAGAGGAGTAAGGAGGAATACTTCAGAAGGGAAAAAACTTTACTGTTATAGAGCTGACCTAGCCTTCGAAATAACCCGCCGAAACAACTGGAAGCTCGAACATGCAATACAAAGAAGTAAACGGCCATGAGTTTTTCAGAGTACAGACACTCTCACGCCGAAGGTAATACTATACAGCAAAGTTGTAAATGAATACATGTGTGAACATAGGGGATCCGAAGTGTCTACTGCGTCAAACTGCCAATGACAACGGTGTGCACGACAAAGACATGGCACCATCATTCACCAGTGGATACTTAAAAGTTCCGATTTTTCGCCACCAATTCTACGTATTGGAAGGATTTTTCTTAATCAGTTTTCAATTTGCTCAGAAAAAACATGTGAGAGTACCCTAGTAGTAAGTAAGATGCCATCACATCATTAGTAAACGATTTCAGGTGTTTCTGACAGCACGGCGTATCACAAGGGGTGTTAGCGAAGGGCAATTTGTCAGTACATTTAATGAGTGATAGGGAAAACCACCAGAGGAAGGATAAGTAACAGAGAAGTGTCATGGAAAACAAGGGGGTTCTGGTCCATTATGCATCACGCCAAGGGTCTTCCGTTACCCAAACAACAAAAGAAGCCGTGGATAGAACCTTCACACCCACTATGGATAGGCCCTCTACATCATCTATGGATAGGCCTTCTACTCACCAGACGGATATAAGTCACTCAATTCTAGGGCTTCTCGTTATGCACCGAGACGAAGAAGCCCCCGTTAGGCATCGAAATGAAGAAACCCCTCTGATTATTTCTTTTGAAGACGTGCAAAATGCTATGTTTTGGGTCATTGATTACGAGATACCTTATTATTACACCTTGTCAAGTGCCACTTCAACGAGGAAAACTCAATAAATCATCTGTCAACTAGTAATTTACTGCTGTCCAATTTTCTGCCCTCCTTGTCTGTTTTGAAATCGAGAAATCGCCAAAAAAATAGTCCTGAGTTCGAGGTTCGGAAAGAAGGAGGCCTAGGAGCTCTCAGCACTAAATCCAAGAGAAGGTCCAGCCTAGCAACCTCGTTAATATGAAATCCTACGTCAATATCGGATAATGGAGGAACTCAGAAATCATCTCGGACTTGGATTTTTAAGGGACCCTTTGTTCAAAAAAGAATTTGAAGCACAAAAATGAAATATCAGCTTTGCAAGCGAGTTGAGAGTGAATTTATGGAATTCCATCGGCACGAACAAGTTTTTCTTTTTTCGAAAAAGCGGAATTTGAACGAGGTTCTTAAGGGCCATGGCAAAATGATGAAAAAAGTCAAGTGAGATTCAAACAAGACCTCCACTTGTTGGAATAAATGGCCATAGACGAGCTAAGGGGCCATCCAGTGTTGGCCAAACGATTGAACATCTCCGGAATGGTAGCAGTACGATGGAAAAGGGTTCCCCAATAATTACGTCCCAACGCTGTTCCAATCAGATTCTTAAAGGGGACCGAGTTTGACTTTATTTTCCCACCTTTTCGCTCTATTTTCAAAAAAATACGGTCAGAGCCTGAAAGTAAGCCCATTTCCCACGGGAGCCTGACCCATGGCAACTGAGCTGGAGCTCACAAGTCTGCTACCTTACAAATAATTGGTAAATCGCTCGTTGATTTTGATTTCAGTGACCAGAATTGAGAGAAACTTTGCATTTACGAAGACATCACGTACGCTCTTCTACTAGTCAGTAATATTACAATGTTAACATTTCATAAGTAATAGTGCTTATTCAGCTGGAGGTGGGATAGAAAACGACGATTTTTTTTCAATTTCATATAGAATGAAAAGAGTAGAGTAAGAGTAGTAGTAAAGCTGAAACCGAAGTATCTAGCATGGGATATACGAGCGTTTTTCATAAACAAATGCGTCAACTAATCGCAAATCAGGGGATTATCCGCTCAAACTATTCAATACATCTCTCTAAGCTAATAACAAGTTAGTAGGCTGAATGAATATAGATTCTTAAGGTGATGAGTGAATATCAGGAAATTGGCTCGCGTATATGCAAATATCGGCGCTTCTTCGTGTAATCGACTCAGCACGAGTCAGTCTCAGGCTACGATTTATTCGAGGTGACAACCGAAACTAAGTGACTCGGATACAACTTTACTTTTTTCGCTACAGATACTGAATTGACTGCTTTTGATTACTAGTATGAATCAAATGGCTGAATAATATATGAAAAATGGCAAAAAAGGCGAACATTTCAAAGTAAGTAATTGTATTGTAGTAAGGTGATAGTACAAGGTGTAAAGTACAGTACGACAGAAGGCAGCAGTGCCAAGAGGCCTGGTAAAAGAGTGCTTGCGGCCAGGATCGCGGCAGAGGATGGTGCTGCAGGGTTAGGCAGTACGGATAACCAGTAATATGATGGAGTACCCCAGAGTTAGAGAGGAGAAAAGTATCGGCATCCGTATCGCTTCCCTAGGCGTTCGCTAATCCTATTAAGCGCTCTTCATAGTTGTGCGGAGATGCGGAGCACGGGGGGCACATGCTTAACACATTGATGACATCGAGAGATCCACACGGGCACGGGCACGGGCCTCACATCTCCCCCCTCCTAACCATGCCATTCGAGACGATGCTGTCCAGTAACGAGAGTCTGAAGTTGCTCATTAGGATACCTCCTATCCGTACAATTTCCCATATTATACTTTATACTGAGAACAACATTCGTAATTATGGATATTCAGGCGTATGCAGAAAGCGTCTGCGCTGAAAACTTGTAGCAGTCGAGAATTCTTCGGGAATTTTCTGGAAGCTTCCATAAAATTTTAAGGGATTTCTACGCAAAGACTCTCACGCATAGGCTAACATGGCACATGGACCCCTCTTTTTATATATTCAGCCTTAAAATGATCGAAACTCCTTCCATACTTCACACTTACTTCCTTACGAGCTCTAACTGAGCCATTGCGCTGAAGCCCATCGAAACTTGTGTCAAGTGGATGGCCCCTGGAGCTCTATAGGAGCAGCCTGTGTACGTCTTGTTCCAAGAGTTTGATGACAGAAACAACAAACTTGAAAATGAGTGCAAGGAATTTTACACATTTATAAGTAGGTGGAGCCCTTATACGGTACTTCTTTGGGTATATCCCGTGTAGTTGCATAATGCGGAACTCCAGGGAGGAATTGGCGAACGCCCTAACAGCAAATATTCTGGCCACAACATGACCGACAAAGATATTTCGATATTTCGAGTATTTATGGTCCGTTTGGATTTCGAACACAAAATTTTCTTTATTCTGTTCTTGTAAGCTAAACACTTAATTTTCGGCTGTTTGATGCAAAAACTGAAATCGTTTTTGAGTCTTTGGTTTCGTTGGACGAAAAATGTGGCTAAAAAATCGACCAAACCGTCAAACCTAGAAATACCCGGAACACACGAACTTACATACGAAATATATTTAATTAGAAGCGACTAAATTTTACAAAAGAAAAAGCTAATCGAAGCGATATTCTTAACATCAGACATCGACAGTGAGATGAGAGAAGCATTTTCTAGGGCTTTATTTTGACGCCCACGCTTACAGGAAGTATCCCACTGAAACATTACCCTCAGTCTTATAGGCAGTATTCATTACAGTGCCCTCACTGCTGAGCTGCTGGAAAAAGACTGGGGTTTGAGAACTGAGTGAGATCGAGTTACTATGTGGAAGACTGATGAACAGAGAGAAAAATAAAGGAGCTGCATAACGACGAATCAGCTAAAGTGAGCAGTGCATAAGTATAAAAGCAGCATTCAGTGGACGATTGAGTTAAGGGGTTCTTGGCAGGTGTTCATGCTTTCGAATATGTCGTTAATTGTTGACTGGTACAAACCTGGTCCTACAAACGCTCACTTGTAGCTTTAACTCGAACCAAAGTATAGACCCAAAAATTGGTAGAATGCTCCAAGGTGTCCCAAAACCAATATCGTGCCTTCCTTTGACTTGATGTTCTGTTAGCTGCTGTTTTTTGCCGCAATAAGCGTTCCGATAGTCCCAAAAGGTTGACGAGTCATGAACAAAACTTTACCTGGGACGGGTCTCAAACCCAAACTTGTTCTATCCTGGCACCGAGCTCTATCCCTTACACTACCGAGACCCCGCTTGCCCTCGCCTTCATAAAATACCAAAAAAGTAAAATCGTGTCTCATTGAATACCCTATATGGTTTTTAATAAAAGCTAAATCCATGGCGCGTCTCACTAAACGATCGGTGGTGGTCGATAAAGCTGCTAATGAACATTAGGAAAATACTCGCCTTCAAGGTACTGTCAAACAGGAAGCTCGCATCAGGTTTTGACATTTCATTGAGTTCAAAGAACTGCTTAAGGAGACCTTCTTAAGCAGTTTAATACTGGCCGTATATCGCCTTTAGGGCTTAGCCAAATCCCAATTGATGGCAATCCCGCTTCTGCCGAGATGCATATCAGACCGGGGCTGCAACTGATCCCATCTGAGCATTTTCCTGAGAAAACAGTAAAATAAATGAAATTTGATATTCTTTTTCTTTTTTTTTCCAAATGGGATAGAAATCATATGCTTCTAGCTGTGGTTCCTCGCGTTACAGTTTCTCATATATCGATCTTTCAGAGCCCTTCAATTGGGCTAACCCTACATAGTAAACCATGAACGCTCTAGAAGCTGGAAAAGGAAGTAAACAAAACGCTGAAAATGGAAAAATATCGGAGAAAAGAGGGGTATCGCATAGCCGAGGATTTTCAACAGACTGATAGAAAGATACGCTCAACAATTAAAAATAAGTGGATCAGATGAAAAATAAATGAATGAATTCTTACATTTCACACTCACTTTTTTATGGCTTCGAATCGATAGCTATAATTCCATCGGCATTCAACTTCAAAGAATAGAAGTCGTGGAAACGAAACGTGCCAGAAGACGTCGCGCGGCGGTCGCAGACGCCGCGTTGGCGGTATATGCACGACGGCCATTGGGGATGTATGTTCGAACCATTCCGCGTCTATCCACTACAATATATACGTATATTTCAGGGCGGAGTTACAACTTTGCAAAATGTTACACCGGGGCAACTAGCAACTAGTTCTTGTCCCTTTCAACGCCGCAATAATTTACCTCACCATCCGAGTAAAAGAAGAATAATTAATTAGACAAGTCATTTCTTTCAGAAGTGGATCTCAGGAAATTCCAGTTCAAATTGTAAAAAATCCTACAAAATTTGTGATTCTAAGGATTTTGTGAGGTCGAGTTCGGTCAAATAAATATTGCAAGGGAATTACAGAAAAACATGAACTACTTATTGCACAAAAAATTGCAGCGGCTTCTAGGATTGAAGTGCAAGCTTGAGTAAATCACTTAAACAGCTAATAAGTTCCAGGTATAAGATTAGGAATTACTTGAGACTGTTAAGTAGACTGCTACTTAACAATCTCAAGTAACTGTCCAGAATGAGTTTTGTTGTTCATAATGCGGCCAAGACTTGTTAGATTTTTCATCCTAGAACAATGCGAGCGTAGGTTTAACATAATGACGTAAGATGACATTTGGCATTTGATTCATTCAAATATTTATTTATTTTATTTATTTACCACATATAATTGCAGTTCATTCCGGTCACTAATATAACAGTAAATTTATTCCGAATAACAAGCACGATTGAAATCCTTCACATAGAGGAAACAGAAAAGCTGCGTTCGCAAGAGCCTTCCAGCATTGCCGTATAATCTCACCATTATAGTTCATCTTTTCAATTGGTAACTGAAAGGTATGAAAGCCAAGGTGCTTTCAGTTGTTATGTGGAAAGGATCCTCCACAGAACTCTATCTTAAACTTGTCATAAGCGACTTAGTTGGGCAATGTTGTGAAAGGTAGCCATCGGTTTTTTCCAGGTTTTTCACTCTTCTGAAGGTTTACCCATAGACACGGTTCCCCGTGGCCACTAATAGGCTGAAGTAGTGGAACTGAAACAGATATAACAGCCCCACTTCCTCAGGAGCCGTGAAAAATACGAAGAGCCCAGTCAACAGCATGAATTGCCGGTGTACCCATTTGGCCCCATAATTCACAATAACAAAAATAAAAGAAAAATCTTCGAAAAGGATGCAAAGCTTGAGAGTTGTTCAGACGAATATTCTATCATTCCGTGAAAGCCAAGGGTAAGACCGGGAGTAGTTATGAGAAAGTTTTTCATCTATCGAAGTTACCTCAGTCGATCTCGAATTGAAATTGATTTCAAATGAAACCTGACTTACTTCGATCCATGTTCTGATTGTAAATCGATCGATAATCCGTTCCGTAACGCCAAATAGCGGTCCCAGGTCATTGCAGTGGTAAAAATGGGCAACATCTTTATAGTGGTAGTCTGTAAGACATGAAATACTTGCTCTATTTGAGAACTAGATAAAAGAGAAGTAAAGTAATAGTAAAAGGCGTCACAGAAGGGATAGTATAGGTGTAGCACGAGAAGATTGCTGAAAGGTGAGCCAGTCCGTAACCACGGAATGGTCAAGGAGGTCAAAGGCGTTTTCGTTGGACAGGCTTCAAGGTGATCTGTAGGTGAATGATTGTAAAGTAATGTAAATAGTTGTAGACATCTGACATCTTAATCTCTTCTAAATAATAACCAGATATGTAATCAAATATGATAACCGGTAGTTGTACTGTATTTCAACTCTTCACGTTGAGTTATCTACGTCTTACAGTCATACTCAATTGTTCATACGTTTCTGATTGTGGTAATGCTTCTGCAAGTAGTTGGCTAAGTGATAAAAATAAAATCCACTTTGAATATCTGAAAACATTCTGAAGACTCAATCTCCCTAAACTTTGATCCCTACTAGTTCTTACAGCTCGACTTCCATTCCATAGCCATCGAATTGAATCACCCATTAGAGATTTGACAGCCATTTGTTTATATTGCTCTTCGATCAGGCCCAATGGCATCGTATTCTTGAAGTTTAATTTGACTTGGGACGAGTCAGATTTATAACTCCCTGAACTCCCTGAACTGAACATGTGAAATAGTGTCCCCCTCCCACCTTTTGGGCATGTGATACAGTAATCTCCCCAACTCCTCCCTCCCCACTTTTTAGGTCGCTTGAGTGTGTCTTCGGATTACTGTATAACACATTCACGTGGCCTTCAAACCAGTCTGGTACTTGGGAGTTCGCAATTTGCGCATAAACAAAAGCCTTCAGCTTGCTGCAGTGGCAAAACGAGGGCCAATCAAAGATTGTCGTCGGTAGGATCGACTTTTCTTGTGTTGTCTGCGTTCTCTTGCCGGAATGGCGTTCCGGGCTAGCGGCACTTCCTACACTCATTTTTTAAGTGATAGGCAATATGTACACTAAGATAAAAAGAATAGCTATGCCTAAAAGCTAGCACGTACTATTTCAGTCCAGGATCTCTTATTCCGCCCCGTTTAAAATCCTACCTGCTAAAGAGGTGGTAAGTCTAAGCGTTAAAGTGCAAGTTGCATAAGCTGTAAATACTGAGTAGGATGGCTGGCTGAGCCCATCGAGTTTTGCCGTCACGTTTTTGGGTGAGAATTTCAGACAAAGCCAAACGAACTCGTCTGAAGTGTGCCCTCAAGCATACCCGCAGGGCAAAGCGTGCTTCGTCTTCAAGAGGGCAAACGAATTACTCGTACTTCCATTTTGTTCAAACTTTCGTCTTTGTGAGTGAATCCTTATGTTGTAGGTAAATTCTTCCTTATCTTTTGATATTCTGCTAATGATTGTGTTCGCAGATTTATCGAATGGTTTCATAAGGGTTGCCATTTACAAAGTAAATAAAAAAGCATGGCTCGACTGCAACCGATAAAATCACAAGCCGAATATTCGAGCCGGGCCTAAATGTATTTTCTGGTGTGATGAGATCATTGACGTTGATCCAAGCCCATAATCCAGTTTTTTCCTGCATAGGAACTTGAATATTTCACGAAAAGATGTTGTAAAATGGTTGGGGAGACGGGCAGTAGGAACGGTTTTGTGTAATCGATTCGCCGCACGCGGCTGTCGCGTACCATTTGCCTCGCTATAGCAGTTCTAGCGTTCTTCATACAGCTCAATTGATATGCGATTATTACTTTTGTCATGATTCTACTATTAGTTCTTTCGTTCGTGTATTTCTCACTCGCTGCTGCATTCTGCTACATTCCTTCGCGCGCGTCGTTTCTCTCGCCGCGACGCGACCATTTCGTTCCTACTGCTTCACACCCAAATGGTTGGACTGAGGACTGGAGGCATTCCTAGGAATCTTGGCAAATTTCAAGGCTACAATGAGGGCATAAATTACCGTTGAAAAGTAAGATAAAAAACTTTTCTAACTTCTGTCCGCATCATCTGATGGAATCTCACACATCGATTTGGGATTTACAATTCCTATTTACTAGTTGACATGGATGCTATTGATAACCCATCTTCCACTCACTTTTGCAGGGAAGTTCAGGCTGACAACTCATAAATGCAGTCGCAAAATACTCGGGGAAAATCTCTGCACCTCGATTTACATCACATTGGGATGCGCCATGCGTCTTCTCTTCAACCATACTTCAAGTATAGTTTGAATGATCATCTCACCCACTAGTACAGTGCACAGATGTGTTGGTAAAGGGTTCTAATCTCCAAGACATCTTTCTTCTGCATAACTCGGGGCTCGAAGGAATTTCTCTGATCACAGGAGCCAGAGTGAGGGTGCCCACCTAGCTTTGCTTCAGCTTTGCGTATAAATCCATTCACCACGTTTCCATTGGCACACCGAATCGGGTTCAGCTTTTGAGGAAACATGAACTCAACTTTTTTATTATAATTCTGCGGTTAACTAGTTACAGATTCTAGCTGAATCATGAAGTATGCTTCATTGCTTCGAGAGCAACTGCGGTTAATATGACATCAGTAGTACACGAATATAATATCAATGAAATTGTCAGAGGAGAAAATAAAAATTAAAACCACAAGCAGGGGAAGGAAGTGAAAGAATCAGTTCTGTTGTGTTTCTAATGAGGTTGCCTTTATACATGTTACTAATACCGGATAGATGGAAGGAAGGCGATCAGCATCTTCATAACAAAGTTGTTAACAAAGCTCTGATCAAAAACAGAACAATGAGACCTTTCAGCTCACAGTATCTACGGACGAATGACTTGGCTAGCTCCCTGTCCTCACGGATACAATTGAGTACGATGTTCACCACATCCCCTAACCACAACCCCTATTCCGCCACTTTCCACTTTCCTTTTGCTAGTATTTATCACTTGTTATCATTTCCTATCAGTCGCTGTCAGCGTTCTCACTCTCTCGCTCGTAACTGGTCTCCCTAGAGCAGTAGAGTCATGTATTTTCATATATATTCATATATATTCACATACATATACATATACACTTATACACATACATACACACTACACACTTATCGCACCATATATGTACATACAACGATAGGATAGAATTACCTTCAGACAAATTTTTGAGTTTTGGTTTGTTTTTTTTGAATTACTCTATTTTTTAAAGAAAGACACATTTTTTTGTATATGAGTACCCAAAAGAACATGACTAGTACTGGAAAATTTGTATCGTATAGTGCTGGTAGTTAACACGGACTAACTTAAGTGTAACAGGATATACATACTTGTGATCATGACCAGAACGTAACACTGTAAGCCGCTATCATTCTTTACTTCCTTAAAAACTACTCCTTCACTCATTCTTTGGCTCATCCTGGAACATGGAGTGTACCTTCTGACGTGGGCCCTGCCCAACGTTTAGCACTTTCTCGCCCCCGCTGCGGGTACTTTACCCACATGCCTGTTCTAAAAGCCGCTGCCCACTTCACCCACTTTCCCTCTATCTTGAACTTTTTAAAGCCGAATTTCAAGGAACGCCTTTACTGAGAGCTTCAGTACACTCAGTCGACGTGCATCCCCTTTTTAAAGTGGTTCTTCCAACAGACTGTCACCCTTTTCACTACCCTAGCTTCTCCAGTAGCCAAATTACGAATCTTGGGAAAGACCCACCTATACTGGTATACGACTTGGCTATAGAAGACTGCTTTATGTTATGTTACTGGGTATGTTACCAGTAAGCTTTAATAAAGTTTCCCCACAACTTATCTCCAGCTCCAACTAAGTTCTACTGATGTTGCCAGTAAAAAGATGATAATCTTGCTTTATTGCTGGGACTGTACAAGCTTTACTACCACTTTTATTCGGGAGTAAGCTTGTCATTAATCAATCACACAATTGAGCCCGGTCAGCCTCTCACAAGCAAGTGCCCATGTAGTGGTTGTTTTTGACAACCTTCGCCTTACAAGGATCGTGCCCTTCATAGATGAATGAGTATAAACAGTACTGGTAGCGGTACTGATCGACATTACAAACTCTCATTACTTGAAAAACTGGTTGGCCAAAAGAAAGTAGTACGAATGTCCAGTGCTTGGAGGGTCCTGGGAACCTGAAAGCGCTCACAACCACTTAGTTGTTTGGTTCCTAGGCATATCGTAGGTATTGCTCCCGTCTACAAGCCTATCGAAGCATTTTCCGTATATGTCTGAAATTGTTGATAATGGTTAATAAACTGCAATAGGCTAAGATAATCGTACAAGGTGGACCCCATGAATCCGTAAAAAGTACGATCGATGGTTTGGTAGTAGGTATCCGAGCCCATTGATTCAATTGGCTCAAAGGTCCTTATCTTCCTCCACCATGTCAAGCCTACCTAAGAGACTTTGAAACCCCATGCGGTCTTTTCGGAGGAAATTAATCTTCCCTAAAACGAAATCTCTGATACTACTTTTGTCGCGGATTGTCCCTCCGGGTAGAGCCCCAGTTGATGTCCCCAGACACAAATGAAGTTCATGGGACAGCCACCATTGTGCCTTGGATTAGTGCTATTCTTGCAAATAGGTTCGAGCTAATAAAATCTTCAACTTGTCACATGATTATCGTATGCCACAGGAACACTCGGACAGCTGGCCATGGTCACAAGGAAGCTGAACTAATGGCAACTCTTAATTTGATTTGAAACCCTTGAGGGATTCCAAAGAAACACGTGAAAGTAGAAGAAAAACGACATAGGACCTTTCGTCACTTCATCAGCGCTTGTTCCGGGGCAGTATGCTCTTCCGGCTCTTCTTCATGGGTACTTTTTCTCGAGATGTAGTTCAGGGTGTCTAGACGCCCTACCCTAGGAGCAGGCGTTCCTGAGTCAGTTAACCTCTCGGCGAGTGACAAGTTCATGGCATGGCGTCATCGAGTTCAGTCAAGAGTTGTAGACTTCGTTATCCCCTCGAGTGAGTAGTTGTAGTAATCCTTCGCGGGCTAATGCTTGATGTGATCAGGTCCGCGTAATCACCCAGTGAAGGAGAGGAGTATACTCGTCGAACACTGACCTTCACTCCTTTGTTTTCACATCTGCCCCCCCCCCCCCCCCTTCCCCTTCTCCCCACATCCAGAAGTTTCGGCCAACAGAATTTCTCCTGGCTTTAATATTTCCCCACTTTGACATTCATCAATGATCGCATGGCGTCGTTCCCAGATGTTCTCCTGCTTCTGGCACTATCTTGAAATCCCGCCACGACGTCACCGATTCATTTGAGCCTAGCTGATGATGACGGACCAACAACACCCAAGACCCTTGACCAAAGCAAATCCTGGGACTTCACAGGAAGGTGCTCAGTTCCCCCGGGCCAAATTCACCATTTTCCTCATCATTCCCTTCTAAAGCTCGAACGAAATAGTAGATGCTGCCACTCTAGGACCATGACGTGGGCGGAATGATCTTATGACATCATACCCTGACATTGCCCTTAGCCAAAATCTGTCTAATTTTTCCTGGAATTCCAATTATCATATTTTACAGCCCATTACTGGCTTAACATCGAATTTCATGGTCTCACATAACTCGAACTTTTCGGAGTTTGTATCGTCTGTCCGTAATTCGAGGAACATGTAGCTATGTGATATGAGAAACAAGGGAGGATGTTCCTGAGGGAACTACGCTGTTGGAGGCTTTCCGGGAAAGACGAATATTCATGCTGGTCATTTCTCATAGCTCATGGTAAACTTGCTACTTCCAGGGAATACGCTGGGGATACACTTATCTTGGAGTTCCTCCGTCCCACTTCACTTCGATGGCTTTTCTTCAAAGGTTTTTTGTTTCTATGGGCTCCGGAACAGCAAAAAACTACCCCTTTATGCATTTCTTTGACCAGATTGCCTCCTAACAGTAGCTATTTTTAGGCCATTACTGTAATGCCAAGGGCATTGTGATTGAAAGTTCCGACAGAAGGAAGTACTCTGCTAAATGTATGACAGCCTATACGCTGGAAATAGCCATACCTAAGAGCTGAAAATGGCTTCAGAGATGAAGCATTTGTTCTGCTCATGACGATGATTAATTCGTTTCCGAGATGCGCCATACATTCGATTTCCTGTAATTAGTCCTGAGGGTAATATGTGGAGGCAGCTAATGTAGGTATGCCACTGTTCTACCTTTGCCGTTGTCTGTCATCAGTTATCTTCGAGTACGCAGCGCGAGGCCACCCTTCACGAATTCCCTGAGGTCCACAAACCGGAATTTCCAGTGCTCAATGACTTCTCATAGACCGTGCTTCTGAGGCTAGCTAGAAGGTCTAGACTAACCACAGCTGTACATTACAAGTACAAGTCTGGTTCTGGATTCTCACAGGCTTTTACTTGTTCAAGTTAACAAACATGAAGGGCAGAAGAAGGTGTCGTTTCTCATTTTCACCTGGTTCATATTTCATCAAAAAGTGCTTTTAAAATCGGCTCCATTCCCCATATAGCTCTTACAACCTCTTCGAAACCGATGTTGAGGCCTTCGAGAGAACTCTGAAGCCCACATGACATGTACACCTGCTCACAGGTATGGTCAACACCAGCTTTTCTTTGAAGCTTGTACTGAAGCTGGACCCTTTCTGGATGAGAAAGCGGTGCAGTAAGGACGTTTTGAGGCAACGAGACCTCCGTACATAGGATCTGTCAACAGGGGTGGAGTCCTGACCATCGTTTCCCCGTCTTCACTGGACATATGGACGGATTCATCCCGGTCAGAGGGCTCGTCGGTGATTTCTCAGTAAACGTGAGACCCAGCAAAGGGTTTGAGATTTTTTTCAGCTGCCGTACTAAGTATCCCCACCCATGCACTCAGGATGGGCGGTGTCTTTCGAATTGCTCCCACTTCCAAACTTATGCCCCAGCCTGTACGATGAAGCACATTCCTTGTTGTGTCTGAGAATGGAAAGCCCGACATTTGTAGCCCTCAATTCTGTTCAATTACATTTTTCTGTGTTAATTAGTAGTTAGTAGTTACTAAATTGCCGTATTATTCATCAGGCTGTACTGTTAGTCGTATTTGTTTCTACATAGGTGGTCATTTACAAATACACTACTCTCGATAATTTGGTTAAATTGACAGACTGCAATCTTCAAGAGGTCTGTAACGTTTGTGGGACCCACCTGAAGTAGCCGAGGCCACCAAAATTCGCCTTTTCCTAATACCCCTTATGGTCTGCAATAATAAAATTTTCAGAAAATATAATAGGAAATAGAAGCAAATAATAGGTCGACTTTAAGACCTGACAAGTTGGAGGTATCAAAAAAATTGGTCTCAAGAACACTTCTCCCTCAATCCTCTTCAGTCAACACAGCTCTCTGAAGTCAAGCTGTACATATGTAGCAGCTCTATTCAATGAGCGAGCTCGATCTTGTCAACCAGAGCTAAATAGAGACCAAGATTTTGAAGCTGTATGTTGTAAACTGAAGAGAATACAGTAAGGATGAAGTGATCAATTAAGTATGGAAGCGGCTCATGACAAAGCAAAGGAATAGGATCTTCTGAGCTTCAACTCCGCTCAACTATGTCTTCCACTTTTCCGATAGCCATTTTGTTAGGGAATCAAAATGCCATTTTGCAGTACGCCAGGCTTCTTTGTAGACTGTCGCTTCTGAACCACTCAGTCAGTCGTCCTGCCCTGCATTGAGCAGTCCTGTGAAGAGCTTAATTGAGGAAAGGATAATAAGAGCATCAGAATGTATGCTTTGGAGAACGTCAGCTTAGAGGAAATGAGCCCACGGCTTTTAGTTCCATCAGAGGGGGACTTTGCTTCTTGGAGCAATCCAGTAAGCCGCCTTTTTATCGTAAAAAAAAAACTTCAGTCATTCCAAGAGTAACTGGTGAAAAAACTAGAGTAATTGCTTCTGAATGGCCCATGTGTATGTAGTGAAACCGGGCTATTGCTTCCTGTGTAAAGCATACTCCAGGTCTAAAGTTGTTATATTGAGAGTTGCTCGACGTAGTTTACTCTATTTCACCGCTAACTCAAAAAAACTCTCATGAGCCCCTTACCTTTCATCAAACTTGTTCAATTTCGTTTTTGATATTTTCGCCTTTTTGACTGAAGCTATTAGTCGCAGTAGTAGTATCTACACATATACAGTACTGATTTTTGTTGACTCATTATCTATTATCTATTTATTTATTTACGTATCCATTCAAATGGGTTTCTAGTCTATTTTTGAGAAAAAAGTTTCTTTCAGGCAACTTTTTGGCTTGAACATAGCTAGCGTCACTTTGCTAATAATATGAGGCCTGGATAAAGCGCGCGTGGACGAGCTCCTGAGAGTACTCCGTTGTGGAGGAGGGTGATATTCTCAAAAAGTGAGGAGGAGGCACACTGATGAGGCTGTTTTTTATTTAAATATGATTTACTCAGTTCCCAGTATGCCTCATTATCCATCATAATTCAGTTGCTGTATTTCTCACACAAGAAGGCGATTCACTCTCGTATGACCACCAGTTCCATCAGTGTGAACCATTTTAGCTGAATCTTACCAGCTTCATTTACTAGTTAGTCTTACATAATCAACAATAAAATAACGAGTAGATCACGGTTCTTCTAGTCCGTAAGGTGCACGGGTTAACATTAAAAATGAGCAGATATACTATTATAGTTTCACTACTTCAATGGCCTCCACAAAGGTTTCTGACAATCGTAGGAAGTTAGTTCACCAAGTTCCATTTCTACAGGTTCAAAAGCCACCACGTAAGTGCCCAACGGCCACCTATGCATGACTCTGGACAAACTGTATTTGGACCTGTTCACTAGCTGACCCTCATTTAGTAAACTAGAGTCCCAGAGCTACAATCTGAAGACTATGTACCCCTTCGCATCGCGTGAAAAGCGGTCATTCTTGATGTCGTTACATGGCGTATCTTCCTGGTTCGGGCTTTTAATAGTTTTTGGGTGCAAATGCATGAAAATGTTAGATTTGGCAATCCACTACCTGTTTTTCCTTTTGTTCAGAACTTCAGAACTATACCCGACAGGAGATATCAGAAGCTCCGGTCATAAACTGAGAGAAGCGCTAGCAATCATGTCTGCACCCAGGTGCTCAGCCTTTCTTCTTCAAGAGTGCAGGATTATGGTCTTCCGCTCTGCGTCTTAAATGTGAAACATGTAGGAACGATGCAGAAACTGGTCCCCCAGTGAAACCTCAAGATTATCACTAAGCCCAATTAATCTTTGGAACACGATTACCGTCTTGGTAATTGTTATTCGCACCAAGTAGGACACATTCTGCATGGAAAAGATTACCTGAACTAGAGTAGCCTCGATGTCTAGACACACCACAGCTGATTTTGACTTGAATCACGTTTCTAGATATTTCCGATGCAGTTACCCGTAAAGGTGAACAGATGTGAATTAGATTTTTCTTCGTCCCAAACCTAGCGGCCACCAGTGCCTTCGCACAGAGCAGTGGTTTTGAATAGTTTAATAACAATCAAATTATTTTGACTTGATGTTTGTTAACTGCTGTTTAAACGCCGCAGTACGCGAAGCGAAAGTCTCACAAGGTTGGCGATTTATGGACAAAACTTCAGTCTCGGACGGGACTCGAACCCGTACTTGTCCTTTCCGGGGACCGTGCTCTTATTCCTTACACTACCGAGACCCCGCTTGCCCTCGCCTTCTTAATGGCTTATATGTATGGCTTCTTAAGTCAAAACAAGTTACATCATGTAAAGCTTTCAGCTTAGCGGTTCTGTGCTGATATAGGCCGACCGGCTCAACACGTTGTACGTGTGAGTGCTGATAAGCTATGGCATATAAGCCATTAAGAAGGCGAGGGCAAGCGGGGTCTCGGTAGTGTAAGGAATAAGAGCACGGTCCCCGGAAAGGACAAGTACGGGTTCGAGTCCCGTCCGAGACTGAAGTTTTGTCCATAAATCGCCAACCTTGTGAGACAATCAAATTATTTTTATTAGTATTTAATAATAACTTTTTTTGAATAAAACAAAGCTACCAAAAAATTTTGAGTACATTCCTTTTCACCCTTTTTGTTGCCAGAGAGGTTTACTTTACTGGATTTCCCTTTATACTACTGCCTTAGCTTTGTGCGTTACGTCACCTACGTTTCAAGTTCACTCTACCCGTCAGAGTGAAGTGACAATAGGTTCGATTGCTCCAGCTCGTAACAGGGAACTGTATCTAAAATAATTTTTCTCATTTCCTGTTTGTTTCGGTTTTGGAACTCCGTGCATGGCCATGTTCTTGTTCTCTCACAAAAATCTAGGTCGATTCCGCCATGTACTAGGTCTTTCACGAAAATCTAAATCAGCTTCAAGTGATCTTTTCCGTGCCCTGAGGCGCTGAGGGATAGAATCCCTCCGATATATTTTCTTCTTATATTGTTTCTGTCAAATTCATGCGTCACACAAACCGACTTCGAATGTCGTGATTGAACGTTCATTACGTTTTTTCTTCTTGCAATAGAGAGATGACGCGCCAAGAAAATGAGCCAAATTAGAGGAATGCCGAATGGATCCAGATTAAATCGCTGACTTAACACAAGAGCTGTAATTGCAATCTCCAGTTAAAGCCATCATGACAAACCTCTGCTCATTCGCTCAGTACCAGTAACGTCTCAAACAGCGAAACCTTAAGTGAAAAGAATAATTTCTTGTAAGAGGCCTCAAACAAGCCAAACTGTAGCGAGCGAAAAATATTAACTAAATAAGAGATTCTTTGTGGCAATCCTGAACCCAAAAGCTGAATTTGTCGAGTTTGTCATTTATGGGTAAACCTGAAAGCCAGCCGAAACGGATGGACTTATGCCTTCTTTCGAATTGCTGAAATTTGAGTTCACCGGCGCAAAACAAGTAGACTTGAAGTTCTCACGGGCATTTTTCAAAACTTTTTTTCAGTAATCAGTCTGATTGGAATAGACATGACTGATGGGTTGTGTGCGTGATGTAAAGAATTTGTAACTAGTACTACCTTCCAAGCCGATGCGAAAGAGGGTCCGGTGTCCTCTCCCCGGAAGCGACGTCGCGCGAGCCGCACCCGATCGCGCGGCAGCCGCGCGCTATGAATGGGAAGGTTTGAATTCCCACTGGAACGGTAGGGCAGCCGTCGCGTGACCCCTGCCGCTTGCCGTGGGAATTCGGGGAGAACTTCTGTCACCCAGCGAAAGGTATAGCCCCATTTCAGGTGCCCTCGAAAGTTTTGCTTCTTCGATCGGTTACTGACCCCTATCCCCTGTCCTTCCCATTTTCCGTCCAACCTCCCCGTTCCCCATAAGGTTGATGCTTTCCAAACGAAGAAGTGTTCTTCCTTTGTTCCCAGGATAAACTTTTTATTAAAACGTTTATAAACATATGTATCTTTTCCAAAATGAAAATATAATTATGAATGTAAAAATTATGACTCATATTATTTCCCTACATACTGATTTGGCTTAGCTAATTGTCCGCTTTCGCTTGTTCAAGCTACAAGCTATATTTGAATTCTAAGTAGCTCAATCACCCCAACTTACTTTTCCTATGATTCATAGAAAAACTGCTTTTATTCGAGTCGGTGCACCTATACAAGTACAGCTTTCTGTTCTTAGAGTACCATTGTCTGCATTAAAGTACATATTGTGATTTAGGGGGCACTTAACAATCTGTTTTGGGAGAATAGCAGCTGTTTCATTTCAAAAAATTCACGTTTCTAATTTAATCCTTTACACAATACAATTCTCATTACATTTTGTTGACGAGAAAAATTTTGATAATATGGCCCACATTGATTATTCAAATCTGTCAACACCGCTGCTGCCAGTAAAGCTGAGATGTGGTGTTTACCAATTTTGGGCTATAAAATCCAAGACGTTGTTTATGAGGACCGCCTACAAATCTTTCCTAGTTAGTTGTCTCGAAGTGAAGAGAAGTGTGCCCAAAAGGAAATTTCTTGCAACTAGTAAAACATAACTTGCTATGTGCAGCCATACCCATCACTAGGAACCCTTGTGGTTTTTTACTCCCTCCGTACCATGTTGAAAATGACCTTTCGGGCTCAATTTCTTTTTTTCTTCGCGATTTCACCTCTTGTCAAGATTGCTACCCCGTATACTTCACTAGCAGTGACTCACATTGCCGATTTATCCCCCCATTTTTCTAATCCGGGTGTTCTGTCATGGCCCGTAATCGCCCCATCCCGACCCGACCTGAGTGACCCTTTTAGGGGGTTATCGATTGGTTTTACTTCTATCTCAAGCTTAATCGGGTCCAACATACAATTGCAAGTACAACTGTCAACATCAATTTAGCCTCATTCTCGAGTTGTTTTCCAGATTATTACAATTCGTGTTTGACAAGCCATAGAACACTGAGCACACAATTACAACAAAAAATAGGCATTTTATAGCGACTGGGCGTTTTTACTAAGCCGAACCTATGATTCTGCTCTGGTCTGCGCTCTCTCGCCAAAATAGCGGTCTCTGATTACGTAACCCTCGCATATTTTGAATCTCCTCTTTACCATAGAATCAGGGATCCATCCACAAAGGAGCGTCTATGTTAAGCCCATATCGTTTGCAATGCACAAATCATTTCTGGGACTTCTTTTTCCCTATATGGGGCTCTTTAGGGACCTAGCATAGAGTTTGGACGCTTGTGCTGCAAGGGCCTATGAAGTGTCGAAGGTGCCCGAGAAGTTATGAGAAATTTGCGCGAAAGAAAAATTATCACATTTTACTGCACTTTACTTTACCTGGCTAACTAATTCCCTTCTTCATATGATCAGAATTAAATTAAGTTTTCAGTAATCTGCCTGAGCATGAGACAGCTCTTTAAATTGCTCAGTGTTTGGCGAATCTGTTCTAGGTTCTGAGAATCGCTGTGGAAATAGACTTATTGTTAGTGAGGTATCTTTAGTCTCATGCTCACTGAATTGTCCCATTCGAAAAAAATACAATGTTATACATGACATGAAATGAATTAGTGAAAGCAACTGTAAATGATTGTAAAGAAAAGACTATGAATTTCATGTATATCAAAGAAGTCCCAAAAATTCATTCCCTTTTAAAATGTCTCCAGATGAAGTTTTTCAAGTTCACCTCCTGGGTGAACCCTCCCTTATCAAGTGTTCATAAACACTGTTGATGTTGCTAGTTGTTTCCACTGCGTTACCTCCTTCTTTGAACTCGGAAGTATAATGAGCAGCTCATTGTCACTTCCACTTTAGCTCTAGATAATCAAGAAATTATAGGACGAAGCAGATCGGCGGAAGTTCGTTACCCTTTTGCAACTAAAATTCAATTTCTCAGTCGCACAAAAACGTGCTCTGTTTTTTTCTTGTTACTTATTACAATATTGAAGAGAAAACAGCCAGAAGTATGAACCTAGCACGGCCCACCTGTTAGCCCAATATCTAATCTTGACTCTGAAACCGCTCTAAAGTGGTTTTGAATGGTGTGTTAACTTTGTAATATTAAAGTAAACTACCAAAGACTGCATTACATCAAATGCATTTTTTAAATGGGAATATTATGGCTCTGTGGCCTCTTCAACAATGCGACTTGCCAAGGGACGTATGCCCATGAGGGGCCTAGCATGGTCATTGCAGATAAGCCGAGTCTCGATTAAGCCGTTCGCTCCACCTCCTGTCATCGTCGTGCAAAATGTCTCGTCAGAAGCCGTTCTTGTCTATTGCCATCGTTTTCGTTCATCTCGAACACATCTGACTTACTCATCTTTCTGACTACTTTCCGTAAACATTGAACTTCATTGACTCCTGACATTTTGATAAAACCAAAAAGAACAGCAAAAATTATTACTAAATCAACAGCAAAATTACTTTTTACTTTGTGTTGGTGAGTATGTAATGAAAAAGAAATTTTTCGTCAGAGATAGTAAAGTTTAGGACTTCTATGAACTCGAGAGTTCGGCTTTCAAGCTCACTATCAAGATAAAACTCTATTTTCAATGTGTTTCGTGTTAGAATCAAGAGAAACATACTTACATTGAAAACGTATTCGATAGTAACTAACAGTAATTAATATGCACTTTGTGCTGATGATTATGTAGTAAAAATGAAAAAGTTTTGTCAGAATTATACAACGTCTGGGCCTTCGATGAACTCGAAGGTGCGGCTCTCGGAATAGAGCATTGTCTTTATTCTGTTTCATGTTAAGGTTGTCAGAAAAAAACTCATGTTGAAAGAGGTAACTCGTCCCTTTTCATCGAGCCTGCTCAAATTTAGCTCAGTAACTGAGGAAATTAGTTTTGGATCGCTGCATGACGCTTCTCTTTCTGATCAGACTTCTGCATCATCGCTTTTAGCCAGAATTCCAGCTGAGAATTCTCTGTCACGCTATTGTTCTGAGGTTTGAATTTGAACGATTTTTTGGTTAAATCTCTCATATAGGCGTCAAGTCTTGAATAATTTATATCAATTTTACCAGTGAGCTCTGAACCTTACAGCTGTGGAAATTTGTAGAAAATTCTAACACATTAAGGGAACTATCTCAGTGTCTTCTTCAAGTGCGTCAAGAACAAGTCAGGAAGCTCGAAAACCCTGAAGGAGCATCCGGACAAAAATGATTTCGGGAGAGAAGAGCATTAAAAAAGCAATCACTATGAACAACACTCTGAGCTCAAGGGGTATCCCACGCGTTCCTTTTTCAGCAGCTATAGCAGTATAGCTGCTGAGAAAGTATAGCCATAGCATTCAGCTTTTCGTTAAAATCTGGTTCGAGTATTCGCAATGTCCCGCTTTCATACAAGTTATGAGTATCATTGAAGATGCAAGTAACATATGAGTTGCTTACACCGGCTAGACGTAAAAATCTGGATATATCACAAGATAAATAATATTAAGGATTTTCTTAACTGATCAAATATCCCAAAATTAATTGTATGGCTGTGAAACATGGTAGTATGCCTCAGCTTTTACTTGTCGGCGTCGATAACCTGCGATTACTGCTTAGTGGTAGGAGCAGGCCTACTCTGGGCGAGATCCAGGGTGAAATTGTTCTTTGCTATTTTTAGAGGGCGATATTATAATTTCATAGAATTTTCCGGAACTGACATGTGCATTCCCCTTTTTATTTGAGAGGAGTAGCACTGACATGACAAGTTTCCTGGCAGAGTTTAGGCGAAGGCCAAATGACTTCCAGCGCTTAATCGATCCTAGACGGTATAGGTTTGATTCAAAAGGGGTTTCCAATGGTTATCGATGATAAAGTGTTGTTTTGGGTCGGGAAACTGGGTAGATTCGAAACCAAAGGGTGCACTGGATCGATGACTTATTCGGCTAGAAGGGTGAGGAAGTTTTTTTCTCAAAAAGGTGGAAAGAGTTATGTTCTTCTTCTCTCTGGCTGGTTTTCTATGGACATCGGCATACCAGCTAAACAGTAAATATGATTTTCTCGAACTTTTCATGAGGTTTCTTTATAAGTCGAGCCTAGACTGACGTTTCTGCAGGGTTGCCTTCTTCAATATCCGATTGGTTCGCAAACAATTTGTGGCTATCTGATCAAGCGTGCCCACAGACCTACTGAAGGAAAATATTTTGTTGGCTCAGATTGAGGCGGGACTCGCCACGAATGTTTCGCCATAATTCAAAAATCACCCGGATTTCCGGTTTCATTGGTCAAAACAAGCCCAACTCTTATTTTTCGTCTTTGAAATAGCTCAACTGCATATATTGCCTGAGGGTAGGGACTGAATATAGCCTCGTAGACGGCTACATGTTGACAAACTTACCGCCTTCGCGGTCGCACTAAGGAATCTCGAAAATGGGAAATCTGCAAACCCCGCTGCAATTTTACTATCGATTTGTATTGGTTCTAAGTTACTAGAAAGCCAGAGAACAAAACGGACAGCAGAGATATTTCCAAAGAAGTTCTGTCATCGCCCATAACCTTTTCTGTCTAGTTTTGTTAGAGGTGGCTCTGAAAGTGGATTAAATCGCTGTCGGAATAATCCAAGGCTGGCTAATTACAAATCTAGCTCATTATCAAAAAGCCGAACCTTATATTCAATAGAATTTTCTGTTCAAAGTGGACTAAGCATTGCATTATTACGATGGCTTTCCAGAGCAGATAGTTTTTCGAGCGGTGTTTTTTGAAAACGACCTAGGAGTTGAAGCGTGAGCTGGATGACGCTATCCTATCTTGAAAGATGTAATTTGATTGAAGACTACTACTACTGTAATTTGATCGAATGCTATTCCTGCTCGAAAGGGTTGTTACTGCTCAATATCAACACTTGTAGAGATTTCTGAAAACCATCTACTCACACGTTACAACCTACGAATGGTTGTACGTGGATTGCACGCCGCGCAGCCTCGGCAGTGAAATTCTTCATATATCCTGCATTTTGGCATTCAACCAATTGAAGTTTCCCAAATTTGTGAGCATCTAATGCGCTTTGGTTCTCTTGTTTCTTGAAAAAAGCTCGAAGTCGTTCTTGCTAACTTCATGGTCGGCATGAAGTGGTTGGAACTTTCAAGGCTTACAATATAACTGTTTGTTTCGGAAATGATTCTAGCATGAATCACTTAGATGATCGCCACTCGCATTTCAAAAGTCCAGACCAAATGCAAAAAAAAAAAATAATTTCCCTTGAGACGCCTGAGGTTCGACCCGCTTCAGTGACTTGAGTACGATTTGAAAAAGAGGCAAGTTGCGGGCTCAATACTCCCTAGCAAGAGACTACCTGTTATCTATGGATGTTTCAATTGCTTTTCCAATCAGTGTGCTATGTGTTCAGATGAGTTAATCAATGTTAAAAAGCTTATTCTTCATGTCCGAGGAAAAGCAGTGTTCACAGAACGATCCTAAAGAGTGGTAATGTCCTGCTGGCCTGAGCTGACTAATCTTCTTCTGATGACATTACTGATTTCAGTGAGCCTTCCTGCATCACTAAGCTTTAGTAAAATCCCCTTCTGATTTAGAAACGATTTGAAGCCCTTCTCAAAATTCTTCGAAACCGTGTGGTATCCTTCGCTGATCTGTGGCTTTTTCCGTTAGTGAAGCAGAGTATCGTAGAGTGGTCCTTCCAGCTTCGTTTCCACCCATTTCAACTCATACAGAAATTTCGGAAAATTATACGTTTCTGGCTCTGCAATCTGTTACGGAATATGAGTCCCTTTTGAGAAAACCGCTATCTTACAGTAGTTGTCTAGGCTCTCAATGTGCCATCTAATAGAAGAAAATGACTGAATTTCGCGAAATATATCAGAAAATCCCGGTAATACAGAGCCATTTCCTTCATTCTCCTTTTTTCTGCGTTCGTCTGAGCTCTCTCACCCAAGTACCATTCTTTCTTCCCCAGAGCATCTGGCATTCTTTCTCCGAGAATTATCACTTGGAACCTTCATACATTTTGATCTACATATTTTTATTTTGCGTTACTTATTGAAACACTGCCTTCCATCTTAATCTGTCTGCGCGCTGACTTTTTAAAAATCAATTGAAAGACCCGTACGAAGTCTTAACATAACTCTGTCGACTGAGTGCTGTATTTCTAGCTCTTCCTGCAACACCGGATAAGATTTGCTTTACAGGACAGTGATACGGCTCAATCGAAGAGCAGCTTCATTTGACACGTATCGCGTTTTTCTTTGTTCAAAGTAAGTGCAATAGGAGAAAAGCGATAATTAGAAATGATTTTTCCTCTTGCAATGCCTGACTAAGCCTTTCTAATGTAAAGGGAATATGAGCTTGGCAATTTCTTCCCTCGAGAGTAATTGTAATACTGCTACATGGATGATCACGTCTATAGCACCAGCGCATCGGACTTGTGCCCTGGCAGGAGCTTGAAATCAAAAAGTTGTATCTGTTGATTATTCTATAAATGGATTGTACTACCATGTTTTCTAGTTCTACAGTAACATTTGAGTAATCCACACGCCGTATTGAGGCTGATAGTCAAACGTGGTCAGATTGATTTCCTTCGTGAGACTACTCCGCAAATAGGCACTTTGTTACTGAAAAGTTTCCATCAACCACCTTTCATCACTGGACTTTTCGGAATTTTTTTTACTCTGTAATCAATAACGAGTGATTTTCTCGCTTCTTATTGCTTTGCTCTAAATACAAATGCATTGTCATAAGGCGACATCGCTGCTGTCGCGGGCGACATGTCGACCGAGGGTTCATATTAGTATATACGCTGCTTGCGCTAACCGCGATGGTGCCTCATGATCTACTACTCTTCGCTTCGAGCCTATCTGGAGCGTTGTGATTGCTATTATGAGTTCTGTTGAGTCCACTGCTATTCGATTACGTCTTATAGAAGTCAATCTCAAAGAAGCAGTTCAAAAGTTTCCATTCCGTCTTTCCAGGACAAAATGGGTTATCTGCTTCATGGCGGGCTTTGTTTTCTGTTGTTCACATGGACGGCTCTGACAGAATCGAGGTGAGCATTCAATGCACTCGAATGCATCCATCTATGAGGAGTTCCGATAGGAATTCCGACTTATCGAGTACTCTTTCTGAAACGTTCCAAATGACAGACTAAATGTACCTGCCCTTTTAACATCTGAGTGACAGCGTCGATTTTTTGACCTAAAACTGAGTACTACGTACCTTGAGCACCTTTTTTCGGCGGCTTCCTTTTAATACATAAGAAACTCAAAAGGTGTGGGCCCTTCATGAACACTCTTTGACCATTTTTACCCATACCCCTTTTAAAGGGAGGAGCAGGCTTCAGTCGGTATTTTTTTGAAAGTATTACATTGAATCGCACTTACTAATTACTACTGAGTGCTATTACTTATTACTTGGAACTAACAAAGTAGTCACTTTCCAGTTTGACGGTGATTACTTTTTTCTTGTTGCCAGGATAGTGCAAAAGTCTTAGGGAAAGAGATTTGTGTTTCAAAATCCCAGCGCCTGAGTAGAAATAGACGAGACGGGAGGGATGGGCTTCTTGCTGGGGAAGCACTGCAGCAAAATGAAGGAAAACTTATGTGTTCCGAGTAAAAAAAGAAAACCTAACGTATGTTTCATAAGAGTTTTAACATATGGATCTTTCTTTTGAATTTTTTTCTCTGGGACCAATTGGTCAAACGCTGACTTGGCTGGGTTCAATTCTTCCGTGCAAAGATTTTTTTAGTATTGTTCTGAGTTAAATATAGAAAGGTCCAGTAATGATTTTGACGAAGCGACTCTAGAGCCTGTGAATTTATTCATACTAATGAGACAATGGGTCGGAGGTGGTGTAGTGGCAAGTGGCGCACTATCTCCCATGCGCGGTCAGGGGCTCGAATCCCGAATCGATATCCGCCTAGGCCAACCAAGCCTTCCATTCCTTCGGAGTCGGTAAAGCAGACTCGTCTGTGAGGATAAAAGCGCTGAATTTAACATCGGTGACTAGAAAGTAAAAGCAAGGGTAGAGTTCTAGCATAATTAATCTTGTATTCGGGGTGCGCCCCTTATTCGATTCTTATCCTGAATCCTATCTTTTTATTGAGTGCGTATCGGACCCATAGAATGACGTGTGAGGGTCACTTGATGTATGATTCACAGCTTTTATCCTCCCAGATGACTCTGATACCTATTAGCCGACCCCGAAGACATGAAAGGCTTGATTGACCTGATCAACAGTAAAGGCATAGTGGGAGCCTTGTCACCGGATCGCCCGGACATCCCGCCCTTTGACCACTTTCGCGTCAGATGAGAGTCGAGGCGATACAGATTGCAATATTCGCTCTAGGACCCACACACAATCAGCTGATCGCCTAGTATGCCGCCTGAGGAAATGCTTTTCTTCTATTCTTTTATTCTCTGATATCCTTTTTACTGTTGTGATCATTAATTTAATTTTCTACCCCAAGAAGCTGGAAAATGTGGGTTTTTTTGCTGCTATTGGGGTTTTTTGCCCACATATGCTTGTGACTGAATGAATTTTTTTACCGAATAGTCGGTACGAGTTTAGACTGACGAACGAAGATAACTTCTCCAAAACCTTGAGTTCCTCTGAGGACTATTTCTATCCTGATTCATACCATTTCTGTTTAGGCATCTGACGGAACAAAAACGATTCGATATCGACATCGCTAAACGGCTCGAAATTAGCGACTTGGAGGGCCTCGGTGGGTCTAGAGAGATTCAGATACGCTCAGATTCGGACACGCAAAGTTAATGCACAGATTACTTTCAGAGAGCTATCCCCTAGTGACCGATGTGCCTGATGTCGAGACGACAATGGAATCGCAAATGCAAAATGACAGCTCGAATCTATCGGAGGAACATTTCGATCCTGTTAGAGGATCCAACTTTTACGAAAAACGCTTTGACCCATACATAAAGAGGTTCAATCCTTATGAAAAGCGTTTTGACCCGTTTACGAAGCGATTCGACCCTTTTGAGAAGCGATTTGATCCGTATTTCAAACGGTTCGATGGAACCTATGGCATTACCGAGGAGTCGAGCCCACGTGATAGACGATTTGATCCATACTCGAAGCGATTTGATCCGTTTTCAAAGCGATTCGATCCCTTCTCGAAACGATTCGAACCATACTCAAAACGATTCGACCCGTATTCGAAACGTTTCGACCCGTTCTCGAAAAGATTTGATCCATATTCGAAACGGTTTGATCCGTTCTCGAAAAGATTTGATCCGTACTCGAAACGATTCGAGGTCTACAAGCGGTTCGACCCGTATTCTAAAAGATTCGACGTTTTCAAGCGATTTGAGCTGCTCTCAAAACGGTTCGACCCGTATTCGAAAAGATTCGACATTCTGAAGCGATTTGATCCATTTTCTTACGAGACCTATCCCGACATAACGAAGCGCATCGATCCGGACGAGTTGGCACACTACTACGGACAACTGGACATAAATCGAAACGTCGTTGATCCATACGCATACCATGTAGGATTTGAACGTTAGCTATTGTCGAGAATTTCACATGATATCACTGGTTTTGTGCTGTCGACTGTGAATGAAACGATTATTAATACAATCATGTTGTGAACAGTTTTACATAAAGAAAAATCGAATACGATAAGGACAACTAGTATAAACTTATGATTTTTTTGCAGCTCCACAATTTTTTATTTCTCCTCAAACATTTAACAATAAAAACGTCTCGTAAACTGAGTGGTAACCTTTGATAGTACTTTCAAAAGTTGAGAAGTTTTTATAATTGGAGGCCCAATAGCTAAGCAAGGGACCCGCAAAGCATTTAAGTGTTGTTTGGCAAAGGTCCGAAAACGGTCATTCCAATTTTATCATGACATTCACACCATTCACTATGAAGTGCAGAGAAAACAGACCTTCGTTATTGATTAGAAATGAACAATGGCCGTTTTTCAGCATACAAAAATTAACTATCTGTGGAAATGTCACCGACATACCACACCACGTGCATCCATCTGTGATAGTGCCAATAAAAATTATTACAGATCGATTAAAATTTGTTTTGATGAGTAATAAAAAACGTTCTCAGATATAGAGAAACTTCACGAACCATTCCACGTCTTTAGACGTTCGTTTAAGTTGCCCAGGTTGAGGAATCTGAGGGGAAACCAAAGGTAATCCACCCGATTTTTGTCAGGATTCACTGGTGTGCTCCATATGCTGGGTCGAAGTGGTGTAGTGAGAAGTGGCAAACTATCACACAAGTACGGTCACGGGTTCGAACCCCTGTCGATAGCTGTCCAGACCGACCGATTATTCCCTTCGAAGTCGGTTAGTTTGTACATGCCTCGTCCGGGAGAATAGAAAAGCTGGCCCTTACATTGGTCGGCCACCGCACGTCATTGTATAGACCATATACGCATTCAATACGTCACTACCACTCTGAATGAAAGTCAAATACGGGGCGCATCCCTCAGACACCGATCCCCGATTGATGGGCCTCTAAAAACTAAATCTGTTTGACCTTATTGAATTTAAAAAATATCAAAATTTACATGTCGAAGAGCTTATTATATGTTTATCCTGGCCCCGATATACTTTATTTCAAAAACCTGACCATACTTAAATGCTGTTAAAAGATTTGGCCCCCAATAAAAGTTTTTGGAAATGAATTTTTGGTGTTTCGATATTTAGAAATGAGTTGGCATCAATATTATCGATTTCTTGAAATGTTCTCGAGGAATGGAAGAGACCTAGCAATCTGCTATTCGATTGCATCTGCATGGAGCTAGCTCGATGAAACCTCGTCGATTCGAAAAACTCAATAGAAATTGCTTTTAGATTGAACGAGTCAGAAAGATGAACTTGTGCCGAGAAAATTTCTCGCATGCTCCATAGAATCTGGGGAAAGTACAAAGGAAATGACGTTTTTGAAAGTTTTTACGGAAAGGAATGAAGTATGAGTTCTGCAGATGACATTTCTGAAGAGCCTCGGAGCGAAAGTGTTAATATCTCGTTTATAACACTTATTATATTGTGGATTCCCACAATTCGATGATTACTTATTTATTACCATTCACCTTACTTACTTATCTAATTACTATTTATTCAACACTATTGATTTGTTCTCATTTGCTTTGTTTACTTATTTACTTCCCATTGTATCATTTGTATGTTATTATTCACATATTTGTTTGTTTTTCGCTTATAATCTAATTTAGCTACGCCATAATATCTATCATGCTTTTCAATCCATAAAGCTTTGATTTTGGATAAAAATTTGAAATATAAGGCTCAGTAGCCGTAGTTTACCGCGGCGCACTATTGTATGCCTCCAAGTAAACCAGTAATTTAGTTGTACTGAGATTCAACAGGCTTCATGAAGAGTTCCCGCCACTTTTTCAACAAACTGAGCTCGATTTAAAAGGAGTAAGTCTCAGTTTTAAAAAAATCAACGAAAATGCTTATCAGAGCTACAGAAGTACGGCTTGGCCACCCATCGCAAGTTAAACTGACGAAGGATTTCAAACGAATACAAAATAGCCCAAAGTAGCTATCTAGTAATCGTTATGATAAAAATGAACCAATAACTGAGTTAGAGTCTCTAAGGAGTGCTGTATTTCCTTTTCCATATTTGGAAGTAACTTTTTATCCATACTTTGACACCCCTCCCTGGGAACTGTACCTATTCTAATCTTGGAAGAAAGTTTGGATGCCGCATTTCGGATGAGTTTTATCGAAAAATCAGCCCTAACCCTATCAGGGCAACCATCTACATATCCATTACAGTCATCCTTTTACTGGTAATTGTTCTTAGTAATAGATTTAATGTAAGGATTGTTCTGATGTACAGGGAGTACAGCAGGTTTTAAAACACCGCCCACCCCCCATACCGACCACAAGGCACTTATTGTAAAGAGGCTACAATAACGATTGTTCTCAAACCCGTTTCACAACGACAAACTGCTGCACATTGGACAGTGTTCAATTCAAATCAGTTGGGGTATGCAGTTATTCTTGTACATTCGTCGTCTTCGTCAAACTATTCTTGAACATACTCTGCTCAATACCCATGGCACCTCACCTCATCCATGATATTTGATTCTAATCGATACGTATTAATAGTATTACCTGCCTGCTGAAGGAACGCTCTAGTCCTACTCTTTGAAATTCTAGCTCTTCCGAATTCGGCGGGACCATCCAGACATTCATTGAGCAATAAAACCTATACAGATATTCACGAACTCTCGACTGGGCGATTCCTCCCACCCCACCTTCAGGCTGGGCCCAAGCTCTATACGGTACCGAGTGAACAATGGATGGAATTCAATTACTGTCAGGTAACAAGTTTGTAATGTTAACATAGATAAACGGTAAAGGGCTACTAAATGAGAGGTGTGTGTGTGCATGGTGTACGTGTGGGGGTGCACACGCCCCCGAACTGTATTGGGTCGTATGGGCTGTTATCAGCGGGAGGCTGGCTGGCGTCATTGCCACGGTGCCATCGGCCGATTCGTGGAGCCTCTCCAACTTGAAAAACCCGTTTTTACTACAGCCTTCATCTTCTGTGCAACAACTTCAACATCCCAGAAAAACACCCACCTCCCCACCTCCCATCCTTATCATTCCATCAACTGATTTGTTGCCCTAAACGCGAAATGCTAGCTGTAATCCTTTGATGGAGATTAAAGCTTGTATTTTGTGTTACGGGCGACAAGTGCACTCTACTATGACTTCGTGTACAGCCTGCATGACTGAACTATTTATTTATTACTGTTGTCGTTATCAAGTACAGTAAGTATGACGTAAGTTGTGTATGTATGTCTAACGTCTCGTTTCTTGCCGAAACGCATTGTACGACTTGAGAAACGAGGACGATTCCACGGACAATTTAATCTGAATCGCATTCCTTCACGATCTTCCATGCCCTTACTCTTATTTTCACTACTGCCAATTCAATTCTATTCCATTTAACAGTGTGAAATTCAAGGAACATTTTCACCCAACGCAAGCATTGTGCAAAAATTAATACTGATAACTTAACTCATAAAACTTTACAATTTGAAAAACAGTAATATCCATACTCCAATAGTGCCAATTACGAAAAGTTGATAAGATCTTTTGATCTTAGGGGGTCATGAGTGCTTCCAGAACACTTTGGGATCATTTTAAACCCGACCCAGATCTCTTGCAACTATCCACCACCATCAAAATATGGGAAGGTAGTCCCAGTCATGTCTTATTCTGAGGCACCAGCGTTGCTCTATTTCACCGCCAATTTCGACTTCTATCACATCTCCTTTACCAGTTTTGAACTATTCCAATTCAATAGTTCGTTGTGTCATCAATAAAACACACCCCACGAAACCATTAGTTCACATTGTCCTTCAACAATGAAATCGTTTCTTCAAACGACATTCCACCCTTCAAGAACCTGTTCAATCAATGGTTACTGAGTCCACTGTTTACATTGATATAAATTTAATTTAAAATCTTTCTAAATTCAAGTTATATTCCAATTCAATAACGCCGACACACAACTGTATTTGGCTTAAACTGGCACAATACACACCAACGAATGCACACAAACACAAGCAATTGCAAAAAAACTGAATGAGCCGAGAGATCGATTAAAAGTATTGATATCGATCGCCATTTGATGTTGGTGCGATCATTGTTCGAGGAAGTGCCCGAGGTTGATTGTAACCACTTGACGCTGAAATGGAACATGTAAACTGATTTTAATTAGTATGGAAAAGTCCTCTACAAAGATAACTTGCAGAAAAGTCTGATGCTTTGTTTCAGTTCGAGAATAAGTAGTACTCAAAGCTGGAGTAGGCTTGAGAAGACGTACTTCATAATGTGGAGGCGTGGCTTAAACCCATTATGGGAGGGCGTGTATGAACCCACACGCAGGAGGGACGATTTTTTTTTGTTTTTCTCACTATCCCGGCCTGAAAGTTCGTACCGCATCGCCATGAGCCTTTTCTGAAATGAGCATAGAAGGGGAGCATCAAAGTTGAGTTTTTGGACGACGAAACTCAGAAGCTCCACACCCATCGAGATGTGGCCCCCCTTCACCCCTTTGTAGTTGGTGGGTATTCCAGAGGATCCAACGAAGAGCATAGAATGAATCCTACCCTCTGTGCTTCAACCCAAGTCTCTAGTGTGAAAAATGCAACTCGAACGTCTATTCGTCCTCAATTTTCTTACCGTCTGGGGATCTTTTAAAGAGAAGGAACGCTTTCCTTAATCCGTTGTTAGACTACGATGTAAAATTATCAAGTAAAGAAGCACCAAGAAGAAAAAAGATCATTGGAAAGAAATTTTGTTCATTATATCGAATAAAATGTCCTATAGTTCAAGGAGAGGTCTGCCGTAGTAGAATTAAGAGATCTACGAAGATACGGCGTTCACCAACAAACACAAACAATTCAATTGTTTTACAGATGTAAAAATCGTGGAAATAATCGGCTTCCAACTAACCGTATACTTGGTCGACCCTGTAGAGTCGTCGACGGGAAGGCGTTCCGAAGTATGCTCCTGCCGATGAAAAATGTTCCGGGTATCCCTGAACAATTGAATAGGTCATTTCTCTTCCTCTTTTCTAAATGTCGTTAATTCACTAGCTATAAAACACTTGAACACATATAAAATAATTACTAAGAAAGAAACATCAAATTCCACGAGTTTATCGTTAATTTTTTTACTGAAGTCAGAGCTTTGATCCTCCTTTATGGTGATTCAAGTAAGGTGCACGTAAAAAAGTGTGTGGTCTAAGCGAAGCTACGCGACATTGCATAGTCATATCGAATGAAGCCACGTCCGATGGGCAGGAATGTGGGATGGCACAGTTTGTGCCTGGATTCCCACACATACTCCCCAAATCCCTGATAATCTCTGATAGTGGACTCGCATTATCAGACAGAAATGACCGTGATCCTCACTCAAACCGTTCCATTCTAATGTGGCCCATACAATGTGCGCTCCAATCACACATCGACTTCCGCGACACGCAGCGAGCTCGCGGAACGCGTTATGCCGCCCTAACATAAGTCTACATAGCTAGGGACGTATACTCCACAGAATTAGCTACAAGAGGTGACGTTTGAAGGTCAAAAAAAGGAAAAAAAGTGACAAGTTGCACAGCCAAACCGAGTTCATATGGTACTCTTCTTTCCCTGACAGCATGTGGCCATACCCACGCCTGCGATGGACTCTCACTACACGTTCAGAGAAAGCTCTAATAGATTGAAAATTGCTTGGATTTTTTTCGGCTTGCCTAAGCCATTATTGATTATTCTGTTGTGCATTCTCAAAGTAGAAAGAAGAGAAGCAAAGAGCAAGGGAGACGGGCAGTGGGATCGATTCTATGCAACCGATTAGCCGCACGCGGCAGTCGCGGACTAGTTGCCTCGTTGCTGCGGTGGAAGTGTCCTTCATACAGCTCGGTTAATATGCTATTATTGTTTTTGGCATTATTCTACTGCTACATTCCTTCGAACGGGACATCACTATCGCCGCTGAGCGACCATTTCAGTTTGACGGAATAGTCTGGTCGCCCTTGGCCACGTGATCATAGGGCTTTGTTGGTCCTCTGCGTCTCGATACTATCCGTAGAAGACACCTAAGCAGCAGAGAAGCGTATTGAAGAACAGGCAATCGATCAGAGCGCTGACATTTTCGTGGAAGCTCCGTAAGCATAAATGTCAATTAGATGACGTGAACATGCAGTCTCATGAACAATCTCTAGAAAAAGTAGGGCATTCGGAGCTTCGCTTTTCCTCGAATACATAATCGCCTTATCATTACTGCAGTACTAAAAAATGGCCAATAAATTCGTGTAGAAGTTGGGGTAAATGATTCATTTCATTTCCGAGCGGGAGCGCCGCCTCAGGCCGGCGCGCTCGCGGGCGCCAACCATGAAAGCAGCCTCGGCGTTCGGAGCTTTTACTACGCCACGACTCAGAGTACTGTAACTTTCTTTGGTTCTGACTCTATTTACTATCACATAAAAGAAGCGGATTAGTGATGACTATGGTTTGTGATGATTAAGCATGTTTACAGGTCGAGCAGTACTAAAGAAGTAAGTTGGGAGACAGAACGAAACAACGCGACGTCGCGCAAGTAGCAGCGCGTCGTGCGCAGCGTATACTCTGGACAGTCCTTGTGCTCATAGAAGACCTTCCAAACAGTATTTGCTACAGATATCGAATGCTATTCGAAATTGTTCAATCATCCAGTCGTCAGAAAACAGTTCGAATAACAGACTGAGCGCTTTTAGACCGTGTATGGGCGCGGACGCAGAGAATAACTTGAAATGACCAGTAAACTACACTCACATGATCAACAGGAGGCTCGTAACTCATTCGCTTCAGATGTCCATCTATTACACTGCTACAATGGGATCCTTTTGATGATGACATAAAGTTCCTGCTAAGGTCATAAGCGTAAGTGAGGACATAAAACTCGATCAGAAGCGCCAACACCCATTCAGAAATTGTAGTTGCCAACCAGTTGACGTAAAACTGTAAAAGATGAAAGTTCGACGTCTCGGATCACACTCAAGTCTTCTGTAGAGCATTTTTTCTGCACCACTCAGAAGTTTTGCAAACGTACCGGGTCTCCCTGCTTATGTCGTACTATTCCTGTCGGAGGCACATCTTCGACGGGCTTGGTACCATTGACGGATTTCACAAATGGCTCCCCGAACAAACATGTCATATCTGAAATAAGAGTAGCTTGACCTGGACTAAGTCCTGATTACATATGAAATCATTGATCAGAAAAAAAACAATTTCATATCAAAAGCCACTGATTGCGGTGAGCATCCACTTTGGGGGAAGGAATAGAATAAAGTCAAGCTTCTTGACATCAGTGAAGACTCCTTTATCATTTTTTGCAATTTTGGAGTTAAGTTTTTGAGGGCGGAATGTGGGCTTTAGGTGATGTGTTGAGGACGGAATGAGTGATTCGCTAGGAAATTAGGAATATTCGGAGAAATTTGATAATACAATTTTACAGTAGGACTAACTGTGCTTTTTGTCTCACACAAATGTTATTCTATTTGAGACTGAACGACTCAAAGACGAGGGTTTTAGGTTGAAACGAACCAAGCCCACCCAACAAATGCTAACACCTACTGTCAAATCAACCTTCATCCTCCTCCCATCTCCTCATTAAAAATTAAACCTGAATAAAGCGTGTCGCGATCAATCGCGACCAATCGCGACTATGTATGCATTCTTGTCATGTCAAGAAGGAGATTTCTTGTGCTGTAATGTTTTCGATGTATTTAAGGGCTCTGAGAACATCTCAGGCGCCTTTTGTGCTCTGCGATTAGGATAAAGTGGTGAGTCAAGAAAGGTGTTGTTGAATCACCGAGAACAGTTTGGTGCATCGTGCCAAATACTGTTCTTAGTCACAAAAAAAAAATCTGGTTCGTGAACCAGTAGATCAGCCTATCTGATCCAAGTGGCCCGCTGAGGTCCCCATCGAAAAGAAACGATGGAATCTATTCTATATGGGAAACCCATCTCAAATGGCGTAATCACGCTCAAGTCGCTTATAGGAAATTTCAAAGAGTACACGAAACCGCCGCAGCCTGCGCAAGACGACGAAGAACAATACGAGCAAACGCTGCAGGGTATAGATCTCATAAAAGGTAGTATATCGCAAATCAATTCGACCAAAAATGAATTGATGTCGTTAGTCGAAAAAATGAAGAGTGACTACGACACTACCAAAAGCAAGGACGACAAGAAAAACATCCTACAGGAACTGGAAAAGGTAGAAGAAGAGGTCAAATACACTGCGGTGTTGAATGAAGCGACGGAAATGATTCTCATGCTAAATACCAGACTCACTGAAGCGGGCAGCAATGAGCGAAGGCTTGCACGAAAACTTGGAAAAGTTTTTCAATCGCAAGGCCCCCTAGGAAACAGTTACGCACCGTCAATAAAACTCGAGAATACCACAAATAATACGACCGAACCAGACTTATCTGAAACCAGGCAACTGTCGGGCACGATCCCTCCTCCAAGAATAACACTTCCGAAATTTTATGGAGACGAACAAACATTTCCTGAGTTCTGGGCAGCATATGAGACCTTAGTTCACAACAATAGAGCGTTAACGGTGATTGAAAAAATGTTACTGTTAAAGGAAAGCCTCCGCGGCAAATCTGACAGAGCGATAAAGGGAATACAACTGCTACCCCAAAACTACCAGTGGATGGTAGAAACCCTCACGAAAAAGTATGGAAATAAACCATCTAATCGCGCCCGTATAGTCCAGAGATTACGAGATCTCCCGTCGGCAGATAGAAGAGCCGAAAACAATGAAGTGACATACGATAAAATATGTGCGCTGTTGAATGAAATGCTATCAGCCGGACAAGATATCCGAGCTACAAAAGACGCCATGTGGACTGAAGCGATCTTAGGCAAATTCCACAGAGACATCGTAGAGCCAGTTCTCGTTAAAATGCGCGAAAAAGATGATGTCACCGTTGATACTATCATGCAAATGATAGAAACGGAAATAGCCGCAAAGTCTTATATTCAATCAAGAACCAGGCTAGCTGAGCCTAAGGCGAGGATGTCTGGCAGAAACTCTCAACCTCAAAAATGCGTAGTTTGTGAGCAGGATACCCATTTTGCTTGGCAGTGCACATCGCCGCTCACAGTCGCAGAAAAACGAAAAATAGTGCTGGAAAAGCGACTCTGCTGGAAATGTTATTCGAGCCAACATTCTAGCCAGGATTGCGTTAGGCAAAATTGTACGCTATGCGGTAGGCTTCACCACAACAAACTATGTTTCTCTAGCGAAAACGCAAACGCGAGTCAGTTACACATGCGCCAAAGGAACGCAGCGCCTGGCAGGGAATCGAAAGGAATCAGTCAGACCGTGCGCAGCGATTATCAACAAACGCAACAACGAAACAATATCAGCTACGCAAGGAATGAAGCGATAAGTCAATCACACCAGCAGAGACCAACGATGCGAAAGAACCACAACACAAACCTCCACATCGAGGAGAATGAAATCGAAGAAGAAACAAAAGAGGATGACGCCATAACTAGCGAGGTCGAGGTTCATAGCACGGTAAATCACACTGCAATACGAAGAACTTTGGATACTCAAGGTCGATACCAGATCATATTAATGACAGCCGAAGGAAGTATATGGAATCACAACACTGACAAATTCGAGAAAGCCGTTTTCCTTTTTGACACAGGGGCGCAAAAAACTATCATCGAAGAAGAGTTCGCCGTCAAACTCGGGCTTCCAAGACTAAAGACCGAAATGTGCCTCATGTCCGGGATCGGCGGGAATACCGAGATGTTTGAGAGCAACGTAGTGAGTGTCAAAATAGGAACCGCGTATGGAAAAGATCTCGACATCTTAATCCAAACGAAACCTATCCTGACTAAAGGATTTCCTTCAGTGAAGCTTAGCCCTGCAGATCAGGCATTCCTTCAAGATCGCAACATCCTAGTATGTAATCCAAACATTCGTGGCGAAAACCAGTTGCCACAAATTCTAGTCGGCTTAGACCACTACTACGATTTCGTGCATGAAAAGGGAGAGATACTTCAAATTCCATCTGGACTTCGGCTAGCTGGGACTATCTTTGGTCCAACGTTATACGGTCGCGGCTCCATGGATGCTCAAGACTCGGATATAACCGCGCCGGCAATCGCCCACTGTATCACAGCAGTGACCTCCGCTGAGCCGGAAAACGAAATGCTAACCAAATTGTTCGAATTGGAAGGGCTTGGAATCGCACCCGAAAATGATGAGGAAAACAAAGATTTACTGCCATATTTCAACAAATACTCAAAGCAAATGTCCTTTGATGGGGGTTTCGTTACGGCTCCCTTTCCTCTGAGGGACAATGTGATCGACTTGGCGGACAACTACTCATCAGCCATCAAGCGTTTGGCAAGTCTACATCGCCAGCTTGAGAACAACCTCGAGCAGAAAAAATGGTACGTGAAAATCTTAACCCAATACGAAGCTGAAGACATCATCGAAAAGGCGCATGAGAGCATTCCAAACTCTGTAGGGTTATACTACATGCCCCACTCTGGGGTTTGGCGTCCCCAGAAACCGAAACCTCTTCGAATCGTCTTCGACGCCTCTTCAAAACGAAAAGGTCAACTTTCGCTGAACGATGTCACACACAAGGGCGAATCGCTCATCAAGAAAATTCACGATATATTAGTTGCCAGCAGAATTAATGAAATCGTCCTAACTTGTGATATCGAGGCCGCGTTTACTCAGATAAGGCTTCAAAATACGCACAAAGACCTATGCCGATTCCTTTGGCTCAAAGACCCGAACAAGCCACCTTATCGAGAAAATATTGTAGAATACCGCTTCAAGAGGGTGCCCTTTGGCGCTAAGCCTTCCCCCAGCATTTTAAATATGGCCCTTCTCACATTCTTGCAACCGCGGAACACTCCGCTTTCAAAAGAGATCCTTGACAATTTGTATGTCGATAACGTTCTCCTCGGTGCCTCTACACCATCAGAGGCTATCTCCAAGTATAAAGAGAGTAAGGCCCTCCTTTCCGAAATCGGAATGAATCTCAGAGAATACTCGTCAAATCGAACAGAAGTGAATGACGCTATTCCGCTCTGCGATCGCGCTCCGAGCGGGATTTCCACCATTCTTGGAGTGAAATACGACAAAAATTCAGATGAGTTCGGAATATGCCTCAAGTTTGTGGAGAAAGACAAACTGACAAAAAGAGACGTAGTCAGCCAACTAAATTCCATCTACGACCCTATTGGCATAGTTGGTCCAATCACAATAAGACTGAAGCAACTCATGAGAGAAATATACGAAAGCGGTGTAGGATGGAATGAACCAATACCGGAAAGGCTCGCGGTCAGGTGGAATGCAACGTGCCAAGAGTATCAGAAGGTCTCAGTGTCTCTTCCACGTCACATAGGTATGCCGAACAACTCTTCAACCAATATGCTATCCCTCTGGGTCTTTGCTGACGCAAGTGCGAAGGCTTTAGCAACTTGTGCTTACTTACGTCACGAAGAAACAAGGAAGGTGTCAACGTTAATAAGCGGAAAAACACGGCTAACCCCAAAAAAGACAAAGCAAACCATACCTAAGTTGGAAGTTGTAGCGATCTTGATGGCCACTCGGCTTGCAAAAAACATCGCCTCCGCCATCAGAATCAAGCTCAATGAAATCAACTTGCTCAGTGATAGCGAAATTGCGCTGTCTTGGATCAAATCCAGTAGAAAATTGCCATTGTTCGTTGAGAATCAAAAGCAACACATTCTCAAAATAAAAGATGGTCTCGAGTCCGCGGGAATAAATGTGAATTTCTTTCATGTTCGCACGGCAGACAATCCCGCTGATGCCGGGACAAGAGGAGCAGACGCTTCCCTGATAGTTGATCTACCATGGGTGCGCGGTCCACAATGGCTCAACAACGAAAAAATACCCACAAGACTGAGAAAGCTAGCTGATATCCATGAACAAAAAGAAGTGGAAGAGGATTCGGAAACGCTAGGAGATTACGCTACAACTCTACAATTAGCAGGTGTCAGTACTAGCAGTAATCTCGGTCTCATCTCACTTGCACGATTCTCACGCTTAGATAAGGCATTGCGGACCGTTGCGCGTGTAGGAAAAGTACTCCATGCATGGGTAATTAAAGTGAACACAAGAAAGGAGAGCCAGAGCAAATTATGCCTACAAAAGCTGCATTTGTTCGACGCCGGCTATGAGATCACCGCGGAAGATGTAAAACTAAGTGAAACTCTTCTACTTCACGAAGCACATGCTTCAATTTCCCTAAACACGCTTAAAAAGAGGTTCCCACAGAAGAAAATCTTTCGAGATGAAAACGGAATTATTCGAAACGCATCTCGCATTCAGAAGGCACCCGTCCCCTACGATGTGATAAACCCCATTTATTTGGAGAAAGATTCTGATATCACACGACTCGTCGTAACCGACATTCACATAAAAAATGGCCATTCCGGAAAGGACCACACACTATGTCTTGCGAGGCAACGCTTTTGGATACCACGTCCGTGTGGGGTATTCAAGAAGTACCTAAAAAACTGTGTCGTATGCAGAAAAGCTCAGGGACTCCCGTTTGGAGCACCAGAAATGCCTCCTTTACCCAAAGACAGGACTGTGTTAACGAGACCCTTCCAGTCAGTCGGTTGCGACTTCATGGGACCTTTCCACTCCAAAAACAATGAAAAATACTATGTTTCCCTATACACGTGTCTCACGACTAGAGCAGTGCATCTCGAAGTGGTGGAAGATATGTCCACAGGGGCGTTCTTGAACTCCTTTATAAGGTTCATTTCTCGGAGAGGGGTTCCCACTATTATTCGAACAGACTGTGGCACGAATTTCAAACTCGGTCAACAAATTATTGAAAAAATGTCTTCTCCGAACGAGAGCACGGGCGATTCAGTAATGTCCTATAGCTCTAACCATAGAATACAATGGGTCTTCAACCCACCAGGGGCACCCTGGATGGGTGGAGCGTGGGAAAGGCTCGTAGGGTCAGTCAAACGTGCCTTCACTAAATCCGTCGGGCGGAAAAGATTGTCACACGCACAGCTCTACACCATCATGACGCAAATTGAGGCCATAATCAACACTAGACCGCTTACAACTATAAGCAATGCGAATACGGATGACATCCCCTTGCGGCCTATCGATTTCTTGCAGAACAGCCTGAAATACAGTTTAGCTGAGATGGACAAGGAGGAGGGCACAGATCCAACCTTTGATCCCAAACTTATTCAGACAGCTACCCAAGCTAAGCAGGCCATACAGCATGCGGAACAAGTTAGTTCAAGATTTTGGGATCGGTGGTACACAGAATATCTAACAGCTCTTCGCGAAATTCAGGCTATAAACAGAAAACAACCGCGACATATGAAAGTGAGAGAACCACAAATTGACGAGATTGTCCTGGTCGAACAAGAAAATCTACCAAGAGGCTCCTGGTGTTATGGCAAAGTTGTTGACCTAATGAGAGGTTGTGATGATCTCGTGAGGTCTGTCAAACTGTTGATGCCCAACAAACATGTATGGCTACGACCTGTAAATAAACTCTACCCGCTGGAAATTTCTGCAAAAAACGACAAGGTTCCGCCCAACAGTCCACAAGCTGAGCATAACGTCCGAGAACTCCAGATGAATGAAGGCAACAAGCCGCGTTTGGCAAAGATCAAAGCGAAGGAAGCGATTCAGAAGTTATCAAGGATCACCGACGACTCTAATGGATCTCTACCCCCTGTATTATGCCCGCACATCAACGTGGCAGTGGTCATCATGATTGCCGTTCTGTTTCTGGGGCCATCAGTGTACGCTTTGCCGAACATCTCATGCAAAGGTAACGCACTTCTCGTTAATCCACCAAATGGCACCTTCCAGCTCTGCATACGGTCAACTTGCAGATATTTCGCGAACAGCTTAACAAATCTCACATTCCTACTGCCTGCAACTGCAAACAATGGGGTAGTAACTGTGTCAATGAGACATTTTTCTGGCAACAAATATACGGAGCTGCAAAAGAACTGCAGTCTCCCTCATGTATGTGACGTATCACAAAACTTCATGTCCAAACATCTGTTGGGCAATCCTCACTGTTGGCCAACAGGGGCAATTGCATCCATAGGAATGCTTCTTTACCTGATGATTTCTGCAATAGTGTTGTCCGTAAAATTAATGCTGGTGCGCAGAGGTTCTCACTCTGGCGCAACGGTTACATCATCGGAGTCAGGCAACGACAACAAAGGTTCGCATCCTACAGTTGCCTTTCGTAAGAACGATGAAATAGTAAACATTCAGCTTCAGTCGTTCCGACCGCTCCCACTTTCTCGCAATAGCGTCATCACTGCGATCGCGATGATCGTTTACGCAGCGCTGCATGAACAAGCAACGGCATGTCAGCTGGGATTCACTAGGCACAATGCAGAGGTCACGTGTACATCTCAGAACACCTGCGCAATCAAATTCCGCCGTGAAATTTTATTCGATGAGATCCACAATATGGCTTGCATTGACATTCTACAAGCCAATAAATCAGTAGGTATTCTTCGCATAGAAAAACTACCACTAGAACTGGCATGCGCAAAGCGTACTCTGTTTTATACACGTGACACCAAGCACAAAGTATACAGCGCTACTCGATGTGCACAAATGGGTTCTTGTAGAAAAGACGCATGTTCTATGATAAAGCCAGATAGCAAAATCGAAGAATTTGCAAATGCCTCTCTATACCCGGGATACACGGGCTGTGAACCTTCATGTGGAGGGCTTATATGTGGATGCCTTTTACCACTTCCATCGTGTTCATTCTATCGTATTGCCCACGTACCCAGCAACAGCTATGTGTACGAAATCGCTGAGTGCATGGAATGGAAGCCCTTGGTTCGAATAAAAGTCCAACTAATCCTGCATGACATGGCCATGAAGAAACAGGTAACTCTCCGACCTTACCTCACTAAGAAAATAGGTGACACTTCATTCACAGTGATATCCTTGTCAACGCCGTCAAGCCCGCTGTTACAAAGTAGATTCGCAATATCTGAACACGAAGGTCTAATTATCCCAGGGACTGAAACCATGCCTGTCGAATGCAAAACACTCGAAGAGGCAAGTAACAATTTTCATCATTGTCGAAGCAAAGTAATTTGCCAATGTGACGCAGAGCCTGCTCCCGCACGGTGCTACTGCCCACCCAACACCATCGCCGCCATCAAGAGAGTTATTTCGAACGTTCTTCCCGTGTCAAGCCCATTTCTCAACATAATCAGACGAAAAGATTCAGTAATCGCTTACTCTCGAAAAGAAGAAATGACTTTAATGGTAGAATCGAAATATATGCAAGAAAGCGCGGAGTATGTCACCAAACAAGATTGTAACGTCTCACTGACAAAGCTGGCGGGATGTTATAACTGCCAAGAAGGCGCAAACCTAGTCGCGTTCTGCACAACAGCAACACACACATGGAACATCATCCAATGCGAAACCCATGTTTTCTCAATCGAATGCGATCCTTCTGGGAAGCCAAACACACTCGTTCTGGACTTTCAGCAAGCAATAATAAGACAAAGTTGCTTCGTAGAATGCAATAACCACACCATCCACTTGCTCCTAGAAGGCTCTCTTGTTTACTTGCCACACATGAGTGATGAAGAAATTTTCGTTTCTCACGTGACGACATGGAATACAACAAAATGGTTCCGAGAATGGCAAATGTTAGACCTTGGACCCATACTGAAGGTAATAAGAAAACACTGGAAAGCATCTCTCGTCACCATTGGAGCAGTAGCCACGTTATGTGCCGTAACCTACCTCTTTGGCCCCACGGCATCACTACTCCTTCTTCAAGCAATAGCAAAAGGTCTGAAGAGCTTTCTAAGACTTTGTTTCATCATTTTTTCACTTATTCTCAAAATTGTAAAACAACTATTGTCAATTTGCATACGCCACTGATAGCTCATGATGCGTTCTCGGGAAACTCTCCTAGTTGTAGTTCCACATAGATAATACAGTATGTGTATTTCTTGAAAGCTCCCTAACATTACAACACAATACGACAACATATCCCTCAACTATTCTTAAGCATGAAAAACTCGCCAATCCATCTTCCCCGCTACCGACGCAACAAACATGGACGAAGTCGACGTCGCCATACACATCGAGCCGTTATCGGATGCTATCAAAGAATTAAAGGAACAACTTACTGTGTTCGTGATGTCATTCGATGCTAAGATGGAAGCTCTGGTGGACCTCGTCAGCCGTCAGAATAATATCATCGACAAAAAATTGGATCTGATCATGGAAAGAACAAAGCCGCATTCAAGTTGTGTTTTCTGTTCCGTCCAGGAAAACCGCGACAATCACCCAACCGGACGCTGTTGCCGTTTCCCAGACGCAGTTTCACGTGCGATTCAAGTCACCAACTTACAGCTGTGTAATCGCTGCTTGCAGCCAAAACACAGCGAAGATTGCGGCATCTTTTGTACTTTTTGCGGAAAAGAGCACAATGTGCTCATTTGCCCAGGAAAGGCTTCTCTTGGAACGTCTTCGTTCAAGCGAAGAAAGTTTTGAAAGTTTGTTGCGGCGGGGAGCGGTGCGCTGATTACGTCAGCAATCAGCTCACATCCCCATGGTCGCGTCTTCTGCAGTAACCTCCCCCCCCCCCTTTCCCGCTTCACAGTATTGTCTGTCTGCTCGTCGCGCCGTCACCTCCCTACTTCTCACCCTGCCGATGAGTCATCAGCCTGGCTTCGTCCCATATTCTAGAGAAGATTCGACGCTATTCGCCACCAACTCCGTCTACATATTCGATTCGTCAGAACTGTTCCCCCATTCTGACACGCATTCTCTGGCATGTCTCGATCAACAGCATTTCAACTACATCACCTCTGTGCGGACGGAAGGGGCAATCGACAGGGAGCCAATGCACGACCGACAATATCGAAATCGCCGCCCGTTCAACAGCTTCGACGTATGGTAGACTCATTTCAATTGTTGTTACTTGTAGTTCACTTTGTTAATTGAACATCGTATTTAAAGTGACATATCGGTAGATTGAATGATTATTGACTATTTGTGTAGAAGTTATATATTGATGAGATAATTTGACGTTAGTTTTGAGCTGCCGCCCTTCCGGGCGCAGTGTCGCGATCAATCGCGACCAATCGCGACTATGTATGCATTCTTGTCATGTCAAGAAGGAGATTTCTTGTGCTGTAATGTTTTCGATGTATTTAAGGGCTCTGAGAACATCTCAGGCGCCTTTTGTGCTCTGCGATTAGGATAAAGTGGTGAGTCAAGAAACGTGTTGCTGAACCACCGAGAACAAAGCGATTCTGAATTTTCATTGTTTATCTTAACCGCCTTAAATGTAACTACATATTTGGCATTGAAATCGAAAAAAATCGAAATGCAATTGTGCACAAACTAGTATGAAAATTCTGAAAATGATTCAACTTGTTTCTTCCAAGTGTGCAGACGCTCCAGGTTTCAGATCTCCCTACAAATGTACGGTCTAATTTTCAGACTGTTCAGTCGGTAAGAAGTAACAAGAAGTAAGTAAGCCATTTCTGGCTTCTTGTCTATTCTTCTGGAGAGCCATTATAAGAACTACATATTGAACCAATATCAAGAGATGTACTCAGCAAGGTGTTCTCATGAAAATAGCGGAGCTTACTCGTATGCCACCCGTCTTTGAACGATGGGCGGCGCTATGCAGAAAAGGCGGGGCTATCGGATAATGGGCGTTCAGTAAATCCGTCAGATGTACACAAGTCGCATTATGTCTTCGAAAAACCTTTTCACTCTGCTCATCCCACCCAATGGTTGAAAAAAAAAACAAGTTGGCGGAAATTATGTAAATACATATATGTGATATCCATAAATGTCAAAGGAATAGAGGAAGCCAAGAAATCGGATAGAAATAAAAATAAAATTCAGCCATTCACATGATGATAACGAAGGTTTCTCGTACGCCACCTATTTTTGAGCGAGGGGCGGAGCTATGCAGAAAAGGCGGAGCAAGTGGACATTGGACTGTCAATGAATATCTATTCACTTCTCGTTCTGTGCTTTAGATCATCTTTTCCAGCTAGGCCCGATGCTTTTTAGCTTTCTGAACCCCGAGAATTGTATTACTTCCGTCACAAGTTCTCTACTTTTCAGCCATAGCACATCTGGTAGTAGTACTAGCAATTTAACAACAGCTTCCAAAGTTGATCTAGTAAAAACTCACGAAATGCAAGTAATGCGGTGACAATCAAATTGATCAGAACGCGGAAACATATGACACGCAGCGGTATCATTCTTGGCCTAAATTCGAAACGATTCATATTTTGAAGGAGAGTTCGTAAAAAGTATCGGATTGTAGGCAGAAAATATAGCCTGAGTTGGGACTCGAACTCGGGACATGTACCCTGGGAACTTCCCTTATTCAATACAGCACAATGAAGTACATATAAGAAGTCACTGGAACTCTTAAAGTTTCAGCCGAATATTCATTACACTAGATACCACAATTATAAGGACTGTGTTCATACGCCCAGAAAGTCATGCCTCTCAGAAGCCGATATCTTTTCAATAACTCAGGATCTTTGTGGAAAATTGTATCGCGAACTATAGCGAAAAGCGCTGTCACCAAAGTAGAAGCTTGCATTAGCATGTGATACGGAAGCATCATCGCTTTTCTTCGTTCCCGTTCTGCTTCTTTAGGGGAACGTCCGTTGCGCGCGTCTGCCGAAAGTAGGTTACCCCGCCCACTTCGCGCGCGGAGCACCCCACTGAGTTCTCGAGATGACATTATGGTACCACCAAGTGTCAGTGGAGCGAATGATTTGCATTGGCCCGTGTTATCTTGTCTTTGGCTGTCTGCAGTGGACCAAGCGCAAATCGTATGCCCCACGGACAACTGCGACATCCGTCAAGTATTGCGGGCTGACCCGCCACATTCGACGGCTGCGGCGTGACCTAGTTTCGACCGACGCGCGCGACAAAGCGCACCCTTTCCTCTGAAAGTAACTTTTGCAGGTTCGCTAGAAAATGTAATGCTATTGTTTAAGTCGGCTGACAGTAGTTTATTTTCTTACCTGAGTCCACATGACATGATAGTTTGCCCCCAAAAGTAGACTACAATGCCAATGAAAAGCATAAACGCTCCAGTGTTATGCGTGACTAGCTGCGGCCCTTCCTGAATTAGTGATATTGGATTTTGATAAGAAAAACAGATATAAAAAAGACAAAAGGAAGAAAAAGGGAAAACTTAGTGAAAGGAAAAAAATAAAAGATTAGTAGAGCTAAAGTTATAAAGAGGGGTGATTAGACCTAAAGGTTATTGAGAGAGAGAAAATCGGACGTAACATCACTTGACTTTGGGTTCATGTTACAAGGGTAGCCTAGTGAACGTAACCGTGCTGACCACATCCTCGAATGATTACAGAAAACTGAGCTCGACAATCTAGCTCCCACTCGTCTTTTAAAATTTTCATTGCTTAAGCTCAGAACCAGCCAGGCAGTGAAAGTAAAGTAAAAGTTCCGTTCAGAACACAAAAGAAGATTTTTCACAGTACTAAGAAATGTATTGTCAAAAAATATACTATAACAGACTTCAGAGCTCTTGTTCGAATACCATTCCATACAAGGCTTTGAAAAGTGGCGGGAAAAGTGTCTGATCGATATCCTTCTGGATAACTCACTAGGCCGTCCATTGGAGGCATCAAATCTCCATTAAACAATTCCAGTTTACTTCCTCTGATCTTTTTTTACATTTTTTAAAATTCTCTTCCCGTCGTTACCTTCTGAAGTTGATGGCTTGTAGAGATTCATCAAACTCATAAGCTTCTCAAACATGGTCAGCCGCAAGTATGATGAAGGGTTTCAGCTCAAGCTAGGGATTGATTCAGGAATTTCATATGAAATGAGGCAACAACTAGGGTACAGCTTAAGCCCTGATCAACCATGGGAAATCTGGAACCAGGACTTCGCCTTCCCTTGAAAATTCTTCTTGTATATTGAAGAAAATGGACTAAAATCCGAAAACTCCGAACTCATCGAGCTATCATATCTCAAAGTTTTTCCTCTGAATCCTTCTAGAATTCAAAATGTTTTCATGAACTTCACCTGGAAATTCGAGACTATTGAAGCTCCTAGAGCTGCGACGAATCCAATAAGCATGAGAATTATCGAAAATATTCTCCAGACAACTATATTGTTCTCGTAGTCTCTTGCATGAAACAACATCGTTTGCCGATGGATCAGGAATACTGTCACCGCCACTGGAATCAAATTATTTGGTTACCAATATTACTGGAACCACAACTGTTTATCCATTAAAATTTGTTCTAGTAAAAAATTGAAGATTATTGAACTATCTGAAATGACATGGTTGCATGAATACAAGAAACTTATCAAAAAATATTGCATGATCTCTCCGTCTAAACCTCCCTGTCTCCCCCAAAACTCACTTTCCAGCCAAACTCCTAATATCTAAATTCTTTCCAGAAGATGAAGGCATCTAATCCCAAAGGCGTTATAATGGGCACCAGGCTTATACAAGGACCTGGCCGATGAACAAGTGAGTCGTCGACGCTTTCATAAAACACCGCTCCAGTTACCGACTTCGTATAGATGAGGGTTGTTTCAGCCTAAAACCACTTGGAAACGGGATCGATTCCTGCATTGATCGGGATTACCTCATATGTATGAGCAAAAGCAGCGAATCGTCAGAGTAAGAGTTATCGGGAAATTAGAACAGGGAATGGTCATAGCGAGAATTCTCGGCATTACGGTGTCTCGATCAGCCGTCGGCCAGCAGTCCCGCCGTGCGATCAGTATTAGTTAGTTGTCTCAACGGGTTGCATGCCCTTCGGAGTCTCCCCCTACCCAATTCAAAGAAACGTTACTCAAGAATCTCTGAGTAATTCGCATCTTCTGCAGATTTTTGCACTCCAGGAATGAGTAGGTGAACACTAGAACGAGAACTAAGGTTCGTTTTGAAAGTAACCGGCTGATCATTGTCTACCAGAACAACTCCCGTTTCAGATCCTCTTGAGCTAAGCACAGAAACTTGGTAGAATTCGTGACAATCATTCACTGTAGTATGACAAGGCTGACTGAAAGCCTTTTTTAATGTCTACCTAAAAATACTGACTACTTGGTATTTCATAGTAGGCAATAACACAGCAGACGTTACGTTGTTAACCCTCTCTGCGTTAATGCCTAGATCATAAACAAGACTAGACATCACTTACTCTCAGTTTATCATGACTGTTACCAATACCCAAAAAAGGTGAAGTTTTCTGGAACTCCTCTTCTGAAACATGTCAAATGGGTCAATTACCGTTACGCAGCCTTAACTCGGTACCGTGGACGATTTTATTGAGCAGTAACCATGGAAGAGAATGCATTGAAACTCACATCAATGGATGGTAAAGAATCGAAAGTAAAAAAGTAAGCGGCAGCCGCCGCAAGGGACAAAGTAAACCGAGCCGAAACGGAGAAGGGCTAGAAAGCCTAGACACTAGAGGGAAACCGATCACAGAAAATCTCTTCTTATATCATCTTGTCATACATTAATTTTTGTCAAAATACTTGAGTATTTTCTGTTTTTCAAGTCTCATTCATACAGAACATCCGCTCGTTGTAGCATCACCTTATTCTCATACTGGAAATGTTTGTAGTGGTTGAGTGGAGCAAGCAACCCCGCCCTACCAGCTAGCTGCTCCAACATGAGTAGAGTCTCATAACCTCGTTCAATTCCGTATTCCGTTAGAAGTGAAACAGTACGAATTGTAACTCTACTGTATTTCAGAGGTTCACAATATTCCTCGAAATACCTCAATATCTTCACATACTGGCACGACTACACATTTGTGTCCCTAAGCCCAGTTGGCACTTTAGTTACAATCTGGTTCAAGCTAAATTATTTACAATTAGGCTCATCAAAAAATGACTCACTACAATGTTTATGTTGTGACCTTTTCTTATGTACCCTCTTAGTACAGTGATCCTCCTACACTTGTATAGAGTGCGCGTTAAGCGGAATGTGATACGGACTTCATGAGCCGAAACGAAAGTTTATAGGCACTTTAGGCGGTTGTCCGTGATAAAAGACGTTCCCAGGTATAACCTCAGACATTTAAGGTATGCGATAAGAGCTGGAGTGTCATTATGTCGTGGTGTGACATGTAGGCGCAAGACTTTATAGAACGCTTAAAAGGTCTTAACGACACTTCCTTATGCAAACATTGTTGTCAATACAAATGAAAAAGTCATCAGCTAGCATGTGAGCTTTGCTCGTTAACCACGGAATCCCATCATCGCTATCCCCAGTAACCCTGACCTTCCGAACTCGACTGAGGAGGGATCTGATCTGAACCTGCTTCTCACTCGGAATATCCGCTGTACTTAAGCATTTATCGACTGCAAAGGTCCAAGAAGCTTTTCTCTACAAGTAATGAGCTACCTACTGAGTGACAGCACCTAGCAGTACACTACCAATTCAGCCGTCGTTCAATCGATGTGAGAATTTAACGTATGCACGAAGCGAATCCCACTTAAACATTCATGGCTGATGCACTCCGAACCTGGCACAAAGCCAATAGAATGGTGCAGTTCACAGACTCTGTCGTTAAACGACTGAAATGGGAGAACTAAAAGAAGCTTTTGGTTATTTTCACAGTCCCTCCCTATCAAGACCGAAGTTCATCCCCGGAGCCTCCGACTTTCGCTTGACCACGACCCGATACTGTTATGGGCATTTTTGCCATGGAAATGGGAAACTGCTCCAAATCACTAGTAAAAAATAATAGTAAAAGCCGTTTCCCCGTAAGAAAAGCCGTTTTCCCATCTCTTGAAACCGTTGATAACAGTATTCCTCGTCAAACAGTTTTTCCGAAGTCACGTTGTTCGATCAATATAGATTCGAGGGTATTTATGATGGCATTAAGTAAATTATCAATGTTTCAGTTGACTGCAAAGTAGTCAACTGATGAACCCATTGAGCTACAGTTAATAATCTTATGAACTTTCCATGGAACTTACAAAAAAATGCAGAAATATTGAAAAGTTGTCCAAAAATGCTGCTTTCCGGCTGTATGGCGGCACAATCGCTGAAAGCTCAGAAGCATAAACATCTACCACATCATTAATGTTCTTCAGACTTCAGATGTCACTATCTCACCTAATGAATGGAAGAAAAGCATCAACATGCCCTTTTGAAACGGCAATTGCATATCTGAAATCGAACGGTATTAGTCATGTAAGCAATGCCGCTTTTATGGCATATGATTTATGGTTGATCGAGCTTTTGAAGGGGCTGTTAAAGCAAACAACTTTGCCGGAAAACTTTCGTTTTATTAGAATTTTTCCGAGCGAAAGCAATAAGCCAACATAGCATTCTGAATGGCAAAATGGCGAAAAAAGGGAAAATGCCACACGTCTTCGTTATTTTAACATAAAACGTTCTAGAAGGAAAGAGTGCTCTAGCCTTCAACAAAAATTTGAAAAATAATAACTACTAATTTAATAAGGGAAATTTTCCCAATAACCCTAGGCAATCGAAAACTTTCAGACGCTCACCCAATGCTCACTTTTCGGAAATCGAAACGATGAAAACGGACGTAAGTGACCAAAGGAAGAAAATGTTCACCCCTTCATTGAAGCTAAGGGCAATTTCTGATTAAAAAAATTGTTTCCCTTTAAGAAATGCGTGGCACAAAATTGCAACTACTAAACCCATGATCATGAGACTAGTAAGTGATACTTGAAACCTGTAAAATTCGATAAAATAGCCAGCCGGTTCAGAAACGCTCCTCGGATCAGACCAGTTACCCAAAAAAACGATGTGAGTTGTTCAAATGCTCAAAGGTTGTAGAGATCCTTTAGTCAATCGGGTATACCAGTTTTTGTTAGTTTTGTAGATAATTTGTAATTGTGGGGATAAATGGAATAAGGAAACTGGTTAATAATAAAAAGGTGACAGGACTTTGGGCTGTGGTTTTCACAGAGCCTTCCATCGAACCTCATCCTTCAATAAAACTTTCTGCTCGGAAACAGTTCTAAATTAAAATCGGCTCTACACAAGGGTTCTGTGGAAACACCTAAGCTTTACTTTACTGCTTGGGAGACTTGGCAGCAAGTACAGCCGCCCGTAACCATGGTTATGTCGTTTTCAATGGAGTTTTTCTGCAAGCACAACAAGAGCTGAATATAAGCTCTTTCCAGAATTTTATGAGATTACTCAGAAGAGAATATATTCAGCATCTGTTGCCAAAACAGTAAAAGCGTTTTCAAGTGAATCTACCACATCTGGAGCTGCTCCCAGACTGAAAGGAATGCCAAGATGGCATGGGAAGTGTAGAAGAGAGAACATGTAGGTGTCAACAACGAAGTAACATTTCATTTCAGATAGCGGTGAAAATCTATAAAAATCCGAATGGCAATAGAAGAAAAGTAAAAAAAGAAAGTAAGAAAGAACTGACCCGATAAAGAAGGCTAGTAATGCGAACAGTACCGATAGTACAGGGAAAAGTGCTAGTTCACCGTGCGCCATACCTGCCTGATAGGGTACGTGTGTGTGCGTGTGTCGCTATGTGTGGCATTTGGCGACCGTATCATCAACGCCTATCTGTATGTACACGCCCCATACAGACGTATACATCATACTTTTACCTCATATATAGTATCAGCTAACAAGTTACAAGTAACACTGATCCCCAGCAGTGTTAACGCATTTCTTGCAGTTCGTTCACAACAGTAGACCTAATGGCTCATTTGGACCCTGGCTTTCCTGACACTCAGACTACAGATCTGTTCTTCGCCAACAAATCGGTAAAGCAGCGAAGGACCAGCCAGTCATCGGCCCTATCAGAGTTAAACAACTAGTAGTGAGAAGTGAGTAAGTGATTTGACTACAATGTCCTCAGCAAGTTACCTATATCAGTAAAACAGTGGTTTATAACCAGTGAGTCATACAAGTGAACACCTGAGAGCTCAGAATACATTATGAATATTGAAAAGGCGAAAACGAAACCAGCAAAGGGAATACACAAGAAGACCGTAAATGCTTCCGGAATTCAAGAATTTTTCGTTGAATCCTTATAAACTAACTAAACAAATCAAGTGTAATCAAAAATCCAAGTCCAGAAGTTACATTCCACATGATTTTCTTGGAGTTTCCAGGTACTAAGGCTACATTGTTAGAACGAAGTAGTACATTTCCCTTGTCCTCTGTACAACGACTAAATTGTCCATTTAGCTTTAATGCAAAAGTATAAATCACGAAAATAGCGGGAATCAACAAAATAGTTGGTGCTCGAAAATCGATCTCTCTTGACTGTTCACACATGAATCATCTGAGATCTAAAATTCCATATGAAAACATTCTAACGATTGTTTGCTTTACTTTCAACCTTATTGTATAGTACATCCAGCAAACTATTAAATTATGGCACTACTAATCCGACTAAAGTAATTCATAATGAGATTATCATACTCTACCCTGAAATCGCTTATGCTAAAACAGGTCAGCGCAGGTTGTCAATAGACTGTCAGGAATAGTGACACTGACAGACAGGGGACAGCGGAGACCAAGAAAAAGCACACTAACATCACCGGAAAAACCAAAGTACGCGTGGCTCAGAGAGCGAAATGAAAAAAAGGCGAGCAGAGCGTTGGAGACGAAATAAAGTCATGTGTCAAATTTGGCGCGCACTGACCGCCCGTCTCAGATCAGCGCGCAGTCAATCTTATCAATCAATAAGTTGCTGCAAGCCCCTATGAGGTTACACTGCGTAACCCATCATAGCAAAAGGCAATTTTTAGTGGGGTTCTTTATTATTTTTCTATTTCTATGATACCCGAGTGAACAATGTTCGTAGTTTTATCTTGAAAAAATTAATTTGAATGGTATACTCGTTCTATCAATAATACCAGTTGATCCCTGTTGGTATACCTCGTCCATCCGATTTCTTCTGCATCCGTCGATACCTTCTGATAGCCCATCTGATAGAAGTTATCAATACTTCAGAAGAACCTCACATTACAGTACTAATATTCGTTATCAGTACTTGAACGCCGCCATGAATAGCTAACAATTGCAGGAATGCTTTTTACCAGTAAATTGTTCCTGAAAAGGGAGTATTGGCGAAGGCAAGAACTAGAACGTCATCATAACTTCTGATGGAGCTTATACAGTGGGATTTCCATCGTTACTTTCAGTAGTGGCCGATAAATTGTGATCCTTTTTATCATTATTTTCACCGTCTGGACCCTTTGGACTCTAATAGAGTTTTGCGATGAATCTTTATTTTTCGTCGACGGGTTTCGAGCAGAAACTCTCAACCGGTCCCGTAAACTTAAAATGATCTCATCCGTATACAGTTGGGTTACATCTTGCAAAACAAATCAGATACCAATACCAGGAAATACCCCTGAAGTGCCATTTGCTCTACCGTTCACAAAGGTCACAAGGAAAGCTAAGAAAAATCTCTTTTCAATGAAGCTGTCAGAAGACGACTTAGCAAGAACGCCCGACGCTCACGTACACCTCCTCTCAATTGTAGCGCCTGATGGGTTCAGAATCATCAAGTTTGCCTCCTTGATCTTCTCCCTAGCGTTTGTCCAGCACGAGAGACGGGCAGTAGGAACGGTTTTGTTTAATCGATCCGTCGCTCGCGGCTGTCGCAGACCATTTGCCTCGTTATAACAGACCTAGCGTTCTTCATACAGCTCAATCGCTATGCGATTATTACATATGGCATGACGCTACTGTTAGTTCTTTTGTTCCTGAATTTCTTACTTGCTACTGTATTCTTCCATGTTCCATCGCGCGCGGCGTCTCTCTTTACGCGACGCGACATTTTCGTTCCAACTGCACCGCACCCGAGACGACTGGCAAGAATGTACGACCCTGCAACGGTGCGGGACGGGTGTGGTGCACTTCCTTCTATCTATGGCATCTTCTCTCGTCACTTCAGTTTCGGTGGGGTAGTTCTTGATCACTTCCCGCCACCTCTTTTTTGGAGCTTCTTTTAGTCGCCTCCCTCAACTTTCGAGTTCCTATGGAATAGAGTTTTTAATCGTTCCCAGAATTTCGCTGTTTCATATTTACATAACACCAATCGAATATATGACACTTTGATATATGTACAGTAGATAACATATGTTTTGTGTGCACGGAATCTGTAGATAAACATTCTACCTGAAGATCATAATCAGGTAGGCTCAGACCGGCGAGACCAACGTTTCCTTTGCCCAGAAATCCTGGTACTACCTCGAGCGCTCAGTTGAAACTTACCGTTTCGATTAATTACCTGATTTTTTCATGCCTACAGTAGCGAAAGCTGTTCCGAATCATGAGTGTTCCCTCTATTTCTTTGTTATAAACGCTTGAACCTCATTCCACAAATGAAACCCGATTTATAGTCTGAATCATGAGCTTCAACAGGACAATTTCGATCCGACTGTCCCTCTACATGAATGCCAAAACAAACTGGAGATGATCGTACGAAAATAATCGATTTATATTTATTAAAATTACAAAATTCGTCTAAATTGCGATACAATAAATTCCGGTCATTAAAAGCATATCTATATCAAAAGAAATCACATTAGTTGAGAATCAATTTTTGTCATGGCTGCAGTACCAATTTTTGCTGTGAAGAAAGCAATTTACAATAGGAAAATATTCAAAATACATATAAATAATTCACCGGTACTTAAAATATCACATAAAGCTGTGGCAGATATATGAAGTGAGTCATGTAAAACAAAGTGAGGCAAGCACCGTATAAAGGGACAAGCATAGAGAATGTTCGGACATAATATTAATAAGTAAAAATAATTAAGGTATATGCAATACCCTGCATAAAAACTGAATATGGCCAAATTAGTATAATATTTCGAATACTTCAAAATTCACTTATAAATTGAAATACTTCAGAAGAGGCTCATGAAATAGTAATGATAAAAGTCATGGAGAAATTGCAGTTACTGGATTGCAGACAGTCATTCAGCTGAGCAACAGAGAGAATAGGCCCGTACGAATTACATACGCAGCCTGAGAGGTGTCTACTAGTTTTTAGAAGTATGACTCTGACCTGAGAGTACTGATCAACTGTGAGGATTGCATTTATGAATAGAGATCATTGATTTCTAAAGTTATATCATGAGGGCATCATCGCTGGAATGACTAGAGAGTGAACTTGAGGAAGGTGGTCGATGAGGTTGTTCAAGGTATTCGGCACTTGATAACCTTGACGGTGTGCCTCGAGGTGTTATACCCATCTGTCTGGATGACTGTGGAGTAGAACCATGACGGGATTTTGGAGTCGAACTCATCTGTGGACGACAACTCATCAGACCTGCCACTGACGATGAAATTGTCGGATTTTCCAACTAAAATAATAGTATAGTAAAGCCTTATCATCACAGAATTTATTGATTGCCTGATGGGACGCGTGCATAAGCGCGAATGGAAGCCGGGTAATCAATACCTATCGTTCTGCCGCCACCCATTTATGAACCACACTATTACTACACAATAGGGCTTCACCTGTGAGAGCCTCAACTTTGAACAGCCTTTTCATATCATTTCCTCAGTATAGAACTCATCACAAAAAAGTATTGGCCAATCATTAACAATATATGCTTCAAATTTCAAACTACGAATGAAAATGTACCTGTGTGTAAGAGGGAGGTGGGCTCGATAGCTTCTTTCTTCGTGGCCGCTGTCTGTTGTTCATCGTAGAGATTCGGACTTCTGCTGGCTTCACTACCCCATACGTAGATAAACTAAAAATAACAAATTGTAAATCTTATTGTACTTGTAACTATGACTGGACTGTAAGACGACGACAATGTTTCAAGAGAGAATTACATACAACTTATTACACTATAGATCTGAAAAATCGGGAAATGCTTATGCTTCCCATAAATTTCACCCAAGCTGAAGGAAGCGCATGGATCAACGACCAGGCGGGCCAAGGGGGTCAACCAAGAGACACCACAAACAACGCCAAGCCAAGTTGGTTCTCTCAGTCTCAACACTTCAAGAAAATACCACCTCTTCACTCAGCTTCTAATCGTTGTGAGGAAATTCTTTCTTAAAAAATTTACTTCCCATCAACCTTTTATCAAATACCACAGCCTTCCCAATCCACCTTTGCCAGCTCTCTCTCTACCCCAAATAACTTCGTTGGCGATCACCATGGCACCTACAGACTTATTTACGCCACCTGCCTGGGGTGACCATATTCGCAAGGGTAGACAAAAACTCTGACTTTTAAATCCGAAATACGATTTTGATTAAAGCTAGAATGGATGGCTCATCCCAGAAGTGTACTTATTAACGAGGAATTGTAAATTTTTGCAACATTTCTCGTTACCGCAAACTAGAAAGAGCACCATGCAAGAGTAATCGTGCATGGTGCTTTGAATGGTATAGCTGTACAACTACCGAAAAAGAAACAAATTTCCATCATAATTTGATAACCAATTACGGCTTGTTTGGACTTTCAACTATAGCACTAATCCTTTCCACTGCCCGCACTTTAGTGATAAGCGATGACTGGTTCCCCATAAGGCGCCTTGATAGCAGCGAGTCATCCAAACAATCTTTACCACTTAGTCAACTGTTGACTTAATGAAGAAGCAATCTCACCTTGCCGCACTTGGTGGTGGAGCATAGAATCGATTTAGTGGAATGTCCTTTACGTCCGATCGATTACGTGAACCACTGGAGCGGCTGAGTGATCTGGACGAATTCGGCGGAGGCAGTGCTGGATACGACGAATTCGTCGAAGTGACCACTGAGTACGTCCGCAGCGCCACCTGTTGAAATGAAAACATCGTCTAAACATAACTGTCAAGAACAACAAACAATAGATTTCCAAAGTAAGGACAGTACGTTCATTTAAGAAGAGCACAGGGCTACGGTAGGAGTCTCCGCTGTTGGAGAAACATCCCGAAAAAGCTCTAGGTGAGGCAGAATCCTGACTTCATGATTTTCAGCCTTGATTCGTGAACGACGCACCTCAACTTGGGTACCCATTTGGGCATGAGGCGGTAGGAGTATGCTGGCTTCTGCCACCCCAGAACCACGTAGCTGATGAATTGAAGAATTCGCATCCACGCGACCATTACCACAAAGAGGATAGTTACTGCAACAGGTACTTGATAACTGTAACTCACGCAAAGTTAATTTTCTCCTGTGCCTACAGTGCCTAACAGCAATGAAACTATTCATTTTAACCATTAAAAATTCAAAAAAACTCTTATTTGGAATATATTTTCACTTGAAATATCAAAACACCAAAGGTCAGTCACTCCAAACATCAATCAGCTCGAGCTTACTGCTTCTTTTAGAAACCGGAGAACAAATGGTAATCCTAGCCCGACCAATTAAAGCCTTAATAAGTTTGGCCTTACTCGAGGCTCCCCTACACTGAATTACTTCAAGGTAAAATGGTGTCTGATCATAAAAAAGTATATAAAAGTCAGTGATAATGAGCCAAAGATTTCCGAACTTACAAAAAAACAGCAGAAGACAAAAAAATTTAGGATGAGCTCTTACCGGAAGCAACAGAAGAGAATAATTATGGTGCAGATGAGAATTACGAATCCCAGGAAAAGTATGTATATCCATTCAGGAGACGACTGAAACCGCCCACTGAGATCTGGATAATTCGCACACATCTGAAAAGGGTGCTTTCGTAATTTCACAGACAGTACTCTATCAATTCACGCTACCTTTGGATTCTCATCAGCTCCGTTCTCACAGTCAGGAAATCCATCGCACATCAGTCGACGTTTCACACATTCTCCTCCGATCATCAGTGGGAAGGCACCACAGTCCAAATCCGACGCTGGAGAGGGACACCTGAAAGGAGGCTAACTTGTAGCACGACATGGTGCTTGCACAGACGCCATCAAATGGCCACCCACAGTGGTTTTTAGCTTGCATACTCAAACAAAATAACAGCGACATTACTTCTACACGGTGGTAATTTTTGTACATCTGAGAGTTTAACAATTTTTTTTCGAATACGGCCCTAACTTGCACAAAGATATATTTCTTAAGATAGACCCTTTAAATTAGAGGGCTGCGACCAATCAACTTCTCAAATGACATCCATGGATCATTAAAACAACACACATCAATACCAGAACCCATAAATTTGTAATAAAAATGGCAGAACAAACTGCATACCGGCAATGCCGCTCATCAGAACCGTCTTCGCAGTCCACTTGCCCGTTACATAACTGAAAGAGTTGCATTGTGCTAGTAAGCGTTAGAAAGGTGGAGTACAAAAGGCCCATACGTTACTAGTTGTCTAGTTACAGAGTAAAACAGTAAAAAATGTAAATGGTCTTCAATAACCATACCAGCATACGATCAATGGTGCTCGCACTGTCATCACACGGCCATCGATCAGGGCCCACATTCCGGCATAATGAGGGAGATTCATCGCTTCCATCACTAGATATGTTCGGTTTCAGATGGTAATACAAAGATAAAATCATTTCTTCATGAACAAAAAATGATTCCTCCAATTTTTATGGAATGGAAACCATTGAAACCGCAATAGCTTGTTAGACACAGAAGGTGTGGCTAAACAAGGTTCTGCAGAATGGTAGGTTTAGTCAGGCGGAAATTTGAGCGAACCAACATCCCCACCCCCCCCTCACCCCATCTTATTTTGCTTGCAGGAAGTGACACTCAACGATTGCGAACCATTCCTAAGATCTGAAGTGACACGATGGCTTGAAAGAACTTTCTGTCAAGTTTTAATTCCGCTGATTCCAATTTTCAGGTTTGTGAGTTTCAGTTTGCAGTTATTTCAAGGGTAGTAAAGTTTTCTCGACTTCACAAGTATATATTTGTTGCCCTCGACAAGCTTACTCGGTTATTTCACGAAATAATTTTTGTCAGTAAAATTATAAAAGTCATTCAGCAGGGATGTTACTCCAGAATAGGTTGAAAGTAAAGCTTTTGATGAGTTGTAATCAAGTTTGAACCGAGTCTGAGTCTGACGAGTTTGAGTTATACTATCCCGAACTTGACTGTAACTAATCAGAAGCCAACGATTCCTTTTTAGCTGACGTGTGAATATAGATTGTTCATCTAATTTCCCTATGTTTGACAAAATTGTAGTTTGAACTGTTCAAATTCTGGCAATCACTCACGCACAATCCGGAACGCGATCGCATTTCTTCGCCGAATGAATACATGATTGCCCGTCATCACATGCAAATTCCCACGAAGCGCATGGCACATTGGGAAGGCACATAGACGGACTGAATATGATACAAATTAACGAATTCCAAGCCCTTTTGGAAAATTCCATACTTATAGAATAAACCACGAAATTTAGGAACCAATGCAATAAATTAAAACGTGAATGTTAGTCAATTCCCATCAGTAGCAGGGATTTCTCTCCACAGGCACAGCAAGACAGACTTGAAGCAACCATCAAGTTTGCTTTTCTGTCGCAAAAGTATCATCCTACCAAAAGCACCCTGCGCGAGAGGAGCGGGGAATGGCAGCCGTATTACCAGTAACCTACAACCTTCTCCTATCCTCTTGATTAAAATGTGTTTTTAAAACAGTCAAAAAAATAAAGAAGAGCACCATTCAAAGATGTTAATTCAGACGAAACTAGTTCTCTCATAATAATTGCTATTTTGTAAGTATACAATATTAACCTTACTTTTCACTACTGATAGCATATCCCAGTGGACACATGCATTCGTATTTTTGCTTCGAATCTCGGAGGAAACGGCAAAGATGTGAGCAACTTGCTTCTCGACATACCCGTGAGGATATACCAACTGAAAAACCAAAGTTAAGATAGAAATCATATGAAAGGCACAGGACGCACAAGTACCAGGAAGAGAAATACCCACTGAATCTCTGCAGTACGGAAGTTGTTCTCGGTAGATCTACTGTTGTATTCAGTGGGAGCTCGATGATGGTGGAACTGCTGGAAAGTAATCAATAACAAATAAAAAATAGCAATAATAACCATAACAAAATTAATCTACCTTTAATAACCACATAAGCTCGCAGATGAGAACATTTAGAACTGAAAAAAACTTACCTGGATGATATCTGAGCAACAAGCATAGCTGTTTCATCCAGAGGAGCTACTGAGTAGTCATTGGCAACTGATGACACGAAGTGATGGCGAACGTTCGACGAAACCACTCCAACGTCACGGGACCAAATGCCACTGGGACACTGAAATTGATTTTTGGAATCAAACAAAGAACAGAACTTCAAGATAAAGAGAGTTGCGACGCGCGCAGCTGCGAAACAACTCAAACTGGGTTCATGTTCCTTGGGAACTACTCAAAAAACAATAGCGTCTTGAAAACGCAAATTTTGTCTGAACTGTTACGTTCTTGCAATGCAAGCGCCTTTGATTTATTTTTTGTAACATAATAGCTCCCTGAAAGAAAAGCTATCCACAAACAATGCAAACTCTGATCTCACCGTGTAGAACAGCCGCAGGTAGGCGGGATCGACGTAGATTCTTGTACCGGGCCACAGGTCCTAAACGGAATACCCAAGCAATTACAAAAATAATTACAAGGTGAAATATAAGAAACAAGTGAATATACCTTCGAAAGCCACGCTTCACATTTGCGACCATCAAGCTGACACTGAATAATAGCTGGCGACGGAAGGAATGGTGAGACGTCAACGTAAAACAGGTAACTGAATGAATGAAGTATAACCAAAAAGTTTCAAGTTTGAACCAATAGTACAGATGCAGAAAAGTGACTCACTTGGACTGAGGGAGGACTGTGATATCCCGAGGCACAGGAGCATGGCCGGTAGCCATTGAGACTTCAGTTCCCGAAACTACCTTACCAATCAACTCCAATGGCAATGAGTGAGTATCCTACAATTGAATGAATAGCTTGAAGAAGCAATTTTAGGCAACAGATCTTCATTACCTTAACCCTGAACACATACACATAGCCAATACCAGCTCTCGAGTGACAAGATGCATAAAGAGCCCTTCCATTCTCATCCATCGCCAAAGAATGGAATATCGAGCAGTTGTAACGCTCGGAAAACACGAAAGTCTAAAAGCAGTAAACTTCAGTGACTCCAAGTTTAGGAAAAGTTCTACTCGATTACTCGATAAGTCTAGCAATGTTAAGACTGGTTTGAAGGAAACAACAGCACAGCTGGGAGATGTGGGCGGAGCGATCCGGAGTACACACAAGGCGGTTGGACGCCCAGCTGGATGGATATCCCATCCAAAACCCAGTAAAGGAGAACAAAGTTGCCGAAAATAGTTAGTGGGGTGAAAATGAAACAGGCTCAGGATGGAAAATGAAATAGGCCCAGGATGGAATGAACCACTTGCAAGCGCACGGCAAGAATGGGTGGGTGATGTCAGTCTGAAGGGAACAATACTTGCCTCTTCGAATCTGACTTGGCCTGAAACCTTGAATGCAACATACCTTGGCAGGAAAGATCAGCCGAGAGTATTTGATTCTTGATGGATCTTTGGCATCAATCCAAAAAATCAGCCGACTACCGGTATCCATCGCTATAGAATATGGAAGCCCAACAGAGGAAAGCATGAAAGGGACCATTGGATCCTGAAACGAAGAAATCAATTTTACCCTCAGTCTGACAAGCTAGTTCATGTAAGTAAATGACCTCTTGGTAGGATGACGATTGATCAGGTAATCGTCGCAGATTCATTACCACAAAACCTTCCTCACTCCCAGCCACAATGATATTATCAGGAGCTAGAAACAGCATTCATAGTATCTCTCCTAACTTTTGGGACCAATTGGAGAAAAAATCAAATGGAGTAACCTTTGCAAAGAAGTGAATATTGATCGAAAGTGAAGTGATCCGAGCAAAGGCAGAGACGTTCAGTTCGCGATGTGGCTAGGCATAACTGTGGACAATCCGACAACTCATAGGTGCATGGATTCGAATCTGGAGTATAAACACTACGAGATCTTTGACACAAACGCAGCACCAATCAATAGCATAAACTTGTTGCGCGCGATAAGCGAGACAGTTAGGCGTGAAAGCTCTTTTCTCTTATAGCGTCTTAGAGTGTTTCAATCTCAACTTCGCTATACAACTTAATATCGATCCACTGCAGTGCGCTAATTGGTGTTTTGCGTTTACTCAGAAGTCCGTTCTAGGCCAACGGAAAGTCTAAATGCAGGAGCTACATCCATATACGATGACCGATGCGTGAGTGGGCGGTGATGGACAATGGGTAGTACCTGCCGCTCATCAGTATAGCACGTGATCGATTACCCATGCGACACAAGGTTTTTCAATCTTTCCTAATCTTGTTCTGTTCGGTCTTTTCCGTAATCAACTGATTACTGCTTTTCCCATGATTGCTCACAAGTTTGCGTTGAGCGGCAAAGCTAATCAAGCATAAAAGAGAGCTTTCATGGAGAAAAACCTTCATGGCTTATCGTTCACTCAGAATATTGATCGACGACGGTGCCGTCGCCCGCCGGTCTACGCGAACTATGAATCCAACAACCAGCGACTGCACAAATTTATGCACGGCCGCTTGCAACGTCTAATAGAAACGGCAAACGATCAATAAAAACATACCACTTGCAGCACGACCATGATGTATCATCAGAGCAGTCACATTTGCTACATTCTCATGCAGCGTTACCAATTCTCTGCCATTGTAGAATCCAATAGAATTCTGTCGCGTATCGGAATAATATAATCTGTGATTAAAGTGAAACAAGCGATATGGGCTTTGATCCTTTCCCACGTACAGCAGCTCTCGATACAAACCTAAACCGAAAAAAATTACGGTATCAATTTAAGGAGTGTAGAGCATCATAGAGCAACCAACAAACTAGGCAGCACGATATGTTTTTATCCCGAAACAATTGTTTTACTGAGATTTTTATGCAAAAAAATACCATTCGAGCGAGACCAGAGATTTTTTCTACAAGTGAATGAAGTTTCATGCGATTTCCCAAACCTCTAAATCCTAAGCGACTGAAAGGGCTCAGAAATCAAACATGCAGCACACTGCGTAGGAACCTACCGGTCAATTTGGAAACAGATATGCGAGTTGTGAAGTCGTCGAGCTCTGTCCAATAGAGTAAGTCCTTCCGAAAGTCTATTGCAAGAGATCGAACCGAAGCCAAATCTCCAACGATATCCACGCCTCCAGCGATATCGCCATTGAGAGGCATACGCTAAATAGATAGCTAGTACGAAATGAAATGGAATGAACCGATAAGTATGACCTATGCCTACTCGGATCGTCACATTTGCTAGTTCATTGACGAAAAAGACAGCTCCTGCCAAAGGATGGACGACCAGTGATGTTGGTTTGATGAAGTGTGACGCTATCGTCCTCCGATACTTCCCGCTGTGATCACACACCTCAATTCGTCCTCGTAATGGATTGGACCTTGAAAATGAACCGATTTTTGAAACAAGTAAACAATTAAAGAAACAGTACTCGCTTTTGTACACTGTTCCCTATCTTACCCAATGCCACGCATGAAAGGAAAACGTGCAATGTAATAGTGTTTGCCTTCAAAGCACGCACAATAATGTTGTGATTGGTTGGTTGCGCCAGATAACGATCCACCAATCACAGACATCCCCAGCACTCCAGCGAAAAAAATGTAATTCGTATTTAGGCAAGCTTTTGAACTATGGAGCATTCCTAATGGATCAAAACTGTGTACTACAGCTACATATAGTGAACAACACACCACAAAAGTTATACTGCAACAAGGTAAGCTTGCATATGTGGAAGGTATTGCAGGGACGTTAATGAAAAAACTTACCAGTAGATGTTTCTTGAGATCCAATCCACCGAAAGCGAATGCATTCCAGCAAGAGTGGGATCGTTGATGACCGTTTCGGAAATAGCCCCGGTGAAGGAAGCTCGTTTGATGTAGCCGGTTACTGAGGAGGAATACCCGTAAACTATGTAATTCCCTCTCTGAAAAGTCGTGATCAGATTCGAGTGAAGTGACTGGTGAAAGATCAGCAAAGGTTTACGATGCAAACCTGATCGATATCAGCAGTAATTGGCGCTTCAGTGATGTTCACAATATCTAACGAATCAAAATTGATCGGCCTGAAAACAAAAGAAAATATTATAGCAAAGTACCAGGCATACATATAACATATTGATTACTTCTCCAATGAGGCTCGGGAAATATCGGCAACGTTTTGCTGGAGGATAACGAAGTAAGCTGATGGCTTTCGACACATTCGCTGATCACTCATTAATTCGAACCCCGTCGAACACATACACTTCGGTAGTCCATCGGCACTGAAAATGGTAGACTTACACTTCAGCAGTTCGAGGAGTTGCGAATCATAAATTATTTTTATGCGATGGGTGCAGAAAAGTTCTTAATCAACAGATAGGACCAGCCGCGCCGCAACCGCGCACGGTTGGTCCTATTTGTCGACATTTCCCGTCGTTTTCTGCACCGATCGCATTAGTAACAATTAAAATTAGATGTTGACATTTACCTGGCAACACATAGATGCATACATCTTAGCCGTAAACAATTGCTAACGTTCGGAATCGTGGAGTGTAGAGATACTGCTACTAATCCAATCGGTCCATAAATTGATGACTCGATGACATTAGCCGTTAACGCACCTGAGTATTCGAGTCAAAGACGAGAACAATATTTATGATGACTTAGCCTTACCAGTTTCTTCATTCGCCGAGATTCGCATGAGCGCTCGTCCGGCCAGAGAGTTACAGAATAGCTCCTCACCTGGAACGATCTTTCAAGGTAAAAAGTTTAGTAATTAAATCCAAAGAAGACGTGGTTCATACTTACCCAGTGTTGAAATCGCATATGGCTGAGGTAACTTCAGAGATGCTGGTCCGATCACCACTTCTCCGGTCCCATTAAGAAACGCTGTCTGAAAGTATAAATGAGATATTGATTGGACGGGTGAGTTCGTAGCAAATATCTCAAAAACAAATCGAACCACCGACCCTCACAACCGAGTAATTCCCTTCTGTCCAGTATAAGCGGTAATTTTCGGAATCTACAGCAATGCCATTAAGCCATGCATACGGTGAGAGAGTGACCTAAATGAAGAAAGTTTTTTTTGAAGATTTCATTATTTTGTGGTCATAGTTTAGCAAGAAGTGGGTGGCTTTGAGCTAAAATTAATGGGTTACCAGTAATCACTAGTAACGAGCATATGAGCTTTCGCGGGTAGCCCTTACTAAATCGATGGTGCACGACAGCCGCATATTGATCGAATCCATTTCCTTTGACTTCTTTGACGATGTACGGATATGTTGGAAATAGAGAAGGGTGACCGAAGGAGAACCTCACTATACACCTTACTGAGCCTGATAACTGACTCTTAAGGAAAGAAATAATAGGAATTTAGCGTCCTATAGATGATTGTGAATCGGCTAAGCAAAAATTAACTTTCATATCAGCTTCAAACATACTATTCTTGTTCGATTTCCTCCGTCAAGATCACATCTATCAATATGACTTCGACCGGCACGACTATCTGTAAAGATGGGTGCTTGTGTTTTTAAATGATACGAGTGAAGCTGTAACAACTTTACCACTGAAATAGATATGGCGGTTTCGAAGGTCCAGCGCCATTGTCTGAAGCTTGGAAAATGCTTGTGCAACGATGACACGGGTATGAGTGGTATCCAGCCTCGTTACCTAAAAGCGGCGTTCGAATAACTTTAAAACGTTGCTGAATGCGTAGCACCAGTCCCAACAGTAAGCCGCGCAGCGAGACAACTAGCAATTAATTGCCGCAACTGTGATGTGTACGGGGAAATCCATCCCCACCATAGCACGTATGATTAAAAAAGCGTGCAAAAATTAGAAACAAAACATTGCTTAGGTTGGTACTCACATAAATCCGATTAAGACCGGCATCGATCCAATAGATATTTCTGGCAAGATAATCAAGACGGAATACTCTCACTGAATTGGGAATAGCCAGGACATCCTTAACGAACAGATGGAAGATTCTATCATAAGAAGACTTCTTTGTTAGTATGTTTGACACAAAGTTTTTTACATTCTCGACAAATTACCTCGGCTGAAGAGCCATTCACGGAACATCTGCGTATCTGCCCCAGACTCGCATCGATCCAATAAATCTTCCTTTCGATAGGATCGAAATCGATATCATAGAATTTCCGTGAAAATCCATCATTATTCAGACCCTGAATGTAGAAAATCTCAATGGACTATCCAGTATGAGGTATGACTATATGTACATTGGTCTAAGGAGAAATACTGAAGCATTTGTAAAGAAGTGAGTTAACTAAAGGGGTTAAAGGACGAACTGCACTGCATTTTAAGAAATACCAGTTAACTTAGGCACGCAATTATCCTTGACCTTACACTATACTACACTGGTTAGGGTCCTAGACGGATAACGATTTCTCGGGGTGTGGTGCAGTAGGAACGAAATTGCCGCGTCGCGGCGAGAGATACGTCGCGCACGAAGGAATGTAGCAGACTGCAGCAGCAAGCAAGAATAGGAACTAACAGTAGAATCATGTAATAAATAATAATCGCGTAGCGATTGAGCTGTATGAAGAAAGCTAGGACTGTTATCATGAGGCAGATGGTCCGCGACAGCCGCGTGCGGCGGATTGATCACATAAAGTCGTTCCTACTGCTCGTCTCCCAATTTTTTGGGGCAGAGTTAACCAGTGCTGTCACGAATGCTGGAAGAGTGTGAGGGGTAGGGAAAGAAGCGACGAGAGGTAAGTAGGTTCGTAATAAATCATGGATAGCCCATATTGGTCGAGCTACTTCGGTGTCTAACTAAACTAGTAAGGTATACCGAAAGGAGTATTCTGAGTAGTACAAAAGATCAGGTTGGATAAGAATTTTTCAGTAATCTACTGTTGCTTTCTTGGCTGCGCTCATATTATGGATTGCCACGTCCTCCGCCAACACCCCCGCAAAGGATTTCAACCGAACTATCGATTAGCCAAATCAATCCACGGCAGGTTGGCGTGAGTAGTGAGCGCCTGCTGGCAATGTGCCATTGCTAAGTCTGAATACAGCTCTGCTAGTACTTTATAAATTATGCAGGCTAGTTCCTGATTTCCAGTAGAATGAAGCGAAAGTGGGAAGAAAGATCGAAGGAGGTGAAAGGTGTCCTTTCTCAACCGAGGACGTTTTCCGTTTGTGAAGTCGACGCTGTGTCTAACCATACCACTGTGGTACATCTGACGAAGGTAGAAATCTGATAAGTAGAAAATTCAGAGCGGATACAAATCGTCCTACCAACCCGTCATTCCCCTTCAGGCAGCACTCAGGAATCCGACAGGCATATCCCCTTCACCTCTCACAATCAGCACTTTCTTTAACCACGCCCCCGCACGGCCGTCCAATCAAGCTGCAAATTATCGGTTAGCCAAATCAATCCACCGCAGGTCCGCAGGACCGCGTATGCTGGCAATGTGCCAACGCAAAATCTTAGTTTAGGCACACTGTTACTGCATACATTACATATAGTATTCCGTAACTTGTAATAGAATGAAACAGAATTGGACAATTTCGTGGGGCAGAGAGCGATAAAAGGTAGAAAGGTCCCATCTCAATCAAAAAGGCATAGGTTCCTAGAGTCACCTACCTACACTGGTAAGCTATATCTGACAGAGGGGGAAATTCGAGAAGTAAGGACATTTAGTAGCCATACCAATTCTTTCCGTAATCCCACTACAGCTTTCCAGGCTGCGCTCATATTTCGAATTGTCCTGGCCGACGTCTTTCGACCACGCCCCCGCAAGGTGTTTCAACCAAACCATCAGCCATATCAATCCAAAGCAGGCTGAGCGCGGCTCATGGACATACTACGCTAGTGACGTGCCAACGCCAAGTCTGAATACAGACTTACTACGTAAATTATATGTGTTATGCCATGAAAACTGAGCAAAAGTGAGAGGGGAAGAGCGAACACAGGTAAAAGGGATCTTTCTCAATCAAGAACGATTCAGGTTTGTGATACAGTGACGATACAGTGTATAACTACTATACCAGTATGTTACACCTGACAAAGGTAGAAATCTGATAAGTAGAGAATTCAAAGCGGATACAAATCATTCGCCCAAGCCAGTTATTCCTCTTCAGGCAACATTCAGGATAGACAAAGTCCCTTTATCTCTCACTCCTTCCTATAACCACGCCCCCGCACGGCAGTCCAATCAGCTGCAAATTATCGGTTAGCCAAATCAATCCACCGCAGGTTAAACGTAGCTAACGGACCGTGTATGCTGGCAATGTGCCAACGCAAAGCCTGAATACAACCACGCTATTACTGCATATATTACATACAGTATCTAGCGCCTTGTAAGAGAATGAAGCAAAAATAGGAGAAATCTAATGAACGCCTTCTCAATTAAGGTTTCGTAGAGTCAGGTATAAGTTGAATACAGCCAACTATTACTGCATATATTATATGCAGTATTTCGCGTCTTGCAATGGAATGAAGCAGAAGTTGGAGAATTCTGAAGGAAGGAGCAAGAAAAGGTGTAGAGGTCCCACCTCAATCAAAGTGACGTCGCTTCCTATAGCCAGTTCCGCACCTACCTATACTGGTAAGCATATCTGATGAAGGAGGGAAACTGAGAAGTTAGGACATTTAGTGGTGATGAAAATTCTTTCCGTGATCCCTTTTCTGCTTTTCAGAATTGCGCTCAGATTTCGGATTGCCATTGCCGACGCCTTTTGACCACGACCCTGCACGGCTTTCAATCGAATTATCGCTTAGCCAAATCACTCCAGCGCAGGTTAAGCATAGCTAGCGGATCATGTATGCTGGCAATGTGCCAACGCAAAGCGCATTGCTACTGCATAAGCTACATGTGTCATATCACAACTTGTAGTATAGCATGAAGCAAAAGTGGGACAAGAGGAGAGGAAGGATCGAGGAAGGTCAAAGGCGTTCCTGCTCAATGGAGGACAACCAAGGTTCGCGAAGTCAGATAGTGTCTATTTAGACTAGTTAGGTATACCTGAATAGAGAAGAATTAGACACGTCTTTTGACCCTACCCCGCACCTCGTTTCAACCAAGCTACCAGTTAGCCAAATCACATTGCAGGCTGGGCGCAGCTAACGGACATACTACGCTGGCAGTGTGCCAACGCTGTCTGAATACAGTTTAACTACCAAAATTACACATATTATGCGATGAGGACGACTCAAGATTGTGAAGCTCATTCGGTGTCAACTATACCAGTAAGGTATACCCGAAAAAGGGAGAAATTTGAAAAAAAGAAAATTCAAAATGGATAGAAATTGTCCTCCCATTCCAACTATCCATTTCTAGGAGCACTCAGAATTCGTATCGGCATATCCCCTTCATCCCTAGAGGCCTTAGCCACGCCCCTGCACGGTCTTCCACTCAAGTTATGAATCATCGGTTAGCCAAACCCATACACCGTAGTATAAGCGTAGCAAGCGGACCGTGTATGCTGGCAATGTGCCAACACAAAGCCTGAATACAACCACGCTATTACTGCATATATTACATACAGTATCTAGCGCCTTGTAATAGAAAGAAGCAAAAATTCGATAAATCGAACGGATCCCTTCACAATTAAAGATGATTCGAGTTTATAAGGCCAACTTTGTTCCTGAGTGTTAGGTATACCTGACGAAAGGAAAAATCTTTAGGTACGAAAAATCAGGACAGACCAGATTTTTTCCGTAATACCGCCATTTGAAAAAGGTATAGAAGTCCTTCTGATTTAAAATCGGCACAGGTTCGTAAAGCCAATTTTGTACCTAGCTGAACTAGTAAGGGAACTTAACGCAACGTAGAGTGGATATAGTTCTCTTCTTAACTCATTTTCTTTTTTTAGGATGCATTAAGATTCTGCATCGCCATTGCCGACGTCCTCTGACCTTGCCCCAGCACGGCATTTCAACCAAACTATCAGCTAGCCAAATCAATTCACCACAGGCTGAGCGTGGCTACCGGACATACTGTGCTGCAATGTGAAAACGCTGTCTGTCACTCTTACTATCCTTACTATATTTACTACATAAATTACACAGTTATACCATGAAAACTGGGAAGAAGTGAGAAGGTAGAAGCGAAGATAGTTGAGAGAGGTTCTTTCTCAATCGAGGACGCTCAGGTTCGCTTGGTTAATAGTTTATACAACTACATTAGTAAGATGGATCTGAAGGGAGAAACCTATCAAATCCGCAGCGTATGTAAACTCTTTTTCACAATCCCGCTACCTTTTCAGGCAGCACTCAGGATCAGGATCGACACATTCCCCTCATCCCTCAAGACCTTTGACCACGCCCCCGCACGGTCGTCCAATCAAGCTACAAATTATCGGTTAGCCAAATCAATCCGCCGCAAGTTAAGTGCAGCTAGCGGACCTCGCTGGCAATGTGCCAATGCAAAGTCTTAAAACAGCCACACTATTACTGCATACATTACATATACTATTTCGCGACCTGTAATAGAATGGAGAAAATAGAACGGTATGAATTCTTTCCGTAATCCCATTAATGATTTCCAGACTGCGCTTAAATTTCGGATTGCCATTAGCCGAATCAATCCACCCCAGACTAAGCGTGGTCATACTTCGAGTTGGCACATTGCCATACCTCGCATGACGGCAATGTGATTTACGCAAAGTCTTGAGTCAACCTTACTACTGCTAGCTTTCCAATATATATTATTTCATGACGTTTCATGATTTTGAGTAGAATGAAAGTGGGTAAGGAAGGGAATTCACACCAAATCTGGGATTTCGATTGTGCAGTAACCTAATAGCATATTTCCTAAGATTTTTTAACCACACTTCTCTGAAGAAATCTGTGTGGACTAACGTTGAAATGAAACACTTAGAGGCTTAAGGTTGGCAGCCTTATAAAATTAAATATAGAAGACGTGACTACTGTTTACTGCCTTACCTCAAACAAGACTTGCTTAGGAGTGAAGTCAGTAGTGTCGAGAGAAATCTGGTATATCCCACTAACTGCGGAAATAAATAGGATCTGAAAAGTGGAGAATGAGATCGATTTCAGACCTGACCAGGTTTCGGAATAGAAAACCAGTATGAGAACCTTGTCAATTCCTCGTGGATCACAAGTTCTTCCATCGTCCAATAACCTGATTCCAACTGGGCAAGAACACTGTGACCATGGATGAAAGTTCAAAAGCAGACAAAAGTGCGAACAACCTCCATTGTTCTGAGAACAAGGGTTCGGATTGATTCCTAAAAGAAACAGTAGAATCTTAGCAGTGGACGTGGTTCGACGTGACAAGAAATTAGTGAAATTACTCTTAAATTACACTTAAGTATGCTTTATGGATAGGGACCTAATCACAGGTGTTGTCATTCACCTTGAATCTGATATGTGGTTGTCTTCATACCTGGCGCAGGCGGGCGGGCGAGAGGTGATAGGCGAAAGGGCCCAGTATCGATCGATACCCTATAGGTAGTGACTCCTGCCAGAATTCAGGGGTGACGGAACTTCTCCCCGAATTCCCACGGCAAGCGGCAGTGGTCACGCGGCGGCTGCCCTACCCTTCCACTGGAAATTCAAAATTTCCCTTCATTTGCGCGCGACTGCGCGCGATCGGGTGCGGCTAGTGCGGCATAATTTTCGAGGAGAACGTACCGGACCGTATGATCCAGTGCCCTTAGAGAACTTCACATACCTAGTCTGTTTCAATTTTATGCTCCTCGTACCCCGTCCATGTCTTGACAATCAGGAAATCTATTATATCTACTTCTTTGAGGAAAGGTCTATTTAATTGAATCATAAGAACACCAACTGCTGAGAAATTAATATAAGGGTTTGGATTAAGTTGTACTTCGAAATAAACCTTTGAAAGCGCTAAATTCTAGCATTAGTGTGGCCAATGGGACATTGATCAAAGTAGACGCCTGTCGCCCATCGTTTTTCCCGTTGCGCCTTTCACGCGACGGCTAGGGCAAAGTGTGAGGGATGCATTAGAGATGTTAGCGATCAATAACACGCATCTAATTGAATTATCTGAAAAGCACAAAACAAGTATAACTCACTGTCCGGTTGAATTGAAGGATCCAAAACGACAAGTGACTCTACACCACGAATATCACCGACAGTTCTGTAGGAATTTGAACAATCGGATTTGTCACACACAATCAATTCACCATGGTAGGAAGTCGACCAGATGAAGTATGACTGAAAACTCATTCCTGATATCTCTTCGAACTGAAGTAAACTCAAAAATTACCTTGTATACAGTAAAAAACTGGATTGGATCTGTGTCGAACAATTCCACACATGATTCACGACGATACAGTTCACAGTACCAGATCTGAGACGATTTCCTTTGGGTTCTGACAAAATAGATTCGTCTCGATGAGAGATCCAGTGCAAGCGATGAATAGGTGACATCTTTTGACGAGCTCACAATTTGTTCCTGAACAAATATCGGTCCTTTCTTTTACCAAAACTCAGATAAGCAAAACTTCACATCCAAATTTCTAAATTAATCGCGGTACTGCTTCGTATTACCATCTGTCGTGAAATGTGAAATCAAACAGATGGCCGCTTTTATACTTCGCGCTGGCCTTGAGTTGAGGCGATAGGAGTATGCGTTGCGTCAGCATCGATTGATATCCAGCAGTTGGATGACTCTATTGGGTCAGATTTTAGCCGGATTTCCACATACCAAAATGACCAGAATGAAGTGTGGAGAGGTTTGGGGAAAAGAGCGAAACAGTACAAGCATGTTGGAGAACCTTAAAGACGTTAAATCCTACCACTCGTCATCTACCGGTGGGATATCGATCGACGCCGACGCCTTACGCCCATCCTCGCATAATAGTATGAGGGGAGAGTAACATAAATTACGTTATGCGTTATGAATTACCACTCTCGTCCGAAATTTGGTCCATTAAATGATAGAAACTTACACTGTAGGGGTGTTTATCATGGTGTTGGCCATTCATAAATGATTTCTCTATGCAATTGGTAACGCCATTCAACCAGTACATATTCCTATAAATAAAAAGGAAAGATTTATAAGTATTGTAGAATAAATTATGACAAAGAATGGAAAAAGCAAACAGTTTTAAAAGATTAATGTTACTGAATTGATAAGATGGAAATGACCCTGCGCTATGGTGAGACTTTCACACGTAAGTGTATGGTTATTTCTTTGTGGTTTACATGTTCATTTAAACTTAAATAAACTGTTCAGACCGGGAATTTATGTGAATTGTATTAGCTACCCCGGTGAAAGTATCATCAGACATCTGATAGTATGAAACATGTAAATGAATGTAACAAAATCAAATGCTCAAACAAGTAAAATCACTTACCCTTCTAATGGATCCAAACACAGTGAATGTAAATAATCCAGATTTTCATGAATAACTACAGTACAATTTGTGGCATCTGTTAAACTACATGCATATACCCTAGCTGAGCTGTCATGGCCTACACCAGATAGCGAGATAAAAATCTGGAATAAAAAAAATTATGAAAAAAATAGCTGGGTACGGTGCATGAGCGGGTCTCGTCCTTGACTAGACCTTGGCAAGCACCGATTGAAGATAAAACAAGAAAGCTGTGAAGGTTACTACGGAACCCACGAGACCTTTCTGGTGACCCAATCGAATGCGATCGATGACGGGGCCTCCTCAAGACCATAGCCAATCCTTCCAAGATCATTGGTAGTACTGTTATCAACAGCAAGTGAATAAAGATGATTACGGAGCGTGAAATAGCAAGTACCCTTGAAATATAAAGTCAAAATTATGCTGAAATTCCATGAAAAAAGCACAAAACTGTGAAAAATTAAGGACTTACAGAAGTGTCGACAGCAAGGAGTACGGACAATTCCTCCGGTATTGATGGTACTAATAAAGTTGATTCAGCTTCAAAACTATCTTCATCTAGCGTTATTAGAGCGATTCCTCGTTGCGTTCGAGCAACGAAGTCGACACAGTGACAATGGAAAATGGCTGAAACAGAAAAATGAACCGATTCGAGGATTCCCTAGCACCCCATGCAATCGATATGACGACCATCTTACCACTTAGCGCTAGAAGAACGAGGAAATTGCTCATTAGGTTCGGTAATAAACTAGCGCATAGACGTTACACCCCATTTGCCTGAAACAAAAAAAATGCGAATGAGATTCGTGGAAAGGTACGAAAATTATTGATCGTAAATCTACAAAAAATACGTAGTAAACGACATAGGAACTGGTTTGTTGACAGCGAGCACATTAAAGGGGGTGAAAGGGTGACGACAAAACGAGCCAAGCAAATCGCAACGAATTGAGCGGAAAATGGCGGCAAATAGAGAGGAGACCCCTGCAGACGGCCGGACGGACGGACGAGCAGAGGGCGAGACAAGGCATTAAGGAACCGAAAGGGCAGACAGGGGGGTAGAAGTGACAGTCAGAGCGAGCAGACAGAGGGTCCGAGGGTCATCTGGCTGGCTGGCTTTTCGTCTTCCTCTTCGCTCCTCGCTTGGTGAGGAGGCTAATCAATTCATCAAAGGAGGGCATAGACCACACACGACGAAACCTCCACATTCGCTGATTCGCGAACACGATTAGGCCTTTGTAGTTGCCGATGAGGCGAATAGCTGAATTTACAACAACGATCCCAACATTAGGAAAAAACAAAGCGTTAAGCATCGGAAAAGCAATGAATGGATTTCTTCACATCTAAACACAGGAATCGCTTGTTTACTTGTTTACATATTCATAAACTTCACGATAACTGTTTAAAAAAACCATTTGACTTATTTAAGAATTCTGCGGCTGTTAGAAATGCCCTCTAGACGGAGATGGGTGATCGATTGGCAAGTAAGAACCAAATTGGCATGGTCGGGACAAGGCAGATCAGGGTTGAACAGGGTTTGGAATGACCTAAAATGGTCATGACAACCAACAGATATGCGAAAATAATGGAAATACAGCACGGATTCAGATTCCTACCGTACCTCCGATGTTCATTTATACTATTGCTGCGTAATTAATACGCTCTTCGACATTTTGCGACAAGTATGAAACAACAATGGGATTATGGGATCCATTTTCGTCCCTTTCGGCTAGCTAATTTCCCCGTCTTTTTTGATTATCTGAAGAACCTTAATAATCATGTTACCAAAGACAAAAGTCCTCCATTGTCGACCCTCGGGCATAGTACTGTTGCAGCATAGATGTTGACGTCCAAGGGTGTAGCGCGATTAGGCAGAGGGTTGGGGATGTATCAAGGGATTCCCCGCTATTTCTGCGACCGTTGAATCAAGTGTACATCTTCAGCAGCGGTGCAAAGTAATTGAGTTTGAGTACGGGACGAGAGTGCGAACTGCCCCAACCTCAGAGCCTTCAAAAACCTCTCATAGACAACCCTTAGCACATAAACAGCCCTTAGAGAAATAGCCGAGCGCCAATTTTGGGGGCTAGAGATGAGTATTGTTTTGCAGTTCGTGCTAAATTGAGTAAAGTAGAAAAATACGGGAAACAATTTGAATTTGTCGAAAGAAAAACAGCATATGGAACTGAATTCAGCGCAATGGTGGTGTGAATCGCTGGGCGTTTGCATTACAAAGAGGATGGCATAGATAAATTGCATCTACGCGAAAGATTTTTTCTCACCTATGAACTTTTTACGAACGTAATTATTTTTCGAGACGGCTCTTTGGTGGGTAGCGATAAGCAAGCGACGAGGCACACTCATCGCAAAAATGAACTGAAAGACAGCAACCCGTAGAGTGGTGGACTTAAACGTCCCATCATCACCCATATGGAATTTGTGCACTCGAAAAATTGCTTTTAGGGAGAGTATTTGCGAAATCAATGATGGTAGACGGGAGGTCCAGCCAGGCTGTAGATCTTTTTCCCCTTAGAGACTGAATATTGAAGAGTTCATTTCTCTAATAGTCCCAGTAAATTGATGGCATGCTGCGGGACTCGCAGTCACTGACGACTAGGAGATTGATACGTTCTGTGGCTCTAGTTTTTTTCTCCGTTCAGCCAAGATAGATAGCAGAATCCTCACGAAAGGATTGATGTTGCCAAAGTTCCAAAGTATATATCTGATCTTGCTCCCAGGCCATAAGATTCGGATTTGATTAAGTTGAAGTCCTTTTATAAGTCGACAAGCCTTCCCGTTCAAAAACAAAAACTAAAGATAAAATAGGTAAATTTGAACTCTCTTGAGCATATTCCCTGCTTCACATGCCCATTTCAGTCACCTGGAGACCTCTACTAAAGGTTCCAGGGATAATCCATGAGGGGTGTTTTGCTTATTTTCAAAGATTCCAATTCTATTCAGTCCGGAGGTTTCTCATTGACGGTGATCCCTTAACTTGTCAGCTTACTTACAGCAAAAGTGTTCTGTCTTGAAAAGCTCGAAAAAAGCTATGGAATTCAACTATCACAGGCTTCTACTCTTTTTCAGTAGCGGAACGAATTCGCCAACAGTTTCCGGTTTCACTAACCTCACTGCTCTTCGGCTCGGGGAGATATCGATTTGGCGAAACGCCAAGTGTTGTGTTGTTGCCGCCTTCGCCTGCTCCACCACTGCAACGACGTTTTCGTATTCGCCTGACCAGTAAATCGTACTGATCTGACTGTGTCCAGATGATCAGCGTTACAGTCGCTGCACATGGGCGAAGTAGACGTTGTGTTGGAGCACATTTACGAGTTCGTTCCATTTTCATTGATGTGTGTACGACTACCAGCAAAATGTTTGCTTTTGTAGGCATACGGTAGTGGCAGATTGTCTATTGGGGATTTAGATCGACATACGATTCAGAAGAAAGCCACACAGATTCGAGCACAGTATGTTTAGCACCGTTTTTCGTGCTCTTTTTCCTACCGGATTTCGAAAAGAATTGAATTGTTGATGTTTCAGGACCTACTGGAGGAAGATATGGGAAAATTTCTGTGGTCTACTCGTCGCTATTCTACAATTCTGTTTTCCGGCACTATTCCGATTTCTTTACACACCTTGCACTCCTACTTTTAAACAGAATAAATTTCCTACGGACCTCAAATCGACATACATACCGTATTCCCCGATCCATGTAAGTTATTTTTCAATTAACTCAAATCTAGACTCATTAAAAACTAGTGACAGTACCATTTTTGAATGGATGAGTGAAAAATGGGCTTTTTGCTACTTTTTACTACTTTTCCTTCACAATTTGCCTAATAATAATTTGGCTAGTCTTCATAAGTTGATGCAGTTCCCCGTCGATGCAGGCTTTGAATGTTTCGGATGCCAAAGGTGCAGTCAGGATAGCTTTAATAACCTCTCGAATGATGAGATTGGTGATGAGGTAACCACCTAGATGAACTCTCGATCATGATCGTTCTACACGCCCATCTGTTCGGAGCTTGGGTTCTGAAGGCTTTTCATCTGCTCTGTTGTACTTTCTACTTCGCGGAGCGTGCGTGGCGTCTGTGTTTTGCTTTGCCATTCCTTAAGTACATCACATGCGGCTTGACAATTTCCTGTTTCATCTTGACGGTTGGTTCTTGAACTCTACAATAAAGTATCCTTGACGTCGGCATCGGCAGCATCTTTTGTCGTTTGTAGCTAGAAGGATATCAGTAGGGATAAGAAAAACTTTCGTTTATTAACCTTCCAAACGATGAGATAATTGATGAGCGATAACTAGCTATATCATCAGTATGGCCTAAAATAATCAATCCCGCTCACAGAACTCGCTTTTTTTTGCACTCCGAATTTGTCTTTCAAAGTACGTCCTGCGTTGCGACGCCAGCCAAAAATAATATATGTACATTAATTGGGAGGATTCGAAGGAAAGAGGCGAGTGAGCTACTTATCATGGAGGATTACCAGAATCGTGCATTACCATCGGTCTTTCGCAGCCATCTGCCATAACGGGAACCAACTGACACGATGACGATGGTGACATGCTTCCTTCCGAATCAGAACTTGTGAGGGACACCTTATCTAGCTTTAATCCAAAGGAATTCGGGAGACTGTACTATGTATTGCTGCATCTTGTAGACAGATCATCGCTTATCGAAATCTATCATAATCTGCCTGAATTTTTCAATGAAACGGGCTTTGAGAAGAGCTCCTAGGATTGTCTTAAAAGAGTTACAGAATCATTACTAAAGCTTGTTAACAAACGCGGACAAAAACCAAATATTTAGAAGTAGGAACTGTCCGTTACCATGCGCTGCCCTGACTCATATGAAGGACAACCTCGGAAGTCTGCCGGCAGATGTCTTTGCTTATTTGACGCTCTCACTTTCAGCAATTCCCTAATGCTCTGCTAACACGTATTTTTGGTTTTCTGGACTGTAAGTCGTTGCTGAGCTGTGAAATGACATGCAAACGGTGGAGGACGATAATTGAGAGAAATCTAGACAATCTACAAAAAATACCTACTGATCAGGTCGGTTTACCCTACGTTGCCGAAGGCTTAGAGGTAATGTGCTTGTGTTTAAACGCAATAGAAAAGAAATGAAAAAGACTGGGCAGGCGATCTGTCTGGAAAAAACGTGGAATAATCCTTCAAAACTGGGCCTTGAGCTCGCTGTGGCAAGCGGGCGCTGGACAAATTTTGAGAGAGCTATCCTGCCGGCGTTCTAGCCATTTGTGACAGAGGGGTATGTGTACGAACGTGCGTCCGAGGGTGCGCGCGGCAAATTGCGCGGCGAAGTCCGTAATGATTTGAACGACTTTGGCGCCCATCATTGGGGCCACAATTTGAAATAGAGTGGATTAGGAGGATCATCTGACCCTACTAAACTACACTACTTCGAGTTTGTGCCCCGAAAATTGGCGCCGCAGTCGTACAAATCGTCACGAACTTCGCCGCGCAACTTGCAGCGCGCACCCTCGGACGCGCGTTTGTACCGTCCCCCGTGACAGAGAGCAGCGGTGGCGTGAAGTGCGAGAGCGCAGACCAGAAACTAGTAATTTGGGACAGTCGCTTCAATAAGGCGTATTATAGAGGGATGAGACTATATCAGGTGTATGTTTATTATTTTTTCTTGTTTATACTCCATCTAAGTCTCAGGGTAACTTCTATGCGCATTCGCAGTACCTTTCCTGCCTCAGCATTTGATTTCTATTGTTTTGCGCCAGTGGGTATCCCTTTTAGGTGAATAACAAGTATCTCGCTCATTTTGTTCAAGCTTAGAGAAAACTTGCAGCTATTTTCAGATTCGTATTCTTTTTGACGAAGCTGAGGTATTCATTTATCCAGTTGATGCACGAAAATGTCCAGTTCGGTATGACATGCCTTCTCTTCAGGTCAGTAAGTTTTCAATGTAAAGCTTTCATTTTGCTTCATGGTTTTCGTAGAAAAAATTCAAACAAAGGATTAAGCTTGTTGATATGGAGTAATGTTCAGACTAAATTTATTGCCACTTGTCAAGACAGATGCTTCATGCTTGAGCTTATCGAGCTAGTCTATTCGACTCCCTCATATTTGTAATTTACAACTACTTGAGGCGCCATTACCAAACAAATGGTTCGGGAAACGATATTCACTCAGTCGTCTCGTCCCGCTGGGGAGGCTTATCGTTTCCTGGCTTGTTTGGGAGTATAAAAACAGCGAATTAAGCAGCAGTTGACTCCTGCTTACCATTGCATACGTCAAATGTTGGATTCAAGTATTATGGGTATGGAGTCGAATAGGCGCATCCCCAAAGTGGGAATAATCAGCACTGAAGATTTACAATGCCATCCTCGAGTGATCGAGCAGCTGCTTATTCCTTATGGGGATCATTCTACGAAGCAGTCACGCGTAAAATCTTCCACTGCTCTGTGTGTCATATAATTATTTCTTACTTTTTTTAAATTTTTGCTTATCATTTAAATCTATTTTTATATTACTCTTCATTGAAGGCTCTGGAACGACGTCTACGCCACTTAACGACACAGTCGCTTTTCATTCGAGGTTTGATTCCCGTTGAGTCATCTCCAGTGCTTCGATCGCTACTTTCACTCGCTTTACGACCGCAGCAAATCTACTTCATTTGGAGCAAATTCAGTCCAGCCAGTATATCAATGGTGGGTCTCAAGTGCTTGGTTACCAAACTGAAAATCGTAATAATCAATAATCATACAATCTGAAACATCACCTGTCTTGAAAGTCATCAAAGTGTTGCTCACAAATAGCAATTTGAAGTATCAATGATTAGAACTGTAAACATGCGAAGGGATTCCGATTTGAGGTTTAAAGGGTGCGGCTTCATTTAAAGCCTTGTGGCCGTTCTCCAATTTTGCAGTTGTTTAGAAAGGTCATTAGCGTACTGTGGTTGCAACTGGAATTTAATTTAGTCGAATAATCCTGGAGTCATAGGAATCCTTTAAGACGATAGCATTTTATAAAAATAAGCGATCTACTCTACTATTAATATGAATTTCAGACTGAAAAATAAACAGAAATTTGGGTTAATCATAGCCTACATCGACTCTTGCCACGCCCCGTTGTAGTTAGAATTCCATTTCCTAGTCGGGTTTCCCAGAAAACTTGAGCTTTACTGTCTATTTACACTCCTATTTCCAGCTTGAAAATTTCTTCCGAGCAAATCGAGACTCCGTTGTGGATATTGGTCTAGAAGAATGCTCACCGCCTAATCTCTTCACTGATAAGCTTTTGGAGACGCTGTTGCCCGGTACTAGTTCAGCTCAATTATAGTATTCTTCAATACCGGCGAAACAGTCGTTTGTACTTTTCCGATAACATTGTGCTTAGCAGCACTCTGCTCGGGAGGCGTCCTTTGGTGCGATCGCTCCAATCGCGCCCGGTTTGCCAGCTGGAAAACTCGTCCAGCTGATCGGACCCCACTGCCTATTCAACTGATAGAAGCCCGATCGATGACGCCGCTACTGTTAAACGCCGAGTTGTGGGCCTGCTTGTATTCTCCTATCAGCGTGGTGTCATCGATCGGACTTCTATCAGCTATATGGGCAGTGGGTTTCTCACTCACCTGGACGAGTTGTCGAGCTCACAATCCGCGTCGAATGGGCGGTGCGATGAGAGGGATCGCGCCAAACGACATATACCCCTCTGCTCTAATACCTCTTCTTAAGATTAGTACTTTTAAGGTTTGACGTGTGTTCGCCTATGGAATAATGGCAAAGCAGGGAATTATGCCGTTTCCGATGTGACCATCTATAAGTTAGCCGAGTAAGTCCATTAGTTATCCTATTGCGCATATTCGCGGTTTCGATGATCCTCCTATGTGCGGACATAGAGATTCGAAAATCTCCGCGAGCAATAGTCGATCCCCGGTCTGAACTGTGGTCGCGCCCCTGGGTTCCCGCCAAAATCGGGTAATCAATATATTCGAGGCTGTCGGCGAACACCCCGCTTTTACATCGCTCATACTTTTGTAATGTTTGTTCGTATCAGTAACCAACACCAAAATTACCCAATGTCTCCAACCGTAGCGTGAGCATGAGCTTCCTGAAAATATGTTAATATTGCAGTGTTGCAGCGTTTTTGTAGTGTTGCCATTATTAGCATGCAATATATAGACCACTTTAATTACCCGGGTTCAAGGTATTAAAATATTTAGCAAACTGGGCCACCTTTGAACACGATTCGCAGTTCGAGCCCACAGATCTCTGGCTCGCCGAACTCCAGCACCATCGCGCGCCTCTACAGGATTGGTGGATCAGCCCTTCAAGGACCAAGGAACTCTTGCTGGGATAGACCAAGCCTTGCTGGAAGCGACCCTGGCTAGGTGTCCGCGGCGAAAATCCCTCCCCTATACAGGTATCGCTCAGTGAAGGGCGACACAAACTACTTCCCTTCGCTTTCAGGGTGCCCTATTTAACCTTCTCCCCAGTGAGGCATACTGTTTGCTTTAAATGGACTATGCACTACAAATAACTAATACTACCTAAGAATAAATACAAGTGAGAACAGAAGGACATAAGGCTAAATACAGAGTGATTAGCCTAACACATAATGAGGTAATACCGAAAGAATAACATGAGCGTAACGTAATTGTAAACACGAGTGTAAAGAACAAAAACAAACACAAGTCATGTTTCTATCGTCAATCTCCTTAGGGAGTAGCCCTTTAGCTGGCGTTACTGAGCTCTATTTGATTCGCGGACTTCTCAATATTCTTCGGTATCACCATCTATTGATGACCTAAGTGCTCCTCACATGGGAGCGTGTTGGATTGCGGTCCAATTAAACTTTGGCTCCGTCTTTTTTAGGGACGAGGAGAGACGTCTCCCTTCCTCCTAGGCAACATCATCGCCCGAGTATATTGTGGAGTTGCCGGTTGTCAGCCGGTGGCGGGCTCGGACGAGCGTGGACTGTTCATAGTATGCGAAGAAGTGCACATAACGCGCGCATCCACGACGAGCTGTGGTGGCCGAGCAAATATAGTCCGGGGCGCGCGATGCGTTAGGTGGCCACCGTCACATCCGCGAGAAAGAGTTGCTGCTTATGTGGTCCATGCCTGAGGCTTGGTGGTACAATCATCATGTATTCGCGGAGTAGCAAGCCCCACAACCACAAAGACAGCAAGGCATTTCCACCTTTACAAAACTACCTTCCACAGCGAACGCTCCACTTCTATATATCGATTGGTATATATCGATTAGCAGGGGTAGCTGTAGGGGGTAGCGAATGGCGGGCGTTAGACTCGAGCGGCATTCCTATGGTGAGACAAACTCACTGAGAATCGCCGTGCATTGATTATTACACTTCGCATCCTTCCCCTTAATGCTACTAAAACGGATAAACCTCGAGTTTTGGGACACGCGCGTATTTGGAATAAATTGGAAACAATAGAAATAAATAAACACATAAAAGCGTGCTGCTATGGCATGCTAGACATTGCCCACCGCCCGCCTTAGGGTTTTTCAGTTCAGGCGAATGTCCTAATACGAAGGTGAAATGATGTACAACTACCTCACCCTTGTAGTTTATACTAAACGATTGAGACTATTGAGACTGCACGTTAGCAGCTAAGGCTAAAAAATATCTCACATCTCCTTCGTGCCTTTGTTTTTCGGTGGGGTTGCGAACTCACAAGCGCTTGGCGCTCCCAATCGATACACCGTCTTGCCTGGCGTTTGCGTTCCCGCGCAAATGGATAGTGAATCGATTTGATGTGATCGGCAGCCCACGCACGGCAGATCACACTACACTGAGCGGGGAGGTTTTCCTTGATGTTTTGACACCACCCACAGGGGTTGGAGCATTCAGGGCATTGACATGAACTGGCATTTACGTTGCAGTCAGGGAGCAGTGGAATGCAAATCCCTGTTTCTTCTGGGAGATCCGAGTGCGTTCATACCATACGTCGAGCGTCCTGCGAAAAGCGCGAGTCTGATTCAAACGATTTCTGCAAAATCTACTTTTGAAGTACAGAATTCGTAGAACCATCAGTATTATTCCGGGAATATTTCTGTGCTACAAAAGATCATATCGGAAAACAGTAGGAAAGCCACAGTGAGGTAAAAGGTTATCCACAGTACGTAGGAGTTGAAGAAACGGAGTGTAACCCCTATTTCATGTTCTGTTTGTTTAGTGCGATTACCGATGGATATCCAGTCGAAACAGTGGATCTGGCCAGTTGTGGATTGACAGAGGCCTCACTTACGGCCCTGATTCTTGCTTGGACCAAGCAACCACAGTCAGATCTTTGTATTTCACTAAATTATTGCCCTTTTCTTAACAAAATCTCACTACTAGAATCGCTTGCTTCCCATAGCATTTTCCTTGTTGAGGGTAAGCTCCGTCGAAACGGACATTCACTAACGTTATTTTGCTGATGGTCGTATTTTCCTTTTTTTGTTAATTTATCATATTTTTGCCCGTGTTTTGCACGTGTTGAAATCAGATTACGTGTATTACTGCTGTGAGTTAAATTATTTTCTCTAGCTGTTTTTTCTTAGTTATTCGGACAGGAGCTAGGGATACGAGAGCGAGTAGTCGTGATTAGCTTAGTGCAGAGAACCTGGTAGGAAGCTGCACCCGGAAAAGGTTAAAGTGATTTTTTCAAAGGCCCTACTAGCGATAAATCGCTTTTCCTGCTCAACTTCCGAAAATGTCGAAGCTTAAGGTGACGTAGAAATGACCAAGAAACATGACAACAAACCCCAAGAAACGACTAAAACGTCTATGAGTGGGCGTGTCAACCAGCCCCTCGGAGAAGGCGCCATTGGTCTTCCTATATGAGGCTTATAATCCGAGGCTTTTTTGGGAGTTTAATACCTTTTTTATCATCACCACGGGTATGCTACACAGCTTCGACGCTTTCATTCCTAATGAGTCGCACTCAGTGTCAGTTGAGCCTTAAAAAAGCGACATAGGTTTGACTGTCCTGTATATTCCGATTGCTCCTCCAGATTCGGTCTAAATCATATCCGAAATGAAGACGATACATGAATTCTGGTTGTAAAGGAACAGATGAAGTCATGGGAAATTACTTATATCAGCAAGAAGGAATCTGTTTTGGAAAAAGCGCAGTGCCTTCAAAGCATGATGGAAAAATAAGTTTTAAGAGGATCAAAAATTAGGGTTCATGTACAACGCAAAAGCGAATTGTCTGAAAGAAGTAGTCAGAGGTTAACCACTGGATGATTCTTTGGTAAAAGATGGAGGTTCATACTTGTCTGTTTGGTCGATTTTCTTCAGCTCGTCCTCCCATTTCGTAAGCCCAGAATTCAACCCAGGCAAATTTCAATGGTATAAGACGTGATTAGAAACCACGGAATCATCGAAGGTTAATTTTAGCATCAAAAACAAAAAACGACATTACGAATGTAACAACCTAATAGATCTCAGCTGAGTCAGTTTTTGTACTTTGCTGTCAGTTGCAGGAAATTAATCGAGGGCCTATTCTGTAATCAGATTATTTCCTATTGGATTAGTTCATCTGTGCTTCTTGTGTGTACATTCTTCCTTTAATCAACCACACAGCACAATTGCCTATAGCCTGCTTTTAACCTACTGCTTACAGTAACTTAAATTACTCTGACGGCTACAGTGAGTGCTGTGAATGCCGGCATTGTCTACAAATTTCTATTACTGTTTTTAGCTACTCATCGGAATGCGCATTTTGGTCAAAAATGCTAGCTACTGTAGTTATCTTCAGGTTAGGTTACTTTTTTAAAAAGTCATATCCGAATCAGTAGTAAGAAGGTTTCTAGGATCCCAGCGAATTACTAAAATGTATGCCAAACTGTCTAAGGTCACCTGTAGTAGAGTACCAGTCTTTCTGTTCAAGCACTTTGTGTCCAAAGTAATACTGGAACCCGGAAACCCGCATAGTTACTTTTGAACTTGCGTGGCTGTCAGAGCTACTCATGCACGAGATGTTTTATCGGCCAATTACATCACTCAGAAGCACGTCATACTTCTTGGGTGGCACACCAAGAAGACCACCCTAGCATATTTTTAGAGAAGATTTAATTTTTCCTTATAATATGGAATCCGACAATTTATGAAAATGAAAACTCCTTTTAAAGCATGACCTTATCCTATCTATTTTCGTTCTGACCTTATCCGATCCATTACCGTTCTTGTTTTTTTTTACATCCATTTTCATCAGGAGTCACAGGTGATATTCATTACGGTTAGTGAGTATGAGTATTAAGTCAGGCTATAAATACAGAATACAGACACATGAAAATCGAGTTCAGACCCAGCTTCCATTCAGGGAGTGTATGTAGATTCAAATCGTGTAGTTCATGGGGTGTTTATTCGAGTTGTAGGCCTTTTTCTTTGATTATTTAAGAGCGCCTTTCGGAAAGGGACCAGGGAGCACGAAGAATTCAATGAGGTTGTGCTACTGGAATGGCTGGAGGGATTGATGTGACCAGCTCAGTACGTTTTCCAATTGCTCGATTTTTCATGTTGAAATAGGAGAGCTAAGGAAGCAGTGTACCGAAAATTACATCTTGGAATGAGGTCAAGTGCGCTTGAAGCTGCTGTAGTAAACCCTGAATAAGCTCCCTATTGTACCAGTTTTTCCTTGTTCAAATTCATGTTTGTATTACGATGGCAATATTCTGATGCCTCGCAAGGGGGTAACGGAACTTCTCCCCTATCGCGGCATTCTCCCTTGCGGCATGCGGCAAATGTCACTGCAATTACCGTACTCACCCCGCCTCCCGCCAATCGATAGCACGCAATATTTTTCCTTAACTGGCTTGCTTTTTCATTGGATTTTATCGTTTTTTCTTCTGTTTCTTTTTAGTTCTCATGTTTATTAGACTTGATTAATTGAAATGACTCCTCCTATATAAACGGCGGTCAAGACCGCATTGGAATTGAAAAGAGCGGCCGGCCAACTCAAATAATTAAAGGACTTCCTACCTCACAAATTGCGCGCTCCAATCTTTCATCGCAATCCTGCGATAGGCGGCGGGTGCCGCGTGTGCGACGCCGTGTTAGGGGAGAAGTTCCCGGACCCCTCGCAAGGTATTAAGACGAAATCTTTGTTAATTTCAATGGTTTAATGTTTTAACGTGATGGTCGTCTCCGAAGGCCTGAACGCTACTCGATATAGTCTGGTCAACATCTAAAAATTGCCTAGTCCCCTTTAACGAACTCGACGATGGGTTGGAAACTCGTTTAAGAACTAGGTTGAGAAGGGACCCTTCACTGTTCCACAGCTGGTGCGGATAAAGTCCGCTGTGGCCACACGCAAAGGTATTTGATAAATTGGGCTATCAGCTTGCTACCGTACCAACATAATTCTTGACCTACTTACACTTATAGTAAGCAAGAAGATAACATCATATTGCTACTGACAATGTGTCTTTGTTTGCAGTACGATAGGTATGGCACAAGATCGAAATTTATGATGGGACACTCATTACAGTTACTCCTACTGTTTTCTTGTCAACGACGCTTGAAATAACTCCAATTTGAATAGCAACTTAAGTAAGAATATATATTGGGTAACGAAGTACTGGCCTAATATCAAAGCTTGCGATGTATCTTTGGGCTCCTACGCCCTCAGTTCATTAGTCACTTCATTTGCTCCGCTGACATTCGTGAATAGCCCACGGACAACAGAAATAACTTCTCCTCAATGAACTCTAAACCAGGAAATAACCACGTAGACATTCCTTTTCGTGGAGTATGCTGACCTCATTGGAGCTTGCACGACACTTCCGGACCCATTTCCGCTTGACTCGTTCCCCACCTACTTTTTAGACTGACTCTATGCGTTTTTTCGAGGTTGAAAAGCCTATCAATCACTTCATTTTCGTCGCTCCACCTCTAAACTGGATTGCACAGATCAACCTAATTCAATAGTGGCTCATCTCCTCAATGGCGCTGAATACGGTCTGGGAGAAGTGAGATTGAACTCCTTCCATGACATCCAGACACGCCCTTCCACTTTCCAAACTTCGAGTTCACCAGCTTCTAGTGAGCTGGAGAACTCCACTGCGTATTGCCTCTGGTCTGAAGATCGAGCTAAGCCGTCGACGTGCCCTACCTTAGAGGTTACATTCTGATATGAGCGCCTTTTTACGCCATGCTTTCCAGTGCATCAATTCTTTTGATGATGCCAAGTTTAAAGACCTTCTCGTCTAGCTTTCACTAGAGGTACCGAAGTTCTCCAAGTAGAATGACACTTTCTGATAAGTTAGTTCACTCAGAAATCTGGTGGACAATGACATCAGATTGACCGACTGTCACAGTGGAAGAACCTCACTCATTCTTCTTTCTATTTTTAAATCGTTTTTCAATAACTGCGTCACTGAAGTTCATTAAGGAGTATTCTTCCTTTTCTTAACCGTTGGAAGAACTTCACCCTTGGTCTATTCCTTAATTCATTGAACTTACTCATCCCATTGTTGCTTATTCTGCTTCATTGGCATGCAACGCTTGATCTCTCGTTGAGTCCTTTGCTCATCAAAAAGTAAGGATGAGTGAACCATGAAGATTCGAAGGAGAATGTCCTATTTTCAGAGCCTGGGGTGGGACCTCGTTTTATAGAATCCAGCTCTAGGCTTTCTTTTGCTTCTATTTCTGTCTTCTTCACTATGGTGAACGTGTATATTGGATCTCTGTTGACCTCCTGACGTTCTTTCGGGTTTCGAAGTTGACTCTCGACGATGACTAAGTTAAACTGCTTAAAATAACCTCATGCGTGAAAAGAATGTTTCAATGAAACTTGGAGCAGTGTTTATTTATTTATTTATTTAGTAACATGTGCAGTCAGTACATGAACACAGCTTACTACCAAAACAAATCATTTAAATAATCAAGATCCAAGAGAAGCAGGTAGTAAAAGACAGCTGATCAAAGCAAAAGCCAATGAAAGAGAAATAATACCTTATAGAACTTCCACTGAGGCAAAACTAAAAATGAGCCTAACCAGTGTAGCTCTCGGTCAAGTATTTTTTCAATGCTCTTTTGAAGTGCGACAAATTATCTGGAAGGCTTCTGTCTATCAAACCTGTCACTTGTCACTACACCACCTCCATGCGCCCCCTAATGAGTAAAATCAAAGGTGAAAATGGATTATGTCCATTTCCATGTATATTTTCAACTTGCTAAAACTACTCATTGGTGCCTTCCATTTAAGGAAGGAATTTTCAGGAAAAGTGATGGTTGCTTGATCAGAGGTACCAGTGACTATTGACGAGGCCACTAACGGCTTTGTCATGGCTTGCCGTTCTAAACATTCCTCATTGAGCTTTACATAGCAAGAGTGGCCCTCAAAGGTTAAAAGTTAAGTAATAGACAGCTCTACTGCTATGTAGAGCCTTACTTCAGGAACCATTCTCTTGTTGAGACTGGTTATAACGGTGCTTCCTCAACATAAATAGATGATTAAGTGGTGCCATTTGAGCAACGGGTGGAGGTTGTGTAGTGGAAGGTGTTGCACTATCACACGCGCATGATTACGGGTTCGAGTCCTGGCTCGATATCCGCCCAAGGCAACTAAGATTCCCATCCTCCGGGGTCGGTGAATTGGTTTGGGGGGTAAAAGCACAGACTTACGCATCAGCGAGCCCCTATAAGTCATTGTACAGGCCAGAAAGGCATTCAATCCGCCACTACGATTCTGAGTGGAAGTCGAATACGAGAGCGCGTCCTTGAAACGAGGTTGATCAACACCTCAATACCGATTTCTGAGTTTTAGAGCCTTCGGGTTATTTCTTAGCTTTAGCTACTCATTTACGGCTCCCTTATCCTACTCTGAGTGCCCGGAATTTCTTCCTTCGCCTAAACAATGAGTAGCTACTCGATTAAATTTTCTTCAGTTCTATAGAAAAAATATCATTTATCACTTGCAAACACGCCCTGTTTCCGTCATTTAACTGCTGAAGATCATTGAAATAATGCATGAGGAAAGAAAAATCCTGTTCGAGAAACCTTTTCAAGGAGAAGGTACTGTACATGCTAATTGCCCCACGCATATTTTCGATCTCTTTAACTATCGAATCATTGCATCTATGGGTTTTCCTCAAAAACGGTAGCGTTCACTCGGTTTTGTTGAGTGCGTAGGTAGATTGGACAGACCGCACGTCATTTTCCAATATGCATAAATTTTCTATTAAATGAAGTTTTAATGCTCAGCACAGTCAATTTCATGGAAAAACTACTTATTGACGTAAACTACATAAATAAAAGGGTCCTGGAGTTAATTCTCCTAAACGACCTGTGTCTCACTGGTCTTTGATATTCTCATCTTTGAGCCTATGTGCGGAGGTCTTGGTAACTTTAACTGTAAGTAGTCAGCCACTTCACTCAGAACTTCGGCTGAAATCGTTGAATGCATTCTACAAATTTCTTTTGACCCACACAAGGCCGTTGTTCCGATTTCCGTATTTTCGTATTTCGCAACCGGAACGGGGGTCGGTTCGTACACGCTTAGTTCACGAGGGCCTTCCGCGCAATTCTTCTTTCTCTGATCTTCCAAAACACTATACAATAATTCGGTCTTCTTACAATTTATTCTACTTCGTCAAAAAATGCCACTGTCAGGCTTAGAATAATCCCTGATCATAATATATGTTCCATTTTTTTTGAAACAACAGGTAATAAATAAACAAATTAATTGGCTCATAATATCAACAGTTCCGTTAGTGTATGCTATCGTTTTGGCCGTCAGCGAAGCCAAATATTCATAAGATATTAGGTCCAACGTCTACATAATAGTGACGATCGTTATCCGTTGACATCATTTTCTGTCAAACTCTTTTTGAATAGCCCTGTCATATCCCTGACAACGTTAGTTACTGCAAACTCTTTACTCTTAGAATGCGTCACATTCATCAAACGCTTACTTAATGAGTAATCATTCCTACCTAGAACTCATTACTAGCTCTTACCGAAGCAACTGTTGTTTTTGCCATGTCTTCATTTGTATGTTACTTTAAATAGTAAATAATGGCTGTTGTTACCATCCGACTTTCCTGATAGGTATGCAGATACACAGACGGATAAACAGTAGTACAGATAGACAGACAGACATACAGACAGGCAGAAGGTAAGAAAGAAAGAAAGACAGGCAGAATAAAGGCAGACAAAGGGAGACGGGCGTTAGGAACGATTTTGGGTAATCGGTTCGCCGCACGCGGCTGTCGCTGATCACTTATTCGCCGTTATTACAGCTCTAGCGTTCTTCGTACAGCTCAATCGATATGCGATAATTATTTTATGCATAATTCTACTATTAGTACTTTTGTTCTTGTATTTCTTACCTACTGCTGCACCCTGCTACATTCCTTCGCGCGCGACGCCTCTCTCACCGCGACGCGACCATTTCGTTTCTAACGCACCACACCCGCAGACAAACAGACAAAGCTCTACGCTATATGGACAAACGCGCATTCATTGTAAGACATCTGGAAACATTTTTCCTGACCTTGCACCTATCCAGCTTAGGGAAAGGTTGCCGCCGTTGTTCTTCAAAGTGTATTCAATATTCCGAGTTATTCCAAATTTTACTGGGTTTGAATCCATCGCTTTGTTCTGTTGGGTGAGGAGAATACTCTAAATTTTTGATAGTAATGTATTTGTAGTTTAGGAGCTAATACTTAGGAGCTACTTCAGTTCCAATTAATGCTCGTATTTTATGATTCATTTTAGGGTGGAGGCGGTGAAGTGACAAGTGGCGCACTATTTCACACGCATGGTCAGGGGTTCGAATCCCGGATCGATATCCGGCCAGGCCAATAAAGCCTTCCATCCCTTGGGGGTGGGTTAATTGGTACCAGACTCGTCTAGGAGGATAAAAGCACAGACTTGTACATCGGCTGGCCACCGCAAGTCATTGTATAGGCCACATACGCATTCAATCCGCCCTACGATTCTGAATGGAAGTCGAATGCGGGGGCGCATCCCTGAGACGGGATTGTTCAACGCCAAAAACTTTATCCTTTATTTGAAAAGCAATCGTTACCTTTATTATTCAGTTTATTTTTTAGTTTCTCCTTCCATCTTCCTTGCAACCTCAGACAAGCTGGAAAAACCGTTTACTATCTAATGGCCCATAATAACGGTATATTTTTCTCAGAAATGTAGGCTTGGTCTAACTACTGGTTTCTTGCATCGGTGATGACAACGGCAAAGACAATAATTATTGATGATAAAGAAGGGTTGTGATAGGATTCTTTTCCCAGAAGAAGGAAAGCAAAATAGTTATTAGACCCTGCAAACATCCCAGCGATAGATATCGAAAACATACAACTTACCTGCGGTGACCAACATGTCGAGCGATTCATATTTTCCTCTCTGAAGGATTGTGATCAGAGGCTTTGTTTGCATAATTTTACTTAGTCAACCACTACCCCATTAACCTTCGACCAATAGACTATTTTGAGGGTAGTTCGATTGCATTCGTGAGCTCATCGAATCAATCAGGGGCGAGCCTTCCTTTCGTAGATCACGAATGTGTGTCACCGCGCTGCGCTTGACGCTAACTATGCACTATGCACCCAGCATTAATGTATCGTAATTCTAATTGGGAAAATAGTTTCGAAGTTAAGAGGTATGCGAAAAAGAAATTCCTGAATAAAGGATTCACTTGAGTGGAAAGCCTCGATAGGTCTTTGAGCGGTAGCAATATATGAGAGTTATTCTCAAGTGGTCTACGCAACTTGTTTTACTCTCTAGACAACTCTAAGCTCTTATAATTGACTTAGTCTTCCATACAACTTATGTTCTATGCTCAGCTAATTTTTTCTCTTTCACATAATACACAAAATAAGTTTCTGGCCCACATTCCTTTATAATCTCATTAAAAAATAATTGAACGTAGCTTGACGTGGCTTCTTACTCGAGTGACTAGTTCTAGTGCTTGATGTGTGCTTCTAAAAAAAATTTTCTGTCAACCCTTTACTGCATTTCGATTGCTGCCACCTCTTGCAATTTTCTGAATATTGTGAATTCAGGTCGTGGAAGAGGAGGAGACTTTTGCGGTAAACCGGCCTAGATTTGGAGGGCGTTAGCATGTCCTGACCTATATCTCCAACACAGTGGTCTATCCTTTTTCGTTCTCTATGGTGAAAATTTCAGGCTTGTAACTGGCTAGAAAACGGCATTGGGCAGAAATTAAAAATTTTGCTAATTGTAAACGAGTAATTTTCATGAAATGCATGGCCATGGTTATCAGTGAGTTCATGGACTAAATTATTATGATGTCATATTATCTGAATTCCTTGGTAAGAGCTCTCAGAACGTCAGTAAATTCGCATAGGACGCCTCCGACTAGGAAAGAGTTTCAATTTCCCTTAGAGCTCTGAAGGGAGACCTACGTATATATACAAAGTATTAAATGCTTTTGAGGACTCTGGAAACCAAAACTGCAGAATGAGTTTCTTCGAAGTAGTTAGAAGCGTTTAATTGTGTGGTTAATTTGAATTGAAATGGCGAACGCTCTGAACAGTTTTAGGGAAACTCACCTGGCTATTCTGGTTTTTGAATTATAGACAGTATTCTCTACTCTAGCGTTCAACCTAGATTTTCATTCAGAGCTCCATTATCACTTGAAGGTCGTATATTGACGAATTCAGTGTAAAACTAACGACGCTACTATTTAGGTTATAACATGCAGTAAAAACATGTCGAAATGTTCTGCAGTAAGTACTGCTACATAAAATTTACGACAAAGGTAATGCCATATGCAGTCTCGTTATTCCATATGCACGTACAACACTACGAGGGCTTGTTTACTAGTAGCTCATTGATGGATCTGTAAAACTGAGTGGATCTCATCTCAATGAATTGCTTACTTGAGAGTGTGTATGTTGCTTTGGTTCTGAAGAAGTTCAACGGTCGTATTGCTCTCAAGTAATAGAGGCGGTAGAAGGAAAGTTACGACAACCAACGGAAATCTATTTGATCATTCAGTAGTACAGATTATCATATAGGAATAAAGATTATCATATAGGAAATAAAAAGAGCCTGGTGACCGCTTCGGTGGGCGAACTCGTACTGGATAATACTGAGTGCTTCAACAAAGTCAAAATTTTCACTTTTAGGGCTATGCCTTTACCACAGATTGAGCTTTAGTTAAATCAACCGTCAGAATGAAATCTGAGGACCGTCATTTCAGTAAGAGCTCATGCCTCTGTGGATACTAGTTCATGCTCAGGCACGAATCTTTGAGCCAAACAACTGTATTATCACAATCACGTGTAGTACATTGTCTGGAGCAGACACATTTCATATATAATTCCTCTGTCTTGATCCCTCTTGACTCGTAAAAAATATTCAGCAACTACTTGAAAACAGAGACCAAGCACTTTCTTTGTTCATCGCAACGGGAACCATTCTTCTATCCACCGCGGCGATTGAATCGGTAAATATTTTCTGCATAACAATTGCTCGGAATCATCAAAATGTCTTAGTTTTGGGTGGCAAAATTTTCTAGCGTATAGTGACGTAAACTTATTGGGAAGTAAGCCATTTTTTTTGGAGTACGGGAGGTCCCAATAAATTATGAAGAAGAGTAATTCTCTGTAATAAAGTGTCTAGTAAAGGACATTTATCAACCTTCAGCATAATATATTCTGAAGAGTTTCGACATGCGAGTACTGATAGATGACTCTCACCTTGGAAATGCCCTTTACTAGCCTCTCAAGTTCATTCCGCGACAGCCTATACTTTTCAAACTTTTGCTTTCTTGCCTTTTTTTATATGAATTTCTCTAATTGGTTACTTAACTTTGTTGCCATTTCAATCGAACAGCTTTTCCCTCTACACTCTACAACAGAAAAAAGCTCTCATTAGATATGGTTGGAAGAGATACTTATTTGAATCACACCCAGTACTTAGAATAGGATCGATAAATACTTAAAATGTACATATCGCATTTTCGAATATTTACTACATTCAATTACTCAATGAATTATTCATATGAGAGTTTAATGGGGACGGGAAGATTAGACTTGAATAAGTACGAAATTAGACCGAGGATTACTCTGTTATTCCCACGGTCTGATATTGGACACTCAAAGCTTGAACTATTCCAACCCCCCCCCCTCCACCGTTCCTTTCCCATTCATGGAACTCGATTAATTTTTTATTACTAACTTTGTGCCTCTGATCAATTTGGTCCGTGAGCGTCGAAAAAACAATCGTAACTCAGCTACTTGGGCACGAGCGCACCTCTAGACGCTAACGCGAACATGAGCAGGGAATCGGTTCCCTCCCCAGGCCAACCAAGCCTTCTATAACCGCGGTGTCAGTCCGGTGATTTCTGGATCGTCTGAGAGAATAGAAGTATTGACTTGCACATCGACTGCCCATAGCGGGTCAATGTGCAGTTCACAGGCGCTTTCAAAACACCTTCGCGATTCTGAATGGTAGTCGGGTGCGTGGCGCACCCCAAAAGAGATGAGTCTAATGTCAACAAATTTTCTCCTTATATCCTTACTTTCCTTATCGAAAAAATAAGTCAACGTCAAATATTCTATCTCCTTGACTACAACCAACACCAGACTGAAGATGACGAAATCTACCTTCGTGAGATACAACTTTATTTGGAGTTGGAACGAAAGATGTCTATTTCAATATGAAAAACAACTCTCTTGCAGCATTCTCGATTCTTTACTCGTCTACTTGAAAAATGCTGATTGTATAACTTTAATGTTCGCTTTGACCTTGTCACCTTTTCGCCAGAACTCCTTTACGTCGCATTCAAGCCGTGGCAGACCTGTCACCTTAGGGCCCCAACCCGTGAGGTACCAGTCAAGTTAAGTCCATCATCGCAGGAAAAAATAGCTCTTGGTTTCAGGACGCTTACCACTTGGGATTATGGATGCATAGTCCACAGTAATAGTGCCAGGAAGAGAATCGACTAGGATGAAGGTCGCAGAGCACTGTGAAATCTCGTTAGAGCTTGGTCCTTGTGAGCAAGAATTCAGGGATTGTGAGCAAGGGTTAATGAATTAATTATGCTGTAAGATGACTGCAAACATTTTGGAAAGCGTACTCAGTGAACGTAAAGGATGTATTCTGAGAACTACTATCATTCTACTACACGATGATTCAGCTCTTATGTTGGCTGTAGATGAAAATAGGAGTTCTCCTCAATAGAGAAACTTCCTGTGGTGAAAATCCGTTAATTTAGGTTTCAAAGGAACACATGCAGATTAGTGTCCTATTCCTTAGGGACACCTCTAAGTATATGAACGAGGTAAATGAACAAATATGTTCCATAGACATTCACGAGACAATCAATTTTTCTTTCTCAGAAGTTTTCTCTCCACCTCCCATGTTCACTGTTTTCGGAGATCTTCGCAGGGTTTCTCATAGATGAGATCATAAAATTTAGATTATAGAGCTGGGGCTGTCTGGCTCTATCTCAACTTGTTATGCCATGAATAAGGCCATGCTTTTTTGATTACTGATTCCTAAGCTGACCATGTTTCCCTTCGTGTTCCAACCCAACGCTTGCAAGAGAAGAATATCCACTAGCTGTCTTGGTCCCATCAACGATGGAGAAGGGTGGCTTCTCGGTGTAACACTTTACCAATTCTGAAGTATTCCCAAAAACTGTGGCCCATAAACAATATAACCCTGAAATCCCATAGATAAGAACGGTTCGATTTTACTCGTACGAAAAAGAGAAGTTCGTAAGTTTTTTAGAAGTGGGACCATGGTCCTGTGGTTAGAAGGGAGGGGGATGACCAGCGCTCTGGCCAGACAAGGGGCGCTGGCTGGAGATCCTCACCCGTCACCTAGGTTCCTGGTCACTGGCGCATCGACAACACTGCTTGCACCGTCTTTGGCCCTCTTCATGATCCAATTTCTCGGAACTATGCTCCTATCGTAAATATCGTGAACATAAACATCTTTTATTGGATCAACTGAGTCAGCACAGCCCACGAAACGTGTATTTAAAAGTTTCCCGTTCCAACGTGGTAAACGTCAGTGAATGCATCAAACTGGATATTACTACTACTATAAATGTAGCATTGCGAACGTCTATATTTGTATAGATGATCGTAGCTATCCAGCTCGTGTTGTTATGACCATTCCATGACGACAAACCGCGTGTGTTTTTGATTTTAATACTAATTATGACTACGGTTATGGCCCAATGGGAGAGACAATATCATTGGCCATTTCATCCATCATTTGCAAATTCATCTTCACACATTCGTCCAATATTTCTCCTACCTATAGATGCATTTTGTTCTTCATCTAATGATCCTCATATAAATGATAATGAATGGTAATTTTGACATTAACGTCCTGAAGATGGTTCTTATTGAACGTTATTAAGGTTGAATTCACATTATAGTCGTCGCCCTTCTCTGGGTAACCGCTCTCTTCATGCAGCTCCGACCAGACAGTTCTTGGTTTTGCCTTAAGTCCTACTCCAGGAGGGCTCTTGACACTCCATTACGCCTGGAAAAGCAGTAGTGATGGAGCGCTAAGGACCCCCTTTCTGAAGTATTTTTGGGGTCCGGGACGTGGGAGAATGATTATTCATCAGTTGTAGAGTAATACACGAGTACCTCGAAAAGTTCAGCTGAGCCCAAGTACTGCTATTACAAATCCTCCCCCACGTGTATGGCTAATGATCCTATATATAAAAAAGCTATTCTCTTGGGACAATCATGATGTAGGTGGCCAGCTTTCTAATGAGTTTTCGTGAAAAGCGCCTTTCTAACAACCTCTATTACTCGTGGGCGATCGCTACATGAAACTTTGTTGAGACCTTCATTAACTGGTTAAAACAGGAAACTGTAGGGATATAGGTCGCCGGATGGACTTTTGGCAAGTTTCCAAGGTTTACCCGAATGGAAGAGTCGCAAAAGTAGGGAAAAAGAAATCTCTAAATTAGTAAGAGATAGTAAAGTAATGTAATTATATGGGTCAGGTCAATAGCGAGTAAACTGAAGTCAATGGTGCTTCCTTTGTAATTTGTCTAGAGCAAGCCGATCATAGCTTCCATTTTTACCGAGGATGTTAAACTGCAGTTTTAAATGTCAATAATACTGGAATAGAAGCATTCAGAAAGCCTTACTTGAGATTATTTTGTTTTAATCTCGAAATAAAGGATAAAAATACACTTGGGTTATTTTCAAACCATTTTAAATATTTACTTGATGACTACAAATAAAATTTGTTATTTACTTATGCCGAGTGCATGTGAAGGTAAGTGAGGGAGTGAAATATACGAACTACAGCCTCTTGGGAGCATATCAAATGAGTAGGAGTATCAGTTATGTATCGTCGAAAGGCTGTTTCGGTAAATATTCTTTAGTCTCTTCTAGTTGTTATTTTTAGTGCCAGAGTAAAGATGTACTCGTACTTCGTCTCATTCTATAATACTTACTAGTTGAAATCTAGGATGTGGGTCCACTTCCATCTCCTGTCGTGGTCCTGTTCTCAGCGGAATCAGGAGGCAGGACATTTAAACCAGTGGATTGATTTCTTGAAGGAACTTGAGTCTGGGAGCTATCCTTTCTCCGTTTTGCCGGTTACATGCACCTTGTTGCTCCTTCGATCAAGATAGCATTGAATTAGGCTCCCAGTGGAGGTGAAAATAAATTAGTCTGGGATGTCCTAAGCTCATTCATTCTCACTATTGCAGTAGAAAAGAGCAGTAGTGAAGCTGAAACTGTTCCGATTATATTTCCCACGCTCTACTTACTGATTGTAAGTAAGAAATATGTGATCAAGAAGAAACGTCCATGTTCGATTGCCCGATATTGTGAATGGTCCTTACCATAAAGTGCTCATTTTTGAAATTAAAAATTGGAGTTTGAATCTTGTAACTACTTTTCAGAACCGTAAATTACTAGAATAGCTCTTCTATCATATTCTACAGTACGCAGTAGCCCACACTAATACAGTAGCCGTACAGTAAGATTGCGTAAACCGGGACATACATATAACCATAACCAGCTTACACTTTACTGGTATTTGCGAAGAGCTGTAGCGCACTGCATGGGCTCCTCTTCTACCTTGTTCTAGGTTTGTCTTCGATGGATCCTAGGTCTTTGGTTCGACAAGGTACCTACTAGAGTAACGAAAAGGGTTCTGTTATACAGTAGCCTGATAGTTGTTTATGTAAACAATCAAATAACCGGGGTTCATATTGTCTCATTGAGGAGTACATACATGACTATGTAGTAGCGTGCCCAAAAACGTAATAAGCCCGGACGTGGGCGCCGCCGGGCCACTGCGTGGGCCCGTCTCGGAGGACTCCCGTTGATCTCTACGCCAAAGTCACGTGTCACTTGTTTCTTATAGCTAATTTTGCAGTCTCATCGGAATAAGAATCATGTCCTTTCCCGGACCATGTGCGGGCAAAATAACAATAGTTTTGATGAAGTGGGAGCCTCTTAGTGATCGGAGCTCCGAGCGTGATCCGTTCCGGATAAAGTTTTAAAAAGCTCCGTTTTACTCACTTATTTGTCGAATGCACGACCCAGACTGATCTCGATTTGAGTTGTTTTGCTTCGCTAGCTGCTACTTTCTCGTCGCAGTTGGCATTACACCAATTATCATGATTTTTGCTCATAGCTCAACATCATTTCAGTGAAAAACTTTGAATTTTTTCGACATGTTAGCTAAAGAGTAGGTTGGATTTCACTGAAAACATTCTTTGTAGTAATGTCTCGAAGCATAACAATACATGATTGCGGGCCTAACTACGTAGTTCGAGATTTGTAAGTGTTTTTTGAGCAGTGTTGGATTAATCGTCCACGATTCCGGGTGCGAACCCATATTTAAGCCTATCGAAAGGGCTTGTCGCCGCCGTCGGCTTGTCCAAGTTAGGCTCTGCATTTCTAATTAGAAGTTGACAAGTGAATGTTACAAAGTACATAATATGTTTATGACAAAGTTACTATGAATGTCCAACTGGTTATGCTTGAAATATCTGGAAACATGAAACTTTTTGTTGGCTTTGTGCTAATTCGACTGGCGCCGAAGCAGATACATCAAATTTCGAGTCATTTCCGGCGCTGGGCCTCCGTTTCAGCTCATTCACTTTACTGCCCTTTTAACCCGAGACTACACTGATTGGTAGGTACTAGAGAGATGGAACTTTAAAACAAAGTTGTACATACAATTTAAAAAATTTTCTCATCGCTTATGTACTGGACAGAATATGATCACTATGTATCAACTATTGTTATAGGTTCGTTTCATTGGTGATGCTTCTTTATTAAATGAGTTCTATGACTATTCCCTTCACTTGGTGGGTAAACAGTTTAGTGGCAGAGTTTCGATTGAAAAAAAATGGCAAAATGCCTCTCCATCCATTAACAATTAAGCAGGTCCCACTAGCTGATCAAAGCACTCCCACCCTTCGTTGCTGCGGAACATATATTTTTTATGTTGTCTAAAGAATTATTGATTTTTTATTGTATTACTTTTATTATATTATATTATATCACTACCACTACATAATATTCTGCATTTATTATATACTAGAAAAGGTAAACTTCCTCCCCATCCATCAATAATTAAACAGGTCCCATACTACATTTTGTTACAGATACAATCACATTGTATATAACATATTATTATTTATGTATCATACTTATACAGCATATTTTTTCTGTCTCATATTTATATTTATATATCATGTAATATATATTACTTATGTAATGTAATGTAATGTAATGTAATGTAATGTAATGTAATGTAATGTAATGTAATCAATGGTCGGATCATTGTATATCATCACACCTTCTTCTTCAATGCCTTCTATTACGCCTACTTATTTTAAATGAATTTTCAGTTGTAGCAGTTATTACCGCTATAGCATTTTTTTGTACAAAAAAAAATTATTGCTACAAAAAACTATTTTGACCGAGTTACATGTGACGACAGCGCCCGTTTTTGCTGCAAAACTACTTTTTCGGACCAAATGTCCCTTAACCATGGAAATTTTGGAGAACACTCAGAAGCTAAACAATCTTCGATGAAGCTGGAATAAAAATAAATCTCTCATTTTTTGCAATTTTTGCAGCAGGATATGAACTTTTATGTCTATGATGTCTATAAAATTAAAGTTGATTTAACATTCAAGCGAATATTTTCTTGAGAGTTCTACTCAGTTTGTGGGACCATTTTTTCATCCTTCTTTTCGTCCGGCCGTCCCCATGCCATTCGAGTCATATGGTTCCGTAGACGTCTTATGAATCCACGGAGTAGCTGCCTTATTTTCAAAATCAGAACCCTAAATATATTCTAAACTTGACTAAAGATCCAAGGGAAAGCAACACTGTTTTCAATGAAAAAAGCGAATTTTTCAAAAGAAAAAAATTAAAGTCAAAAAGTCCGTGCATTAATCAGTGTAGAACGTTCTTACCCAGAAACCTTTCCAGAGAAAAAAAAAATGCCATGACGTCTACTAACTGTCTATATGAGTAAGTGTCAAGGGTAATTCTTATCCTAATGCTTTTAATCCGTCCGAGAATGCATGACTTCCCCGGGTTGTTGGGCGTTTCCGAATGACCATGACGTCATCGCGATTAAATGAACTCGCGAAAATCGCTCTCTACCAATTGCCTGGCGCATACATGCATATGAGATTGAACCGGCCGGTGTGGTTATTGTCGATTAAGTTCGATACCTGGCCATAGCATGGGGCCGATGGTTCGTCACTGTCAGTGTGACTTTAGGTCATACCATACTGTTATTCCGTGCTCCACCTAGCTCAATGAGCTATGGATCATGCCTATTTTTGTAGTAGCAGTAAGCAGTAATTTTCAATAATTCAATGTTTTGTGCCATTTATATTTGAAACATTGCGTATTTTTAATTTTGTATGTCTTTGCGAATTCCGAGAATACTCGTCCACGAACACGTCATCAGCGTCTGAACCTGATCGTTTCCACTGTTATTAACGGTTTGGTCGCTTAGACATCAGAATGACGCCCCTGTTCCTTCAAAAACAAAAGGCTCTTGTTAGAATTAATATAGATTTACAAGACTACTTCAATTGTGCAAAGTTATTCAGTTGTAAAGTTTTTGTAAAATTTTAATGGACAAATATGAAGGCTATTCCTGTTCTTGTACCAAAGGGAATTTGGACTTCATGAACTATTGGACAAAAGGTCTCATTGCACTCCATCTTGACATATCTATTAACATTTACGAAAAATCGCATAAAAATAGTCTCAAGGAATGTCGTCCTTTCCTTAATTCCATTGTAATTTCCTAATATTCCATGCCTTAGCGAAAATAAATGTTTTTTTAAAGGATGGCACTGCACTGTGCACGGAACTGCTATAAAGGCACTTCTAATGGAATACAGAAGTCGGCTCAAGCTTCCTATACTCACTGCTTTCTGTTACTGCAGTACTTCTTTCTACTCCTAACTTCAGCATGCTGGTATGAGCCGTGCATAAGTCATGTGCTCAGATTCGTAATCCTGTGCATGGAGAAGGTATCATGTATCGGGAAGTCGCTGTTCCAATGACCGGAACTTAAGTGCATCTATTTTTAAGAATTTTTTGGATATCCTGGCAATCAGTAGTACTTCAGACTTGTCCACGTTGGGTGCAGCTCAATATCGAATCTTCCCAGACAAAGTCTTTATCGACGACCTGGGATTGAATTCGATTAGGGTGGAGAGCTCACGTGGCAGAATACCCTCGCCAATTCATCATGGAATTCGTGTCGACAAATGAAATGACGTTTCAGTTACTTACTGTCATCACTTTACTTCAACCTTCAAGAGACTTTGGAAAACAGCTTTTTGTTCTGCACTATGAATAGCTCCCGGCCTATGATCCACTGAGCTTCGAACGGGGGCTTTGGGGCGACGAAATCTTATTACGGAGCCATGTTGACAAGGAAATGGGTCATCCACTATATCGCTTCTGACTCTTCAATTTGATTTTGTTGTTTCATTTTTTGAAAATTATTGAATTATGTCATCGCTGATGAGAAACAACAGTGTCATCCGTCATATTGTTGCTCGCCAAAATATGAGGGCGATGTTTTTCGATCCTCATAATTTTTCTTGAAAAGTCTCGATTTTACTTGGAAACTCATTACAGAACCATTCCCGCTGTAGTTACTATACTATTTTTCGTACTTGCCAGTAAAATTATTATCGCTCTCCCAGATTGCATCGTTTTGTCCGGATCCTTCGATCTATTTTCCTTATTGACCCTTTCCCAGTAGTATCGATTTTCCGTTCCAGGAGGTATGATCGGCTTAACATCACTGCGATCTAACTGGACGAGTCGTTGTGTCGTGTTGGCAGCGTTTCTATGTTTCTTCGTGTCAGAATCCCGTACTATTGTACGAGATATAGCCAGCAATGAGGTTGACCATTATCGATCGGTTTCCACTAGGCCCAGTAACAAAAGAGATGATTTAATTCAGATCCAGCCATACCTAGACCTATCTGAATTCGTCAGAGTCCGAAAGGGTGAATGGGTACCAGACTCGGTCAGTTAATTTCTCACAGAATTTTCTGTAATATTTAGAAAATGAAACATTTTCTACAATACTTGGGAGTAATTACATCGATAATATAATGAGTAACTACAATGACAACGATAGTAACTAGTAATTCGATTACAGGAATGCAGTGTTCACCAGCATGAAGTCCTACACGCAGTGATGGATCGACTTTGTGAAGTTTGTCATGAGATGTTCTTCCACGAACAGGGCAGCTTACGATCACAATGCAGGTAAAGGCATAGGAACAAAAAAATCTGTGTTTTTAAAAAGATTTGAAATAGAAAAAAATTCAAAAAAGCTGAAAGAAACTTTTAGAGTAGTTTTTTTACAAGTATGTTACTTGCTTCTTGATTGCCTTTTGCTCGATTTTCCTTGTACCGTTCGTGTTTCTGAGTCATACCAGTCATCAGCTTGAGTGAATTAGCTCGGCGACTTAATTTCCTGCTACATCTAGATTTGATGCTGAAAACTTTTCAGCCGTCAGTTGTCGAACTCTTTTGCGAAAGCTTTAATGATATAAATTATGTATTTTTGTGGCCATGAGGCTTACTCTACCGTAGTCCAAGTTTAAACGAATTAAACAGCTATTTTGAAACATCAAGCTTGCTAGTAGGGCTCTCTAACTGGTACTATCAAGTTTCAGTGGCGTGCATTTTGCTGACCTTTGGCTTTTCCATAACAGCGTTCATAATCGAGTATACACGTATGACGTGTCTCGATTTGAAACACTACTGAAAATGGCTCTTGGCCTTTCAGCAAAGTATGTGGGACGCATTGAAACAGGAGGATTCAATTCAACTACTCCGTTGAGTTCGACACCCTGTCGGCCGTTAAACACGTCATTAACTTAGAGAATGTCATGCCCACATCTAGCCCCGTATCCCTCTATCCGAATAGATGAGGGCTATGTTTAGCACCCACCATAGTACATACGGAACTCCTTTGATTAGTTCGAGGACTCTCAGGAGACCTGGAAGTTGACTATGGGAAAAGGAAGTATATGCACTACGGATAGTAAAGTAGGATAACTTGGGCACTCCGATGATCGGTTTTTAATCGGTTTGTTGATCACACATCCTAAATAGAAATCTAAAAATTGCAGTTATTTTTCGCTCTGGATTTGATCTTCAATCTAAAAAAATCTGACCACCACCCCCGTAGTTATTTCGATGTTCGCTTGTGTTCCCGAGAGACCAGGCCTGAAACTGCCAGCTCTAGTTCGACACTCATCGCAACGTCGCATGAAGTGCCCAATCCACAAAATTCCCGAAATCTTAGGGGGTATGCTGACTGCGTGGGTGTCCATCGTACTTGCCTGGAAATCATGTCTACGTGATTATTACCCAGGTCGGAATCGAAAGGAGGAGCTAATTGAATATTTTATCCATCATTGTTAGTCTATTGGAGGTTTTCAGTTTATACCCCTATTTCTTCTGCACGGCTCTAAAGACAAGTCGGGTCTCATGCGTTCTCCCTCCCTCGTCACCTGCGGTTGCAACAGGGTTTCATCGTCTGTGTGACATTGCCTTCACCCACAGGCTTTACTTATGACAATCCAGTTTCTACGGGGGGGAGGGCGGGGGCGGGGGGGGAGGGGGTGCATTACTATAATCACTGATACAACTGTCTTGGGGATCACATGAAATGAGTAGATGAATGTGCTAAAGTTTACAGTTGCGGACTTTCATTAGATCGTGATCGACCGGCCCACTGCTCATATCGTTAACACAATGGACATCGAACAGTATAAGTATTAGTATCTCTCGTAAGATCCGTTGCAGTTGTTAACAGTACTGTGGTGTGTTGGGAGGGGACTGAAGCTTTCACTGAATAAGAATTAGCTGGTCACACCGACGGCACCTCCAGAGCTCCTCCTGCTGCGTAGGGCGAATTAAGCAGGAGTATCGCGAGTGCGACTGGTCGGACCAGCCGATGCCAGTGGGGTAGTGTTGGCGAAGCTATACAATCCCTTTTTTTCGATGCTACATCTAATGTTCAACTTTTCCATTTTTCCGTGACTATGGTTTTCGATGTCTACTGTTTTTGTACCTTATAGAATGCTTCCAATTAAGTGGACGGATTGTGTAGAAAGAGGGTTACAGAACGAGCCACACCTTGAATGAACGTTGCTGAAAAAAGTCTCTCATCATTCTGTGGGACGGTAAATCAAATTTGCGGAATGGCGCATATGCATACATAGACAATACTGCAACTGGATTATCACTTCCTTGAGACCTCACAACAGCTACTGGGCTCTTCTCAACTTCGAGGCCGATTCGCTGTGACTCCCTGTAGCTATTTGGGCACCAGGATAAGGTGTTAATGCAAATCAGTTTATTGGTGTAGAGGAAAATGGAATAGTCCGAAGAAACCAAGACTATCAGGCCATTTTTGAAAAAAGTTGTTCAAAGAGAGGACGAGTTTATGACGGCGAGGGAGTGACTAGACGAGTTTTCGGCGGCTGCAGAGCCACGAGAGAGGGCCATTAATTGAACAGCTGGCTACATTTGCACAAAGCTGCTCTATTTCGAATGGTATCGTCCACAAACCTGACCACGGAATCCGAATAAAAATGAAATACGAGACGTGCCCCCCTCCAGAGTGACCACAAGGCTCCTCCTCGATCTCGATTTTTTTCATCTCTAATCGATAACAAAATAAATAATCTGTGAAGGCTGCTGCAACGTAATATTTTCAATATCTGAAAATTTTTACGAAGTTCGTAGTTATCCGAAGTTCGTAGTTATCCAAATACTATGTCATGGATTACTGTAGTACATTTTCTCAAGTTGCTTTCAAAATAATCTACACTACTGAAAATGTTTTTGATATCATTGTTTTCTCACGACGCAATGAGAGAATGATGATGCATGCCTACGCACATTCCATTTCTGACGTTCTGTCTTCTTCTATGAAAGGAATTTCATGGAGATAAGAATGCGGGCATGGCTCATCATTCGAAATACCCTAATGGCAGGTACATCAAGGTGGTGGCTCTTTTATTTTCTTGGCCTGAAAGGTAGTATGATTGCTTGATTGCGTAGTCTTGTGTATTACATCGTTTCAGAAAGAACCCATCGGCACAAAATTTTACTGGACAGTTTTCATTTCATCTACTTATTTATTTACGCACTTACTTATTTGCCTATTCATCTATGTGTTTATTTATTTATGAGCCTGACCATAAACATAGAGATACATAAACGTAACTCGAGTGAACTCAATAAAAACAAAAACAATAACACTTATAATATAATACGAGGATAATGCCTTGCGGTAACCAATCTCCGTCATTTTGGGATGCAACTTGCCGACCCCGATGAGTAGGAAGCTTGGTTCTGGGCGATTATTGATCCAAGCTTGGATGCTCGAACCATGCGTGTATAATAGTGTTCGCCTTGCGGGAGACGGGCAGTACGAACGAATTTGTGTAATCGATCGGCCGCACGCGGCTGTCGCGGACTATTTGCCTCGTTGTAACGGTTCTAGCGTTCCTCATACAGCTCTATGCCATTAGTACTTATGGCATGATTCTATTGTTAGTTTTTCTGTTCCTGAAATTCCTACTTGCTGCTGTATTCTGCTACATTCCTTTGCGTGCGACGTCTCTCGCCGCGACGCGATAATTTCGTTCCTACTGCACCACGCCCCTCGCCTTGCCACACGGTACATTTTCCCTACTAGTAATAGAGTTATCCTGAAAACTATATTTTCTTCTTTAATTCTTGCACGGACAAATTTTAGAGCAATCGAAAAAATATTAACAAGTAATCATCTTCGGAAATGAGTATTTTAGGAAACGATGCTTTGACAACGACGTGTTCCGTAAGTGTCTACATGTGTTCTCATCGATTGACGGCAAAGATTTGAAATCACGAAGTGTGGCCAAATAAAGTGCTGATCGATTCGTTGAAAGCATTGTGATCATTGTTATTACAATAACATCGTAATATTGATAGTAAATTTTGAGTTACTCTTTCCATTTCTCTTTTTCCTTTTTCTCTTTCTGTTTTTTTTTTCATCTGTCTATGATCTCAAAAATTTTATTTTACGTCAAGTGTTATGGAATAACGTATCGATTGTGACACAGAGTACGCTGTTAGTGTTAAATCATCCCACTGGTGCCATATTATGTTTTTTTTCGTCCAAAAAAATGTACAAGGTACAAGACGACATATTCATATATGTATATGCTCCGCCTTGATTAGAGATGATTTCATTCACTGTCTCACCCACAGAATAACGTCGTCATTCTTTCTGTAAATCATTCCCCAGTAAAAAAACATGTCTAGAAAATTCCGTCTTCATTCCTTCACTCTGAATAAATATGCTTCTAAACTAGCGATCCGACGCAGAGGCAGTGGAGGGATTTGGTTTAGGGCTGATTGCAGGTGGACCTGAAGCAGATATTTTCTAATTTGCTTTTACCTGATGCACTGACCAAGCTGGGACCCTTAAATGACTGGGGTTTTCTTGTTGGAGGGACACTAAGCGCATTTGACAACTGTCCAGAAATAGAAATTTGCACAGGTCAACTGTCAACTACGGTATCAGGCACCTCCGCCCACTACCCTCAAAACTCGCCCTCACCGTGCACGGCAATTTTGGAAGCTGATCCTTCAATAAACGAAATGTGGTGATTATTTAGGAAGCTCTAAAGAAAAAATGAAAACTGTGAGTTCATCATTCCGTCGTAAAGAAAAAACAAAGAGCACTGTCAAAAACACCCGTTAGGAGACCAGCATCCTCTTAACAGAACTCTGAGCTCGGCCGGCTCTTGAGACTCTCAAGAATAGAGGGTTCTGCAGCCCAATTTTCAGGTTCCATAGATACCAGAGCTCACTCTCCAAATTACCTAGCAACAGTAAAATGCTTAATCGCTTCTCTATACTGGCTTTCTCAAAATTCTAACTATTGGCAATTAACTCTAGACTACCCATGTCGTCACTCGTGGTCGCACCTGTGTGGGTGGCGGTCGAGGTGTGGGTGGCTATACAAGTAGGGCAAGCCAGGAAAACGAAACCACGGAAACGATTAAAAGCCGAAAATACCCATTGTTTCCCTTTTCACATATACAAAGTACGAAGACTTGAACTGCGACCATTTCAGGTACTCGAACGAACAATTACACAAAAATAAAACGAAACTGGCAACCCAGTACTTTTGTATTCTTTCATTGTCTCTTACGCCTACTTCATACACATCTAGTGATTGGTTCTCGTTCCTAAAAAAAGGTTGTTTTGAACAATCATCTCACGATGGCATTCAAATCGGCCTCATGCAATAGGGACGTGATTTGCCTCAAAGAAGTGCACACAAAACTACGGAATAATCCTAGTCATGCAGTTTACTCAATGGGTTGTTGTACAGCAAGCACAGAGGTACACATTGAGATATGTAGCAAAAATGGTGTCAGCACGACTAGAAGGATGAGTCTTCTTCTAATCCAACAAGAACTCAACAGTTAATCGATGTCCAGCGACAACAGGTCTCTCCGCATCTAACTCTAGTTTCATGGAACCTGGTAAGTAATTGGTGTAAAAGGGCAATCTCAAAAAAATTTAAAATATTTTGCCCTCACGTCGAACTCACTGAAGAATCAGAGTCGGCGAGGTATGAAGAGGTTCAAAAAGGACTATTGAATTCCCTAGTAAACCGAAACATTCGCACTAAAAAGCTTCATTAGACTATTTGTGTCAAATTAAGAACTGAGAAAAACATTAAAATGATAAAGGATAAAGTTTTTGGCGTTAATCAATCCCGTCTGAGGGATGCGCCCATGAGTGCGTATGTGGCCTATACAATGACTTGCGGTGGCCAGCCGATGTACAAGTCAGTGCTTTTATCCTCCCAGACGAGTCTGGTACCAATTCACCGACCCCGGAGGGATGGAAGGCTTGGTTGGCCTAGGCGGGCATCGATCCGGGATTCGAACCCCTGACCGTGCGTGTGATATAGTGCGCCACTTGCCACTACACCACCTCCGCCCTGAGAAAAACATTATCTATGGAAAAAGCCGAGGATCGAAATCAGCCCAATAAGCTCATACAGCCTGAACTTTAACTATTTACTTTTTTCAAAAACATTACCTACTAAATGGTTGTTGTACCCGGTACGGAACATTTAAAAGGTAGGCGTACATATGAGAGCAGGAGGAGATAGTGTAGTGGTAAGTGGCACACTATCACGTAGGGATGGATTCCATGTGAATACATGCTCAAGCTAACCAAGCCTCCCATCCTGCCAAAGGCGATCAGTTGGTACCAGACTCGCCTGGGAAGAAAAAAGCACTAACTTGCACATTGGATAGCCACCACGCAAGTCATTGTATGAACTGTATAAGCTGCCCACACATTCAAAACGCCACTACAATCCTGAATGGAAGTCGTATGCGGGGTGCATACCAAAAACGGGATCGGTCAACGACAAACTCTTCACCCTCCATCAATCATGTATGAGATTCTATCAATAACACCTGACCACAAAAAAGTTGAAGGCTTGAGCCGGTTCAAAACAAGGGTAGAGATCAGGACCAACGCAAAAACGTTATCAGTATGAGACAAGCCATGTTCGACGCACATTGAATTATTTGGGTGTCTTAAGATCAAATCAGGCTGATCCAGTAGTTGTTTGATTTTTGAGCTATTTAATTTTGGTACTCGCACGTTTCTTGCGGCGGTAGGCGCTGCTGATATCGGGCTCATGAAAGGTGTGAAAGCCTTCCGTTTTGTTCTGATAATAGCCTTTAGACAATTTTTCATTCTCAATGACCTATGCCTATGGGGCTCTCCTCCCGAATTGCTCCCACTCAGCACCTCTGCAACCCAAATCTCAGCCCTCCTTACCATTTAGGTAAGGAGGGCTGAGATCTGGACTTCAGTAGGCAGGCCTTAAAACCATTGAACTGCTCATCACTGCTTGTTGTATGGAACTTATAGGACATACCGTATTTAAATTGAAGTTACATCACTTTTATAAAAACTAGTATTAATGTAGAAGTAATTTATGAATAAATTTTATATTGTTAAAAAGGCTGTTGTCTTCAGGATGACATCGAACGAGAACTACACAGCGGAAATAATAGAACTTCGAAATCAGATTACTCAGATGCAAGAGGACTTTGCTCAGAATGACAACGCATTTTTCCTCTGTTCGATGGCTTTAATTATATTCCGTGAGTTCAAGTACCAGTAAAGTAAGCTGTTAACTTGGTGAGTCCAACAATTCAGCAGCACTTTTCAGTAATGCAGTGTGGATTTGCGTTTCTTGAAGCTGGAGCTGTACGAAGTAAAAACACGACGAATATTTTGATCAAGAACTTACTTGACTCATGTGAGTAATCCTTACAAGTTACTTTACGAGTAAGAAATTAGAAAAATATCTTACAGGTATCGCTGTGATTGGCTATTGGTCACTTGGATGGGCTTTCGCGTTCGGTGACTCGTCGAACAATGTCATCGGATTGTTTATTGGGCACACTCAGTTCTTCCTCGCTGGTTTATCCAACTATCCAAAGTAAATATTACTTGCTGTACAATAATTAATTTGTAAACTTTGTAATTAACAGTACAGGTTCTTCTTTCAATACGTATTCGCCGCCACATCAGCTACTATAGTATCGGGAGCCGTTGCGGAACGATGCGAATTCGCTAACTATATTACATACTGTACAGTTATTTCAAGTAAGTAAATACACCCAGAATATTATACTAGTATTAACAAATATTGTTTAGCATTTGTGTATCCAATATTGACACATTGGGGATGGCATCCTCAAGGATGGATGTATTTGGGAATTCAAACAAACGACATCCACACCACTTATATGGTATGTTTTTTGCCCCTTGGATTGATTTGAACTCTATAGGGTCTTCAATTAGAGTGAATGAATACCAGTACTTTCACTTACTCTTGTAAAAAAAGAGGGTACTTTTTGCTACCAGTAAACACAATAAACTGTAGATGGTATTCAATTTGTGAAGCTCCCTTAAGTTCATAAGAGTTGAGAATGAGCGAAAACGATGAAAAAAGATGAAAAGTCACATCTGGAGAGAGGAGGAACTGGTACAAAGGCTGTTGACGAGTCAATGGGTGTTAAAGTAAAATCACCCTGCAGTTCATTTATAAGTAAGTTGGAGTAGAACCTTGAATAACTTTGGAAAGATCAGGATGATTGCCATACATTCTGATGGACGTCATTTGGCTTTTTTAAGAGATGAAAAACGAGTTAAATTTTGAAATTTCACTTGAAAACCAGCAAAAATTATTACAAAAATTGCGAAAACAAATTTTTCTATTTTGACATCAAATTCCCAGTTTAAATGTTGTATTTCAGGATTTTGCCGGTGCCGGAGTAGTTCACCTTTGCGGTGGAACGATCTCGTTTGCGGCAGCTTACATTATCGGGCCCAGAATCGGCCGGTTTCCGAAGGACGGTGAAGAAGAGTCCATAGAAATCAAAGGGCATAGTGTACCGGTTAGTCCTTCTTAAATATAAGGATGCCCTTGATCCAACATTTATTTTGTAACTAAGTTACTGTATTTGCTACTATTCGTTACACTCTTATCACCACTGTTTGTCCTGCGGCATGCTACGTTGCAGAAACAATAGAGGAAGCCAGTACGAACCAATTATCTTGCTAAATGGTTGATAAAACAGTCATTAAGAACGGGACGCTTGAGAACTTACTACTAACTGGAATTGGGACCAAAAAGTAATGAACGTGGTAAAGTTCTGTACACAGAAAAGTTACGTTACGATTGATTGTTTCAATTACCTTTCTGTCGCTTCGAGAAGTTCTTTCCTAATTGAATAATTCTCGAAAAAGAAACCTCGTCCCTGCATGATGAATGTGAGGCTAATTTCTGGACGAGTTTCTCATGGTCTTTTTTCCTTCTGCTCTCGGTAGGCTTTGATAGGAATAGTAGAGCTTGGGGTTTCGTCATATTGCGTCTGAGTGATGAACTGAAGAATGTGGAATCCTACAATTCATCCCGTCTTGAGGACAGTCAGCTCATGTCAGTTCAAAATAGCTGGAGTCCAATCTGAATTCTGGGGAAATGTAGGGTGCTCAGGAAGTCACACTCATTTTATTGAAGCCTTATCACAACTTGTTTCCCTGAGAGGCAAGTGGTGGCAGAGGGCCCCCGACGCGATTCGGAACAATCGTAAATTTGTCCTTCCGTGGCAAGGTAGTACGTATGAAAGAGTTTCCCACACGATAAAAATTCAAAAAACGCCGAAGACTTCCCTGAACAGAGATTAAATTCTTTGTAACAGAGTTCCAATCGAATGAATGGTCCCAAAATACGTCAGCAAGAAGCTCCTTCTCCAACCTTCCCGTCTTTATTTCATTCCACCTTCTTTAGTTCGCCGCTCTCGGAGGCTTCATTCTTATGTTCGGGTTCCTGGCTTTCAACGGAGGTGAGATAGACATTACTTTGAAAGTAAACGTTATTATTTGGTCATACTACATAGCTACTTTTTATGTTAGATTTTATTACTTCTAGGATCGATGGCCGATATTGTAAAACCAGGAGAAGGTCGGATCGTTGCTCTGGCGATGGTGAACACCATTCTCTGCGGTGCATTCGCGGCCCTGACATTCCTTATTATTCACTTCCTCACTAAAGGGAAATGGACGTTGTTGCTGACTATAAACGCTTGCCTGGCAGGTAAAAATACTTCTGTACTCGACAATTTCCATATTCGCCCAAAAAGGCTCAACACATCAGGTATGGTCTCTTCCTGCGCCGGTTGCGATCGAATGGAACCATGGGCTTCATCATTTACTGGTATCGGAGCCGGACTGACCTATCTTGCTCTCAGCCATTTAATGATCGCGTATGCTTTAATATTTATATTGAAACAAAAATGACAAAAATAATAATATTAATTGCAATAATTTAATACTACAGAATGAAAATTGACGATCCATTGGATGCGTTTGCCGTACACGCTGGCGGAGGATTCTGGGGACTTTTCTCAGCCTGCATCATCGCTCACAACGGGATCGTCTACGCCATTTCGGATGCCATCGCCAACGATCACGGGTCTCAATCATTGAGACAAGCGTTCGCGGTGAGCTCATCCCTTTTTTAACTTTCGGACTGTTTCTTTTCATTGGATTGGGTTGGGCAGGAAAAGGGTGGGCAAGAGTAAGGAAAGCTCACAGTTAGTACCGACTAATCAGTTCAGGGATTGGCCCAGCCACTGGACGAATAAAACAAACAAGATTCGCTCATGTGTATCCCATTTTGAACATATGAATCGAACAAATTGAGAAAATTTAGAATGAATGAGAAAATTTTGTGCTTTTTACTAGGTTCATATTCTCAACTCATACTCATAGTGAGCTAACCGCAATCAGGGAATATGAAAAAAAAATTCAGCTGACCAATCAAGTGCTGCAAGTTTTTTATGTGAGCATCCAACTTCTCATATTGGTCGATTTTGTTCCCACGAGTCATGCGATTGCCACCTCAAAGTAACATGTTCATAACTGATGGCTATTTTATTATATCAAAAAAAAATCAACTCTCAATTCTGTTATTCCGAAATTTAGAATAAATATTTCAGCAACTTGGATGGCAGTTGATTTGCGCCTCGGCTATAATAATATGGTCTCTGCTTTGGATGGTTCCTATCTTCCTATTTTTGAAAAAGGTGAGGGAATGAATTTTGGTAAAAGAAAGAAAAACCTTGAATATGTTTTGTTCCCCACTTTCCCTGACTTATGTTGAGGCTAAATGTCTGGAAATTTCTGACATACAGGAGCACCTACCAATCACATGTTTCGGGGACCATTCGATGAGCACGTATTGCGACCGCGCGCGTACCCTAATGAGTTTACGCTTTGATTTGCTCCTTCCTTCAATATTAGGAAACACCTTTAGCGTAATATTTCATCTGATAAAATAAATGAATATTATAATATATAATATAAAATAAATAGGTTTTTAGATTGGAAAACTTCGCGTCACTGAGGAAGTGGAAATCAATGGACTTGACATCTACAAACATGGTGAAGCAGCTTATCCATTGCACGCCTACGGTCATGGATGGGACGACTTTGAACCGATAAAGGACAAGAAAGGTCAACCACTTCACAAGTTCCGAAAAAACAGCGATCATGCCGAAAGTGAGAAACCAATTTCAAAATATACAAATTCAGAAATTCTTTCATTTTGAACATTTGACCCCAATTTTTCTTTCGGGCATCCGAAAAGTAATTCAGCAACTTGTGACTGAACCGATTTTACAGTGTCGCTCGAGCAACTTGCTGCTGCTTACGAGCGCCGGACCAGCGTTGCACCAATCAGCTTTCTGACGTCAACAACTGATGGTGAACCACGACGTAAAAAGAGTCTCTACGTCAATCCGTCGCAATACGAGCACCCTGAACATCATTCACAGGCCAGAGAGAAGAATAGGGTTCAGAAACGGGTAGGTGCTGCTTTCGAATGTCTACTTTCGTGTCGTGATGTACCATTGTTTCAATTTTTGGGGGGTATGGGCCAGCAGACACCATTTAGGTCACTGCGGCAAGATGAGGTTATAGTTTGCCGCGCCCATCGGTGCTCGTGATCCAACTTCTTTGACGTGTAGTTCCCACCCTCCTCTCTTGCCCCCCCCCCCCCCCCTCTTTAACATAAAATACTCCATTAAATGAGCAATATCACTCGTTAATTAGCTGGGAAACCAATATATTCTTTAGAAAATTCCTATCATGGTCATTCAAACCGGACTTGGTTTCAGCGCAGTTGCCAAAATGGCACCTCTTGACCCATACCGGCGCCACTGGGCCGATTACAAAAAGCATCCTTTCTCAATGCTTGATTTGAAACTGTCTTATTCTTGCATTACAGGTCACACACAGTCCAGACGTCGAAATGGCAAGCGCCCCGACCACAGCCAAGTCTTCAAGAGCTGATATCATAGCTGAACTGTATGAAGACGCTCCCCAGCAACATGTTATTTAGTGTGAACATTCACATTGACGTGAGGCATGGTGCAACATTGCGTATGCTGCCATTTACTATATATGACAGCACACCCAAATGTTGCGCCATGCCTCACAACACTTTGTCTTATACATACCTTGAATCTCAGTGGTGATGTTCAAATCTTATCCTGTATTTATATATCACTACCTTTATTTGTGCTCATATGTACTACTTACTATACCAGTTGAGCTGCGCACAATACCGTGCGCTTTTCATGACCTTCGATGAATGGACTAACTCGAAGATAACTCTGAGCGGATTTAAAATAGTATCTTAGAAGTGGAGTCCATTGTCAATGGATGACTAACGACTTTTTTTTTTCTACATGAGCGCTTCACTCGATGGAAGAATCCAACTCACCTTGTGACAGGGATTATTCACGTTATACGCTACCCAACATAACATCTGAAGCGAGTAGCGCTAACAAAATATTTTTCCGCCTCTACCTGTTGCCGTCGCAATTCAACAGCACAAACAAACTCCAAAAAAAAAACGAATTTGATATCAGAGCAGCTCCTCATGTCAGCTTTCTTATATTCTCATCGGATCGCCAGGCTGATGCCGGGCGCTCCTCCTTCCTGTGTAAAAATACCCTGTCGCCTACGTCTCCTCCAAATTTGGATGCTCTGGTACGGTTGAACAGGAGGTAGCATTTTTGGCCAAATTCACACACACCCACATACATACACCCAACACTCCGTTTGCGCATCGCCTATCATGAGTTGGTTTTGCCCAACTCATCTGTGTCTTTTTAGGAAAGCAGTTGGGCTGCGCACGATACCGTGCGCGTCTAATGGCTTCTCATAAATGAATTCCCTCGAAGATAACCTGAAGCGTAATCGCCTTGGCAACTCAGTAACCACCCTCTTCAAAAAATGGAAAGTACCGTTCTCCCACTCCAATTAGTAGCATTATAAGCCGTTTATTGGGAACGCAAATCTCTAGCAAACTGCATTTACATACTTTTATCAATATAGTGATTGAGACAACCCAAAAAGACAAAAAAGACCATCATTAAATCCTTGTTTACCCCTTAACATTGTGGAATGCCTAGATGAAAAGGGAGTTCATTTATTTATTTATTGATTTTTATTTATTTACACTTTGAAATTCATCCGCACCCGTCGCAGCAGGCATTTGATAGCCTACGCATCGACGATCTCGTTGGCCAATATATTGTAATGACGAATGCCGTGACAGGCAGGTTCATATCTACTATTTTCACGCAAACCCTGTCCCGGTGGGTGGAATCACTTACCATTAGTTTTCCCTTTCCGCCGTCTACATCTCTACCGTATTTGAACGCTCCAGGACCAAATTTAACATTTACGAGGAAACTCCGCCCCTAAGGGGCAGAGTCTGTACCTGTCACCTACCATTAGCTTTCCCATCTTGCCGGCCACATCTCTACCAAATTTAAACGCCCCAGGTCCAAATTTATTATTTTTGCGGAAGCCTCGCCCCCTGTGGGCGAAGTCTGTACCTGTCATCTACCATTAGCCTTCCCATCTTGCTAGCTACATCTCTGCCGAATTTGTACACCCCAGGTCCAAATTTATAATTTTGCGGAAGCCCCGCCCCTGTGGGCGGAGTCTGTACCTGTCATCTACCATTTGCTTTCCCATCTTGCCAGCTACATCTCTGCCGAATTTGAACACCCCAGGTCCAAATTTATAATTTTGCGGAAGCCCCGCCCCCTGTGGGCGGAGTCTGTACCTGTCATCTACCATAACCTTTGCCAACTTGCCGCCTGCATCTCTGCCAAATTTGAATACTGTAGGCCCAGGAGAACAGGAGTTAGAGACTCCGGTGAACTACAGCTTTCGCGCACGCCCGGAGTGAGACGCTCCGCCCCAGGTGGGCGGGGCTAGCTTTAGTAACGTGTACGCAATGAGTTCGACTCACTCCCCACCTGTTTCAACCTGTCTGAGCTGTTCCAGTTGGTTTCCAAACGGCACCATATAAGATAGTGTTACAGACAAACAGACAAACAGACAAACGCACAAACGCACAAACAGACAAACAGACAAACGGACATTTGCGGTTTATATATAGTAAGGATTGCGCAGAGTTGCGAACAATGGGTAAGATGCGCGTTGTATTACATGTTGTGAAGGCTGTGATTGATGCGTGCTTCCAGCTACCAATCACAAACAATCCTGTCATTGATCTATGCCTTCGCAAATTCTGAATCGGCTGACCGTTAATATGGATTAATTACATTTTAAACAGGGTACACAACATTCTTCATACTACAATTTCTATACTGTTATTATGTACGGATATTATTTCTGTAGCTTGAGCGTCTACTATTAGGCACTTTGACTACAGCTTAGCACCTTTGTGTTAGTTCTAATAGCTAACAGAGGTAGATCGCCCGAGGATGAGTGAGTTGAAATGGAATCACGGAACTGACGATTTTAAGCGAATTTTAAAGTACTATTACAAACACATCCTCTGGACATAAAGGACGTCGCAGTCATTGTTGTACTGAACTAGAAATAGATCAATAAAACTTCGGCCATTTCTCACTCTCAGAACAGAAATTACGAACTGTCGAATATGGCCAATACTTTCCAAATGCTTCTCCGAATTCTTCCAATTACTACCCCGTCCCGCGCACCAACCCCTCTCCCTCCCCCTTGTCCCATACCTGTTCCACATCCTTTTTGACCGGCAGTGGTAGTAAAAGCTCATATAACAGCTCATATACAAAGCACACTCTCTGAAGTTCGTCAATATATGCCCCTTTCTCATCAAGTAGACGGGGTCCCCTTCTATGGCAGAATCTCTTAGCATGCTTGGCCGTTCGATCGGGAGGCTGTGCAAACACCATGGCTTCAGGGATTCCAGACTCCAATTCTGCGCCACGCCTTTTACCATAAAAAAGCTTCACATTGTCTCCTTGAAGTCTGAGCAGCTTCCTTTCCGCTATGCTTATTCATAGTACATGATAGCACATTCAAGGTTTTTAAACTTTTTTTAGTGAGCGATTTCTCTGAAAACACGGCGAAAACTATTGACTTACCAGTAACAGTTGATTGTCAGTATTCCGAGGAGCGACAATTTGAACAAAAATATTGGCTAGTTACTGGCGGGGCGCTGCTCCGTGTTATACGTATCTGACCTACTGCCACTGGCGCCTCCAAATCGTTCCAGGGTGGGAACTACTTTACTAGCTATCTATTCAGTAACCTGTGCAGCTTACCTTTTTGTTATTATTATTTCTGCGCATTTTTATCGATTATTTACCTTCTCAAGGGTAATCTCGATTAGTCATGTAGTAGAACACTTCCATCAAATAAACCGTGCAGTGAACAAGGGAATTCGCATCACAAAAGACGAAGAGCAAAGTCTACATTGTTTATTCGTAGTTGGTAATATTTATTTGTTATTAGTAATGGTTGTCGCTTCTGTAGACAGCAAACAGTCTTTAGTATCGGCGCGCTCCGTCGCAACAACCACCTTGAAACCGAAAATTTTCCTCACAACGGCTTCAGTCACCTCCCTTCACTTATATTTAGGGGCAATTGGCCACAACATTTTTCTTCAGACTGATTCAGCACAAGGTAAGCCATGTTGTTGAGTTGGTAATATGATGAACACGTTTCATCGGCTGTCCTATTATTGCCGTTCAAAAACGCGCCATTGCCTGAACGTGAAGGGAACTACGGTAGCTTCATGCATGCTTTGTTTATCGATATGATTTTACCACATCCGTTGCCGTTTAACTTATGAAGTTACTAATGTTTTGAAGTAGCATACAGAATAGTCGATCAAGTCTGTGGCTATCTTCCCTAAAAGCTGGCCCATTCAACTAATAATATTACCAAATGAATCGGTGTGGACGAGTTTCCTTGCCAGCACTTGCAACGTTGTTGGAACTTTGCCATAAATCACATATGTTTCACTGATTGAGTTGGTTATTAAGGTTGTTCATTGGATTAGATGCGATTTGATCGACCTTTGGATTTTAATAGCTTTGTTTTATACGTTTGTCAAGGGGAGGCTGTGCCAGAATATACTGTTCCAGATGTCGTAGTGTATGCCATGAATTTGTCTTGGGCTAACCAGTTTGCTAAGACTGCTCTCAAAACAGCTCAACAGAAAATCGACAGTGTTCTCGACATTCGACCGGACGATGAAGAACCTTCCAGTTCAGCTGCGGTAAGCTCGCTATCCGTGGCATTACTTCTAACTTTTTAATCAAGAACTTACAAGTTAATACCTCATTTCACTTACTACAATAAAGCTTTTTCATCAGCGTTCCACTCAACTCTCTGTTCTTTTAAGGATGTAATCCCGGATGAGCTGCTTATCAACCCTGTTGTCCCACTTGTCACCGACGAGGTACGTTTTTTTGTAGTCGGGTTTTCAGGTTTACAGGTTATTACTACCCAGTCACCATTCCCTGTAATTTTTCAGGTAAACGTACCTGCTCCTCAGGTGACACCGATAGTGAATGGAGAAAGTTGGTCGAATGCTTGGAACAGTGTGTCGACGGGTCAAGAGGTATGAACGGATTTCTGATGTTTTTCTCCTCTTTTACCTTTGCCTCATGTTTTCTATGATGGTAACCCATGCTTTTCCTCTTTTTATGCTTGATGAAATTTTGAAATTTTCCCCCAAAATTTTTTTTGGAGAAGAACGTTCAACGAAAATTCTATAGGTTGGCAATTGGGTACCGACATTTTTCTCTGAGCTCTTCAAACATTTTTAAAATAACGTACTGTTTTTCAAAGTGATTTCTGTTTAAAAACCAGACATGAGAGTATTTTGTGGTCAGTGCTCTTTTTTCTCTTTTCCGCTTATTTTTCTTTTCTTCTCTTTTCTTTTTTGTAGGGAAAATAAATACATTTCCTGAAAATATGCTCAGTGACTTAATTGTTAACCTTGTAGCTGGGATTACCCCTTTTTTATATAAGGCCCCTCGTTAGAAGTAGGTACAACTTGTAACTACGTTTGCCTTTTGCTCATTTCCGACATGACGGAAGTGCTATATTTAGCTCATCGTGGATTCGGAGCCAAATCCCATCAGAGATGAAGGTCCACAGGCATCAGCGTCTCTATTCGACCACTCGCCGTCTTCGGTTAGTAGATTGTTTTATGCTCAATCTCAATTAATTATTATCAGGTTTCTTTCCAGAACTCTTCTGATGGAATAGAGCCTGGGCAATCACCGCAAAAGGTCAGTGACTACGAGGGGAACAAGAGGGTTTGTGAAGTACACACTAAAATATTGGCAATGTTTATTAGGGGATTTAATGCATTTTCTTTAAGATCGTATCATTCAGGTGGAGACGGGAAATGTCGAAAAATCCGTGTATGTGGAAGTTGACCTGTCTGTTCCTAGTCCTGATGAGGTTCAACTTGCCTCGTCATCCGAAACCGTTCAAGAAGAAAGCGTTATACCACGTAAGTTTAAGACATTCAATCAATCCTAACTGACAAATTGTTGACTTTTTTTACAGTTAATGTTGTAAATTTTAGCGTTACCCGATATTGTCCGTCGAAACTCTCATCAAGATGATTCGATAACCGTTGCCTCTAGTGATATAGAAGTGATTCGTAATGCAGATGCATGGTAGGTATACCACATTTTTATTATACCGTTTTTTTTATTGATTCTTTTTATATTCCAGGTCACTTGCTAGTAGTAAACCCGCGACCGATCACATGCCATCACATGTCTTGACAATGAAGGTACCTTTTGCTTTTGCTTTTGTTTCTTCCATCTCATGTCTTGACAATGAAGGTGCCCTTTGCTTTTGCTTTTGTTTCTTGGCTTATTATTTTAAATTTTATTATTGTTTTTTATTTGTGTAGACAGATTTTACACAATCGTCAAAGTAAAAAAAGTAGTGTAAGGTGGGTCGAAAGAAATGAGCTGAGGTTATCTATGATATTTTTAAACGATGTGTTCCTGAAAAACAAATAGAAACACAAGATTCGTTCCAATGCTTCCGAAGGTTCTCGAGGTTTCTGCAGAAGTATAATACCCTTAGCACTAAGTCGGCATCCCTTTGTAGACGTGGGGTAGGTGATGAGGCGCTGAACACCGAGATTTGTTTCTTTTTCTGGAGTTCTCTCACTGATGGGATTGCTCTTAATTCTGGAGAGATTTCTGACAAGTTAGCTATGCCGCTTCTTCAGTAACCAGCAAAAATTTTTTTTTCTGTCTTGATTTTCTTCGACAAGCTAACCGTAAACTATTTACTGGTTTATTACTGTATCCTAAAAAACAAGAAGAATGATGTGCGAGATGTTTTTTTTGGATAGTTGGCTTGAAGCGAATAGCCCTTCGTAGCTATAGCTTTTGGCTAAGTTGGATCTATTGACGAAAACACCGTATGCCATGAGTTAGTATCGCAGAATTCCAATTACCATATCATTGAATTGTTATAGCGCTTAGAATTAACTCGGCTAACGAGTTAACAACACATTTTTTCCGAGTTTGAGGGTCTACAAGATAGCAGAAGTAGTAAAAATACGTAATGTATTTCAGCACGATGTAACGGAATCATTTCGTGCCCAACTTTTGCATGCTGAGCAGCGCAGGAATGAATTGAAGGCAGCAAATGACACGTTGCAGACGAATAACGTGCAGCTACAACAGCGAATCATTCTCCTCAATCAACAGTAAGTTTTTATTTTGCGTCAAATCTACTCGAATCGTTTTTTTTTAGAAATCGTGATTTTATGCCATTTCGGATGGTAATCTATTCCATTTTCCTGCTCAATTTCTTTGACATCCATTTTCTTTTTGTTTTTTCCTGGTTTCGGTTCTCAAGAATTTCTGCTTATTACGATGTTTAGGCAATCATCTCTGAAGAAAGAACTAGAGGGAAAGAAGACGGAGTTAGAGGACCTTTTAGCTGAGGGTAAGCACCATTACTGATAGTGTCCACGTTAGTGGATTTCTATTCTTCCTTTTCAGGTAAACGATTATCCGATCACTCTGGGAAACAGGCTCGGGAAATCCGACGTCTGAAAAGTGAGTTAGCTGAATTAGAAAAGGTAAAAGCCGAGCGGAAACGGTTGAAAGAAGAAAAAAGCCGAGCTGAGGAAACAATTGATCTCCAAAGAGAAGAAATCACTTCACTCAAAAGTAAGATTACGAGAATTCGGGTTCTTCAGTGCACTGTAAATCTTTCTTCGCAATTGCAGATATGGTTAAGCAGCTGGAGTCCAGTGCTGAGCAACTACTGAAGGAACAGTCTATGCGGGCGGCCAGCACAGAGGTAGTTCACAGTTCCTCGAACCGATAATGTTCTTGTTGGCTTAATAGTAATTGTATTTACTTTTGCTAGGTCGCCCAAAAGCATGTAATGGAGCAGAACAAGCTTGTAGCAGAATTGGAGCGAGATTTATTAGAGGCTAGGAAACAAATAGATGAACTTACTGATTCTAACAGAGTGAGCTTTACTCAGTAATTTTTGTTTTACGAGTTTGTCCATTCGCAGTTTTGAAGTTAAAGTTTATTTAGAAGTTAACCAGGGAAACTGAACTGATGCAGTCGGCCAACTGGTCCGAGCGTTTAGCCGGAGAACGCGCGAACGAAACGGTAGCAACCATCAACACGGAATTGCTCGAAGCTCGAGCTCACATCGAACATCTTCAATCTCAACTGCAGAACACTGAAAGTGTTAGTAGTTCGCGATTCTTCTTTTTCGAGTCGATTACTCATTACTGTAATTCTACTGAAGGGTCAGAGAATTTGCCTGTTGGTACAGGCTGCCCGTCCTTTCTGTTATTTTTTCCTTTTTAGAGGCTTGAAGTTGTATTGAGTGACCGCAACCATGTGGCAGAATCCATTTCTCAAAGTGAGTGATGCTCAGACCTACAGTATCCTCTATAATTTTTACATTTGTAGATAAGTTTTTTTTCAGGTAACATTCCTTTATTGGAAGAAATCAATAATTTAAAGCAGTTACTGTACCGTGAGCAGAATGCGAACGAGGAGTCCGACATAAAAATGCGTTCTTTGAAAAGAGAACTTGATCTAGTGAGGGAACAGTTCGAGAAGCTTAAGGAAATTGTAAGTTAACTCTTAGACTTTTAATTCGGTTCAATCTTTTCCCAGGAAAAGTTATTTAAGAATTAATAGTGAAGTTCTACAAGTTTACGAACAATCTGCTAGTATTATTGGTTTAATTAATGAAGTCCTTGTAAAACACATTTTTTGTTAGGATTTGCAGATATCGATCCAGTTTTACTTCGAGCCTTTTTCAGAATGACTCAATGGTCGTGCATCACCATCAGGAGTTAACAGTGGTGAATCAAAAAGTACAACATCTTGAACGAGAGCTAGCGCTGTAGGTTTTGTTTTTTTTTTAAACCCTAACTTTTCCTTTTTTGTTTTTCTTCTTTTGTTTTCTTTTTTCTTTTGTTTTCTTTCTTTTTTTCTCTCGTTCGCTTGTTCTTTGTTCCTTTTTTGCTTTCTCGTCACTTCCTTCCTGCAGCTGTTTTCTTTCCTTCTTTTTCCTCCATTTTTCCTCCATACTCACCGTTTTTCTTCATACTTTACTTTTAGTTTACTTTTATTCAATTTTAGGGTGCATGAAGCGAAAGAGGTAACTGTGAAGGAACATAAATCGGCGAGAGCGGTTGATGCTGCTGCAATAGAAAATTTGCGAGAGGAGAACGCCGTGCTTCTCAATGAGATCTCATCACTCCGAACAACCCTGAAAGGACTTGTGAGTTTGTTTTTATCAAGCCGTTTCATCTTCTAAATATCACAAAACGTTACAGTTGTAGTGTAGGGTAGTTTTGAACCGCCTTTATCAAATTTGTGTTGTGATCTGTATTCTTCCTTTTGATTCAAGTATATCAGTAGCATTCCTTGTTCAGACTTTGAATTACACTAATTTGAAGTGTTTTGCTAGTACCAGATATATTGTGGTTCTTCTGTGATTGTATTTAGTAAATAGTTACGAAGTATAACCCAGACACCGAAAAGTGCGCACCTTTTTTCAGAAAGATGAAAACGAGGCGTTAAAGGTGTCTCTAGAAGAAGCAAGAGCTCAACGAGTAATGCCACAACCTGTTGAAAAAACGACTAGGGTCCAAGCTCAGAAAGATGTTGGTTATTCTGAAAACAATACGTTTGGTGACATTGCTGTGCCAACAGCACAGGTAGCACCGTTCTCACTTACACCGCCTCAAAGTGCGACAGCTGTACTTGTGAGTTTCTCGTCTTTGTCCAGTGCTAGATCCTTATTTGTAAGACTTATTCATAGTCTGAATTGACTGCCTTTTTTCAGCACGACATGTCGCTGAAGAGGATCAGTTTTCTGGAGCAAGAGGCAATGCGTTGTGGTCAACTAGAGGAGCAGGTGCGACAGCTGAAGAAAGAGCTTCAGGTTTGTTACGTTTACTATAACCATCTTCATCTACTCACCTGGTTCTATCTCCTTCCACCTTATTTCGATATGACTACAGTTTATGATACTGTTGCTAGAATTTACTTTTAATGGTTTTGAATTTTGAATTCGAGGGGTCCTATTGTGTTCGGAAGGTTTTCGTTCGGTTGGGATATGGGGAAGTGTGGGTGTTACAAATGTTCCCAAACTAACGTGTATCATAACTGACGTTGTGATTTGTGACTGGTTCAGGTTCTGAATCAACAATACAACGGGTTGTTGGTAGTTGATGGAGAAAGACTTGAGAGAATTGAAGAGCTCGAAAACGACGTCATTGATCTTCGCCAATTGTTGAAAGAACAGGTTTCTTCCAATTTATTCAGCACTTTAGATTTATTGCGAACCAATGCGACCTTCCTATCTGATTTTCATGTGAGAAAGTCTTTGAACTATCATAGAGTTGGTAATATTGGGTTTTCCATTATTACGTACAAAACACCTCCAAATGTCTCTACTACTTTGTTGTTTTGTGATAATACACTGTGCCGTACATCGTTTGATGGATCTTCTTGTCTCACTAAGGATCGATCCCACCTGGAGAACCATCCATTGACTGCAGTTGATCGCATTCGAATTATGATTCATGGTTTCTTTAATGATTTCGACAAATGCGTGAAAGAACTAGTTGAAGAAATGCTCGCCGAGCGACCAACTTTCAACTCTAAAGCTGTAACGAGTAATTGCAGAAAATGTATGACTCTTACGTTCAGATCCTTCCTTGTTTCATCTCCAAGATCCTGTATTTTTAAAACCTGTCATATTGTAGAACGTTGAGCTAATTAGCCTTGTTTTCCGCTGAGACCAAAATTTCTTCGCGGAATATTTTACCGAAGTGTTTAGTGCAGTCTGAGCGTTATAGTAATGCCGCTTGCGCTCATGGAATCTCATTTCGTAAGTATACTCAACTGGAAGCGAACTGACTCGGTTCAGTAATTTCACATAACTAGTTTTCGAGTTCCATTCCATTGCGATCAAGCAAGTTCTGAAATTATGCTTGCACTCGTGGAACTAATAAGAAAACTTAACTGCAAGCCAGTGGATCGGGGTGTTTTGGTTTTGATTTAGGGTAACACTTATTTGATGATCACTGATGATCCCATCCTGAAGTACTTCTGTGAATGTGGGAACGATTACGGTATAGGAACCCGTTTCAGAATTGTCATCACTACCCATTTATGGCGTGGTAGAAGCACATAGTTGATTCATTTTCTTGCGAGGCTGTTCTGGAAGCAGCCCGAACATCGTTTTCCTAATCTTTTCTAGGAGTAACTGTTGAACTGGGCGGAGGTGGTGTAGTGGCAAGTGGCGCACTATATCACACGCACGGTCAGGGGTTCGAATCCCGGATCGATGCCCGCCTAGGCCAACCAAGCCTTCCATCCCTCCGGGGTCGGTGAATTGGTACCAGACTCGTCTGGGAGGATAAAAGCACTGACTTGTGCATCGGCTGGCCACCGCAAGTCATTGTATAGGCCACATACGCACTCATTACGCCACTACGATTCTGAATGGAAGTCGAGTGCGGGGGCGCATCCCTCAGACGGGATTGATTAACGCCAAGAACTTTACTTTATCCTTTAACTGTTGAACTGTTCCGGTGTTATGGTATTATACCAGTGGAAACGAGAAGGTAGTGCAAAGGATCTTTACACAACTCCAAAAGTAGCTTTGTAGATGCTAAGGTCTCTTGAAACCGGTGCTGTGAGGGTGAGGTGCAGTTAACCGGTTAGCGACTGTTGTCCTCAAGTAGGTTTTAGGCTTCAAGTCAACTTGGGTGGTTCTAGCCCTGTTCGAACTTCTTGGCTTTTTCACTCACTTGATGATACTTAGATCAACGATAGGCGTGTACCCAACTTTACCTCGTTAGCACTTAATAAACTAGTTCCCAATTTTATATGGAGATTGTTAATTATGAAGCTTCTTTACGGTGCATTAATGTGGCAGAAAATCAAGAAGTTCTTCTTTGTCAAATTTCCATGAAAGAACGAATTCTTTCACAGGACATCAGCATCCGAAACACATCATCAGGAATATTTTTTTGCCCTTCTCCTATGAACCCTTCTTTCGATCCGAAAGTGTTTAGTAATCTCTGTTTGGAAAACCATCTTCATAAGATGGCACTGACAACTGCTTCGCCTAGCAGTAATGTGTAGGTTCACTTCTCTGAATACGAGTCTTATTGACCTGACCTTCACATTAGGAAACTAGTTGTGAGATTCCAGTCGTTCATATCTGTATTCAGTAAAATAGCACAAAAGGAGCAGTCGGAGCTGAGCACCCACTGCACATCTGCTAGAGCTCAAACAGGAACTGGCTGATCAGTGTCGGCTTTTCTTGCCTGTTTTCCTTGCTGATGCTACAACGTTCTCAAGTGGTAAGTGTGGGAACTCTAGTTCTGGGCAACTATACTGCTGCTATATCTGTTTTTTGAACCTCCTCTAGGATGACATCAGTTGGTTGCTCCCGCTTTAACTGATATAAACAAATCCCTAACTTGGTATTACGGTAAGAATGGCTGTAACATTTCTCACATGAGTCAGTTACATGTGATTATACCTGGCACCTTTCTCAATGTCGGTGTCATGAGTGGACAAGACCTTGAAAGGAGAATGGTTACGTGGTCGAATAGCATTTAAGTCCACGTCACGAGTAAAATCTGTTGAGATTAAATCTAGTAACAGGAATTCATGACAATTCCTATTTGTTGTGCTGTTTCGATATCATCTGATCTCTGATCTCTTCATAAGAAAGTTCCTTTTCCTTGTCGTTGCGGAACTTTATTTTGTATGAAAGGAGGCTCTGCAGAGCCGTCTAAATGCAGTAGTTCTCCCATGTGGCAGCTTGAACTGATGCTGTAGTAGAGCAGATGCTATTTTCTAAATCAAGCTCTTATTTGGCAATATTAGGGGTTATATTGCACCTTGTGAATTGAAGAGCGGTTTTACTGATAGATGGAGGTTAGGGTTTTGATTTTTTGTATTTTACTCGTCACCTTCAGGGTAGGGAACGTTACCATGTGGAAAAGAACAATTTGTCTCCGGCTATGGTCCACACTTCCTTTTCTATGCACGCTGGTAGTGCAGCCATCAGAGCATACCTTGCAGTCAACTGTGAGTATGCAGAGGGTGCTATACTTTGAGTTCTAAGAAGGGGTGGAACAGAATCCAGAGACGTTATTGAGTGAACATAATGCTACATTGACATGTGAAGCATAAACATGTCGTCCTACTTTAGAGGTACTATTTACCGCATCGGGCACCTTCCAGTTAAGTAGTAGAATTGCCCACATCTGGCCCGCTCCCGTTGGTTCGTTGTCGAGCTGCCCGTCAATCCTGCCAATGAGAAGTTTGGCGGGAACTGCCTTATTCCCCGATCCCGGGCTCATCTCTGATTGGTCAGCTGTCAAGCTGGGCAGTAATCTAGCTGGGAATAAGTTTGATTCGGCCTTATTTTACCAATGCTTTGCAATGCACTGGCTCTTTTTGTCGTTCCTGGTCCGAGTCAGAAACCCTTTTCTGGAAAGAATAGCAGTCTTTGAATGTGGACAGAGTTGACCATTTCGAACTGCTCTTTTTAAAAGAAACATGGGATGTCAAAAGAAACAGGGCTCATTAGCACTGTCCATTTACTGCCCTTGGCCCTATCAGTATCAGGTCGGCAAGAATAACAGATAGGGGCTACTTGCTAAGACGCTTACCGTCTCTCGACCAGTTTTTCGATAATGATTAAATTACGTTGTTTTATGAGACTTGTTAGTTAAATTAGGAACAATGATCTGACTGAAGTTTGTCAGTCGTTTTCGATATTTTTGACATCTTGTTTTCGGTTTTCATTGCAAAAGACCTGCTGGTTGATGATTGCACTATTTTTGTTATTGCCAATGGAATACAATGTTAACTTGATCGTAGTCCATCGATCACCAAAGAGAATGGACTCAGAAGTGGTGGTCGTGAGAAAGCGATGTCAACTGTCAGCATTGTTCACGAACTACAATGGGAAAGGCTGGCTGGTCGAGTTGAGTTATAGTGGGCCTCGATCATGTTATTAAAAGCAAATAATAAGAACTGGATAATGCTTAATAGTCGATTTTTTATTACATTTTCAAAATTTTGGAGCCTTATATCAAAGCAGTCCAATCATCAGCGAGATTTTATGACTGTTTTTCCCATAAGATTTCGAACAGCAGTATATAATAAAGTAATAAATAATATCTAGAACTAATTTATGATAAACTAGTAAAAGTATTCAAAGTGAATTAGTCCGAAGTTCGAAAAAATCGAAATGACTTAGTCTCTGTTTAATTTCTGTGAGTCCGGAACTCTCACAGGGTCCACCCAAACGAAAGCTTTTCGATTTTTTCATTGAATGACACTTTAGAATATTTTACCATAAGCCCTATCGGAGAGAGAAATCTCTTCAGGACCTCTTTATGAGCTGCATCTGCTCAACTGTTGCTCGAGGAATTCATTTGTCTATATATTCATTGCTGAACTTGTTTCAATGAGAAGGAATTTCTGTCATTATAATGCAACCAGTTGAGCTGCGCACAATACCGTGCGCTTTTCATGACCTTCGATGAATGGACTAACTCGAAGATAACTCTGAGCGGATTTAAAATAGTATCTTAGAAGTGGAGTCCATTGTCAATGGATGACTAACGACTTTTTTTTTTCTACATGAGCGCTTCACTCGATGGAAGAATCCAACTCACCTTGTGACAGGGATTATTCACGTTATACGCTACCCAACATAACATCTGAAGCGAGTAGCGCTAACAAAATATTTTTCCGCCTCTACCTGTTGCCGTCGCAATTCAACAGCACAAACAAACTCCAAAAAAAAAACGAATTTGATATCAGAGCAGCTCCTCATGTCAGCTTTCTTATATTCTCATCGGATCGCCAGGCTGATGCCGGGCGCTCCTCCTTCCTGTGTAAAAATACCCTGTCGCCTACGTCTCCTCCAAATTTGGATGCTCTGGTACGGTTGAACAGGAGGTAGCATTTTTGGCCAAATTCACACACACCCACATACATACACCCAACACTCCGTTTGCGCATCGCCTATCATGAGTTGGTTTTGCCCAACTCATCTGTGTCTTTTTAGGAAAGCAGTTGGGCTGCGCACGATACCGTGCGCGTCTAATGGCTTCTCATAAATGAATTCCCTCGAAGATAACCTGAAGCGTAATCGCCTTGGCAACTCAGTAACCACCCTCTTCAAAAAATGGAAAGTACCGTTCTCCCACTCCAATTAGTAGCATTATAAGCCGTTTATTGGGAACGCAAATCTCTAGCAAACTGCATTTACATACTTTTATCAATATAGTGATTGAGACAACCCAAAAAGACAAAAAAGACCATCATTAAATCCTTGTTTACCCCTTAACATTGTGGAATGCCTAGATGAAAAGGGAGTTCATTTATTTATTTATTGATTTTTATTTATTTACACTTTGAAATTCATCCGCACCCGTCGCAGCAGGCATTTGATAGCCTACGCATCGACGATCTCGTTGGCCAATATATTGTAATGACGAATGCCGTGACAGGCAGGTTCATATCTACTATTTTCACGCAAACCCTGTCCCGGTGGGTGGAATCACTTACCATTAGTTTTCCCTTTCCGCCGTCTACATCTCTACCGTATTTGAACGCTCCAGGACCAAATTTAACATTTACGAGGAAACTCCGCCCCTAAGGGGCAGAGTCTGTACCTGTCACCTACCATTAGCTTTCCCATCTTGCCGGCCACATCTCTACCAAATTTAAACGCCCCAGGTCCAAATTTATTATTTTTGCGGAAGCCTCGCCCCCTGTGGGCGAAGTCTGTACCTGTCATCTACCATTAGCCTTCCCATCTTGCTAGCTACATCTCTGCCGAATTTGTACACCCCAGGTCCAAATTTATAATTTTGCGGAAGCCCCGCCCCTGTGGGCGGAGTCTGTACCTGTCATCTACCATTTGCTTTCCCATCTTGCCAGCTACATCTCTGCCGAATTTGAACACCCCAGGTCCAAATTTATAATTTTGCGGAAGCCCCGCCCCCTGTGGGCGGAGTCTGTACCTGTCATCTACCATAACCTTTGCCAACTTGCCGCCTGCATCTCTGCCAAATTTGAATACTGTAGGCCCAGGAGAACAGGAGTTAGAGACTCCGGTGAACTACAGCTTTCGCGCACGCCCGGAGTGAGACGCTCCGCCCCAGGTGGGCGGGGCTAGCTTTAGTAACGTGTACGCAATGAGTTCGACTCACTCCCCACCTGTTTCAACCTGTCTGAGCTGTTCCAGTTGGTTTCCAAACGGCACCATATAAGATAGTGTTACAGACAAACAGACAAACAGACAAACGCACAAACGCACAAACAGACAAACAGACAAACGGACATTTGCGGTTTATATATAGTAAGGATACTTACTAGTGGGATCATACCAGTATCGCCTGCTCTTCTAGCGTTCAGTAAGGAAAATTAGCATAAACCCTCATCTGAGAAGTCATAGTTTAACTCGTTCCTTTTTTCGTTTTCCTTCATACCCTGTTCCCTTGATTGAAGAGTTTTTTTTAGGAAAGAAGTGCCCCTTCTTCTTCCCATTCACTCCAGCGCCAAATTTCACTATTTTCGAAAATGCTATTTTAAAAATGTTTTTCACCGCAACTACATGAAGCGAGTCATCAACACTAATCTAATTTGATGTTAACTTTGAAAAAACAAGTATCGTCAGATTTCAAGGGACAGATAAAATTCCAGGTGACGTCATCATTACATACGAAAACAAGTTTCTATAATGGGATAGTTTTACCGGGTACCGGTTCTGAAAAGTTTTGTCTAAGTTTCGAGGAAAATGAGTTCTCAAGCGTAAAGTTGTTTTTATTGAATACCTTAGACATGGATGGTAATTTAAAAGAACTGTTTCAATGAGAAAAAGATCCAAAACTGGTCACCGTTTGGTGCCGATAAGTGAACAGTGCTGATCGTCGTCAGGCAATCCTGAATACTGAACCGAGTTCGAAATCTACCCCACCAGATCACAGGGTTTTCATGTCGATCTTGAAAAGAACATCGTTCTATCCCTTTTTCGATTTCATAGACAATTGTGTAAATCAATTGTTACTGAACAGTGAAAATGAATTGTTCAGATGTCACCTTTTTCTTTTTGACGGGAAATTGATAGGGTGACTTAGATTCCACACTCTCCGGGAATTAATCGTAAATTTGTTTATGAGGCTAGGTGGGTTAAGTTTGTATACCTTTATGGGGGGTCTATATTACTCCAGATTGACTAGATAGGGACATTCAAGTAAGTAATCATATCGAGATAGGATCAGAAACGTCTGATGAGTTGTTTGATTTATGATCATACTCTTTGGGATGAATAGAATTCGACTTTCAAGGCATAAAGAGTTGGATCCGTTCCGATTTCCGACTTCAGGATCTCGAAATTGTGCCGATTTTCGATGACTTTAACCATTACTGTGTTTCTCCTCTCAGCTTTCCTTGGGGAAGCAGAAATAGCTGGCTTTAATGGCTGCATAAAAAAACTACTGGTTACTGTCAAAATAGTAGTATCATCCGTCTACTTACTAATAAATTGTGTCACTGTTAGCATTAGGTGTTCCTGATCTCGAGACAAACTGGTTACCTGGGCGCTTTGTAAGAAAGCAGTAAACACGAATTCGTAGAATTTCAGATAAACGATGAACTATGGTCCTTTTTTTCGTCCCTATGCCCTTGCACTTTCAATCACCCTTTCGATCTGTAATTTTACAATAACTTTCAGTTACTCGCATTTGCCGAAGCAAGAATGACGGAGGCGAAGGAGACGTGACGTGACGTTGGACGTTGGCAGTACTTCAGAATCAGATGTCGTGAACGAATTGATCTTCTACATGTTTCTTTTTTTCTCTTTTAACTTTTAATTGCTACTGCGGGTGTACTGACTGTGTTCTTTGATAATAGGATGATATGAAAAACAATTGTGATCATAAATAATCGTTCTATGATTTATCGTATTGTATATGACACTAACCCGGTCGGAGAGATTAATGCTGATTCTAAAAAAGTTCAAATAAATTTATTTATTACTGCAATGTAGGTTTGAGTTGAATTAAATTGAATTGATCAGTCTTCTCAGACTCCTCAAGATGGTGATCGAGACGGTGGGGCTTGAGGAGAAGGTTCAGGTGACATCAACCTAGGCAACCTACAGACGTCGGTGGCGTATGATGTCAAAATGGTGGGCTGACGTAGACCGACCGGATCGTCCGTTTTTGGCATCATCTCTCGCCACATTCACAGGGTCATCTGATCGTCATCACATCGTCCTTCGGCCTTGACAAAGCGATGAAGGACTACCGTTGCGTCATCTATCCAGAGGAACTGAAGCCAAGATCATATCTACCATCAGATGCTATGATAGGCTTCATAAACACGTCCAACATCGTCCTTTTCAGCCCACCCACGTTGCCGCTTGTTTAATCGTTTGGTTCTTCTCATGTCAGCATAGTCTCCATTTCATTTCCTCACCATTCTTACTTACAGTAATCAGCCATTATCATGAACTTGCACTTGATGCGCAATCAGAGCAGGCAGGCCAATATACTGAATAGAGTGGGGGTGGGTGGACGGACTTGTTCAATTGAACAAACCCCATCAAAGGGGGCGAATACAATGTGTGGCAGCCTAGGCAAAATGTCTGGTGACTACTGTATGGTCCTTTTTTTTACATCGGGAAATGATGTGAGCGCTACGCCCGCGATGCTGGTTAGTAGGTCGAAGGGAATCCCAGTTTTCGATGTCACATTTGGGTCTCGCCGTGTATTTCACTGATCGCCAGTCTCGCTCTGTTGCTCCTACCCCCATGGGGAGATGGAGCTACCCCCACGGGATACTATTTTTTACTCTCGAGTACCATTGTCTTTGCACACATGACATAAAAAACCAGTATATACAATTTCATTAACCACAAAGGCATCAACGATCGGCTGGCTATCTGTCCCAACAGATTCCTATTTTGATCAGTCTTTTGTAACACGTGTTTGACTATTTTTATTACAATGCCAGTAACTTGTCAATGCCAGGTTACTGTAGCCTAATCTTATAGACATTCCTAATTTCTAATGCCCTCATATTGTACCGAACTGGATTGATTGAACATTGGATTGCATAAGTGACCCGGAAAATCTCGAGTTCAGCGCTGACCTACTTTAAACTCCCAACGCGGGGGTTTTCGCCCCCCATGTCTGAAATCTATTCCCGCATAGTCTACACTTTCCGATTTTACAGTTTCTTTTATTACATTTACAAGTAGCCGGCCGGCCACTAAACTCCCATTCCCTTCACCCACCCACGCGGTATCGGGACGTGCTTTTAACGTCGCGTCGAACCCTTGGCGTTGATGTTTTTGACGGGGGCATAGGGCTGTGCGACCCGTCCGTCTCTGTTCGTGTGGGGGGTGTCTTTGGTCAAGCACTGTTTGTTCCGCTCCTGGGTGCTTACATGCCGTCAGTTTTTATGAAGCATACGAACCATCACACGTTCAATGATCTATCGTTGTACAAGCAGGTGTTGATTAGATGCAGTTTGTGCCAGCAGCAGTGCCGTTCCGCTACAGGTGGTGGTGTGGTTCAGGGAGGGGGGTTTGGGGCGTTTCGACAGCAACTTGATAACTTGTTTGTGATTCGCCAAACAGCAGTTTTACCAGTTAGCCCACAATCTTTTGGCCAATTTCTGGACCTATTCTAGGTGGCACTTCCACTTCCTTCTTTATTCTCTTCCGGACAAATCTCTTTGAATTCATACCGATTTCATTTTCAATGGACAGTTTCTGCGATGGTTCAGCTGATGGTCCCACTTCTGCAGTAGCAGCTCTGCCGGCCCGAATTCACGATTATAGAAGTTTTTACTTGTTTATGTATCCAGAAAGCTCTTACTGTCCTGCCATAGACCAGATCGAGAGCGTCCGGGTTTCATTAATGAACTTGTCAATGAGGGGGGCGTAAGTGGAACGTACGTTTCGGGGCCGATTCGCTTTCAAGTCCGCCCCAGCAACACTTTTATGACGAAACCAAGAGCGTAGTGAACGCGTTGGGCTATGGGATGCTGACCTCCAGAATGGTGAAAGATCGTCGGAAGGGACGAGTGAATAGTTCCAGCAAGGTTGAGTGGCCAATACAGTGAACGGCGTAAATGTGTGAAAGAAAACGAGTTGTGAAGTGTGTGTATATGTGTATGATGTGTGTAGGACATCTTAGATGTATATCTTGATTGTTTTTCAACTATAACTGGCTGCAGTGACGTCTGATGAGCATCTTCAACGTTATCCAAGCACGTTATTGTCGTGATCGCCGTCACTTAGTGCGCCGCTGCCCAATGACGGGTCGAAGTGTGACTTGTGGTCGTCGTCGTCGCTGTCGTCGTGTGTGCCGTGTATCGTCCGTCGTGTTGATGCTAGTCGTTGTGCCGTAGGGGCGGGCAATGGTGACCGAGCTGGTAAGCGCCTCTTTGATGCTCGTCGTCCTACCCCTATGTAGGATGTCCTTTTTGGCTGCTTTCCGGAAATGGAAAGACATTCTGAGTCGAGTTTACAATGGCGCTACAAGGTCGTCTCGGACCGCAATCTAAGTGCCGCCGCGCTGGCCATCGTATGCGGCCGTCTGCCGCATCCACATACCCACCGCAGCCGTCGTCGTCGTCGCCGTCGTGGTCGTCGTCATCGTCGTCATCACCACCACCACCGAAACGCCATGGCCGGCCACCGCCGCCGCCGCCACCGCCGCGGCCGCCGTTGACCTCCAATTCACATTTGACCTATTCTCCCAGTCCCGATACCTCATTTCGCTTCCTTTCCGCTCGTAGACCCTCGTGAACGCGATCGCTCATAATCTCGACTACATCTACCGCCCTATTCGATACGTTCACACGACGCGGGCCACATTGTGTTCCACCATCGCCATGGTTTTTTTTCTTACCGTTTCATTATTGCGTACAAGAAATTGCGCTGAATGGCTTTTTTGTTGTCATCGTTTGTCATCTATGCAGCTAAGTAGTGTCACCATCATCACCACATCGGGGTGTCGTTCGATTCGTTCTCGTCATCATCGTCGCACCGTTACCGTGTCCCCAATGTCTTGCTCTCTCTTTGATCTAATGTGAATCGCGCAGCTCAATTTGCACGCTATCGATATCGACCAGGGTATCGGGCATCAGTGCGGTTCGTTCGGTTTATTTCTCGCACTTTTCCACCCCTTCACACCCCCTATCAAAATCTTTATCCCCTCGTTCTTCTTCTGTTCTTTTCTTGTTCACTTTCGATTTCCATTCGTTCCAGTATGTTCCTTTTACATTGGAAATAGTGGACGGCCGTATTTTTTTCGACACCATGAGTCTGGTCGGGGAGCTGCCGGTTATGTTCCGCGCCCATGTGTGTGGGGTGGCAATCCAATCGGGGTAGGATCTTTTTCATGGGGATAGCGTAAGAAGAGTTTAGGGGGGGGGGGGTAGAGGGCGGACCGTAGGTCGACAGGCCGACCTTGGCGAGCCGGCATGACATGTAATCCTCTGCACACCCCACGGTCCGCCCTGTCATCGTCGTTCATCCTAATCGATTGTTCACTTCTTGTGAATTTGAGCTGTTGTCGTTGTCGTAGATGCCGTCCATGTTGACTTCTTCGTCACTTTTACCTGGCAAAGTTCCTGTACGGGCTGAGATCGTTCACTTTTCTCTCTCGCCCTCAGACATCATCGTCGTCGTTTATCTGCTTGGTTTAACTTTTTTGTACAATCGCACTTATCCAACTCCATCGCTCCAGCTGTCCCTTGTTGACAGCTTAGGACAGCAACACGAAACCAGTCCTTGTAAGCATGTACAGGAACGAGCAGGAAAACGTTGAGATCTGATTTCTGATTTACTGTCTCGTTTTCCTTCGCCGAACGGCGGAATTCAGTCTGCTACTGTGTGGTGCCCGTGACTCCTCCCGGTAACACATACATCCCCTGTCCCCTTCATTTCTCTAAAAGAATATCTCTTTTTATTATTATACAATTACTTTTAGTGCCTATTACTCAGAACAGGCGCTACTGCTCGATGGTCCTCATCTATCTTTCGCGTTCCTCCCTCATTTAGCAGGTAGTGCCGCACATAGTTCCTCTTCTTGTTCTTCAGGCTTTTATCTTTCCAAAGATCTCATCGGTTCGTGTGTGTGTGTGTTGCTCTCGTTTTACGTGTACTTTGTATGGTGCGAGAAAGGTGGTGGGGGGAGAAGAGGACAGGTAAACTGTGTGACGGTGCTCTATTTCAGAAGTGACGGTTCTCGACGGGATTGCGATCAAGTGTCGATAAGCATTATGGAGAAGGGCAGTGCGCATTCTTCCGACATGTCCGCTGGTTGGGAACGCGTCTCGGACAATTCGCAGGTGGGACTCTACCCCGAATGACTCACTACTCATTCCCTATCTACTACTAGCAGTTTTATAATATGATTAACAGTTTTACAACATTTCATTTGAATTCTTTACAATTCATTTACGATAGTTTGTGAGGTCAACCAACGAATGTAGAAGACGGCGGCATAGTTCCGCATTGACGGCGGGGGGACGTGTTGCAGCGCATTCCGCGACGGTGTAGCGTAGTGAATCTCGTCCCGAGATGTACAGCTAGATATTTTTTGTTTGGTGGATGCATTTTCGGCGAAACTCAGCAGTCGTTCGCCCCCGTTCATGCTGACATACGGCCCCTATATAGGGCTTCCTTGTAGAACGAGCCTCCCTACTCCTCCCTTCCTCCGATCCTTATGATTAGCTGCTATTCACCCCCACTTTGTCTCCATCTGCGCCCAGACTGCTCGCGACACTTCACCGTGTACCTTCTTCTCGGATAGCTCTACGGATAGGCTTTGCGCTAGCCTTTAGCCAACGGCTACATACCATCGTATACCATCGCTTATTACCTAATACTCTGAAATGTTACCGCTTATGATGCTGTCCTTTTGAACCACGTTGGTTCGCCTCCACTTGACGGGTCGCACTATCATGTATCGCATCGCGACCTTTGACGGTCAATGACTTCGCCAGCAACCAGCATCGCTCGGCCTCCTTGCCTGCGCTTACCTCCTTATTTATCCCCTCCCACCTTATATGTGTCTCCCCTGTGTGGGTGTGGGTGTGTGTATGTGCCTGGCCTGCTCCCCCCCCCCCCCCCTGCCAACCATTTCAACACAATATGTCGCGTATACATGTGTCCAGCAGGCTATTACGCCTTACGCGCAGGCAGGCAGCACTAGCCGAAAAGGGGGGTCTCGAAGAGTTTCGCGCATTTCGCCTGGACACCCCTGCCCACCCACCTAGCTGCATTCCTTTTACTCCACCTCTACGTTGACGAGTTACATTGGTATGCACCTCATTCCCCTCTTCCTGATGATTTGTGACTCATCTTGTACCTCAATAGATTCAATCAATGCTCTTCGATTTGTTTCCGCACATGCGCTGACTGTGGAGTCCCCGTTTGCCTGTGTGTCCCACATTTGACGCTCCACCTTACGACGACGACGACTTTCTAATTCGAGACCTGGTTTTTATTATCTGTACATTGGCACCGATGCACCGAGAATGGGAACAGACAAGGGCAAAGTGAAATCTGATGGACGAGTTTGTTCTAGTTCTCATGAGATTCGTTCCAGTCTGGTGAAAGCATGTCTTCGAACGACCAGCCATGGTGGAAAGAGCAGGAAGAAATAGTTATTTCCGGAGTGTCCGGACGCTTTCCAAGGTTATTTACTGGTTATTTACTTGTGTACTGTAGTGTTACTGCTATAAAACACTAGAGTTACAGTTGTTTATACCTTTAACTTCTCATTGTCTACATCATAATACTACTACAGATGCGAGAACGTCAATGAATTCGGGGATCTTTTGCTCCAAGGCGAAGATCTCGTCACGGAGGACGATCTCAGGTGGCCTCCTGGTCAGTGTGTTTACTGCGTGTTGTAAATGTTGCTATAAATATTTCTGACAGCAATCCATCTTCTTTTGTTATCGTAGGGTAGTAATAATTACTCGAGAATAGATTGAAAGATAATAAAAAGTAATCAGATGTAATCTTCTCCAGGCTTTTACGATCTGCCAAAGCGACATGGTAAGCTCAAGGATCTCAAAAAGTTCGATGCGCAATTCTTTTCTGTGACTCCTAAACAGGCCAACTTTATGGATCCTCAAGTTCGTATTCTACTTGAAGTAGCCTGGGAAGCGATGGTTGATGCTGGTAAGTATTTTATGTTATTTACAAAATTTTATCATTCATTTATATCTTCTTTTCTATAAATGGAAATCTGTTTCTCGTGTTCAAAATCATTTTTACAAGCATATTCATGTTCTGTTCATGGCTCACTCCGTTCATTCATTGAGATCCTGTTGTCTGAAGTTGAAGTAGTCAGAGACAGTGCCTTACCCCCCGTAAACCCTGTTTTACTAATTGGTAACATTTCTTCAAGTGTTTATGGTGCTTGATGAAAGGTGTTCGCACTGAAAGTGAACATTATTACAGCCATTTTTCGTGAGATGGTGAGCAAGAATACCTAGTTGTAAACCAAGATAACAAGGCGTAATTATTTTTAATTCCTTGTGATATTGATCTTTTCGGATCTGAACGGACCCTTCAGTTTTACTGGCCTTGGATTCGCTTATTCATTGAAAGAGGCCCACGTTCGCACCTCTAATTTGTTCGTCCTCATCAGCCCGACCCGACCCGACCCGATGCGATTCTTCGCTGCTGCGCGTCCGTCCGTCCATAAGACATTCGTGAACTTTGATTTACGTAGTGACCACGAGTTCAGAACAACTGAAAATCGAGAATCACGCGAATGGGTCACGCGGAGTACAAGTTTCTAGTCAGCCGATTGCCCCCCCCCCTCCGTCCCTTCATCGCCCGACCGTGTCCCCCCTCCCGCGTCCAGCAGCCGACCACCATCCACCCGTCGCTCCTGGTGTGGTCGAAGGGTTAGAGCGGAGTGTGAAGAACGGGCAAGTCACGGAGACGCAGAACCCGTGTCGCGATAGGATAGCCGGTGTGCCCTGTTGTACCACGTAACCTTGAACTACTTGAAGCTAAATGCTGTTCTATATCTTCAGGGGTGATCTCTGATCGTAGCTAATTTGCCAAATTTATCGCTATCATGATAAATGACGAAATAGAGCGATATCCTATAGGATTTTGGATGGCCTGGTATCGATTTTTATCGCGTATTTTAAGGTATCAATCCGGTGGATCTAAGAGGTTCACGAACAGGAGTATTCGTCGGATGTTCGGCTTCGGAAACATCCGGAGCTCTGACACAGGATCCGGAAACTGTTACCGGCTACACGTTAACGGGATGCGTTCGATCAATGTTTTCGAATCGTATCTCGTACACATTCGATCTACAGGGACCATCGTTCTCCGTTGATACCGCTTGCTCCAGCTCATTGCTAGCCCTCCAGCTAGCTGTCGATGCTATTCGTCAGGTAAAGTTTTCGGCTGACTGACATTCTCACAACTTCCTTCACGATGTCGCCGTATTTTTCAGAAGCAATGTGATGCAGCCATTGTGGCTGGAGCTCATCTGACGCTGACACCAACGGCTGCTTTACAATTCCTTCGTCTTGGAATGCTGACTGAAAAGGGAAGTTGCCGCTCCTTTGACGATTCTGGTGATGGCTACTGTCGTACCGAAGGAGTAGCTGCCATTTACATTCAACGCAAATCGAAAGCGAACCGTATCTATGCTACTGTGGTTCATGCCAAGTCAAATACTGATGGTAAGCTTTTGCTTTGTACCCAGCTGAGTGAGTCGGACTCGATCATCTACTAGTATGAGAACATCGTTTAGGTTATAAGGAACAGGGAATCACATTCCCATCAGGAGAACGCCAAGCTCAGCTTCTTGAAGAAGTCTATAATGAGGCTGGTGTTGATCCAAACACTGTCTACTATGTAGAAACCCATGGAACGGGAACAAAAGTTGGAGATCCACAGGAAGCCAATGCTATATGCCAAGTGTTCTGCTCCAACCGTAAAGAACCACTTCTTATCGGATCCGTCAAATCGAACATGGGTCATGCTGAACCCGCTTCGGGTCTATGTTCCATTGCTAAGGTATGTGGGGCCTTTTGAACTAGTAATCCTAGGTAGTAACACTCCAATTGTAATTTTTTTCCCCAAAATCCCATCTTTTAGGTACTCGTCGCTATTGAACGCCAGATGATTCCACCAAATCTTCACTTCAATACACCCAATCAATATATACCTGGACTTACTGATGGTCGACTAAAAGTCGTTACCGAACCGACACCGTTACCTGGAGGTATTATCGGAGTGAATTCGTTCGGATTCGGAGGTTCGAACACGCACGTGATCCTCAAGGCCGCCGATCACACGGTACCACCGCTCAGTGAGCTGCCATTCACGAAAATCCTCACGTGAGTAATCGATAATGATCAATTTATCGGTCGAAAAGGGGAATAACTACAAGTTTTTACCGTTTAAGGTACTGTGGACGTACACAAGATGCTGTTCATCATGTCTTCAGCGTCGTTGAAAACAACGTCAACGATGGCTATCTTCAAGCCCTTCTTGCTAATCAGGCAAATCTCCCAGCTAAGGATACCCCCTATAGAGGTTACATGCTCATCAACAGAGGTGGTGATCAGCCTCCATTGAAGGATGTTGTCAAGGTGAATGGCTTAACGCTTTCCTGAAAAGTAACTTTCTTTCATAGTAAATCGATACAGGTCACAATCACTGAGCCACGTCCAATCTATTTCATCTACTCTGGTATGGGCTCACAATGGCCCGGTATGGGTATGAAGCTGATGAAGATTCCAGTATTCGATGAGTCGCTGAGGGCGTCGAGCAAGGTGAGTTGCAGCCACCAGGTGCTTTAACCGAAAAAATCGACGTTTTGATGCTGTCAAGTCAGAATTTGGTTTGACTTCTTCTGAGTCCCGTCCGATCCAGACCTTTTGGCCTAGGCTGATTGTCAAGTCTATTCTAATCTTTTACTTGGCAACCTCCCTGAGATCCTTCTGCTTCCAGACGTTGGAAGAGTTCGGTCTGGACGTCTACGGAATGCTGTGCAATCCGGATCCAGCTCAATATCAAAACAATACTCTGAACTGTATGCTAGCCATTACAGCAATCCAGATTGCTCTCACTGATCTTCTCTTCTCTCTTGGTTAGTTTACTGCCTACTTTCTCAACTGCAGAGTAGTTAAAGTTGCCTGAGCTACAAAATCATGCATTACAGGAGTAACACCCGACGGTATCATCGGTCATTCAACCGGTGAAATGGGTTGTGGTTACGCCGATGGCGGTATCACACGTGAACAGACCATGCGGTTGGCTTACCATCGTGGAACAACTATGATGAAACATAAGGAAATTAAGGTAAAACGCTTGTTTGAAGAATTATTGAGAAGACTGGTATGTAGGAGGAACAGCACAATTGTTTCCTCAGGGTGGTATGGCCGCAGTTGGTCTGACTTGGGAAGAAGCCCGAGCACAGTGCCCACCAGGAGTTGTCCCGGCTTGTCACAACGGTGCTGACTCGGTTACTATCTCGGGAGATGGCGAGAAAGTACTGGAATTCTGTGAACAGCTCAAGGAGAAGGGAGTATTCGCCAAGGTAGGTTTTCCTTTCGAAGTGAACTGAGTTGGTATCTTTACAACTGTAATCATTAAATGAAGCCTAACTTGTTATCAGGCTGTTGATTCGTCTGGTATTCCATTCCATTCGCCCATGATGGCTCGAGTCAAGGAGCCTATGCTTGAAGCGATGCGTACTGCAGTACCAGAACCGAAGCCACGATCATCACGTTGGATTTCGACCTCGATTCCTGAAGAGGAATGGGAGAGCGAGTTGGCCAGCACTTGGTGAGTGTCCATGGCGTAAAACAGCACCCAAATGGGTTCTGCGTCTTCCCAAATGCCTGGCCTCAACTACCGTAGAGTCGAAATTTCGTGAATTTTTAGCTCTGCCGACTACCATGTGAATAACGCCATCTCACCGGTCCTCTTCTACGAAGCGCTCCAGAAGATCCCACCAAATGCGGTCACAATCGAAATGGCACCCCACTCGTTGATGCAGGCCATTCTCCGACGTTCCCTGATGAAAACCGTCAGCAACGTTGGTCTCATGAACAAGCCGAAGACTGAAAATGAAAATGAACTTGAGACATTCCTTCAGGTACGGTTACTACTTTACTCTTATAGTTTTGATCATACCTCTACCATTTCCTAGCCATCGCCCTGATAATTCATCCATTTCAGTCCCTTGGTAAAATCTACCAAGCCGGAGTGAACATTCGCGTTGAGGATCTGTATCCAGGTGGACGATACAAGGGACTTGTTCCAAAGGGAACCCCAATGATTGGCCCAATGTGGAAGTGGGACCATTCCCAGGACTGGCCCGTAATCGACGGTCGCCACATGGCTGCAGCTGGTGGTGGCTCAATTTGTGCATCAGCCTCATACCACATTGATCCGTTCGCAGCTGATTCGAAGGTATCCATTACCTTATCACTTACTTCCGATTTCAATCAATACTGACTAGTTACAATCTCAGGAATCCTACCTTCTTGATCACTGCATCGATGGTCGTGTACTGTATCCGTTTACTGGTTACTTGGTACTTGCATGGAAAACTCTTGCAAAACTGAATGGCGTGGACTTCCAGAAGACGGCCGTTGTATTCGAGAACATCAACGTCTACTCGGCCATTATTTTGACTAAACCAAGTTCGTGATGATTTTTGGGCGGTGGTTACCTAATGATACTTATACATATCGATTACTTGTTGTTCCAGTCAAGCTCGATTGTGTTGTCACTCCTGGTAATGGAATGTTCGAGATCATTTCTGAAGAGCAGGTGGCAGCCTCGGGAAGAATCTATATTCCTGAAGAGAATCAACCATTCTACTACGGTAAACTCAGTGATATTCGTACATCGGAAATTGCTGACAGAATTGAACTGGACACTGAAGACGCCTATAAGGAATTCCTTCTGAGAGGTACGTGTTCAAAGTCCGCGTATTGATTTGCGACACGGCCGTCGCGCTCGTCACGTGATTCGCGCGTGTTGCTAATCAATATCGCGCACTGTTATGAGTCCCTAAGTGCCAAATCGATTTAGGATATGAGTACGGACAGGCGTTCCGTGGCATTTACAAGACCTGCAACTCGGGTGAGCGTGGGTATTTGTACTGGACCGGGAACTGGGTGACGTTCCTCGACTCCTTGCTGCAGACGGCTCTTCTGGCTGAACGTGCTGATACCCTTCGTCTACCGACACGTGTACGGCATCTACGTATCGATCCTGTGAGACATCTTGAGCATCTGATTGAGAAGGATGGAATCCAGGTATGTTACCAGAAAGTAAGCACACTTCATAGGTTGTTGTACCATTCTTACTGTTGCCATACTTGTAGGTATTCGAACTACGAAACGATCACTGCACCCATGGATGCATCGCAGGTGGTGTTGAGTGCTGTGACTTGACGGCTCACACGGTTGCTCGACGTATTCAGACATCTGGACAGGTAAAACTTGTTATGTACGCAGTAAAGTAAGCTCATTCGATCGATACGTTATCGATCTTTCTCGTTAAAGCTTTACCACGAACGTATCTTCTTCGTGCCTCATTATGATGACAACTGTATGAAAGACTTTGAAAAGGAGCGGAACATTCTTGAGCAATACACTCGAGCATTGAAATACGGTATGTAGCATGATATTTTTTTCAATTTGAGACCTCCTTGATGGTCATGCCACCCTTTTGGTTTCAGTTGTCGCTCGTGGTTTGGATTCGTGGGAAAAGCAGGGTATTCTGCCGAGAATGACCAACGCTCAGATTCTGAAGTCCGTTCTGAAGGCGTTTGCTCCGCTGGCCAAGGAGCAAGTGACGGAACAGGAAATGCGTGTGTTCCTCGATGACAGCAAATGCTCCGTACTTCATGCATTTGATGAGATCTTTGCCCTGGAGTTCTCCAACGACATGACAGCCACGGATTTCGAAGCCCTGGTGGTCTCTAAGTTGAAAAATGTGAAGACAGTATTCGACTTTGATCGTGTCTGGAGTGCCGCCCTGTCGTTGGATCGAATCATCAAGACGATGCAGGACATTTGTATCGAAAACTCGGCCGGTCACCATGCACTGATGTGTGCCGTTGAGCTGAACTCGTTCGAACAGCTGAAACAGTGTGTGGATGCTCTTTTGTCGCATCCACTTCTAGAGGTTTGTGCTGGCTTTCGTGAGATCTGAAGTGGTCATTAGGTCCGAATAACCTGATTATATTTCAGCTGGAATGTATCTGTGTCGGACCAAACGTCGATCAGCTGGATGACAATTCTTTGGAGCAGATCGGTGCCCGGAAGGTCCGCCTTAACATTGACGAGTCCTTCACGGGCCATAATGATGTGAAGAACATGGACTACATGCTTTTGGACAAAGTGCTGAGCAGGTTTGTTCTCGTCCTAAATTGTTTACTTGTTTACCATCTGTTCGTTTTCCATTTGTTTACTCTCGACCGTCGGTTTTTGGCCCAACAACAACTTTTTTTGTTTCAGGAAAGCCGATCCAGTGGCGTACTTGAATGCCTGTAAGCATCTGATTCGTGATGATGGTTTCGCCATTGTCGTCGAAGTCACCTCGGACTATGAACTGGCCGCTGCTATTCAGGGTTAGTTGGGTGATCAAGTATCTGAAAATCCTGTAGATGAAATGGTCCCATTAAAATCACGCGTTTCAGGAATGTTTGGCTACGAACTGTCTGTGACTACGGGTCGCCGATTTGGTACCTATTTCACCCATGATGAGTTGCTGAAACTGTTCCGAGAATGTGGATTCAAACTCTGTAACTACCAACGAGATCCATCTCTGATGACGACAACTTACGCCATCCGGAAGAATGAGGCTCCCCCTCGTGACCCGGTGTTCATCGACGTCGACGATGTCAAGGAGTTCACATGGATTGAGCCTCTACAGAAGGTCATCGAAGAGCGTCTCAATGAACCTGAATACAAGACGATCTGGCTTACGAACACGAAGGTAAGCGTAGGGAGCAAGGACGAGCTGAATTTTGTTTTCAAACTTTAGAAAAATAATTTTAAATAGTTTTACTCAACTGGTTCGTTTTCGCACTCTGACCTCTTTCTAAGAAATTTATAGATTAACTAGAATTTTTCAACCATATTTTTACATAATTCAAATATTCTCCCCTTTGAGCCCTCTTCTAATCCGACGTGACCTTTTACTCGATTACTAATGCCATTAAGTAATGACATTACCGACTCATTACCAGTTTTTTCATCCTTTCAGGTTCGCAACAATGGAGTCGTTGGACTGGCGTTGTGCTTTATCGAAGAGAATCTGAAATGGAATCGTTTCCGTTCTCTGATCGATATGTCTCAGAGTAAGGAACGTCGTGAAGGACCTCCAGAAATCACCCTTGAAGATCCAAAAACACAAGCGATAATCGATCTCGATCTTCATGCCAACAATTACAAGGATGGTGTATGGGGCTCCCTACGTCACTTTGTCGTCAAGGACGGTATGGTTTACTCGAGTAATTGACATACTTGTTACGGCATACAAGTTTATATGAGTATTTACAATTTTTTATAGAAGATGTGCATACATTCAAACAATGTAAACATGCATTTATCAACACCTTGACCCGTGGAGACGTTTCATCGCTCACATGGTTCGAATCTCCCAATCAATACTTTGATCAGATCGAAGGCCGAGTAAGTACCGGTTTGATTTTTTGCTGTGTATTGTCATGCCCTGAATGCCTGAAACATGAGTTTTTTGGTTTATCATCATTTCCTTATCATTTATGATATTTGATTTAGAAAGATACCCATGAACTCTGCTCGGTATACTATGCAGCGATCAACTTCCGTGATGTAATGTTGGCCTACGGTCGTCTATCACCAGATGCCATCCCTGGGAACTTTGCTGATCGGGAATGTCTTCTGGGTATGGAATTTGCTGGACGCCTGCCAAATGGTACACGTTTGATGGGTATCCTACCAGCTCAGGTAAGCGTTTCGTTGCTTATGAAGTTCCTGAAACTCGGCTTCTCCAACGGACCTATGGTTCCGGAGCTGAACCCCCTTCTTCTGTGAAGTTTCCAGTAATGTAATTTTTAGGCCCTAGCCACATCGGTTGTAGTGGACCGTGATTACGCTTGGGAAGTGCCAGAGAACTGGTCACTAGCTGAGGCGTCTACCGTACCCGTTGTTTACACAACGGCGTACTATGCCCTGGTCTGCCGTGGACGCATAAAGAAGGTAGGCGTCACTCACATTGAAAAGGCTTTGTTGTGGTTCATGAATTTCATCTACAGTAAACAAAAATGATGCCGTCTACAGGGTGAAAAGGTGCTGATCCATGGAGGAGCAGGTGGTGTTGGTCAAGCAGCTATCGCCATTGCGCTGTCATACGGTTGTGAAGTGTTCACCACCGTTGGATCCCAAGAGAAACGGGAATATCTCAAGAAGAAATTCCCTCAATTGAAGGATGTTCACTTTGCGAATTCCCGTTCTGCTGATTTCGAACTCCACATTCGGCAATACACGAAGGTATGTAGAAGTATACGAGGCGGATTAATCCGAACTTCGCATTTGTAGAAGTTTTAAGCTGTCATAACTGGTTACAATTACTTACTTTTAGGGTCGAGGTGTGAATATTGTATTGAATTCGCTGGCCCATGAAATGCTTCAAGCATCCCTTCGTTGTTTGGCACGCCATGGACGATTCCTTGAGATCGGTAAAGTCGACTTGGCCCAGAACTCGTCCCTGGGAATGTCGAAACTGCTTGACAACGTGACGATTCATGGTATTCTTCTGGATTCCATCATGGACCCAACAGTTGGCGATTTCGTACGTTTTGTTTTACCAGTTTTGTTTATTGGTAAACAATCAATATTATTGATTTACTATTAAAGGAGGAATGGAAGGAAGTTGCCGCATTACTCGAACAGGGTATCAAGAGTGGTGTTGTACAACCGTTGCCAGCCTCGTTGTTCTCGGCTGACAAGGCTGAGGAAGCATTCAGGTTTGCCTTTTTCTTTCATTTTCTTCTTTTTTGGTTTTTTTCTGATGACGTCATACGTAGCTGTTTACAGGTTCATGTCTGCCGGTAAACATATCGGTAAAGTTGTGATGGAAATTCGTAAGGAAGAACCACAACGGAAGTGTCCACCATCTGACATTACTGTCCGTGCAATTTGCCGTACCCTGTGCCATCCACAACATGTGTACCTGATTACTGGTGGTCTCGGAGGATTCGGTCTTGAACTTGCCCAATGGCTTATCAATCGTGGAGCCAGAAAGTTGGTACTCACTTCGCGGTCTGGAATCCGTACCGGTTACCAGGCTCGTTGTGTACATTTCTGGAGAAGAACGGGCATCTCAGTGCTGATTTCCACGCTCAATATCGCAAAGGTTTGTTTACTGTCTCACCTATATTAGTAAAGTAATAAGTTACTGATTGGATTTCTTTCTAGCGATCCGATGCTGATGAACTGATCCGTCAATGTCTTTCAATGGGTCGTTTGGGTGGAGTATTCCATCTTGCTATGGTCCTACGTGATTGTCTATTTGAAAATCAAAATGTGCAAAACTTCAAAGATGCAGCTGAAGCCAAGTATTACGGTACCATCAACCTGGATCAGGCCACTCGGTCAGCGGGTGGCGATGCCCTCAAATGGTTCGTCGTGTTCTCGTCGATCACGTCGGGACGTGGTAATGCTGGCCAGACCAATTATGGCTGGTCCAATTCGACCATGGAACGTATGATCGAACAACGTCGGGAAGATGGCTATCCGGGTATCGCAATCCAATGGGGAGCAATCGGTGATGTAGGAGTTATTCTCGAGAATATGGGTGACAATAATACCGTCGTCGGTGGAACCCTACCACAAAGGTAACCTTTGAGTTTACCCATTCGCTGAATCCGATCCTAAAGTCTATCCGGACTTTCAGAATGCCCTCATGCTTGTCGTCATTGGATCTGTTCCTTTCATGGAATCATCCTATCGTGTCATCATATATCAAAGCTGACATGGGACAGAAGAAGTCAGCTGGTGGTGGCAATTTACTTCAGGTAGGACTTTTCAGTTTGTTGTACTTGTATCGGTCAATAGGTTAAGTTTGAAGACCTTATTCTGGACTAGGTCTGTATATAAGGCTTCTCGGGCATAATTACTGTGTTCAGCTTTGTTATAGTACGATCATAAGTTGTGTTCTAGACCATTGCACATATTCTTGGTGTGAATGACGTCTCCCAATTGAATCCTGATGCGAATCTTGGAGACCTTGGACTCGATTCGTTGATGGGAGTGGAAATCAAGCAAGCGCTCGAAAGAGATTACGACATCGTCCTATCGATGAAGGACATCCGAACGTTGACGCTGAACAAGCTGCAACAACTGGCAGAAAGTGGTGGCCAAGGTGCAACCGCATTGCAACCAACCGAACTGGACATGAAGAAAGAGAGCGAACGAGATGCTGAACAGAATACGGTGGAGATGTTGGAAAAACAGATGAATCAGCTGTTCAAAATGCGTGTCGATGTGAACGATCTCGATCCTCAGGACATTGTCGTGAAGTGCAATAAGGCTAGTTTTCATATTCAGTACCTACTAGTTCATTATTAATTGTAATCCCTCTGAAACAGTAAAATTTCAGATCGAAGAAGGTCCCGTGACGTTCTTTGTGCATTCCATCGAAGGTATTGCTACCCCGTTGAAACGTGTCATGACCAAGTGTACATTCCCTGTCTACTGCTTCCAATCAACCAAAGAAGTTCCACAAGATTCCATTGAAAGTGTTGCAAAGTGCTACATCAGGGTAAGTTACCTAATAGTATCAGTAAAGTAAAATGCCACACGGAAAAGACGTGATGAGCGCAATCGTAGCCGATTGGAATCGATCTCACTGCCTCGTGCAGAGGAATTCCGATCTCGCCACTCGTCCATGGGGTACTGATAAAGCCTGTATCTTTTCCCGATTTCAGGAAATGAAGAAAATCCAACCAGCTGGTCCCTACAGGATTGTCGGTTATTCATATGGAGCATGTATCGGATTCGAAATGGCCACTATGTTACAAGAATCAGATGGTCCCTCGGCGGTCGAACGGCTGATCCTACTTGATGGATCTCATTTGTATATGCAGACATACAGGAATGTCTATCGAATGGCATTTGGTGTTACTGGAGATACTCTCGTGAATAATCCCCTGTTTGAATCGGAAATTATGTGTGCTATGACGTTACGATTTGCTAACGTTGACTACAAGAAGTTCCGTGTTGAACTACTTCAACAACCAGGATTCAAAGCCCGGATACAGAAGGTTGGTTAAGATTTTAGTTGAAATTTAGTTGAATCCCGTTTTTTCCTTCCCATTTTTTCCCAGGCCATTCTGTCCCTTTCGATTTTGTTGTCGTGGGCCTGGAACCGAATCGCTGAGTAATTACTATAACTTTAGGTTGTCGACACTGTAATGACCACAGGCCTGTTCAAATCTCCCGAAACTATCGCGTTCGCCTGTGAAGCGATGCGATCGAAGTTCTTGATGGCAGACAAGTGAGTCATACTTCGAATGGAGCCGCTTTTTTTGTTGTAAAGCTTTTAAGTGTAAATTTAAATGGATCGTCATCACTGCGCTGTTTTTTCAGATATAAACCTGAACGTAAATTTACTGGACTTATCACACTGGTGCGTGCTGAACAGGGAGCGGCTCGTGAAGAAGATGTCGGTACCGATTACGGTATCAGTCAAGTAGCAGATGATTCAAAGGTGTACGTAGTGGAAGGCGATCATGACACATTTGTACAAGGCAAGAGCTCCGCTAAAACGGTAGCCATAATCAATGAATTGATTAAGGAGACGTACAAATGTTAGAAGAGTAATGAGATGTAAGTGAAACGCACACGAAAAGTGGCTTGTGTATAGACTACTGTATGTCTTTGTCCCCCTGTGTCCCCCCCCCCCCCTCCTCCACTCCATTGAGCAGAAAAATTTGAGAAAATGTTATGTGATGATGTGTTGTGATGATGTGATATATTCGTGTGTGTATCTGTGTGTGTCTTGATTGGTTTTGTGTGTGCAGCCAGCCCGTCTTCCCATTTCCTTGCTCAGATCCATCGCCCGGCACGGGTGCCCTCATAGTTTTAGTTAGGTATTTCAACTCAAACCGATTCTCCACAGGAGTTTCCTATCTCTCTCTCTCTTTTTGTCGAAATGCGAAGAGTACAATCGCATATGGAGTTCTATATTATATCATGGGCACGATTCCATGCAGTCAGGATGACCGGAGCAGGACAAGTAGCTGCTACAGCTGCTGCTGCTGCTCCCGCTCGGGTAGCAACCTGAGTAGCATCGTACAGGAGGAAGCATGACCCTTCGCGCTTCCTTCCGTTTTACAGGCAGAGTTCTTTGAGAAGAAGTCATGGGTACAAAATTATTTTTCTATATAATTAGCCTTAAAACAGAGCTGAAGATGGCCTCTTGGGTGGCATGGAATCGTGCTTATTCAATACGTCAAACAAAAAACAGATTATTGAGAGCTTTCTTTATGAGTTTTCTGATGATATGATGATGATGATAATGTGATGTTGATGATGATAATGATTATGAATATTGATGATTATTGAAAATGATTTAGTTTCATACATACGTATTTCATACATGCATTTTCGCCATATTGTCCTTTGATGATAATTGATGATTTGATAGTTGTGATTGAGTTCCTTACAAAGTTATTACTTATCTGTGTCGTATTCCATTTTTTCTTTATACTTGAAATAATAATTTTGCATAGTCCGTTACGGTGGCTAACTGTATTGAGAGTTCCTCGGCTAGGGATTGATTTGAATGAAGAGGAACTCCAGTTTGTTTTTTCTTTTATTCAATAAATCTCATATGATGATGCGTTTGTGTACTGCATAGATATCATGTGATAATCATGTGTATTACATGATAAGTGTAATTTGAAAGACTGACTCGAGTACTACCAGGCTGCTTTGCACTGTACATGTAAAGTTGAAAAGGATAAACACGATTGGGAAGTAGCCAGCCTTCAAGAAAAGGACATCTAGTGAGCCTTACTAGTAATTCTTACTAGTTCGAAGGGAAACGAGAGGCAGACAGTAATCTGATGTTTTGAAGCCAGAGTTTCTGATGAAGGTTTTTCTTTAACGGCCGATACTTCTGAGATCCGAATTTTGGCCATGGGTTGAGGTTTTAGCTACGAATAGAAAGAGATACAACTCATTATCATTTTTGATCTTAATTAATTACTTTAATGGAACAGAGGAGAAATCGTGAAATGGAAATTAGTTCTTTCACTTAGCGTCCTATGCCGTTCACATTGAACAACAGTGATTACTTCTTTTGCGAATTATGAGTACTGACTGGTAGGTACTGCCAAGGGTCGCTGTACATAATATATTTGCACGTAGTACGGTAATTGATGGAAATCAGCCTCTGAAAAACCGTATACTTGTATGTTGCGAAGTTTTCTATGCACAATTAAATGATGATAATTCCATCGATTGACAGGTACCGTATATTTATCAAGCGGAACTTTCAATTTCTTCGATCACAACAGAACTTTCCGCATCGGCGGCGGCATTACCCGACATTGGCCTAAAAAACTATTTCGCTTGTGCTAATCGCAAATCTTTGCCTTTAGCGGGAGGTGGTACAGTCATTTTCTCAGATAAGATCGACGCAATGGTTTTGATGTTGTCCGGTAGGCGCAAACTGTCTGACTTTATCGGTATAATCGGCCTTTAATCGAAAATAGTCTCGGTTTGGAGCTAGTTTCTCTCTTACGGGTCCAAGAAATAATTGGGGGAACGGGTGAAGACGTAGGTGGGAATGTGGGGACAAACAGGGTAAGGTTAGGTACTGTTATTGATGGAGATCAGTTTTGATGGATGAAAATCATAGTGTACATTCAATATTGTTACTAGTAAGTCACGTCGATGTCAAAAGTTTTTTTATATGTGTCACGTAATGAATTTTGGGAGTTCCCGGAATGGATCAAATTGACTGATTGGGTGAAAGCACTGAAGGACATCTTCCGGGGCCGAAAAAAGTCTCATTCCATGCGTCTTTACATAGTTTTCTCAATCGCCGGCGCTCACGCTAGTTCTCTCCCAATCGTTCCAATCATTCCCATTAGGGGAATCCGGTGAAATCCTTAGTTGCGACGAGAAGAAAACACCCATAGCGATGCGTCACATCAACGATCAGTCGTAAAAGCGAAACGTAGAACGAGTTAAAGTGGGGGTGTACTAAGGGTTTATACAGCTAGCTGGTCGTTTGGCCTACGTCTCTGTGCCCCGAACGACGACCACGATGACGATGGCTTCCTCAATGTCAAGCTTTCCTCTACGATAGCGACGAATATCGTAACGACTGCTTGGTGGTGGGGGGCTGCTGCTGCTGATTCATACAGCCGCTTAGTGGGGGCTGGTTTGTAGCCAACGTACAGGCCATTATCAATGCATATCGCCAATCTTCCCTATTTATCCCTACTCTTTTCGTTCGCTCTGCTTTATCTTCCATTCAACGTTGCATTACGAGCCCAACGTGCTAATCGAAAATCGCTAGCACATCTCAAGGAGGTACTCAATGAGGATGCTGCTAGGTGAGATCTATCTTTCGACCTGTTCCAATAATAAGGTTCCGTCGAAAATTGCCCACCCCAGGGGAATGGTAGCTTCATGCAGTTGACTTTCCCTACCTTGACCCGTTCCCTGATACTTACAGTACCCTGGAAAGGGTCGTTGTTCTGGTCTGATGGTCCAGTAACTCTAGCTTGTGATATGCTCTGCGCGAGACAGAAAGGTAGAGCTAGAAGTTCAGGCACCTCAAAAAATGCTACTGTATACTACTAAATACTACTGTATCTGTAACTGTAATTCTTGGCCATGTTTTCATCAAGAAACTGAGCTTAGAAACTTTCAATGAAATGAATGTGGGGGTGAGTTTCTTGTTCCAGATAGATCCAATCAATTATGTACGGCTTCGGGCAGGTTTCTTAGCCGGCAAAGCATGACCCACTTACTCGGACGAAATGTTTCTTACGAATTACGTCCTTCTCACACATGAAAACGAGTATTTGAATTTAGATTGGTCAACGCTCGACAAAGCGATGCTGTGGATCTTTTTGGAGATATCAAACGAAATCCTAATGCAAAAACAAATAAGGTGAATCGATCTGAAATCCAACTGGAAAAACTCGATAAAGAATCGATTTTGAAAAAAAAAGATTTGAAGAAGCACTTTCAGTGCATTAGCTAAGCTACGGACGAATATTGATCTTTTTAGGACGAGTTGTCTGTGAATAATCCAGAAGACTACTTTCAAGGTGATGTCGATCTCTCAGAACAACAGGTTCAACAAATTGAAAGGTCATTCACAGAAGGGCATAGGGAAAAGCGAAAGGTTTAACTCGACTTCTTCCCATTACCAAAACTTTTTATTATTTAGTTTTACAATATCCTAATTACAACTTAAGATCGGCCGTACACCGCTTTACACGCTTTGGGATCGTAAGAATGCAATAAGTTTTGACTTCACCGAAACGGTTCCACGCCGAACTCGTGAAAAGATCCGGTACGCAATCGGCTTAACGCTTTACTCAGAAATCGAATCCGAGTTGTTAACTAGTAATACTTATGCAGAGAGGCTATGAACCTTTGGCAATATCATACATGTGTTCGATTCGATGAAGGTGGTCCAAGTGTAGATCGTCTGGAGTTCTTCGATGGAGGTGGATGTTCGTCATTCGTTGGACGAGTAGGAGGAACTCAGGTATCTCAAGTCCTTGGCGGTGATTGATAGCAATCCCCAGCGCCTTCAGTAGTTCTAGAAGGTGATTACTAAGAATAGGCTAGTTGTGATTACTTTACTATTCAACTACATACCAAGTATAGGAATGGGCTCCGATCAGTCAGTGGCTCAATGTGAATAATCCAGAGGAGATAAAGAATCACGAGATTAGTCACAGGAATCGATTCAATCGATCATTGGAAACTTTTTCCGAATTTGACAACTCTCTGGATATCATTTTTTAAAATTTCACAGTGACTTCTCATTGACACCTTTGATCTCGTATCGAATCATCGAGTTCTCTTCTGAACTGGTGCAGGAGTAACGCTAGGGATCAGCTTAGTCGGAAGTTATTTTGAGATCGATGTTCTATTTACCCTCCCGGCATCATCTGGTGAATTTTTGAAATGTTGTCTTTGGGAATTGAATGCCGCTGCATTCAACTGTTCAGGTTGTGGGGGAATTATACTTATTTTTGTTTTGTTTTAGTTCTAATTGTTTTTGGAAACTGCTGCTTTTTGCTAGCTTATCTACAAAGTTCGTTATTTTTTACTACTTCGACAACGATTTTTTATTCTTCGCTCATTAGGTTGATGACGCTTCATCCGTCATTAGCGTAGAGCTGCCGTCACCATACCGTAATCACATGAATCATGGGGGGGGGGGGGGCAAAGGGCACGAATTGGCACGAAAGTCGTCCCTATGTGTACAAGGCTGCACGATAAAAGTGTTCCGGCTGTAGATGGTTGAGTGAAATTCTAATTTTAGAAATTTTTTTGGCTGGGCGGAGGTGGTGTAGTGACAAGTGGCGCACTATCACACACCATGGTCGCGGGTTCGAATCCCGGATCGGTATCGGACTTGGCCCACCAAGCCTTCTATCCCTTCGAGGTCAGGTAATCGGTACCAGATTCTTTTAGGAGGATAAAACCACTGATTCTTGTACATGGGCTAGTCATCGCAATACGCCACTACGATTCTGAACAGAAGTCGAATGCGGGGCGCATCCCTCAGACGGAATTGATTTACGCCTGAAGACTTGATCCTTCACCTTTTCAACTTCTTTCTATTGGTAATTTTCCACCACAGAGGTCTCCAGATGAAGTGCATTTGTCTCAACAACTGCAAACTTGCTACATTATTAGGTTGTTTTTCTTACGAATATCGGTATGCCAGCCAGGGAATAACAGCTAAAATAATGGGAACTGCAGAACTTTACTGATATGCAACCAGTTTTTGCAAATGAAATTGTAAAATTGATTCACAGCAACCCCGATGTTGTAGGAACTAGTTTAGTTCACTAAAATTAGGATAGAAGAGGACAAGAGGATTCAATAGAGTTTAGAAAAAATAGGGATCTGAACTTCAGGTGACCATTCAGAATGCATGAGATAGCCTCACAAGGTTGATCAATTTCGTTTCTAGGATGCGCCCCAGCTTTAGATTTCCATTCAGAATCGTAGTGGCGTTTGAGTGCTTATGTGGCTTATACAAAGACTCGTGGTGGCCAGTCGATGTGCATGCTAGCGTTTTTATCCTCCCAGACAAATCTGTTACCAACTTTCTGATTCCTTAACGATAGGAGATTTAGTGAGCCCAGGCAGACATCATTCTGGGATTGAATCCCGGACCATGGATGGGTGATCAAGCGCCACATGCCGCCAATCGTCTTCCCCCCCCCCCCCCCTTTCATGAGGTGCTGAGGAAAGATTTCATATCCTGAAAATATCCTGAAAGGTGCTTTTCAGAGTTTCCTTTTCTCGTCTCGTTTTTACAAGGCTTTAATATATGGTACATAATTTTTGTGTTTCATATTCATCAACCTTATTAACGATCTATCTTTGTTCACTCAGTGCACCGTAAATCAAGCCGATACCTGAACTAAAGTAAGCAGTGCAACCTTTTATTCATACTCGTAAATTTTATTAGAAGGGGATAAGTCATAAAAGGTTGACAAGTCTGATGTTTATTAGTTTTGGATATGATTGCACAGCTAAGGTTGTTCTTCTCCGCGAGACAATTGAAGGGCTCTCTACTCGAGAAAGAAATAACAAGAAATGAGTGAATATTGTTTTTATTTTTTTCAATTTTTGAAATTTAAGTTTGTAATTGAAGTATTTTAGTCTTAAAATATGTAGCTGTATTCAACACAAACAGTTAGGATAAAAAGTCGAAATAATTGAAAATGACAAAAGGAAATACTAAATTTGTTAAGCGCACCGCTGCGTGCATCAAAGTATGTAAATAAACAAGTAAATGACTACAAAAATGTTAATTTTGCTTCTGCCTCGAGGTTGTTTGGGGGAAATTTTTATTCTGGCCAACTTCTCGACGGACTCGAGGCGGAAGAATTAACAATTCCAAAAACAACAGAAATGCCGAGGTTTCAAGATGAGAAAACTTGGAATTTAACTACAAAATAACTTGGAAGAATTTAGAATATAAGTATTTTTCCATATTTTCCATAATGGCAGATCTTCAAGATAGTTCTTCCAATTCTGAGCCATACTCCCTGATTTACCAACATATCTACTGGGTCACTACCAGTAGGTACCATTTCTACAGCTTCCCTTTTCCAACTCAGGAATGTGTTCGGTATTTCAGGGCATTTCTATCGCTACACCTGGTTGTGACGTGGTCGGAATCATCAGCCATGAAATTGGGCACGCTCTGGGAATATTCCACGAACAAGCTCGTCCAGATCAGGTATGGAGACAGGGACCATTTCATTTTATGAGGCATTCCAGACCCTATGAAGTATTCCAATTCAATTTTGAATATGTTTATTATATTTTTACCAATCAAGGACAGGCATATAGCCATCAACTACAACAACATACCTATTAGTCGATGGAATAACTTCCAATCTATCGGACCGAATCAGGCAGAGACTTTCGGTCTTCCCTATGATACAGGTACATACTCTTCTAACTTGATTTTCCTCACTTACAAATCAGCTGGGCTCCCCTGAAGTAGCTGGAGGCACCAACGCCGTTGAATGAGTGCAACTCACTCTGTTCTGATCGCCCTCTCCAGCATCCTCGCAGACTCCTTGAATTGATACCTAATTTATCAGATTTTATAATCCCTTGAAATTTAGACAAGTAGACGGACTTTCCAGAGGGACCTTATTTCCGCTTCACCTAGCCGAGCCGTTCCTCAGACTTCGATAATAATAAATGATACTTCTCCGTAACGATACTGACTGATTTAAATTTAAATTATCTTGGTCATCGTGTTCACCCATGCCTATAACTCGTCCGATTGATATCTGTTTTATAAGGGTTACAATTGCATCGAAATTTACTATTAGGAAAATAAAGGTAGGCTAGGGTCAAATAGTGCGCTACGATGGCTGAAAAGACGGATACCCATTGTTCAAACCATTGTAACGATTTTTTCGGGCTGTCAAATAGTTAAAGATTCTTTTGTGACTTGGAAATCACCTGAACTCTCAAGTCGTAAAACACGCATTTAAATATCACAATGATTTCTGGACAGAAACCAAGTGGCTTGGCGTAGCTCAAAAGGAGCCGGTCAACGCCAGGAAGTAGGGTGTAGGAGGTGCTGAAGTGGCAAGTGGCGCACTATCACACACGTATGGTCACGGGCTCGAATCCCGCATCTGTATCCGTCTGAACCAGCCAAGCTTTCCTTCTCTTCGGGATCGGTTAATTAGTGCTAGACTCGTAAGAGAGTAAGGGAGAATAAAAGCCCGGCCTGTACATCGGCTGATCACCGCAAGTCGTTGTATAGGCCACATGAGCACTCAGTAAAACTCTACGATTTTGAAGGAAATTGAATGCCAGACGCATCTTTCACAAGGGACTGATCAGCGCCCTAAATGTTACTCCTTCATCCTTCGACGGTTTTCAGGGTCCGTGATGCACTATGGACCGTATGGTTTCGCATCAGACCCATACACCCCGACTATTCGAACTCTCGAACGTGGCCAGCAGTCCACAATCGGTCAACGTATTGGACCTTCATTCTTGGACTATCAGGCTGTAAGTAATTACATGTTTTATATAAGGAAAACTCTCCGATATTACTTGTAATCGCTTCGCATCAGATTAACGCTGCATACGGTTGCATCGATCATTGTCAACCTATAAATTGTTTCCACAATGGATATCCACATCCAAACAACTGCTCTACGTGTGCTTGCCCAGATGGATTGAGTGGGCAGTACTGTGAGTCTGTTCGCCCATCAATCGGCCCTTGTGGGGGCACACTGAAGGTACGTTGATACGGATCACTTGGTGATGAACTTACTTTCTTTGGGACATCTAGCAACAACATACAAAGTCACCTCTGGAAAATACCTGTCAGTTTCTTGTAAGGGTGATAATGCTCCTAGTGTGTATAGGGGAGTGATAGAGTGAGCGCCAAAAAAAAAATAGACTCGGGTTTTCAAGCCCTAGCTTTTAGATGGGGCCCATATCTCACCTAAGAAGCAACCGCGTGACTTGGATTCGCAATTTTTCCCTGCAAAACACATTTTTTTAGCCCTTGGACGAGCTATTATATTATCTTGCCCAAGTGACATTTTGTGACTATAGGGGTTTCATCTATGCTACCAGTTTGCATATACAGTAAGTAATTTCAAAACCGAAAAGCTCTCCCTGAAATTTACTCTTTCCCATGATCTAAGAATTTTAGTTCACGTCAAAGTCAACTACTGTTCTGTAATCAGCTACGTTACACAAGCTTTGTAGAGATTTGAACGCCAGTCTTTTTTATAGGGTTTGAATTAATTTCAACTCGATAGTGTGATCTGATTGTGCCATCTAGGTTTTTTGAAGGATGATTTTCGACTTCTAATTGGATCCTTCTTACTAGAACCCAGCAGTTGGAGGGTGTGGGAGGGGCGGGAGAAGTGAACGTTCTTCCGTACAAAGACCATTTTTCATAGAGATCTGAAGTTATGTCCTGTTACAATGGGGGACTACGTGCGTGTTGCCATTTGATTTCCGTTACCTAATGCGAGTCCAGAAGTAGAGAAGAAAACATTTAGAAAACTGGTTTCCCGGAATTAATTGGCATGTATTAAGAAATGGGTGGAGTAACTGCTTTACTACTTGGAGAGGTCCTTTTTCCGCTACCGGTAGTTGTTCCCGAACAGCCTAGCGGGGAAGTTCTGGGAGATGCAGCGTGTAGCTGAAAACCAGAAACATGTAGCCGGTACATCAGCAGAGCTTGTAATAGCTTATGCGTGTGATTCCAGAATCCTCCCGTGTAGGCTCTGGGAGCGTTAGACCTCCAAAGGCTAGGAGCAGCTTCATCATAAATAGAAGCGATGGATTTAGGGCTTGTGCGTTGATTTTTCCGGTTTTACACTTTTTGCTCACTGTTGTCTGTCACGAGCGTTCCAATGCATACAAAGTACCAGAGGCGATTTAGTTTTGGGGCGATCTCGAAAAGACATGATAAACGGATTATGGGAATCTTCAAGTAGGGATAGGGTGGATGGGATTGCCTGCCCCGAGGTGAATGGGTTACTCATCAAGTTTAGATGTAAAATGAATCCGGCTCTGAACGGTACCGATGCTGTCTTGGCAAGAGAGTCCAGACAAAAGCAGAAAAAATGACTGGGTTGAATGGCATCATATGACCGCCTCAATTGCAGACCAAAATAATTCTTTTGGTAATAAATTCCTGATTGAATGCAATAGATAGAATGAAAAAAAATCCGCTGGTAAATTTATAACATGCAGATCTGTAGAAAATCGTCCAGCTACTTCAAACGAACTTCTTTCCAAAATATGCATTTTCAAAAAAAAAGTGGAAATGGAGCAGAAAGCATCGGCTCCGGGCAATTAATCGTTGATCCGGTAGTTTTTAGAAAATTTAGTTTTACACTGAAGAAGCGTTTTTACAATTAACGTTACCGGAACATAGAGATGATCGACATTATCGTCTTTGTATAACTTTACCTAATGTAACCGAGTAGAATGACATTTCGCCTTGTATACAAGTTCATCGAGCAATTTTGGATTACACTGGAACCAGGGTTCGAAGAAGTGTTTAGCACGGAAAACCTGACCAAATTTTTTTTAGTCATTTTTCACAGAAAGATCGGCTGGTAGAACCAGTTCTTGAGAAGGATGACGACAGTAACGATCCAGATGTTATCTGAAGTATCCGAATTTGTTAATTAAATCACGAAGCGGAACTTTCCGTTTCTCTTTTCTTGAGGGACTTTTCTTTTGTGAACTATGATCGAACCTGAACGCAGCAAACTTTTTGCTGGAATGGGCTAAAACCATGAAAAGTTCTGGAATGGGGTACCGTTTAGCTACAGTACTTACATATCAACTCGGATGTATTGCCCTTTTCGCGCGAATCTTACGCGCGGCATGTGGAGTGGGACGTGATCGCCGCACTCAAGGAGCGGGAAACAGTGTATGTTGAGCTGTAATTACGTTTAAATTTACATTTGATATATAAGGGTATTGTTTATGCAAAATGGCATCTCGAGCTAATAGAAACAAATGTGGATACTCCATAAAAAGCCTCATGGGTTCAATAGCTTACACAAGTATTACTTAACAGACGATCCTGCCCACCATAAGAACCTCGCCCCTTGATCAAGCTTATACATTCGGATTTTCCAAATCACTGTTATACTTGACATGGACAAAGGCATTAATTGGAATACCTGTGTTATGTCATTGAAGAGAGAAAAATTATGGCAAACGAATTTCTTGAAAGTTTAAAAAAAATTCTAGAAATCATTCTGGACCATTTATTTTGAAAGAAATTTGCTGCTCTTCGGCTATTTTGAAGTGCTTTCTCACCAGAACTGGTATGTGGATTCTAGCATTCTGAAAACTTTATTAAAAATAATCATTGAGCAATTATGTTGAAGACGTCAGCAGTTCGCGAAAAGGCGTACCATAAGCGCACATCGCAGAGCTTTCTTCAAAAAGGTTTGATTTGATTGTAAGGATCGGTATTTGATCATAATAGTAAAAAAGTATAGCAGTACCTTTAAGCGTAATTGTACTAAACTTGTGACGAAAAAAAAATTGAGAAGGAGCTCGTCAAAATTGAATATTGAACATGAACCTTGGTTTAGGTCACTACCATGGCAGAGTACCTTACCAGTCCGAATTACCCACATCCTCATCCTCAAGGAACAGAATGCTTCTGGGTTCTTCGAGCGGCACCCGGTCGGTTACGAACAAATTTCTTGTTTCAATTGCAGTTGATTACTATTGATTACTGGAGCCCAGTAAGAAGTGTTATTCTCTATTTTCCAGGTGGACGAGTTTTCTTGGAGTTCATGGACCATTTTGAGTTCTACTGCGAGGATACATGTGACAAGAACTATGTTGAAGTCAAGTACCACAACGATAAGCGCTTAACCGGTTCAAGGTCATTAAATTGACTAAACTGTAATGTTTTACTGGTATACAGAATTATTAAAAGGAAGGAATCACATAGATCATCCGATATTGGGAAGCTAATTATTAATGTGTATTCTCCTTTCATGAAAACAGTTATTATTTATTTAGAAAAATTGCTTTGGTAGTTACCTTACCTGTGCGTTTGATAGGATTGAGTTACTTTTATTTTCACTAATTGTTTATTTTTTATTTATTTACATTTCCATGACACAGGAAACTTTTCTTGGAAGTTTATCCTTATGGCTGTCGAAGTCAATCTATTTTGTTTATTTATTTGACACTTACTTGTTTCCTATTTATTTATCCGTCCTAACGCAGGAACCTTTTTTGAAAAGTTAACTTCATGCGGTTCGAATCATTTATTTACTATTATAGTATAACCCACTGATTTTTACTTCATTTACTTGGAGTTTTATTTTTCATTGAAAAACTATTTCAGGCACTGTTGTTCTGTGATTCCTTCACAACGTTTTGCTTCATTTGATAATGAGATGCTTGTCATTATGAGGGCATTTGTCGGTGGTTACACTGGCTTTCGGGCCAGATTCTGGTCAGACGTCGAGGAGCCGATTGAGGTGTTTTTTTCGAGGGTTGAACCGTTCCGAGCCCTATGTTCATGCCAAATTTGCTGTTTCATTACCAGGAAATCACATACTGGTAAATACTTACAGAGTACGACGTCCTTACCGAAGTCGATTCAAACATTTACGGATTTGCCAGAAATGAAAGTGACGAAGGATGTGTTCCCGTTGCCGGTGCTAACAACTAGTCCAACGACAACAGAAAGTATCATCACTACAACCAAGAAGGCCGCTACTAAACCCTCCATAGTAAAAACGATTGGGCCGGTAAGTTACGGTGAAGGAATGATTGGGATTTACACCTTTTTTAACCAGTAAACATTTTCATAAGAAATGGGAACGACTTCGAACCACTACTCCTTCCCCGACGACGACCACATCTGTGCCAATTTTCACGTTATTCCCTGCTACTAAGCAACTGTCGTACGTCCATTACAATTATCTTACTCATTTATTTCTCCCAATATTCCGTCTCTTTCCTTGATCATCGGTTTTGATAACTACTACAAAATATCATTCAGAATCACTGATGCACCAGTTACTCGTACACCATTACCTGAATCCACAGAAACCCCATCAAGTAGTGGATCCGGATTTGGTAATGTGTGATTTTATATGATTCTGATCAATACTGTATATGTGAACTGAGATAATGTCGTTTCGGCATTTAAGAGCTACCCAAAAAGCATTTGTGGGAGGCCATAAATCTGTCCTGGTGTGGAAAACTGTCCAGTAAACAATTTTCTGTAATTTTCCAGGATGCAACTGCGGCGATTGGTCTGAATGGGTAGGAGAGTGCTCACAACAATGTGGCGGATGTGGACATCGAGTCAGAACAAGGCAATGTCAAAAGAAGGATTGTCGGTAAGCGGTGTTATTGGGTAACTTTTGTCTGGCAGTAATTTATTCAAATGCAATTGTCACTTTATTCTTCGGGGCTTTAGTATTGTAAAGACGCAACTTACTTTGGTAAATTACCCGCCAATTGGTGTTGACTAAGCTGCAAGTGTGCGAAGAACGCCTGTGATTGGAACTTTGTCGGCAACGACCAATCACAGGCATTGTAATTTCGCTCTCTCCGTTGTTATTGGGTGGGGCATTCATCAATAGGCAGAAGTGATTTATGCGTTTATAATCGGCCCAGTTTATGTTTCCTTACAGTACGATAGAAATTCACTTGTATTACTCTATAGAGAAGAAAAGGAGAATCCGGTATTCAATTCATGGTATTGGTGTTTTGAAACCTCGCTAATCGATCAGTCTTGTCATACACTAGGAGCTTCGAAAAAATCGGGAGGGAGGAAGAAGTCTTTTCGATTCCTTGTGAAGCATACCTGTGTTTTGCACAACAAAAAAAAATGCAAAAATTGTGTCTGTACCAGCGTCAGGCCCAGGTTGGTAGGCCGGCTGGAGGAGAAGCCTTGCCGCAAAACCATGTGAAAATGTGAAAAGTCTCTGAAGTAATTAGTAAAGACAAGATTGGAGCGGAAGATTCGGTAGTGGAAGCTGCATCGAACCAGAAAAGAAGATCAAAGAAAGAAGTTATTTTAAGCCCAAAGGATCGATTCAACAGTCCTGAAGCAACACTGTGAAATTCATCCTGCGCTGTGCGAGGGAGGTTCCTCAAGGTGGATTCCGGGGAGGCACGAAAGCATGTTCTGGTACGATGGATTTCATCGAGTTGTGAGGCAGAGGAGGGTGTCGTAATCGGGATACTACTATAGGAACGATGGTGGTACTGATATTTGATGCCGTCAAAGCCATGGATATAGCTCTGCATGGACCACGGGTATAGAATGGATGAGGGATTGATTCGGTGGCCAACGATTTCAAAACCTGAAATTTTGAAATATTCGTGCTGTTCATTTGTCAAAGATCCAACTCCTCCAGCAGGCTTTTCTTCATTCTAGCTCAAAAAATACTTTTAATCCGCTTAACATCATAACACTCAAACGGCAACAGTCAATGAACCATGATTAAGCCGTGCTCCTACATCACTTCCTTTTTCAGCAATGAGGACAAGCGAGCGTGTAACTTCGGTGTTTGCCCTACGGGCACCAACTTCCTCATCAATAATGGAGAGTTCCACATTCTATGGCGTGGCTGCTGTGTTGGCCTATTCAGGTGAACATTTCAAGAATTTTTTTTTTCGCTCAACACTTGAGAGGAGGTGTAAGAACGACTTTAAAGGGTAGTATTTGAAGTTGTTGTAATTCATAAATTATGTCATCGCAGATCTGGTAATGAATGCACCGCCTTAGAAACCGAGCAGAACCCGTTTTTGAAGATAATCAGTTCTTTGCTGAATATACAAGATGCTAAGAACAACGGCACCGAGGGTCCGGTCAAGATTCGGCGAGGAGAGCACTAGAAAATTTTGAATATGTGTTGTACATATCAGAGCAATTTCATTTGAGCCATTTAATTTACTTTTCGTCGAATTATCCTATGGGCGGGCACGTCAAAAGAGGCGGAGCTCCTCGCAGATTATCACTACCGTCTTCTTTGCTAGCTTGAACTAGATGGTTGAGAGTCTTTCACTAAAAAAATATGATTTCCTACTCTATGCATATTGTTTATTGCTGTGATTGTTTACGTTACGAGATCAATTGGTATTCAAGAGTCATAACTTGTCGTAATCTCATGCAATAAATCATTTAAGAGTAAAAATTCGGAAGGTTTCTATATTGTAATTATCGAGTTGCTAATACTCGCACTATAACTTTACCACGACCACGAGTTCTGCATTCAGCGAAAACCATTTAAATTCGGGATTTGGAGCAGTGACTTGTCTCTCGATAATTTGGCGATGAAACTTTTAGCAGGGTTGCGCCTCAGCTGCATTCTCTCATTTTTATTGGTTAAGTTGAAGGCTTTTTCTGATAAAGCAGATTACTTTGACGGTGTTCCTTTCCTACTAGCTCTGGAAATAGCTTTTCGAAAAAATATGAAACCCGAATCTAGGTGTAATTGAACTATATGTGATCCGGCGGAGTTTTTAACTTTGGCATGAAGGCACTGTCTATTAATTATGTATAATAGACTAGTGAGTAATGTCGACGGAAATCAAGAAAGGTACCTGCCTACACTACTCAGTGCAGTCACCACACTTTCGCTACCGTAACCGTTCAATCAATTTCTATCCTCTGCACTACACTAAAACTTTTGGTGAATAGTAGTTCGGTTTAGCACGGAATTCTACATTCTAAGCCACAAAGTTTCATATCCTCAGATTGTTCATTGAGGAAAGGAAGTGATTCTGATCGATCTTGCTCTCGCACAGTAAAAGGCATAATCAGTAGGAGATGCATGCTTGAAGATGAGAGCTAACTGTTGCTTGTTACCATACCTTTCCCTGAAAGTTCGGCTAAGACACCGTTCTTACTGTAAAAGAGCTACTTAATATTATGCAATAACTTCTCTATCCTCAACCTTTCAATAAGGTAAAGCCTCGATTTCAATTCCTCCACCCCTCATTAACAAAAGCGGTGTCTTCAGTTCACCGGCTTTTCTCTCTCTTACTCTTTCTCTTAGTCCCGTATGTCAACTCCACAAATGAACCTTCCAGTGCATATTGTACATTATCAGTGTTATCGTAAGCCCTTCCATCAAGATTGGAACCTAATACTAACATCTGGTTCATTATAGAAAAATCGTGCGACTTGGTGACTGCCAACTGAAGCCAAATTGATATGAAATCACCTATGTACTGCTTCTCCTTCGCTGGTGATTTTCACCCTGGTTCAATAATTCTGGATACTTTGGCTCGAAAGGGAATGAGCCAGTGCGCTCGGTGAATGGCTGAGCTACTGAGAGGTTTCCTTTTTCAGGTCGGGTATGAACACTCAAGCGCCTCTTCAATTTTTGTCCATGGGCAGAATGGAGCAAATTTTGATGGAATCATCCAAATCCGAGCTTTTCTTCTTCCAGTGGCTTTTAATTCTTAGGTTTGTCTTCACGACATCATCAAAATTTGCTGAAACGTCTGGAACTGTCTCCAAGTTGTAGGAAACAACTTCGATCACCTCTTATAATTGTCCTCAATCCAAAACAGTATGTACTGGACTGCTCAGTCACCAACTAATTACTCTTTACTATGAATAACTTCAGTCACCTGTCTACTGGATGGTGCTGATCTGCCTTCAGCTGATCTTCTAGGGTGTTCATCGATAATGGGCGCGAAGTACGCCTGGTCGGTGACCTCTGCTGCTGTCGTCCTTTGTATTTTTTTGCATATTTTTTTAACAATCCAATAATTACTTCGAATTTCTAGCCTAGTTCTGAAGTTGTTATTCAATGAACCTATCAGTAGAGCTCAACAAATGCCACTCCCTTTCCACATGGCTATAGTAGCAGTTAAGCAAAACAGGAGAAGGAAAGGCCTTTAGTCTCTTTTGGAAAGTTTTGAATAAAGTTAGCTGGTATAAATTAATGCCAAACAAGTATTTTTGTGCAAAATCCATCGATTCAGTCAAATCGGACAATCTCGATAGCAATCAAATCAATACAGACAATCGATACAATTGATTCCTTTCATCCATTTTCTAATGGGTGATTATGGCTCTTGTGTAGGTGTCTGGTATAATAATAATTTTTACAGGAGCCGATTAGGTCGCTTCTAGTCAAGATATCAGCGCAAGTATAAAATTAGAATACTTATGCCATCTGCCTTAGCAAATCATCATGGAGTGTCGTGTTATGTTGAGGTAAGTATTTTTTTATTATACTGTTTAATATATTTTTCATTTTACTATTATTTACTATTTTTTATTATTATTTTTATTAATTTTTATTTTATTACTATATTATTTTATTTATCTATATATTATTTTAAAGTAGAAATCATTCTGCAGAGTTGTTTCATAAATGACAAAATCGAATATTTGATTAGCTTTTTGCTTGGATGTTGGAAAATCTCCAACGTAGACGACTATTAAAAGGATGATCAAGTACAAAATTGTTCAAAATGACAGTAAGACATGTTCAAGACAAATACTGAACTGGTAACATCCTAGTTCTATCCAGCACATCATTACCCAGTTGAACAATGAAAACTAATGTTTATCAAGGGGGAGCGGTGACGGCTAGATATTGTGCACATTGATTATGTGAGCAATTAAAAAGGGGAGTGGTGCAGTAAGATCGAAATTGTCGCGTCGCGGTGAGAGACACCGCGCGCGAAGGAATGTAGTAGAATGCAGCAGGAACTAAGAAATGTAGAAGCAAAAGAACTAATATTAGAATCGTGCCAGAAGTAATAATCGCATACCGATTGATTGAACTGTATGAAGAATGCAAGAACTGTTATAACGAGGCAAATGCTCCGCGAGAGCCGCGCGCGGCGGATCGATTACACGAAGCCGTTCCCACTGCTCGTTTCCCAATAAAAAGCGTACTCCACATTAGCGTTGTAAAAGCCAAGTGATGCGGACGAGTTGTCTGTCTTAAAGGCGGGAGCTTCGTTGCTAGAGTGTAAACAGAAATCTTTTTGAATGCTCACCTTATAATGTATTAGTGAGTTCCTGAAGCTGATTCTCTAGATGGTAGCCGTGGCTGTTCGGTCTTGAGGAGGCATTTCGTGGTTCAAAGGTCCTAGAAGCAACACAGCCCCAGAAGCAACACTGCAAAACGGCTCTGTTGCTTTCTGAGAGCCTGTTCTGGTCTGCAATGCAAGAGCAGATCTTATCCTTCTAAGAGACAGACAACCCCCTATCGGTTTCACAAAGAATTCAGCTCTCAGCTACCGTGATCAGATCCTGTAGGAACTCCTTTCGATTGAGGGTGAGGAGAAGCTATTAGCTGGTTAAGACAAGGACGGAGATCGTCCGTCACTTAGTGCGAAATTATCTGGCAATAACTTTCTTGTAGCCATTTTTGTGAAGGTGACGACCGGCGTTGCTCTGATTGCTGCAAAGGAATTTTACCACATCCATGCTCGTACTCTCCGGCCTCTTCTACACTTCGCTCAGAAACTGATCTTTACCGATAACAGTTGTCCGGAAAAGAATCACCGTCAAGCTTCGTACCTCCGTAATCGAAGCGAGGTAATAAACGCCTAGCAGACGCATGGCTTACGAGGTTAGATCTGTACGCGCTGTTGGTGTCAGAGTCGGCGAAACGGCCACAAGAGTCGAGACGCCATCCGTAGAAGACGACTGCGCGAAGTTGGCCGGCGATCGCGGCGTGTTTCACAACAGAAGCCATCGAGACCTATCCATATTCGACTAGTGGTAGCTCTGAAATTCCCTTCAGAATGTGGTGATGGTCCGAGGGCTACAATAGTTCTTATATAGAAAGATGGCGCATGAGAAATCGTACTCCTCAATTGTACTCAAGATTCCTGACCGACCTCATAGTTCGGAGATGAATACTTTCTATCGTCTGAGTGTTCTGTCCCCTATAGGTGATTACTACACAGCAACAACTTTATTCAAATTAACAAAGCAACAGCAAAACCGAGAACTTGGCTGAATCCAAACTATGCAAATTAACAAAGCAACAGCATAACCGAGAACTCGGCTGAATCCGAACCTTCAATAGTGTCGAAGGCTAATTATCGTATGTGTTTTTATCTTGTTGTCTTTAGGTAGAAAATGGCGGGATTTCCTAAAATCCAAGTCTGTTGAAAACATCTACTGATACATCAACCAACCGAATTGGTAAAGAAAATGTTAAAGGAGACTAACACATGCTCGACTTTCGAGTATAACGAAAGGTGACCATAGCACTGTTCACATTCTTCATATGGTCCCAAGAGACATGCCACCTGGAATTCGGGTATCTGTACTTATGGGGAATGTGCACCACAGAAGGTGGGCGTGGGTACTTCTCCCCAATAATCGCGTCACGCTCGCCACACTCGATTGCGTGTAGCCGCACGATGTGAATGGAAAAGTTTGACTTCCTAGTGGAAGGACACGGTAGTCGTCGCCGAGCCACTGTCGCTTGCCATGGGAATTCAGGGATACGTCCGTTCTGCACATCCGTGGAAACTAGATCACTCCGCCTACTTTGCGCGCGGCGCGGCAAACTGCGATCTCGAGATGGCATTACAGTACCACTCACTTGCGAATGATTTGGCCTAGTGCGTGTTGAGTGTCTTTAGGCTGACTGCCGTGGACCAAGCGCTAATCGTATGCCCCACTGACAACTGCGACGTCTGTCAAAAATCGCGTGCTGCCGCGCCGCGTGCGACGGCTGCGGCGTGACCTAGTTTCGACAGACGCGCGCAACGGAGCGCACCCGGGAATTCGGGGAGGAACAGCGCTACACTCGAACACCTTACCAATACCGCAATTAAGTGAGCAATGAATCAATAGTCCACTCTAAGGAGTTGTTCTGCATTATTTCCGTTTTAGCTTATATTTATTCGCTTTTAAATACTCCCGCTAAAAAAAGGAAGATTAGTGGGGACAGAGGAAATTCGCATAATCGGTTGCTGGCAAAACGGTAAAGCTGGTCAGAGGTGGGACCAGACAGAAGTAGTTCTTTCGCGTCAACCATCCTGAATCCTCCTGCCCGCGATTTGTGGGACGTGGCCTTACGATACTAATGTGGAGCCATCTTTCTTTCATTTATTAATGCTAATAATACGAAGGATATTCGGGACGAAAAGACACCTGAGCCACAATCACCCATGTCAGTGAGACACTCCTTTATTTGTTTAAAAGTGAGACTTCATTCGCTTTCAAGGAGCGAAGTGCGAAGTGTATCAAAATTCTGAGAATCTTAATCCCAATCGAACACAACATTAAAGTCATTTCAAGCCTTCAAAATTGGCCTCGATATTCGCTGAGTCCAGCTATACCTGATGCCTTTCACGTCTTCCAAGGTCTCTAGTCAGGAATTGCAAGCTACACTAAGAAAAGCGGAACCACCCAGAGATGGCTACAATTTAAAACCAAACCTAACTAAATCTCAGGCACTACTGGAGGAATATCTGGCATCTTCATTAGAGCGCAGGTGTTCCCGAAGCCGAAGGTGGGCCCAAGAACTGAGAAAAAACGAAGGGTGCTTGGGAGACGTCTCATGAAGGGAGCAGGCATGTGAAAGGGCAAAACGATAAACTTGAAATGGTTGCATGATATTAATGCAAGTCTAAGCTTCACGAAGTAGCACCCTATCCCTAGACTTCCTTTCCGAATATTCCTAAGTAAGCAAAACTATCTCGCAGCAAGAGGCATCAGACAGTCAGAGCGTTGGTTGTATGTTTAATGGGCTCAAAAAAGAATCGCTTAAGAATGTATTGTATGCATAAATAACGAAAAAAGGGTGAGTTACGGTCACTTACCACGTGGTCCTCCACTTTTGTCTTCCTCGGAAATTTTTCGTTACAGAAGATGCACTTCCAAGTGGTATCAATCTTCGGACGAAAGTCTTCGACAGTTCTCATCGACAAAGGTGCTAAAGTATACGATCATAAGTCATTTTTTTCTGAATAGTTCTTCCGGAATAAAAGTTTTGTGGAGTGTTAACTTAAATTTCCAAATTCTTTCTGCATAAGCGTAGGAATAATGAACTTCTCGCAACTTCGATGAGCAACGATAGGTCGATAAGCCCGTTTCAGTCACTAGGGAAACAAATTAGATATTGTTGGTTTTATCGGTCTTTTCCCAATCGAAGTCTGACGATGATGCATTATGCGCACTACTTGTTACTTTGGAGCAAAATACGAAAGTTGGACCTGCAAGTTGATTTAAACAAACATTCCCCAACATTTTATGCACTGGTCAGAAATATCAACGGCAATCACAAAAAAGTTTTGAGAGCCTACTGCAGAAGTCCCACAATTTTTGATTGTGAGAGGAAACGTCCGCTCCGCGCGTCCGTCGAATCTAGGTCACCGCGCCCACTTCGCGGCGCATCCCACTACGATGTCGGATGATATTACGGTACCACTAACTGTCAGTGGGGCGAATGATTTGACTAGTCCGTATCATCTTCCCCTTGAGCTGACTACCGTTGACCATGAGCAAATCATATGCCCTATTCACTACTGCGACATTCGTCTATAATCGCTGGGTGGCACGCCGCGTGCGACGTCTGCTGCGTGACCTAGTTTCGACGGACGCGTAGAACGGGGTACGCTTCGTTGCGCACGTCCGCCGGAACTAGGTCACGCCGCAGCCGTCGCATGCGGCGGGTTAGCCCGCGATACTTGACAGACGTCGCAGTTGTCAGTGGGTCATACGATTTGCGCCTGCTCCACTGCAGTCAGCCAAAGAGAAGATAACACGGACAAACGCAAATCGTTCGGTCTATGGACACTTGGTGGTACTGTAATGTCATCTTGGGACCTCGGGTGCGCTTCGTTGCGCGTGTCCGTCGAAACTAGGTCACGCCGCAGCTGCCGTACGCGGCGGGTCAGCCCGCGATCTTTGACAAACGTCGCAGTTGACAGCGGGGCATATGAATTGCGCTTGGTCCACGGCATTCAGCTAAAAGATAAGATAACACGACCAAATGCAAATCATTCGCCCCACTGATACTTGGTGGTACTGTAATGTCATCTCGAAACCTCAGAGGAATGCGCCGCGCGCGAAGAGGGCGGGATGACCTACTTTCAACGGACACGCGCAACGGACGTTCTCCTGGGACCTCAGTGGGGTGCGCCGCGCGCGAAGTGGGCGGGGTGACATATTTTTGACGGACGCGCGCAACGGACGTTCTCCCGTAGAACGAACAAGTATGACATGTGAAAAAGCTTGAAGCACATCTAGGAAAGTGCCGTTTCCTTACGCGTAGTGTAGACGGTTGGCTCAGCTTTCTATTCCGATCCGCTATAATAACAATGTATGCTACCAAGGTTCAATGAATTATCCGTTGTAGGAGGTTCTATATTTAAGGACGAATTATTCTCATAACAAGGATAACTGCGGAAAGTCAAAGTAAACAAGAAACAGTAAGACTACGGTCAGACAGCGACAGACCAATTGTGGGAGTGCGTATGTACGGAACGGCCATAGGCGTTTGGATCGTCTTGTTATCACGGTCGAAGCATTGAAACTCCTGAAACACCGCAAGAAATCTTCCAACTTCACCATAATTTTCTTGTGTGTGACCTTAATAAAAAAAGAATTAAACGCGACTACTTACCGCGTGCTCCAAGACAGTGATACATAACGGCAACGTTTGGCCACAAAAGAAGCAGGTCCAGGTGAGTTCTTGCTTCGGGTCTGTTTCCTCGGGATCTGGCTTCGACATAGACATGGTTACTTAATCATATACTCATCAGCTTCTTTTGAATAAGGATTTGGGGGGTGCCGGAACTTTTTGGGTTGCCGAAAGCTCCTGCCTTTTCAGTAGTAGAGCAGCAACCGGTGCTGAAGTGGTCGAAAATTCCAACAGCATTCAAACGAAAAATTTGAGATCCCAGGCTTCTACCCCGCAGCACAGGGGGAGGGGACGGGATGGTGTTGAGAGGGTAGTTCAGTTTGCTTATTTGTGTACCATTACACTTACGTGTGCTTTTGTCGCTCCAAGATTCGATGAATTACACATTGTAGGGGTCTCTATTTATATATAGGGAAATTATTATTTTCATGATACCGTGGGTTGTAGAATATTAATGCAAAAAACAAAAAAAAAAACAGAATGCGTGCAGTCGGCTACAGGCCAATAGTGGGCGTATGCGTGGGCGTTCGAATTAGGTGTTTGGAGCGCACCGTTATCAGTGGGGCACCTTTGCCGCCATGTTTCCGAGCCTAAGCTATGGATAACTTTCAACTGCACCATTATTTTCTAATCAGTAACGTCAATAAAAAGTCGCAATTACAACACAAAAAGAATTGGGCGATTGTGAGTACTACACTGCCCTCACTCCTGTCAAATTCTGACTACTGACGATAAATATACTTTTTGATGTTTTCCTGTAGGCGACCAAAAGCGGACCAGCTAGTTGATGAATCGAGGGTTCCAGAAAAGTCCTCCTTTTTGGAAGGACTTAACATCGCAAATTTTTTACTACGAAATATAGGGGTTGATAGGGCAGTCAGGCTCCTATCTTAGTGTACTACTACATCAATGTGTGTTGGACTGCTCTAAGTTTTGATGAACCACACGCTGTAGGGGTCCCTATATAGAGATGATTAATTTTCAAGATATTCTAGGTTGCAAGAACTTAATATTCGAAAAAAAAACCACAAAAATCCAAAAAACAGCAGGACTGCGTGACCAATAGTGTGAGTGCGTGGGCGTTTAAATTGTAGCCGTAGGCATTTGGAGCGCATCGTTATCATCAGAGCAGCTTTGCCACTTCTTTTTCTAGAACAGCGACAGAAACCTTTCAATTATACCATAATTTTCCTGTCTGCGACGCTAATAAAAATATGTAAACCCCTGATTGAGGTCGCAGTTTTACAAGAAAGAGCGGACCTCTGTAGCTCGGGATTCCCTTTTAAGGTGGTCGTTCTGCACATCTGATTTTGTAGGAATTCCCAAACAGCCGTTCATAGGTGAATACTACATACACGAAATGAGCTTTAACAACATCAACTTCATTCAGATCAACAATAGAAAATAACAACATAACAAAAGACCCTGCTGAATTCGATCCGTCATCCGTCCAAGGCTAATTGTCGTTGGTGTCCTGGGTTTCGACTTTTAGGTGGCAAGTTTTCCTAGAGAACCATAATCGGTTAATAAATCTTGTAACACTGGCACGAATAAAATTGGAAAATGAAAAGTCAAGCGAAGCTTACACGTGGTCGAGTTTCTCGGTCGGCGAATCGTAACTGTTGCACAGTTCACATTCTTCATACTGTTCCAAGAGGCACTCCATCTAGAATTCATGTGTTAAAATCTATTGAGCTCTGATCAAGAAAGTAGCGGTCCTGCTTGGAAACTCTCTCGTAAAGAGAGATAACAGACAGCTAGAGCCTTGGTGTATCTCTAACGGATCATGAAAAAACAGACCCTGCGGCTGCAAAGGAATTGTTTTTTTTTATGGAACAACTGCACTAATAATAAATAGTGACTTTACAAACAACGACTAAGAGCTAATGTTACTTACCCCGTGATCCAACATATTGACAGTCATCGGAAACACATTGTCACAAAGGTAGCAGGTCCAGGTAGGTTCATCTTCCCAGATTTCCTCCGCGAGATTCGACTCGGTCCCAGTCCGTTCATCCGCCGGGATTTCTTCCACGAGAGCTGTCTCGGTCCACGTCGGTTCATCCTCCGGATTTCCTTCTACGAGAGCTGTCTCGGTCCACGTCGGTTCATCCTTCGGAGGTTCTTCCACAAGAACTGTCTCGGTTCCAGTCAATACATCCTCCGGAATTTCTTCCACGAAAATTGTCCCGGTCCAGGCCGCTTCATCCTCCGGAACCTCCTCCACGAGAACTGTTTCGGTCCAAGTCACTTCATCTTCCGGAATTTCTTTCACAAGAACTGTCTCAGTCCAAGTTGGTTTATCCTCGGGAATTCCTCCCTGGAGATTTGACTCGGTCCAAGTTTGCTCAACCACTGGAATTTCTTCGACGAGAACTGTCTCAGTCCAAGTCGGTTCATCCTCCGGAATCCCTTCCACGAGAACTGTCTCGGTCCAAGTCGGTTCATCCACCGGATTTCCTTCTACGAGAACTGTCTCGGTCCAAGTCGGTTCATCCTCCTGAGGTTCTTCCTCGAGCTTTGGCTTTTTCCAAGTCGGTTCATTCTCCTCGAGATTTGGCTCGGACGTTGACATAGTTGCTTAATCAAGAGTCCATCAATCAGTTCATTTTGAAAATTTTAAGAAGCTTTCAAAAGTGTTAATACAATCACAAATCTTTCTGTATAGGCTTGACCACTTCAGGAATTGAACACCCGGATAAGCTCATGAAGTCTTCCCATTGGAAACAAATACTGTTGGGCATCATGGGCTGGAGCGATTTTCTTCTTCTCAATTCTGACTAATGACGATAAATGTATCTTTTTTTGATATCTTGCTGTGAATTACCAAAAGTGTACCAGGTGGTAAAACGAAATGAGGGCTGCCAAGAAGTCTTGCTCTTCCAATGTAGTAGGGAGGAAACCAGTGCTTGAAAGGTCGAAAATTTTCAACAACATTCACACTTCCTACCACTTAGTACGGGGGGTTGATAGGGCAGTGAATTATGCTCATGATATTTGCATTGTAAAAAAAAATAAAAAAAATTACCGTAAACAACAAAAAACTGCGGGACTGGGTGCACACAGCGACAGACCAATAGCGTGAGTGCTGGGCGTCTGAATTGTTGCCGCAGGCGTTTGGAGCGCATCTTTGTCGGCGGAGCAGCTTAGCCGCCATGTTTCTAAGCATGAGCGCCTGCACCGCAATTTTTTAATCAGAGACCTCAATAGAAAAATATGTAAACGTTTAATCGAGGTCGTAGTTACAACAAAAAAAATTTTGGGCGACCATAGCTGCTAACCTGCTGACTTCGGGAAAGAAATCAACAGCTTGGTGTGTTCTGTTTTACAACTTTAAGCATCTTCATCGGTGATTAAACTTGATACAGTCTGTTAATGTTCGCTATTTCTTGTCATAGGTCTCATCATTGACATCGGCAGTTTAGGAACTTCTTTTCTACTTCGTGCGGGACAGTAACTGAGATTTCCGAGACGTGCCTGACCTGAATTGATCCGAACAGCGTTGCTGAACCCGGGAAGTCGCTGTTGGGAGAAATGAAAGGCGTTTAACTATGGAGCAACAACCTATGTCCAAGTTCTTATTAGCTTATGTACCACACTTCCACTTGGCAGCCTAAGGATCCCACTGACTTACTGGGGTATGGGTACATACGTGCGTCCGAGGATGCGCGCGGCGAATTGCGCGGCGGAATTCTTGGGCATTCGAACAACTCTTGCGCCTAATTTTGGGGCACAAACTTGAAGTAAAGTAGTTGAGCAGGGTCAGCTGATACCACTAATCTACTCTACTTTAAATTTGGGCCCCAATGATAGGCGTCATAGTTGTTCGAATCGCCACGCACTCCGGCGTGCAGTTTGCCGCGCTCGTCCTCGTACGCACGTACGTTCCGTCCCCCACTTACACTGTTGCATCCATGTGCGAAAAATTCCTTATTCTGGCGTTTATCAGTGTTTGAAGGCGGATGGCAAATATTCCCGATAATAACGACATTGGGGCAGGGGGCAGAAATCTCAGGACGCTGGTCACCTATTTTCTGGCAGAGATCTGGCAGTTTCAGAAGCTGCTGTAAGCAAAAATGCGCAAGGCTTCCTGTAAACAGTCTGCTCCATATTGGGAATTTCACTAAACCAACTTGAGCTCCATCCCCAAGCGAGGTTTGCAATTTTGGATGGCACCGGTAGCTGTGTTTTTTTTGACACATAAAACGTAATGAATTTGTAATAAAAATGAGTTTATCGCGCTGCGGAAGAATGAGTGAAAGAAATACCTGCAATTTAGCTGCTCTATTGAGAAGATCCGCTCCAGACGACTGCAGCCGCGTTCAGTCGCGTTGCCACCACTTTTGGTCTGTACGCAGTCTCACTGCTTTTGTTGCTTATTTTTACTTTTCGCAATCCATAATTTCATGGAAATTATCTTAACACTTGTCTACAACCACTGCACAGTGTGCGATTTATGGAATCTGGTAGCAATTCGAGAAACAATGGCGTAATATGGAGCTCAGTAAATCCAAGTAGAATGCTGGACCGCCCTGTCCAGGCGGCCCATTGTACTACGCGGCAAAAGTTGCATTTGTAGATTGCACCTGGTAATTTGCGAAAATAGGGAGGCGTATGCTATGCAGACAATTTTTTCTCTTATTTGGAAGTTAACAACTCCGTTCATCCGTGGCGTACTCGTACGAATTGTCGGTTGTGTCTTATTCTCTTCGCATTGGCTGAAGCTTTGTGGATTTGTGTCAGCTACATTCACGTAGCAATCTGCGCTAGTGTGTGGAGGTTCTTTTAAAGCCAGCTGAGCAAAAACTCCCAATTTGACAAGAAATCGACCGCCACGAGGATGCAAAGCTTTGCATTGTTATTGTAAATTCAACTGCGTCATTAATCCGCAATCTTCTTGCCACGAATTTAAGATGGAGATTGAGAACTTCGTCATCAAAATAGAAGATCTAATACCCTGTGGCAGCTGATGTGCTCTGCTGACAATATTGCGCTCCAAGCGCTCAGGGTGCGCTTCATTGGCCCGCGTTTCATTCGCACTTGCTATTGGCCCGTCGCCGCCTGCACGCGGTCTTACTGTTTCGTTTTTTTTCTTTAACTTTTTACACTCCGCGATGTTATGAAAATTATTTTAGTTTTATGTATGCATTACCTCTATATTGCGTGATTTATCGGATTTCGGTGGCAGCTAAGACATTGTTTTTTCGTATAGTGTAGAACTCAGTACACTGAAGTAGAATGGTGGTCCGCCCTGTCTAGGCAACCCACCATACTACGCGGCGAAAAATCGCGCTCGTTTCCGAGCACGATCAACTATTGAACATTTCGTGGGGGGATTGGAAGAATGTTGTGCATGCATTCTATTTCTTTCTGGAAACATCGGAGGTCCATCGTGTGGATCATTCTACTAAAACGCACCGAACTCTACACTACACCACTTTTTGAATTATTTTTATCACTGTGTGGTATGCCTGCAACCGTCGTCAGTCGAATTTCCATCATCTTTTCATCAGATGGCAGCACTTCGCTGTAGGCAGTAGATGGAATAGATGGAATAGATTTCAAGATGAACTCTTGCAGTTTTCGCGTAAAATGCGAATGACTCCGAACCAAAATGTTGCGAGTATTGTTAGGTGGAATAATTTACCAAATCAACGTCCTGACGTTTCGACGATATCGCCTTTGGTAGAAGCCGAAGTTCCACCGCTCTAGCGGATATGAGAATCCGATGTCGCCTTCCAACTTCGCACGACTGTCAGTAGTGATTCGCTTCGATTCGGCGATTTTTATATCCGCTTGAGCGAAGGAACCTTGGCCTCTGAAGGAGACGATATCGTCGAAACGTTAGGCCGTTGATTTGATGAATTATTGCACTTAACAACCTCGCACGGCACAAGAATCTTTCAGTCTGACGATATAGTGAGACTCTCTTTCTCAATACTGTCTTGAGAATAGAGTTGGATGTTTTCGAAATTAAGGAATCCTGATGTTTTCCATGAAAGAACTAGAGGAAGCTCTGCCAAAGACTGGCGACAAATGGAAATGCTTTATTTGCAAAATTCAGTTCGATTCACGCGTCAATCTCGAGAACCATTTGGTAGGTAATTATGCCTTCAACATCGTTTTTTAGTTTTATTTATACAACAACTATTTCTCTTTAGAGCAGTTGTTTCATGAGAACCAGTTAATCCATTTTTTTCGTTAGGTCTGCTATGAGGGCATTTTTTTCGTTTCCGCTAAGATGGCATTTCTCAGGCAGGAAGCTTCTTTCAAGCGAGTATAAAAAATACAGTCTGCTAAAAAGTAATTTTGGAAAAAGCGCCGTGCAAAAAAGGAAAATGTCCTCACTTATACTGCTGGCTCATATCACAAAGAGTCAAAAGGTGCCATCAGCAACACCGCAAAACACCGAGGGCAGAGATGTGTGGTAGCGAAACGGATTTCTACCCTGTAGACACATACCTATCTGTGCTTTACTTGACGATTGCCTTGTACCTGTAAAGCTCTTGTGGTGCTCACAAAACAGCAGGGCCACATGTTTCTGCAAATTTCCTCTTGAAGCTTCCCGAGCATAGGCAGATTGGTGCAGATATCCGAATTCCAGGTGGCTTGCATCTTAGGACCGTATGAAGCTTGTGAGCAATGCTTTAATCGCAAGAACTTCCTCCAGCAACTCGACCACGTGTGAGTCTTTTAATTTTTCTTTTACCAATTCTGCTTATTGGAGGGATTGAAGATGCTTTCAACGGCTTATGATTTCAGCTGGGAGGATCATAAATATCCTACGTACAATACAAATCGTTCAGAATGAGATCAAGTGATCGCGTATTTTGGGCGTCTAGCAGATTGTCCGTTGTTATCGTGAATTTTTTCTGTTAATCGTTTCTCTGTTGATGAAGTTTATGATTTTTTAATGTTGATAAAGTTTATGTAATCATACGTGTTTTGTAATTTCAAAGTAATTGAAGTAAAGTAATTTTTTGGCTGAAGGGCTGATCACATAAGTGGTAGCCAACAATCACCTTCTAATTACCAACACCATGGCCCACAAGGTACATGAATTTATATAGTGATTTCCCCAGTTGGGAAGCGATCTAGAGCCAAGACTATCGAATGGCTAGATCAACGGACAGGCCCTCCGCACCACTTTGGGTATTTCTCCCCAAAAATCGCGTCGCGCTCGTTGCACCCTTTCGCACGCTATGGAGGGAACGACTTGAAATCCTAGTGGGAAGGTACGTTAGCCGCCGCGGAGCCATTGCCGCTCGTGTTGGCGATTCGGGTCGAACCTCAACTTCTGAGGACCCATTTGCTAATGTTAGTCATGTTCGATCAGTTATTCACACAATGGAAATGGCTACCTCCTGTCGTCCCACTGATCATCGTTTTCCCTGAGCAGGTGCAAATAAAGTCTCCATTCGTCCCCACTACGAGCCATAGAAGTCCAGTGGATCATTCTCGTTCAAAGGATATAAGGTATAGCTTTCCATTCGTTCCCAGTTTCCGTGAAGAAGTCCGGCCACGATGGCTTTTGGGTGGATCCAGTCAGTCCCCAAGGGACGCAACTCCGGTTCTCTAGTGTGCATCATTAAATCCGAACATCACCCTTCCACAGAGTGCTGAGTAACGCTGACAGCATGTTCATCCTGCCTTTTTAGAATCCAATCTCTTCAAAAGCAGGATGAACATGACGAGACGCGCTCCAAAGTAGGAAGGAACGCAGGATCAAAAAGGTGGAGGCAGAGTTGAATCTTCTTTGCTGCTCTGGAAAGCTGCTCTGCTGACAACAACGCGCTCCAAACGCCTACAGCGACTATCGGCTGCTTTCATAGTCCGCCGGCCGGGGCGGCGCTTGGCACTCGCTTACAACTGAATCTTGATCGATACCGCAGGCCAAGTAATCCCCCGGCTCGCGCGCTCGCGGGCCGGCCAGCGTACTATGGAAGCGGCTATCCAGACGCCTACGCACCCTCGCTATTGGTCCGCAGCTGTTTGCACGCGGTCGTACTGTGTTTTTTTCGTTTATTTTTGATTTTACGCAGTCCTTGCAGTGAAAATAATTCTCTCGCACATGTAAACACTCCTTGGAGTGGATAATCCATCGAATGTTGAAAGCAGCTCCAAAGTAGGCAATGATGTATTATGTGTTTCAGAAAGTTCTGTCGTTTTTCAACGCTCAACTTTCAATGCACATATCTCGGCTCAAACGAAACTTTATCAATAAAAGCCATTATTATATACACTTGCCAACGAGTAACAAGCTTGCCTATCCCGGTTGCCTAGAACAATGGAGATCTAGTAGCGATGAATTCGAGGAAGGTCAATTTACATCGTGTCGATTGCTCAAGCGTTTCTCTCGAAGATGCTGAAGAGTTGTCGAGATGTTTGAAATGTGATAGTCGGTTGAAGCGAGGTCAGTTGATTACGGTGGGTATTGCAGAGTTTAATAGCCAAGCTCGTTCAATTTCTTCAGGGTGATCTGTGTGACATGGGAGCACACGGTGTCGCGGAGTAGGGTCGGCCCCTTCCTGTTCACCTATCCAGGACTCAAGAGTTGCAGCTTCTGGTGCATTTTGTCGATATCCTGGCAGTATCTTTCAGCTGTGAGACTTCCGCGCGGATCTAAAAAGCTATGGTGAATTAATCAAGCTGTTGACCGCCAAACTACCACCATCACCGTCTTTGAGCCTCTCGTCGTCGTTACGGATTTCTCGAACCATCGCTGTGCAGTACGTACATTTGTTGCTCCCAGACCAAACGCTATTTTGATATCTCAAGCCGTGATCGCTGCAACCGTTTAGTTTGAATTGAAAAAAGGATTTGGTGCGAACTTGTCGTTTGTCAATGTTTTTTCCAATTTTTTGCAAAAGCTAGAAGTTCACTATGAGGCGAAGCTATACAACACCCAGAAAGAGCAAGAAATTCGCTTTCAAATGGTTTTCTATATAACAGCAGGTCAACGGAAATCAAGTCAGAAAAGAGCGTTCAAAAGTGGACCATCCAAAACGACAGAACTTTCTGAAACACCTAATACATCGAGATACTGTGCGAGCGGACCACTGCAATGAATTCAACAACATCGGAGGGTCATTTTTTCATTTGATAACGGCTGTAACTAATCGCAACCGCAACTGTAGGTGCCGATCGATTACCGACGTGTCAAGTTATGTTAAGACTTGTTTTACTCACCAGCCTTCTTTATGAGCTCATGTAGTGGTCAAAACAGTGAACATAGAAGTATTTTTATTGAAAGGACAATGGAATGGAATTACTAAACGCTAAAACCAGACGCACTATTACATGAACACGTATTTTAATGCATTGAAAGTACAAACATTGAAAAATAATTGGACAAACTATCTACGGTTTCTTTCAAAATATGTGTCGTCAACTTAGGCTACTTTGGCAAGTGCCTTTTCCTACCCTCAATAATGTTTCTTCGTTCCTGTTCTACTACGCGCTCCATCCGCTTCTTAATGCCACTAATGTATCGCGTGCAAACTTCAGGTGTCAGTGTCTTCCAATATTGGGCGATAGCCACTTTTAGGTCGTCTAAATTTCGAACTCCTCGCATCCTAAAAATAGCTTGTGAAGCCGAAGACTGATGAAAGCCAATATATATACGCGTTAATCGCTGTAAAGTACCTGATGCAGTTTTTCATATTACCCGAAACCAATTCAGTTGGGTTTAGGTCTGGTGATTCTGCGGGCCACTGCAGCCTATCGATCCCCCAACTCTCTAGCCTCTCCGTTGTGAATCGGCTTTTGTGAGCATTGTCTCGAACCTGACGACAGAAGCCTGAACTTATCGCATCGGAAAAGGAGCAAAGTAAGAAGGCAAAGTTCAGTTGAGAGCAAAACAAACCGTTGTATACACTAGACTTGAAGAGATGGTAGCATCTCTAGGATTCTACAGTACAGTCGCTATCAATTCGGCTGCTTCCTGGTAATATAGCGAATTGTGTGGTTCCTCTAACTGAGATACCACCCAATATGTGGACCTTTGCGGGATGCTTGGCCCTACTTCTCATTCTCGAGTACTGATCTCCTCGTTTCACGAAGCAGTACTTTGTTGAGCAGTCAACTAAAAATAGTATTGAGGAAACTCAGAAGAATTTTTTCGCAAGCGTAACTGTTATTCATACTTTGTACAGAGCATTCATCGGTAAATACACAGTCTGAAAATGCCATTCCCGCAGCAAGCATTTGGGAGCAGAAATCCAGGCGGGCCAGTTTATTGCTGTCCCATATTGTGTGACAGTATTTGGTTGTCGTCTTTTTGAACCCTATACTGTGTTGAAGCCTCCTGATATGCGGTGTGCCCACAACATTACGGTGAGTCCTGAGGCGATTTGCAACATCTTGCGGTGTTGCCGAGCTATTACTCTTTTAACACCTCTCGATTTCCAAGATAATGTCGTCGTAGTGGACTAAAAGAAGTCGTGCACAAATTGCCGGAGACGAGAAAGTATTCTCTTACAAACCATGGAGGGTGCGCGATGAAAAGGATTTCTTAGGGGAAGAAAGGCCTTCGAATTTCTTCAAAAACCGTCCAACTGTTTGGTAGCCGATAGACGGATCAGTCTGAAAACCGTTGATATCATAGCAGTGTAAATTATACGTCTAGTGGATACTTACGGTTTTAATCGAGCCCGATTGAAGTTTCTTCAGTTGCGTATTATTATTTCTGTTAAAACGAGTAAGAACAATACTTTTAACAAACAATAGGAAAACAATGAGAAACGAATAACAAAGACAAAGAGAGTAAATGCAATGATAAAACAGTGCAATAATGCGAATGTGAATGAATCTTAACTTAGCACCCAGGTGAGAGCCTGCTATATATACCAGGACTGAGGTCGGGTCAGATGCAATGGTCCGCAGGCTACTGCACCTCGGGATACCACGTACCCCCGGTACTCGATGCGCCGATCTCGAGGCTGAGATCAGGATCGAGCACCGGTGTGGCACAAATATTACAGCAGCATGATTTCCATTTTAAAATTAGAAGCATTTTACGTAGTTGTGGCCAAGAGAATGACATCCACTCTTGGTGTACAGTGTCCACTTTTATGCATAACCAGGCGGCTACGCACGCTATTGCGTGCGCTAGGGGCTCTAGCCATGAGGGACGGAGCCACATAAGTTTCTGATTTTCATTATTGAATAAAATGAAAAAATGATGTGCAGGTTAGAGTACGGTAGGACCACGGTATCAGAAGTTTTCGTGCCGGATGCTTAGATGTGCAGGTTAGCGTACGATAGGATCACGGTATCAGGAGGTTTTGTGTCAGATGACGGTAGGATCACGGTATCAGAAGGTTTTGTATCAGATGTTCAGATGTGCAGGTCAGAGTCGGTTGCCTACGTCATCAGGTTTTTTGTTCGGTTTCTGATGGGCAGGTGTAGTACGGATCCCAGAACGTTTCTGAATAGAGTTATTAACTTTTGATCTAAGCCCTGCCCACTTCAGTGCTAGCCCCCACTTCTGGGATTTGACCACACAGAGTTATAAACTTTTGATCTAGGCTCCGCCCACTTTAGCGCCAGCCCCGCCCGCTTCTGGAATTTTGCCGCATGTGTTCTTTCATGCCTTAATACCTTTTTGCCGCATCCCAGAACGTTTCTGAATTGAGTTATAAATTTTTGATCTAAGCCCCGCCCATTTTAGTGCCAGCCCCGCCCACTTCTGGGATTTGAACACATATGCTCTTTCACACCTTAATACCTTTTTGCCGCATCCCAAATCGTTTCTGAATACAGTTATAAATTTTTGATCTAAGCCCCGCCTACTTTAGTGCCAACCCCGCCCACTTTAGGAATTTGACCACATATGTTCTTTCACACCTTAATACCTTTCTGCCGCATCCCAGAACGTTTCTGAATAGAGTTATAAATTTTTGATCTAAGTCCCGCCCATTTTAGTGCCAGCCCCGCCCACTTCTGGGATTTGACCACATATGCTCTTTCACACCTTAATACCTTTTTGCCGCATCCCAAATCGTTTCTGAATACAGTTATAAATTTTTGATCTAAGCCCCGCCTACTTTAGTGCCAACCCCGCCCACTTCAGGGATTTGACCACATATGTTCTTTCACACCTTAATACCTTTTTGCCGCATCCCAGAACGTTTCTGAATACAGTTATAAATTTTTGATCTAAGCCCCGCCCATTTTAGTGCCAGCCCCGCCCACTTCTGGGATTTGACCTTATATGTTCTTTCACACCTTAATACCTTTTTGCCGCATCCCAGAACGTTTCTGAATAGAGTTATAAATTTTTGATCTAAGCCCCGCCCATTTTAGTGCCAGCCCCGCCCACTTCTGGGATTTGACCACATATGTTCTTTCACACCTTAAGACCTTTTTGCCGCATCCTAAAACGTTTCTGAATAGAGTTATAAATTTTTGATCTAAGCCCCGCCCACTTCAGTGCCAACCCCGCCCACTTCAGGGATTTGACCACATATGCTCTTTCACACCTTAATACCTTTTTGCCGCATCCCAAATCGTTTCTGAATACAGTTATAAATTTTTGATCTAAGCCCCGCCTACTTTAGTGCCAACCCCGCCCACTTCAGGGATTTGACCACATATGTTCTTTCACACCTTAATACCTTTTTGCCGCATCCCAGAACGTTTCTGAATACAGTTATAAATTTTTGATCTAAGCCCCGCCCATTTTAGTGCCAGCCCCGCCCACTTCTGGGATTTGACCTTATATGTTCTTTCACACCTTAATACCTTTTTGCCGCATCCCAGAACGTTTCTGAATAGAGTTATAAATTTTTGATCTAAGCCCCGCCCATTTTAGTGCCAGCCCCGCCCACTTCTGGGATTTGACCACATATGTTCTTTCACACCTTAAGACCTTTTTGCCGCATCCTAAAACGTTTCTGAATAGAGTTATAAATTTTTGATCTAAGCCCCGCCCACTTCAGTGCCAACCCCGCCCACTTCAGGGATTTGACCACATATGTTCTTTCACACCTTAATACCTTTTTGCCGCATCCCAGAACGTTTCTGAATAGAGTTATAAATTTTTGATCTAAGCCCCGCCCATTTTAGTGCCAGCCCCGCCCACTTCAGGGATTTGACCGCATATGTTCTTTCACACCTTAAGACCTTTTTGCCGCATCCTAAAACGTTTCTGAATAGAGTTATAAATTCTTGATCTAAGCCCCGCCTACTTTAGTGCCAACCCCGCCCACTTCAGGGATTTGACCACATATGTTCTTTCACACCTTAATACCTTTTTGCCGCATCCCAGAACGTTTCTGAATACAGTTATAAATTTTTGATCTAAGCCCCGCCCATTTTAGTGCCAGCCCCGCCCACTTCTGGGATTTGACCTTATATGTTCTTTCACACCTTAATACCTTTTTGCCGCATCCCAGAACGTTTCTGAATAGAGTTATAAATATTTGATCTAAGCCCCGCCCATTTTAGTGCCAGCCCCGCCCACTTCTGGGATTTGACCACATATGTTCTTTCACACCTTAAGACCTTTTTGCCGCATCCTAAAACGTTTCTGAATAGAGTTATAAATTTTTGATCTAAGCCCCGCCCACTTCAGTGCCAACCCCGCCCACTTCAGGGATTTGACCTCACTTGTTCCACTACCTCTAACCAATTTTTTCCCGTATTCTAGAACGTTTTCGAACGAAGTTACACTCATTTTTAAAAAGTTGCTTTCACCTTAACGCACGCCCCGCCCATTAAGGGCGGGGCTTCGCTAAACTTACGCATGCCCAGCACGCATGAGGCCTTGCCCACTCTTTTTATTTTTTTCCCGGCCTCGACGCCTTCGTTGAATCGAGTTATGAATCTCTGTGGAAAGTACCGCCCACTGCGAGACTGCTCCGCCCACCGCCGGTGAAATTAATTTATTTTAGTTGTTGACCCATCTCTCACCTTTGCACATTTTTTCCCGGCGTCTGGACTGTTATGAGACCGAATGAGAAGAATTAGCCCACGACCCCGCCCAATTCCGGCGCATGCCCCGCCCTTTGGGGCGGAGCTCCGCTAGGCTCACGTGTGCTCTGTTGCACTTACCCTATGCTCAACCCATTCCAAACTTGACCCGACTTCTCCAGGTGTTTCTTCAGATGATACTGAAATTTGCGACGACAAACAGACAAACAGACAAACAAACAGACACACCAAGGATGTGGTTTATATATAGTAAGGATTATTGCGGATTTTTTCGCCTCTTCTTTTCTCTCGATATAATTTGAAAATGGAACCCAGGACTCAATAGAAATATTCATCCTTCGCCCCACAACAGAATATGTCTAGAAAGTCATCGTCATATACCCCACATTATGCCCTATTACTTCGAGAAAGGTTGGGAAATTACACAGTCATAAAGTGATCTTAACCATCTCAGCGATGGAACAGTCAGCCAAAGATGAATAGGGAATAGAGTCTTCTTCTACGTTCGCCTCACTCACCAACAGGAGCCCTTATGAATTATCATGTCAACCATCCGTTGAAAAGATGGCTAACTAACAGAACTTTCGACGAAATGAATGACTTGATGGCGGACGTCAGGCGTGGATCGCCTCCAAAAATCGAAACTTCTTCGCCTGTGGAATTCGACTGCCTAGTAAATGGGAAGCAGTGCTTGACGTAGATGGCGGATACCTTCCAAAGTAATTATTTGAACATGCTTTGTTAAGCATTTTCATCGTTTTTTTTTGAGTAAACTTTTCAAAAGTTCGCAATATTTATGCATCAACCTAATATGCTCCATAAAGAGAGTGCATTTTCTAGCGAGATAGCCCAGACGGCTATAGGGCACGATTCCAGACGCAAGAGATATGAATCTCGCAGTCAAACCTTTGACTTTTGAATTTTTCCTTACTTTCGCTTAGCTGATATGACCCATTTTCTAAAATGTATGGACCTTCCTTTATTATCACTACCGTACGATCTTCAAGTTTCCCTCTAATCATACACGGCTCATACTGGCTTCATATTGGCTAATTCTTGCGATCATGTTTGAATCCGAGCGGCCTCACCAACTCGATGGTTAAGTCAGTCCCAAAATCTGGTACTCAAGAAAATATAAAAATTCAAGTCTGAAGGTTCTTTCAGAAAATACTTCAATGCCAACTACTCCGAAAAGAGTCCACAAGCTGAGTGAGGTTGTCTCAACCAGCTTCAACTTCACATATAAAATTTTCCCATTGCACAAACTCAAGTTTGCTCTATTGAAGGAAGCACTTCTAGCCAACTCTGTACCCATAATGTTCTTCTGAATGAACGTTTGTGCAGTTTTCATCTTAGAAAATACCTTGGCTGGAAAAACTCGTAAGAGCACTTGAACGATACAAGCAAGAAGTTATCGTAAAGCTGTCAGAGATCCTGACACGACTAGTAGCTTTTACTACTTCCAGGCCTAGTTATTAGTCGTGTGGAAACTGAACGGTTCAACTTTATAGGCAAAAACTTCAAGGCAACTATTGAATTTGGAAATTAGCACTGTGCAAATATGATATAAACATGAAATAACACAATAACATATAACATAATACGATAAAATAATAGAATAATAAATATGAAAAAAACGCATAGAAGACAGTACTGAATTTGATTTTCGCGCCCATTATTGATGATCACTTTTGGAGGATTGATCGAATGCAATTCAGTTGTGGTCCTTAGGAACCAACTACACCAATTTTCTAAGGGTTAAGAGTTAAAGCGAAGAAACTGAAATCAGAAAGTTCAATATTGAAGCGAGGTATTGCTGCCTTCATCGCAACTACTTTCTCTGTGGATACTGCTGTACGCTTGTTTCACAGAGACATTCTGGACAAAATCTCTTGAAATCATTCGTGAATGGATCCTCTCTCTTCTCCAGGAACAGAACTCGAGTTTGCTTACCCGTGAGTATGAAAAAAAGAACATGAACTCTATCATCTCGTAGACGTGATAAATTGTAACCGATAACTGAGCTCTGAAGTTGAAGAACTCTAGTGACGAGAGGAGGTAGCTTACAATAAGAAGTATTAGTAAGCCAAGGGGTAGCCACCCGTAGAGTGGGTCCTTGATGGACGAATACTTCCAGAGTCCTAATGCATATTTTAAAAACTCTCTCGCAATTCCTTGGAAGCGTATCCGAATACTTCGTTCCTTCAGTGTTTCTAGGATTTTTATTAAAATTTCTATTTTCACGATTTTTTTAAAGATTTTTTATAGTGTTTTTCAGGATTCGTATGGTTCACATTCGTCTTGTACTTGTAATGTGGAGGTCCAATCCGAAGTGTGGCTCACCGCTTCTGGATCTGTCTTCCGAATGAGACAAAATGTGAGCCTTTACGGGATCCTTTTCCCAAACACTCGACATATACTCGTAGAGCTTTTCACTTCATTGAAATGCCATTACGCTGTATAATAACAAAAAAACGCTCAAGAAGTTTTTTTTTGCGTTTTTCAATCTCGTTTTCAGCATTACAATGACTTGTGGTGGCCAGCCGATCTTCGAGTCAGTGCTTTTATCCTCCCAGAGTAGTGTAGTACCAATTATCCGAACTCGTAGGGATGGATAGTTGGTTGGCCTTGTCGAGTATCGATCCGGGATTCAAGCCCCGAGCCATGCGTGTGTGATAGTGCGCCACTCGCCACTACACCACCTCCGCACTATCTAACACCTAGGAGAAATAAAAAATAAGAGGAAGGCTCCTGCAGAGGTCCTCTTAATCAAGTACAAAAAGTATAACTCGCTGTCGTTAAGAGTGCAAACATTTTTCAAAAAGGTTTTTTTTCTGAAAAAGCGACACAAATCGATCAAGTGCAAATGATCCCGGCCGGCTACGACAGAACAGCCGTACGCTTGCTGTTTCAGTCGCGTGAATGAGTTCGCTAGTCTTCTATGCCGAACAATGAATTCAGCTGAAATCGCCTTCTTGATCGCCCTACTAACAGCATTCTACATCACACTTATTCATCCATTCATCGTTGCCGGTTGTATTGCTGCTCTGGTTGGTTATATTCGCTGGTTAGCCCCGAAGATTGATCAGCACCCCCAAAGTGAGGATGAACGGACTCGTCCGGAATCTGTAGCACCAACGGAGACATGGCAACAACGGCCCGTCGAGGAATCCGAGCCACGTTCAGAAGAAGAAAATGTTGTGGTCAATGGAAATGTCCATCAAGTGCCGATGGAGAAGAATACGAAGAAGAAGAAGTCACAACGAGAGGTTCTGGCTGAAATAGAGGCCACCCGAGAACGAGAAAAGTATTCAAAGTTACTGCTAACTTATCAAGTACCAAATATGACTGCATACTACGAGAGTCTGGTCCGGATCATCCAGCAGTAGACGTAAGTCGTTTTATTCATGCTTAGCCTTGTTCTTTCCGGTTTCTAGCATGAAAAGGCAACTTTTCTCGAACGGTTTGCGATGGTTCATAGGAGGGGGTATCCAGTCGTGTTGACTAAGCCCATTCTCCATGGTAAAGCGGTAACTTGATACCTCTTCATACCAGCACTGTGCCAAAAATCGCGTCCTAACCTGTGCAAATTCTTTGTTCTGATGATCGTTCATTTTGACGTTCCCTTCCTTAAACTGGTAAAAGTATTTGTCTATGTACTGCACAGCCTACAAGTTTCCTCGAACTGACACAGCTATGTTGAGGAATCTCATGACCCCAATTGAGAAGGAATTGCTTCCATATGGATACCCCAGGGTGGAACGCTGACGTTGCTTAGCCGTCATCCCTCCTATGTCATAGGCATGTCGTGATCGCCGCTCGGTTCGCCTCTCATATGAACATACACCTTTGCTGTTTTTGAGGAGACACACCGCAAGAGCAGTTTAACAATTGGCTATCTGTGTGCCTCGACATCTCGCCCGTCCGTGTAATATGCCTGGGTTCTTCCCGCGTATGAGCTGTATGATTTGGGCGTGACACAATAGTCTTCATATCCTCGGGTTTTTGACATGTGTTCGCGAGCATACACCTACCACCAGGTGGCGGAAAATTCGAAGAGAAGGTGTTGGGTGGTTGGTGAGCGCTTAGAGATTCATCGCGAATCTGAGTTTATTGCATATATTGCACGGCTCCGACTTAAATCCGAGTTTTATAGAGGAAATTTCTGTGACCCTCAGACATGTACAACACCTTCTCCAATAAAACCACTAACTCATGCACACCTATGCCGGTTTCCCACCTGTAATGCCTCCTAGAAGTTTGATATCTTCTCATGCTTCTTGTGGTCTCCTAATATCTGCGGTGCGCCAAAATCTCAAAACTTCTTTTCCAGTGCTTCCTTGCAACTTACAACCAGCGCGGCGCTTATTGCATCCGAACGGCGCGCCGCGCTGGCCGCGACAGGTCGCGCGCGTTGGCGCGCTTCGAAGAGGAGATTTGAATTTTCAGTGAAAGACTACCGGAAATGGAATTGCCGCGAAACCATTGCCCTTTCCGCTGGATGTGGCCTGAGTTTACCCCTAACCGGCTTCTACCGTTTTGCTAGCAATTAGACTTTTCTTTCTCTACTTCTTCTCTTGCATGGTGGTCCATTTCTTTCTCTCTTTGTCAACTTGATATAGAAAAAGTTCATCTAAAGTTACTCGCATACAAAAAGAGTATATCCCTGTATGGCTGCTTTCATAGTCCGCCGGCCCGCCGGTCGGCGTGTCGGCGGAGGCAGTGCTAGCGGGGAGGAGGGAGGCAGACAGATAAACAAACAGTCCACGCCCCTTCGAGGGACTGAAAACAAACACCCTTCGAAGGGGCGTGGACTGTTTGCCTAGCACTGTCTGCCTCCCTTCTCCCCTCTAGCACTGCCTCCGCCGCCACGCTGGCTCGCCGGCGGACTATAAAAGCAGCCTATGAATTTTAGTTCTAGCAAGACTAAATATGTATATAGTGTCGATATCCGAATTTCAGGTGACATGCCTGTTGAGACCGAGTGAAGAATGCGAGCAGGGTGACCGTTCCACTACGTCGACCGAGAAGCTCCACCATGCGCCAGTCTCGCTTGACTTGTACTCACCAGTTTTAAACGCTAATTTATTAGAAGATATTTTGAAGAGGTTTAGGCTTTTAGGGGGGCTCACCATATGCTTACCTGTATATACATAGATTGTCAAAAGTATTTAAGTGACTGCTTAGCCTTCAATGTGGGGTGGACTGGATTCAACAGGATCCCTTGCTATTTTGTTGTTATCTTATTCCCAATAAAGTTGATGTTGATGAAATTTGTTATATGCTGTAAGCATTTACAAACGAGCTAGTCACCCGGATGACAGGATGTACCGTTAAACTAAACTGAACCACCATTAAACTACTAACGAATGGGTACCTTAAGAAAGGCAGTAGTACGCCTCGGTTAGCCTGTTCGAGTGGCGTCTGACGGCGCAACTTTGGGAACAGAGTTCACCCTTCTTGAAATGCACAGCTCGTTCAGATTGCTGATTTCAAGCAGTTGGTTCTGTTCCATTCCTGGATCTACGACGTGTCTCGTTCAAGACACTCCCCGCTTCCGGAAAAATTCTTCCCCTCAATTCACCTCGATATGATGAGTGGTAGAACTTGGAAGTAAATAACTATCGGGTTGTATTGAGAAGCTGCTTTTTATAACTGCAGCATCAATTAGTGTTCACGCATTTTTCGTTCTTAAGTGCCATCAACTAAAAAAAGGCGTACTCGGACGATCTTAGCCCCTGTATAAGAAAAAAATGGCAGTTAAGGTGCTCCACTGATAACGTGCTCCCAAAACATGCGACTGTGATCCAGTCGCCCTCGCACTCTCCCTATTGGTCTGTCGCTGTCATCACGCTGTGAAGGACGGTACAAAGCGGAAGGGCACGAGAGGCCTCAGCAGAATCACAACGCTATCTTAACTTAAATGCATCAATTTTTACCAGCCACATGCACGACGCATGGGAAAGGGACCTCGGGTAAGGACTCGTGTCAGCGGCTGGATAGGCAGGAGTCACGTGTACATTTTGAAAAAGGCGCGCAAATCATGCTGCGCTCAAAGTGCCAGAAAAGTCACGGTACGGAGCCGAATCCGTCATGCATTTTCGCGCAGACCCCGTAACAGTCTTCGTAAGCCCCTCAGCTCTGTAGCGCGAGTATTGGTACATTCACCCAGAACTGGATGGACGCGGCAAAATTCGTGGTGGTTAAAACGGCTTTGACGCCTATCATTGGGGCACGGAGTTCAAGTAGATTGGATATGTAGGGCCAGCTGATGCTACTTACCTATACCACTCCAAATTTGCGCTACGATGATAGGCGCCAGAGTCCTTTCAATCACCACGAATTTCGCCGCGCGGTTTGCCGCGTCCATCCAGTTCTGGGTGAATGTTCCGTCCCCCCTGTAGCGCTCGTCTTATGGAGTCCTGTTTTTTTGTTTTCTATTTTTTGCGAGAGACCGTACTATGAAGGCTTCTACAGTGAATGGTCCATTGAATCGTTATCGTTGCTCAGAACGCGTGCCACGGTATAATGTAAAGCTTATTTGAAATATAGAACAGTGAGGCAGGATGCTGACTCGCCCTGTCTAAGCAAGCCATTATACTACGCGGTGAGAAGGCGCACTCGGATGCCGACTTTGAGAATAAAGCCACAGCAAAGGATAGGTCATCTGTACCAATCAACCTTCGAGCTTAGAGCTGTCAGTATTAGCCATTGCCCTTCAATTATTCTCTCTCACATTAGGAGAAGGTTACTCATATAATACATAGCCAACTACCCTTAAGCGAGGTCATTTTTCATGCAGAACGGTTGAATCCGACGTCACGTGCGATTCTTCGCAGACAAGACCTTTCTAATGCTGCCCGCTGTCAAAGCAGCACTAAAACTTGTACTTGCCGAGTCCTTCATATGGCTGAGACTCACCCACATGGGCAATAAGAGAGGGATTCCACCTGCACCACCGATCGTTTCAGCTCTAATTTCTTGGCGCGCTTAGACCGCCCTATCTGAACATGACGCTGACATGAAATGAAATCTCGTAAAGCTTTTTTGCGAGCGGATATCAAACTGCACCCATAAACTGGATTTTAAATTAAGATATTTAAAAAACTTTATACGATACATGGAGCTGATAACACTGCAATGAAACTGCTGTGAACAAGAAACGGATGATAACATTCACCAAAATTTCTGAGACGATGCTGCATCGAAAATACTGACGATGAATATGGTAAGGATTTGAGCGATAACGACGACAAAATTTTGATAAACTCGAAAAAAAAAACTTTTCTAACAATGAACCGCAATATATCTGAGGCTTTAGCATGGCTTGTGCGACGTATGCAAGGTAGGGGTCAGGAAGTCTCATCAGGGCTTTAAAGCTTAAACTAGGTTACCGGGCACTGCTGCTTTAGCTATGCATCTGATGATTTTTTCTCCAAAAGTTTCCAAAAATGAGAAGCCATGGCGTGAGAAAAGGCAAGGTCGTCGCATGTGGCTACCGGAATTCATCACGGCAATGGCGCCTCCTGACCCTTACTCGGAGGCAACTTTATACGATAATGAAACAAATGACACTGTATTAGAAGTTCTGTGAACAAGAAACGGATGATTACATTCACCAAAATTTTTGAGGCGTTGCTGCATCGAAAACATCTCCGACGATGCATATTGATGTAACAGCTTGAACGATAACGACGGCAAAATTCCGATAAATTCGAGAAAAATTTTCTAACAGTGAACGGGAGTATGTCTGAGGCCTTCGCATGGCTTTGTGCGACGTATGCAAGGTATGGGTCAAGAAGTGTCATCAGGGCTTCAAAGCTTAAACTAGGTCACCAAGCACTGCAGCTTTAGCTATGCATCTGATGATATCTTCCCCAACAGTTTCCAAAAATGAGAAGCTATGGCGTGAGAACTCCAGGTCGTCGCATGGGGCTACCGGGATGCATCAAGGTTACGGCGCCTCCTGACCCATACGCAGATGACAAGCAAGAAAATGCTATGTCGTCAATGTGCTGAAGGAATAGGCTGTGACATACCCTCTGTTCGGTTAAATTTCCCACACATTCATATTCCAGTCTCTAACAGATCTTGTAGGAGGTGAAACATCACAAAACATGCTTCTATGAGAACTTAGAGAATTAGAGAACGGGTCCCGAGTATTCTGGTCCAAAGCCAGCGCAGCCCCTGACTTCATAGCATATTCATCAGTAAATTCCAACAATATAACAAAATCAGATTAAATCTAACAAGGACTGCTGTTGGCGACTGCACGCAACAGCTTTCTTGGTACAAAGCTCCCTAGATCCGTAATAATTTTTGTGACCAGAAGTGAAGGGGTGTGATCCGTAATCGGGTTCAAAACTGGTGTGTCTTCTGTGCCGACAAGTTCACCTGCAATCAATTGCTCAAGAAAAACCTTCGACTGGTTACTCACAAGTAATTTACTTGACATACAATCAATTGTCATGCAATGAGAGATCAGAAAAATATGTTTCTGATTGTCAGGAAAAATTGGACAAGTTTTACCATTTACAGAAAGCACGTCGATAGCTGGCCTTGCCTCAGAATCTTCACTATACCCTTTCTCCAATGTTTCCCTCACTGAGGCGATCGACACCTGAAATATTACAGTATCCCCAACTTCATGATGCTTTCACGCCCAAAGCGCCCAAATGTTGACCCTCATACTCCACCAAGTGATGCCACATGAAACTATGATCAGGGATTCAGTCCCAAAGCGATGCTCACAAAGCCATCTATTTCTCCGATGTCGATTGTTGACAGAAGACTTATCTGATAGAACACATGCGCTGTTTTGTAGATCGCCTAACCCCTTGAAATCATTGTATAGGCTGCATACCCACGGAGCTGTCATATTTTTGGGTGCGTTTCGTTTCGCGCGTCCGTCGAAACTAGCCGTCGCATGCGGCGCGTCAGCCCGCGATACATGACGGGCGTCGCAGGTCGTCGGCGGGCCATACGATCTGCGCTTGGTCAACGGTAGGCAATTCAAAGAGAGGATAAGACTGTCTAGTGCAAAGCATTCGCTCCACCGACACTTGGTGGTACTGCAAAGTCATCTCGAAATCTCGGTGAACTGCGCCGCGCGCGAAGTGGGAGAAGTGATCTGGTTTTGACGGACGCGCGAAACGTCTCCCACATTTTTGAACATAGAGCGCCACATCCCAAAACAATAGCAAGCACCCTTCTCCCGGATTTCAGTTAGCAACCACTCTTTTCAATGGTTTAGTTTTTGTTCGCAAAGGTCATTGCATTCCAGTGACCTGGGAGGGGGTGTGGTGCAGTAGGAACCAAATTGTAGGTCGCGGCGAGAGAGACGCCGCGCGCGAAGGAATATAGCAGAATGCAGCGGCAAGTTAGAAATCCAGGAACAAAAGAACTATCAGTACAATCATGCCAACAGTAATAATCGCTAGCGATTGAGGTGTATGAAGAAAGCTAGAACTGTTGCAACGGGGCAAATGTTCCGCGACAGCCGTGTGCGGCGGATCGATTACCCAAAGCTGTTCCTACTGCTCGTCGTCCCCTGGGAGGCTATATCTGACACTTGAGCAAAGGCTGACAAAGTACCTTTCGGCGTTTTCTTGCCATCTAAAGAGCTCCATCACCGGATGATACTGGCTTTGTAGCCTTCTAAATATAACATAATATAAAAAGTACTTACCACTGCATAAAACGGTACTTTGTGATGCTCTGCTAGGACGGCCAGTGTATGCGTTCCAGTCGTATTAAGTATATTTCCTCTTTCGCCAACTTGATCAGGTTCTGTAAAGACTAGCACATCAAATCCTGCGCGCCCTGAGAACCTGCTTACCGTGCAGTCCAATCTACCCAGTTTCCGTGGACCTAAAGCGTTCAAATTCGGTAGGACTACAGGCGGCAGGGTGGGCACTCATGGTAAGTAGCAGGGTCAGACTTCGCCAACGGAGGACGGGGAGTAGAAGTTCTTGAAAGGTATTCAAGGTGTGAAACCCTTTTGTCAGGCTTTCAGAACGAACCAAATTAAATCCAAATAGCAGAACAGAGAACAACTGAAGTTGCCATAGGTGCACTTACAAATCCCGGACGTATTGCCCCCACCCCACTGACGTATTCCCAAGCGCGTTTCAGTGAAACATAAGATACTTCGGACGGTTATTACTGGTGGTTTTTCTCTGAACCGATGTTCAACTCACCAATAAGGACCGCGTGAATCGGATGTGTCTTCATCGCCCACCCTGCCATACTGTCCGTTATCAACTTGAAGGGAATTTTAGCCTCGAGAAATTCGGTGACTCTTGCGCGTAGTTCCTTAATATTTCAAGTTCAGCAGCTGCTGGATTATTAAGGATCAGTCAGTATTGCTATATTTACTACTTTGAGCCCAGATCGAATGCTCGTTCAAGATTAGGGAGCCTTCCATCCCTCCGCTGTTAGTTAATTGGTAACCAACTCGTTTGGGAGAGCAAAGGCTCTGAAATTGGCTAAGAGCTACACAGCAGAATGTACGAGAGCCTCTTCCGTCGCCTCCGTGGCGGTTTTAGTTGTGTGCCATTATTTCTGTGGCAGTGAAGTGCAACACAGCTTGCGCGCCATTTTCAAAAATGCACCACGTGACCTTCTAGCGGAGTGATGTGGTCCCGTAAAGAAAATGGCATGTACTGAAGCCATAAGGAAAAGATGACAACCTAAACAGACTCACCTGGGTGCAAGGCCTTGTCTCCAATAGATAAATCATTTCCAACTGGTCCGTTTGATGTAGTACATGGAAGACTTCTAGGTGAATGAATAATCAATCTATGAAGAGAAGAGCCCTTTACTTCAGTAAAACTATTTAATAGTTTTGTTACTACATTTGAATAATAGTGAGTTTGACTTAACGCACTTCCGCATATCGAAGTATCCAATGTTTTTTGACTACAAATAGTCATTAGAACCAACTTCGACTGCGCGGGTTTCAACGCCAGTAACTGAAAAAGCCTTTTTTTCACATTTTCGATACGTTATCGCAAAAAAAGAAGCCGAAAGTAGCCGACGGGGTTTCTAGGCTTCGACAACACCCAGGAACAATCTGGACCCCTGCGGAATTTCTGGTAGATACTTTCTGAACGACTTAGTAATTGTTGAGTGGCTGTAAACCACACCCCAACTCTATGCCTGCGTGACATTCTTTTTTTCTCGTTTTCTTCGTCATCGATTAACTGCTCTGCATCAAAACTCTCTCTCCACACTCCCAAAACAAAAAAAGGTACAAAAGTTTATCGCGAACTATGCTTCTGAGTGGAGGAAGCGCTTTGGTATCGCTTTCAGTACACAATGATGTGTTTTCTGGGCCTTTGGTTACCAATTCGTAAAACAGTCATGAATAAAAGTCCTAACTCATCATCTAACTCGCAGTGGCTGCTTCCATAGTCCGCCGGCGTGCGTGCTGGCGTGCCGGCGTGCCAGCCGAGGCAGTGCTAGGGGGAGGAAGGAAGCAGACCGTCAGTCGACGCGGTCGCGTCGCGCCCAAGCCCCTTCGAAGGGCTGTAAACAAAGAGAGACAAGATCAAAAATCATTTGCACAAGCCCCCGATTGTTTGGTTTTTGATCTCGTTCTTCTTTGTTCTCAGCCCTTCGAGCGATCGTCTGCCCCCCTCCCTCCCCCCTACCAGTCTCGGCTGGCACGCCGTCGCGCCGGCGGACTATGAGAGCAGCCAGTGCCAGTCATATGGACTGGGAACGCAATGGCGCAAGTGAGTTCTGGATATTCAAGTCAATTTTCATTCGAAAATTGGAATCATTTAGCTCAGAAGCTGAATCATTACAAATCTACGGGACCATATATCATTTCAGGAGTAATAAATAATAAGTAAAAACTTTTCTCTTCCACCTCCCAGCGGTTGGGCTTGTAATGGAAACGAAAGTGTCGAAATAGTGGACCTGTGATGAAACAAAAACCATAAAACTGCATGATCTGATCAGATGTCACATCAGCGGTTCTGGGATGTCGTGCGCAAGTCGATATACGAGAGGGACTACCTAGAAGAGGATGTCGGTACTTTTCCCTGAATCCCCACGGCAAGCGGCTGTGGATCCGCGGCGTCTACCCTATCCATGTTCGACTTTCTTGCAAACTTGGCATAGTTACTATAGTTGAGTCAGAATGTGTTCTTCTCAGCCTTCCAAGATTGTATTACTTTATTGTGTAACGTTTCGTCAAGCTTCGCCTTCGTCAGGGCCTACAATGGCTTAAAGCATATGTGGTTTGCTCAATCACACGCCCTAACAGGAACCCTAAGAAGGTTCAACTAGAATAGCAAACCTTCAACGGCCCTCATCGAAGACGCAAACACTACTTACCGTGTAGTCACCGCTAGGGCAGAACGACCACCCTCCCACTAACTTAATTCAGAAATGCCAAGAACACTTCCCTCTGACCTCACCATGGATCAAAAGTCACAAATATCGAGGAAGGTGCGAGTTCACGGGTTACAGCTACTCACACATCTTTACTGTTCATTTGTAGGTCTTTGGCCGTGATCCAAAGCGCTTCCAGCGTCTTACGCGCTGCGATCTCTGGATCAAGCGCCAATATGGACACGGAAACGTCAAAGTATAAACCTGCGTGGTTCAGAACCCGATGAGCTCTTTAGGGGGTATACACTCTTGATCCAGCCAGCCAAATTAGTTGTTCTTTGACCCGAGCGCACAAAGGGCGACCTGTTTCTCCTATGTACTCACATCCATAGCTTTAACAGCGTACAGAGTAAACCACTCCGATCTTCATGCAGTAACCCTCTCTGTCACCGAGGCATACCACACAGTTAGGAGTGGCGCATGCGGTGTCATAGAGACGATTGCGAACAAGAAGTCTTCGAAGGACACTTGGGCTATTTCGGCTTTTCTTACATCATCTCGAAGACCATACCGACGCATGATTGATCGTATCGATCTGCTCATTTCTTCGAAAATGAAAGATAGACAAAATGTCACCTTGCCGGGTTGGGTTCTTTCATGGAATGTTGGTTTGGAAAAATAACTCCGCCGTGTTGATCCTTAGCCCGAGTACTATTCAACAAGGCAATGCTGTGGTTACGCTCAAAGTCTCCTCCTTCAGTTCAGCGTTGTATGAAACTCTCTGTGCAACTCTTAACATATTGCTCACCACCGTAAGGTGTGCCGATTGTGAGTAAACAATTATGTTCTTACAGCTTGGCTTGCCGTACCATTTGGTCCTTGGAGGACCATTTGGCTGCCTTTTTTGAATATCCAAATCCAGGTGACATGAGGCATAACAAGGACCAAATGGTAATGCTCGAATGTTCAGAGTGCAAAGAGGGTTTCATGGGATGCCTAACTAAAAATGAGTCTTTGAGCGTAACCAGAGCATTGACTTGTTGGATAAAACTCGGGCTCAGGATCAACACGAGGGAGGTCTTTCTCTGCACCAGAGTCCCATGAGAAAACCGAACCCTACAAGGCGACCTCTTGTCTGCCTTTCATTTTTGAAGAAATGAGCAGATTATTACGATCAATCGTGCGTCGGTGTGGTCTTCAAGACGATGAAAGAGTGGCCAAAATGCCCCCGAGTACCCTCCTAAGACTTCTTATCCGTAATCGACTCTATGACACCGTATGCGACACTCCTAATTGTGTGGTATGCCCACATGGCAGAGAGGGTGACTGCATGAAGATGGGAGTGGTTAGTCTGTATGCTGTCAACGCTAGGGATGTGAGTACATAGAAATAGTCGCTCTTCGTGCGCTCGGGTCAAAGAACATCTAAATGGGCTGGCTGTATTAGGAATGTATACCCACTTATGGGCTCATCGGGTTTCGTGCCACGCAGGTTTATCCTTTTTCGTTTCGGTGTCCATATTGACGCTAGAACCGGAGATCGTAAGACGCTGGAAGCGCTTTGGATCACGGCCAAAGACCTCCAAATGAACAGTAAAGATGTGTGAGTAGCTGTAACCCGTGAACTCGCACCTTCCTCGATCTTTGTGACCTTTGATATATGTGAGGTTAGAGGGAGATTTTCTTGGCATTTCTAAGCTAAATTAGTGCGAGGGTAGTCGTTCTGCGCTAGCGGTGGACTATAAGGTGGGTGAGCCAATTTGTGTCCAATTGTAATTACTTCACACGTTCCTCGCCCATCCACTCACTCGCCTGGGGAGAGACCTCACTTAATTGGTTGGCTGGTGACCTCTCTATCAGACAACTAGCCTCACATCTAACAATATCAATTGTGTGAGTGAGAAAATTCGTTACATTGAAAGCATGAGAAATAAAATAGAGCAAAACAAAAAATATTAAACGCATAAATAATAAAACAAATGAAGGTGTGGAGGCTGAAATAACCATTGGAAATATCATAAGAAAGGGAAAAAGTTCATAGCATTGTGTAAGCATTCAGCATTCATTCTCAGAAGACGCTTACAGGCAACTAATTAATAGAGTGACCTTTCTCACTTTCTTTAACACTTTGTATCACTTTTTGGACACCGCCAGTAGGTCACTCGAAGGTATTATATTTATACATGTGGATGAAAGCATTGTCATCGCATGAGCACGATGTCTGACTTGTACTACTCCGAATTCGACTGCAGCGCCTTCTCCGGCTTCAACTCTTGATTAGGTGCTCCTGTTGTTTCTTCTTATTTCTACTAATCCCTATATTTAGCTAGCCCACCACAATACACTGTGCCACCTCTCTTTCATTTACATTCAGCACCCGCAAGCACTGTGAGCTCTGTGAACCAAAACCCTACATTTTCCGAGACCCTAGGGGCAGCTACGGCTACTATAAATCCTGGGCACACGAAGTGCCAACATATGTTGGCGAAAGGCAGGTAAGCAAAAGTGGGAAGCATGACATACAGATATACCGGATTCCAAGCACGACACGTTTTCTAACGTTACCGAAAGTAAGGCAAAAACTATTTTAAAATGTGTAATAATAATAATGACAATAAATATTATACTATTATTAATAATAACACAATAATAAAAACTTCAATCCATAAAATCAATATCAGTACACTGAGACTGCCAGAAAGGTCACCAGCCAACCAATTAAGGGAGGTCATCCCTCAGGCGAGTGGTGGATGGGCGAGGAAGGTGCGAAGTAATTACAATTGGACACAAATACCGACTCCCCTATAAGGTAAGCAGTGTTTGCCTCTTCGATGAGTGCCGTTGAGTGTTTGCTATTCTAGTTGGACCTTCTTGGGGTTCCTGATGAGGCGTGTGAGTGAGCAATAAGTATAGTATAGAGTAGTTTGTTAATTCATGTGAAAAACTCATTAAGTAACCACAAATAAAATGGAGAAAAGATGGCTCGCTTCACTTTTTCACCAGACGAACCACCATTTCCACGTTCCCCTGAGACTCATCAGTGATTTGGGGTCACTGGACAAAGAAATGGAAGAAATGCTTATTTAATGCAGGTAAACAAAGTACACATATGGAAAACAAGTTATACTATTGATGATTACCGAAAAAAACCCAGTAGTTCCTCTGACCTGATTGTTGATGTTATTGAGATTATCCTTGATAGAATATTAGTAACAAACAAGATTAATTCTATACATATACATCTAACTACATTGATGAGTATAAATTCTTCATTATACCCACTTCTCAAGATAATGCCCATCATTTCCTCTTTTTGTTGAACGTTTCAATCCTAGAACACGTGTTGGCAACTCTCAACGTTTCTGTATATATCACAGATGCTTCGTTTTTAATAGAACCCCAAGAACATAGAACAAGTCACATATGCTTCAAACCATTTTAAGCCCTGATGAAGTCGGAGATCGCCGAAACGTTGGCCATTAAAGTAATACAGTCTTGGAAGGCCTGAGAAAAACATATTGTCGCTATCGTATCGTCCCATTGGAAATTCAAACCTTCCCCTTCATTGCGCGAGATCGGATGCGGCGCACGGGACGCGATTTCCGGGGAGAAGTACCTACACCTCCAGTGGAGATACTTTCGATGGCCTTCGTGCTGTGGTTGAATTTTCATCTGATGAAATTTTTCACGACAAACATGGGACCAAAAGTTCAATATGGCCTCGTGATAAAGGCAGTGAATAAAACCAGATGAAACAATTTTAGGTGAGAACAAATCGACAATTCATATTCGAAAGGCTACTCCCAGTGTAGAAGACTTCTCGTTCAAGATGTTACCTTAAGTCATCCTTTCTCCCATTCCTTTTCCGGTCCAGTCCGCACGAAATGAAATAACATGAGAATTCCAAAAATCCTATTTTTTTTTTCACCTATCGAGGACTCCAACATTAGCATTCACTCACTGCTTTCATGACCGCTCGATGTAGATCTCCATCGTGAGAAGGCATTAAATTGATTCAAAAGAACTTCAAACTCACTTCTTGACAGCAGCCATAGATCAGTCCATAGTTCTCAGGTGTTTCATTTTCCAGTAATGACGAAATAGGGTCACTCATTGTACTGAAAAACTGATTCTCAAAAACGTCTATCCACAACTTATTATTATTATTATTATTATTATTATTAGTATTATTATTATTATTATATTATTATTATTATTATTATTATTATTATTATTATTATTATTATTATTATTTATCATTGAATGTTATTGCTTAGTATTATCATCAAATATTTTTTACGTCTGTCTGTGAAAGATAGACTTAAAAACATTGAGTTAATAAGTAGATAAGTCAAAAGTTTCGTTGAAGACAGTGGTGGTAACGAGATATATTCGACGTCTGGTGCTTTGTACCGAAAAAAAGAGTTAATTCAATTGAACTGTAACAGGAAAATGTTGCAAATTCACTTTTCAATGGTATATTTTAAGTCCTTCGGAGAAAAGTTGCCGCGATCCGTGACTATCTTGGTAATGAGTTCAGCAGGTGTAATATCGAAGGCAGGATTCCAGACAGGTGTTTCCTCTGGGACGATGAATTTGCCTGCAATCAAGTGCTGATGAAAACGGTTTCTCTGCCTATTTTTCACTCCGACACCCATGTGGTCACAACAGTGAAAAATCGACTCCTTCTAGAGGGACTTCGACCTGATTTGACCAAAACGCATTGTTCCCTCATCCTTCTCTTTCAAAACTAGTGTGAACGGACACCTTTCTGAATGCACAATCGCGGGAATTCTCATCCATTTTACTTTGCACCATATTCACCTAGGCTCACCATTATGTCATGATAGTATAGCTTCACTATACTCGTACTCGCCCCGGTAGTTGTTCCTCAAGGGAAACGGGCAGTAGGATCGGTTTTGCGTACTTGATTCGCCGCGCGCGGCAGTTGTTTCGTTATTACAGTTCTAGTGTCCTTCATACAACTCAATCAATACACGATTATTATTTTTGGCATGATTCTAATGTTAGTTCTTTTGTTCCCGCATTTTCTACTTGCTGCTGCATTCTGCTACATTCCTTCGCGCGCGACGTCTCTCGCCGTAACGGGACGATTCCAATCCTACTGCACTATACCCGTTCCTCAGATTATTCGAGTAACTTTCGAGCCCACATCACATGATCTATTTTTACTAGGATAATTTGCTTCGCTCTTCTGTCCCTTACTTGGCTGTGAACGTTGTATCCTTTCTACATAGCGACTACCAACAGAAATGACTGAGACTGTCGCCCTTTACTCATACTTTCTACTGTTTGTAGTTTATATAAATGAATGTTTAAAAGTACCGTTAATGGATATCATCTCAGCTGGTGGTCTCTCCTCAATTGTGATGTCCTTCCCTGAGGATATGGATGGATTCACGGTGGTGAAGGGGACCTAGATTAAGAGACATTCCATCGCTCTATTACAACAACGTTTCCTCAATGACTTCTAAGATTGGTGTATATTAGGTTCAGCCTTTCCAAAATCAAGATTAAAATTTGTCAAGCGTACGCTCCCATCGCCGTCTTCGGAGTCCGAAACCGAAAAATCTAGCCAAAACCGAATCCTTAAAGGCCCAGCTTACTATCAAAATGGTTTCTGAGATTTTCCTACAATATGAATTCGAGGCTCTCTCATACCGTACTTGCGGTTATAAGGTCAAAAAACGACCAGAATAGGGCACAATAGGCACAATCAGGGGCCACAGATTGTATCGCTCCCCGTTAGGCTGCTTATGAAATCTAATTGCCGTGTACCACTGTTCGCATTGGAGCAACATTGGTGAAAAATCAAACAGCTGACCATCCTAGCGTAAGTTATCATATTTCAAACTATTCTCTCATTCAAATGCTGCTCCTGTGACTAGTATTTTTTCGAATACCAGTTCTGTTCGAGTAAATACCAGTTCTGTTCGAGTAGCAGTAAATAAGAGAGCAGCGCGGAATGAACCACCTATGTATACCTGGATCATCAGCTGGTTGGAAAACAATTTTGAACATTTTTGGCTTACTGTAGTTAGCTGTGTGCAGTGACACCGAATTCACCATCCATGCAACTTTTGTGGTTACATTCTCGTCAAACCTCTAATTTTATTACTTTTTTGAAGCCTCTAAACACGTCGATCTTCACGTTCGCTTACCTTTGCACTACTCTGGACTGTTAGTTTCATTAACCTTGAAAACCGGATGCCCCAAAAATATCGTTATCTGGGCCTTTAAGCTAGTCCACTGGACTCAAAATTCTTTCTCCCCTCCCGAGCAATACAAGAATTATTGCTATTGTGTGAGTGTGAGTTGGAAATTGTTTGCGAAAATTTTGGTATAAGAGGTCGTCCAAGTATGCCAGTCAATCACCATTACTGCCCAGTATTGTTATGTTATGTTATGTTTATTACATGACCACGCATGTAAGTTAAATCAATACAATTGAAAAGAAAAACAATACAACACATATGCTAATACATTTGGAAAACGAAAGCACAACACACGAGAGTACGAACTATTCTTCTAAAGCAGCTAATTGAACAGTAGAAGATTTACTCAACTTTTGGTATAGCGAACCGGCCCTATTAACAAAAAAGTTAGCTCTCACTGAAGTTTTGGGTAAAGCCAGCGCTAGTTTGAAGAGAGGTCCCCTTGTATTCGACGCCAACACTCGAAAAAAGGATTTTCCTATTTTGACCTCCTCTCTCAGAATTTTACGAACCATCGCTAAATCATTCCTCCTCCTCCTTGCCTCCAAGCTAGAAAGTTTGAATATTTTATTCCTAGTCTCGCTATGTGGAATCAATCGATAATCTATGCCGGCTATCCGCATCATGAGTTTCCTAGTGAAACTATTCTGTACACCCTCTAGGACACTGATAATTCCCTTCTTTGTAGGACAAAAGACAGCAGTACCGTGTTCCACAATTGGCCGAACAAATGTTTTAAAGGCATTAAGCATAACTTTGGGGTTTTTTGTGCATAAACTCCTGGAAAGTGTGAGCACCTGCGCTATAGCCTTGTTCCTGATTACTCTATAATGTTGCGTGAAGTCAAGTTTCTCATCATAAAGAAAGCCTAAATCCCTAACTTCGGAGACAGTAGCTAATTCCTTGCCCTGGAGATAGTAAGGGCTACGTGGATTGTTGGGACCGATATGAAGAACTTTCGTTTTACTAATAGATATCGGCAAACTCCAATCAGCTGACCATTGACCTAGCGAGTTGATTGCATTCTGCATATTTGACTTTTCGGGGGATAAAGGACCGTTATTGTATAATTTTACATCATCTGCAAACATCTTACAGACTACTCCTAGCGGCTGCAAAACCGCCGGAACATCACTAGTGTAAATATTGAACAAAATTGGAGATAAGACACTACCTTGAGGTACACCACTGAGGACAGGCCTCGACGAAGAGTGGTTACCATTGATCACTACTTGAAAGGATCTTCCTTCCAGATAACTTCCTATCCAATTAACAATTCCGGGATGGATACCTATTTTCCTTAGCTTAATTAACAATTTATTATGAGGGACTCTGTCAAATGCCTTTTCGAAATCGAAGTAAATCACGTCCACAGGGCTCCTTTTTTCCAGGGATAAAGTCCAGTCATTTAAACATTCTAGCAGTTGAGTCTCAGTAGACTTACCCTTAACAAACCCATGCTGCTCTTCAGGAGTTAAGGAGTTATCTTCCAAATGTTTAACAATCCTTTTCTTTAGAATCTTCTCAAAAACTCTAGCAAAGAGTGAAGTGAGACTAATAGGCCTATAGTTCGCAGGGTCGACACCTGGTGGTTTTTTCCGTATGGGTACTACAAACGAATGCTTCCAACGGAGCGGTACATCTGCATACATAAAGCTGTACTTGAAAATCAGCTCTACTGGAAACGAGATATTGTGCGCAACTTTTTGAATAAACCGAAAAGGGATACCGTCAGGGCTTAGACTAGAGTTTTTCCTCCATTTTAGTAAGACCTCCAATATTTCATTCCTGGTAAACCACACCGAGTCAGGCATAGGAGGGTGTTCATGCATCCCAGGCGGGGCGGCATGTGACAGTGATTCCGCGGATGTGAAAACCTTAGCAAAATGATTAGCCAATATTTCGGCGTTTGAGCTGTCACTAAAGGAATGTCTGCCATCAGCGCCTACAAGCGAGATGATACCATCGACTTTCTTGAGCTTGGACTTGATCAAACTATAGAATAGAGCAGGCTTCTTCGACTCAATAACCTTCTTCTCTACAGATGCATTGTATTTAGCCAATTTTTTCACGAAAATTCCGTTGGCAGAAGAAAATTCCTGAAGATTGGTCCGTGAAGGGTGCAGCTTAGCCTTAAGCCAAGCTTCAGTCCTAGCAGAAGAAAGTCGCTTCAGATAATGTGGCATCTTGCCTGAGCTAGACTTTTGCGAGAAGGGGACATATAAGGAGATGGCGCGCTTCAAAACAAAAAGAAAAAGCTCGTACATTTGATTGGCTGAACGTAGACTGCCCAGTGACCCCAGCCAGTCTACATCTTCCAAGAATCTATTAATGACACGAAAATCAGCCCTACTGTAATCACGGAAGAAAATCTTATCCTCTTGCGGCTGAGGCACACATACATTGAATTCAATGCAACAGTGGTCACTTGTACCGATCGGAGGGCCTATGACTACATCTTTTACCAATACGGAATGTTACGGAAAAAGCGTGTTCTTTCATGACTCAGGGAGCGTTAAAGAATCATTCTGTGGAATTTTGTGCAAATCAATCCAAACCCTAAGAAGAGGCTCAACTGGTTCCAAAGCCAAGGTTGGTGCAACTTCGAGTTGAGCTCCACTACCAGTCAAAACCAGTACCGAGGCTTACCCATACAAGGCATAACAAAGTTAAAATTATCGGACTTAAATTGAAATTGAAATTCGTTATAAAAACTTACCACTGCATAAAATGGCACTCCTTTACGTTTTGCCAGTACGGCTAGCATGTAGGTTCCAATTTTGTTCGCTGTGTCTCCGTTGAGAGCAACCTGGTCTGCCCCTGTAAAAAAATTTCGAGAGGTTTATTTAATTGTTCTGCTTTGTCAACAGGGTTGATAGATGAAACTCTTCATTACTGGTCCGACTTTTCTATCAGATCGTCTTCCTCAGAGGACAGTCCGCCACAGTAGATCGAGGTCACGCTCGGTCAATTATGAACCCAACTGAACCCTGTGGTGGACTGGGCTTTTGATGACAAACACCTGGCCGGAACTTCAGGCCAATAATGAATAAAGACGCCTACCAACATTACTGGCACAACAAACCAACACACTGTCATGAAAGCCAAGATTTTAGTGAGAGAGAAGTTGGAGACTTTTAAGAAGCTCTGAGGTCCTCAGTATCACTTGACATGATTACTTGATGAGGAGGGAAGGCTAAACTGGTTATTTCATGATGCTAAATCGTCATTCATGAGGGGGAAATGTCTTTTCCTTTCCGTGCAACTTTTCCGCTCCCACTCTGCCCCATCGTCATCATGTGGTGTGGTGCAGTAGGATCGAAATTGTCGTGTCGAAGTGAGAGGGGCGCGCAAAGGAATGTAGCAGAATGCAGCAGCGAGTAAGAAATACAGGAACAAAAGAACTAATACAGAATCATGCCTGAAATAATGATCGCATATCGACTGAGTTGTATAGAGAATGGTAGAGCCGTAATAACGGCGAAGCGAATGGTCCGCGACAGCCGCGTGCGGCGAATCGATTACACAAAACCGATCCTACTGCCTTCCCCAAACTGACCTTCCCCAATGATGCGAGTCTCTATAACTAACCCCCCCCCCCCTACCCCCTCCTTCCCTACCCTCTCCGCCTTGGTGGGTGTCTATAAAACTTCCTTTTTCACGTAAGCTAAAGCTGCAGTCAGAGGGCCAGCTAAGGTGATGCTCAATTTCCAAATCTACAACAAACTTTATGCCAAAAAGTAAACTACGAGAAAGTGCGTTGGGTGTGTTACCAAACTGACCTTCAACATGATTGCATACTTTTGCAATTATTAGATTGAACTTACCAACAAGTATAGCGTCCACTCTAGACCTTTGCATAACCCACGCCACCGAATTATCAGTAATCATCTTAAAAGGTATTCCGGCTTCACGAAGTTCAGATGCCGTCAGACGAATTCCCTTAAAATTACATGTTCAGTACTGAAATGCTCTATCACAGGGGATGCTCAGCTGGAATCAACACGTAATAGCACACTCGCTACACTTTATGAATCCTAAATTTCGGGATCAACGACGTGGAAACCGGGGGCGCTTCGTTCCGCGCGTCCAACAAAACTAGGTCACGCCGCAGCCGTCGCACGCGGCGCGTCAACCCGCGATTCTGGACAGATGTCGCAGTTGACAGTCGGGCATACGATTTGCACTCATAATGAAGGAGAAGGTAACACGGACCAGCGCTAATCATTCGCTCCATTGACACTTAGTGGTACAGTAATGTCGTGTCAAGATCGCAGCGGGCTGCGCCGCGCACGAAGCAGGTGGGGTGACCTAGTTTTGACGGATGGGCAGAACAAAGTTCCCCCTAGAAACCTAAAGTTCCGTGAAGTGCAATGAGAATAAATTAGAGCCGACTCAATCCTTGGGGGACTGATCAGCCCAATCGTTCCATCTCATTCTCTTCGCAGGGGATTTCTCTAAGGATGCCTAGCTAAACCAGCACCCATGAACAAAATCGCTTTTCGAAAATAAGATGTGTTCATGTTTCGACGTTTTGCTAAACAAGACGCCCCTTGAAATTTTCCAATGTAGTATGTATATAGGGTAATTCGGTAATACTGAAAAAAAAGAAAAATGAAGAGAAGCCACAATTTACACACCCACAGAGAGTACCCGCGATATATGCGCTGGGTTTTGGTCAATGTTTCCAAGAACATAGAAGTTGCAAGGGAAGAACAGGCTTTACAATGGCTAGCTGTGAGCGAGAGAGGACAGGTGCAATCAATGATCAAGCCATTTACTTTGAAATGTCGTTCAGTGATCACTCGGGGGCGGGGCGCAACATGAAAGGCGTGTCGCAACACGTCTAGCGCCCATTTCCGCGCTTACAAGGGAAGGATCCCAAGTCGAAGTGGCGATTTGAAATGGGACCTATACTGCTAGGCGTACTCTTTGATGCTGATTTCAAATCTGCATTCGAAATCTGCCAAACGATCCTCTGAACGAAGTTATGGAGGGTGGTCTCCGGAGAGCGGTCAACAGGGGGAAGCACAAAAGCCATGGTTCCCGGGAGCCCAGCAGTGGCTGCTTGGAGTGGAGGTAAGCGCGACGCTTCACAGGCACGGGACCAAGGATCGGGTCTGGTGAGCGGAGCAGCGGCGTTTTTGCATCTTGCAGGACTTTTCCCTCCACGTTGTAAAAATCTTTCTATATTAGTTTTGCTGCCTTCAGCGAATTTTTAGTTGCTGGAGGCGAGTCGCGAGTCAGAAGGTGAGGGGGAGGGCGAGCGGGGGGGGGGGGTTGTGGTCAGTTCTCAAGTTCTCAATAAAGGTAAGGAAACGCGGCAAAGTATGGTATATAAAGATGGATGTAACACTAAAGAACAAGGAGTATTTCGGACCCTGTGATGTCCTCGTAAAGAAGGAGCTTAAGTAATAGATAGTTTCTCCTCTATCTTCGCAATTTCTTTCACGAAGACCTCGATATTGAGGGCGAAGAAGACTGTGTGATTGAGGACCGAGAAGCCGATCCACTGTGGGAACCGGATGATGAAGAAGAAACAGCAAGCACATTTAGAGGGTCGTTGATGTTTGGTAATATGGGAGTGTCCAAAGAGCAGCTGCAGGTTCTTCTTCTCAGAACATTGGTTAAAGCGAGATAACAAACAAATCCAGCTGGAAAGCGCTATCAGAAAAGTGAAATTTTTTCATTCGTTGCGCTAATTGTGAAAGACTTTTTTGTTTTAAACAAGATTATTCGTGCTAGATTATCGCATCCGCTTATAATAGGTAAAAGTTATCCTGCAGTGAATGTGAAATGTATTACAATAAGAATAGAATTTGTATAATGTTGGTGGTTGGAGTAGATGTCAGACGGTTTAAGAAACTCACTCGGAAGTGACTCACCTCCAGCAATTTGAAAGTCGCTGAAGGCGGTAAAACTAGAATAGAAAGATTTTTACAACGCGGAGGGAAAAGTCCTGCAAGATGCAAAAACGTCGGCGCCCACCAAACCCGATCCTTGGTCCCGTGCCTGTAAAGCGTCACACTTACCTCCACTCCAAGCCGCCACTGCTAGGATGCCGGCAACCATGGCTTTTGTGCTTTCCCCTGTTGAGCGCTCTCCGGAGACCACCCTCCATAACTTCGTTCAGAGAATCGTTTGGCAGATTTCGAATGAAGATTTGAAATCAGCATCAAAAAATACGCTTAGCAGTATAGGTCCCATTTCAAATGGCCACTTCGACTTGGGATCCTTCCCTTGTTAGAAGCGCATTTTTCGCTGTAGAAAGTTGTAGCTCATTTCTTCAGTCTCCCGAGCATTCCCATTTTTTTTATTTTTTAGTATCATTTTCCTCTACAGAGTAAGTAGTGAGCACTGCTTTCGATTATAAGCCACTGCCACCATTACGCTCACAACGTACCATACCAGTTATTAACATTAAAAAATGTGAAGAAAGGTGAAAAAGCTCAATGAGAGCCATTGTGGTCGGCCTGTAGGGTCTTTTTTTCTAGAAATAATTACAAAAGTTAAACGAAGGGCACAGAATTCGTGAATAAGACGCAAGAAGCAATACTCAGAGGAAACGATCTCACCTGGTTATACGGCCTTGTTTCGAGTGCGTAAACCATTTCCACGAGGTCGGATTGGTGCAGCGCTTGAATCACACCTGTACAATAAATACTAATAAGTAAACAGACAACCTCACGTAATCGATTTTTCGATATCCTCAAAAACTGTACCGAGTGCGGTGCCCCATGAGGATGTTGCTAACGAGCCTGTGTTACATATTGTCATGAGAACATACTTCCTATTCGGGGTTTTTATAGTCAATATCTGAAAAACCGAACCGAAAAACTGACAAAAATATTCCAAATCTGAAAAAGATTCTAAAAAAATCCTAGGAAACTTTCATATTTTCACAATGTTACCTTTATGAAGTACCCTGAACCCTGACCAGTTTAAGGCGGGCTACATTGCCGTCCCGGTGAGCTGATTGCCCTTACTTGAAGGTATGGTACTTACTACTACTTACTAACTGTGTGATGATTTAATTGGTCTCGAAGGTCTCGTAGGGAATGAGGCATTTGGTCGGATGAATCTTTGATTGATTTCCATATTTCTAGACTCTGAAGAAGACGAAATCGCCAAAACCTAAGCCGACGGAATTACTTTTAACCTTGTGAGCTGTTAAATAAAATTATGTAACACAGATTTGACCCCAATATCAGATCATTCTCGTTCACAAAGGTTCACCCCCTTCCCAACGTAACAACACCCCCTATAGGTTGTTGAACCGGTGTTCATAAACTCTTCATAGAGCTTTAAGGAGTAATAGTAAGATTTCGAATCGGCATTAGTAGCTCAACGGCTTACCTCCTGGAAACCGTTCCAGATTAATCTTCTGTTTTCTTCGTATTCGTCGCTGATTAACTTAAGAATATTCTTCGCAACCCTGAAATTTTTCGAAGGCTGGATTTGCAACTCAAATTCGGCCAGGCGACACGAGCTTGACCGAGCGTACAGCAGATAACCTCTGAGGACGGTCGGTTACTTTGCCCTTCCAACTTCAAAGATGTACTTCTCCTTTAAAACTTGGATAAACTACCGTCTTTTTCTTATATCTTCATTGCCTTCCTTTCGGGCCACCTCCAAAACGTGTTCTAAAGCATTTCGCAAATTGATTGCGGTCGGACGTGACTCGACCAAGAATTTTGCCTGAAATCATCTAAGTTCAACCATTCGGAAGACGCTTTGTAAAATTCATAGCATAGTGTCTTGAGAGAAAGAACATACTTTTTCCTCTATGAAACTAACAAATTGGTCCGGATTCCAGAAATTCATTCTTTGCATCTCTATAAATAGTCCGAGGACACCTACTACCGCAATCAGGGGAGCGCCTCTGACCTGAAATAATTATATAAAAATCTGTAGGTATAACAGCTACATATTTCTTCGTCACTTTCAGATTTTAGACAAATGGGTTTCAGACTGAAGAGATCACTTACCTGCATTTTTTTGATTACATCAAAAGCATCCTTCGTGTTCTTAATCGGTATGTTTACAATCTTATGCGGCAGAAGTAATTGATCTGGAAAATATGTTTTAGGGGAAGACAAGGCAAGAAATTCGGAAATGATTTTTGTATTGTTTCAAACTCTGAATCAAACTTAAAAACAATTTACCTACAGTTTGCCATCAGTTTGCGACAGTACTAGACAAAATAAATCGGCTGCTCCAAAAAACTGTATTAAAGCTTTCGTAAAAACTGAGTAGCGCCCATCCCTTTACGCTACCACCCACAAGAGCCATAAGCAGTGGTAGATGGAGAAAATCAGGGCTTCAGCTGTTTGGTGCAATCTGTCACGGATTCAGAACGAGCCACACACCGGCACTTCAGAAGGCAGGGGAAGACATCATCAACAATTGTTTACGATCGCGGTGGTACTGCGTTTGAAATTATACAAATATTACGGAAAATACCCGAATCTTTGACACTGGAACTATGAAATCATCTTGAAATTATGTTTCTCATGAAGACCTAAATGTAACTGGTGTTGTAAACTAAGAAGGTTCACGAAAAGGGTAGCGGAATGTGATTTCCTGAATGTACTCCTCATAGTTTACATTTCATTTTAATAAACAAGAAGCTGCGCATGGATAACGCCTTGGTAAGCTTCCATTTTACGGCCTTCCCTGATCGGGGTTTGTTCCTTTCACAACACTTTCTGAACGATTCCCCGTTCATCTCTTGCAAGGCGGGTTGGGGTACCCATTCCAAGTTATTCTCAGAAATTACAACTTCAGACTACTCAAAGTAGGCTGTCACATCTACATTTCAATGGGCCGCAAGTGGCTGCCTTCAGAGTTCAACGACCGATCAACCGACCCACTGACCGACCGATTGTGGTCCCGCTAGCCACGTGTTGACAGCGATCTGACCAGCGTTGTCAACACGTGGCCAGCGCCGCCGCAATCGGTCGGTTGGCCGTTGAATTGTGAAAGCAGCCAGTCACGGTAAATCCAATAGGGGCACAGCATCAGCGACAAATTCACATTGCAGCAGCCCAGATTTGACTCTAAACAGTAAAAGAATTAAGTGACTGCATCCGGTCTGTTAAAATGAAAATCAAAGAAAGCAAATAGTCTATGTCATACCCAGAACAGTCAGCTCCAATTTTTCCTTGTCGAAATTATAAGCTGAAAGTCTTCGTTTCGTGTATTTCATGAATTCGGTAGGTATCGGTCCTTTTACGATAAATTTCATCTCAGAACGCTCAAAATCCATAATCCTAGATAAAGCATCAATACGCTGAATACAAAACTACATGGTTACCGAAGAGCACATATCAAACGAATGCACTTCAGGTTAAGAAGTAAGAATTGAGAGTGGTCAAGTGAATAGAAAAAATAAGTTGTAAGGAGCTACATCTAGAATCATTGGGAAAAGGATAGAAGTTCCATGATATAGGGAAATAAGTAGACAGGCCCTACTCACAGAAATCGTCTTGAAGTTGTGGAAACAGAGGAGGTCACAAAAGAAAACCCTTCGAAGAAGCAACGCGCGATGTTGTGGTCCGAAGAGTGGGCACGTTCATACTACCAGCGTTTTCTCGCCACATGCGAGAGGCATCCATACGGCTGAATAGATACACGCACTATTACAGAACATGCCATTGCACGTCTCCTTTTTCTTTCTCAACAAAACAATACTTCATTTTTCTGTTGATTTACCTTCCTCCAGGAAAGTGAAGCCGTCTTCCCAATCGCAAACTAAATTCTTACATCTTCTACCCTTTTCGCATGTGTGCCGGGGCACCATGAGTCGCCCATGTGTAAGGTATTGATCGATGGTGCGTCAACGGGAAACATGGCGTGGTACTATGAATTCGCGCAGTGAAAGCAATGTTCACAGTCTTCAAAAGGAGCCGGTTAATGTATCGACCGTCGAATTAATCATCCTACAACTTTTCACTCATTAATGTAGCCGAAATAGCTCAGTGTTAAATGTAGTTGTAACCCTGGGAGTTTATCCGATTGGGCCTACTCCAATGATCATTAAATGGTATTCCATTTTTTGCTTCTCATTTTTTTTCGAATAATGGTTTGCGGAATTTCGAATGACCTTACATCAGTGCTAGGTCTCCCCGCGAGCTCCACACCGCAATACTTTGGTTTCAGACCATAATCTGTACATCTCACGAATTAATAAAAAATATAGAAAATAAAATGAATTCATCTGATGGCAGAATAGTGATCAACAATGAGGGAAGAGTTGACGAGGTCAGATAAGAACGGTTCATATTGACACGCCCTCATTGATTATGCATTAGATAAGGAGTTCCTATATATTAGCGAGAATGATGAGGAAAATAGTTTACACAGTTAACATCAGAACGTGAATTGTACATGGGAAATCTAGGAGTAATGCTATGTCCTGTGACGAGAGGCACTTATTAGGTGTAATTCTCCCCGAATTCCCACTGCCTGCGGCAGTGGTTCCGCAGCGATTCTCCGTATCCTTCCATTGGGAATTCAAATCTTCCCTGCTAGCGCGCGATCGCGTGCGACGAGCGTGGCACGCCGTTCGGGGAGAAGATGCCCACTTATCAACGAGAGCCTAGACGGCTACAGAACACGATTTCAAACGAACGAGTTGGATGGCATTTAAATACATCTTCATCTTTTTTTCTTCCGACCTTTAGTTCACTGAGAATTCAGTTGTGCTTTCGGAAGTGTATCGCATAACATTTATTTAGTACATTGTATAGGCCAATCTGAAAACGATCCTTGAAATCCTGCAGTGCTTGTATGCCTAGACTTCACACCGCCGCAAACAACCGGAGTGGCACACCTTGGACGCAAGAATCCTACCAGTTCGACATCGAAGACAGTTTCAAAGTGATGCCAATGAAAATAACAAATCAACGCGAGACTAGAAAAAGTGCCGCCGATGAATAGACATTAATAATTTCGAAAACATTTTGAAACGTATCAAAGTCCCTCAATCAATCGAAATGCCGCAGTAACAGCAACATGCATTCTGTTCGTCGCCACAGCAGACACTCTACCAGCTTCTCTTCTTTACAACTTAGTGACTCTTAAAACCTGTAGAAGTTCGCCTTTAACTCCCTACGACCACAATTCCTAGTGTGGATACCCAGCCACTTTAGGAGAACCTCAATTCATCGAGGTACAAATTGCTGGCGGCTTACCGCTCATTTTCACGAAACTGTGAACGTGCACTGGCCCGTGAGTATTTCTGAGTATTTCCCCCCACCTCCAACCGAAAGAAGTTAATCTGAGATACGGGACGCCTAAACAGGACTACCTCCCTACTCATGCTTGCGATCTTCAGTGCTCAGAGAAAACAACTAGATGCTAACTAGCAACTGCAGTTGTCAAATCAAATGCTAAGAACAATGGAAAGACATGGAGGTATACACAAACAATAAACACGCCTGCTGGAACGGCTCAAACAAGAAATCCAATGACCATCTGATGCTTTTCGATGGTTATTTCAGCCACCCAACAACAGCGATGGGGACTTCCTTGTCCTAGGTGGGGAAAGGGGAAGGCAAACTATGACTTTGGTTGGTGCACTTTTTCTTCTATTACGAGATAAATCATTATCCGGTGAGGACAGATGTAGTGGAATGGAATAATGAATTGAGAATTAATAAAGAAAGAATCCTTTTACATGGAATAAACAATATTACAAGCACGACATCTACAGAACACAAAATTCATTTATAAAGATGCAGTAAACACATGGAAAAGAAAAAAATGAGCCCTTACAAATATTGTCAAGACACTATCTCAATAATCTCTAATGCAGATTTTTACAAAAACTCTGAAGCAACGCGAAAACCCGTTGCGACAACAATATCAATGCACCATCGCTAGCACGTTCAAGAAGCTATGGCCTGTATAGAAAAACGCATGGAATCTGTCCGTTTCATACACATTTATATTGCAACATTAACTGTTGCTGCACCTTAATGGCAGCCGACGTGAGCGGGCGGTTGCGTAGCGGCTGCCTAGACAGCCCTCGCACAGCTATATCGTGGATATACTTGTGCGAGGGAACCCTAACAGCCGTTACGCAACTGCGTCGCAGCGAACATAACTGAGGGATTTTCCAGTTATATGTATAACCGAACTACGCAAAAAACGTAATTCGATGTTATGATACGCGTAAAGTTCTCTATTCTAAACGTGCTTAAGAATAGTTAACATGTGAAAAGAAACGATTTTTCATCTACAAAAACACTTCAGCTAAATCTATACCGAATGAAGAACAACAACGAAATCATTAAACATGTTTTGAATCTGGTTCTACCGCCGCACCCATCGAGTCTGACAACTTCCGGAGATCATGTCGGTATGCGCTGACCTGAATTGAAATAATATTTCACAATGTTTTCTATCTTCAGAGCATGCACGTCTCGTACAAAATGAATTCGGTTCAATCAGTCGGTTGCAGAACTAATTGGTTGCCAAGACACGCGGATGCGCAACGCATGCATCGAAAATGCTCAGCATTTTGAAAAGGTTCAATCGATTCGATGACGTGTGAGGTCGCTCCGCAACCGCGCGCATCACAACCAATCAGTTACTGAACCGACGAAGATGGAACGGATTATACACATTCTACATGAAAATCAAGCAGGGAAATCAGGACAGCATGCATTTTCAGGACAAGCAATACGAGAACTTCACGCTCCTCTGATGAAACTCTTCACAACCAGCTAGGCACACGTACAAGAAGATGGTAAGCAGTCGCAACGCAGTCAGAAATATGTTCTCGTAGTAAGTCGGAAAACAAGTATTATGTTTTGCAAATTTGATGTGTGTTTAAAGAGTGAAATTGAGACTTATATAAAGTACTGGGAAGTATCGCCTATCGATAAAAAGAACCGAAGTAAAAGGGCATACCATGGCTACACTTTCACATGCGCGTATATGTGATTTCTCCTATCGTCTGGTCTCTCTTATGCTTTTAAATGTAGTATTGTATGACGAAATTTGGGAGCGCAAAATAGAAAATGTGGTTGGTACTGTTCCAGATCGCAGCGATGCCCTTGATTGGTGGATTATTCCCGTTCACCAATCACCGCCATCTTTTCACGCGGAATATCGCCAATCGGAATTTAACTTTAGCGCTCTACTTAAAAAAAACCTCGATTATTAAGAGGCGTTGCAAATACGAACCCTCCCATGATCACGACAACGAACGTTACAATGAAATTACACTATTAACTGAGTACTCGAATCACAACAGTTAAAGAAAGGATGCAACCGAGGCATACCAAAGATTAAAAGTAACCTTTTGTTCAAGTGTTAGTAGTTCCTGTTTGAGCGTTAGACAATTACTTTCATAATTGAACTGATTGTATTGCACACTAGTCAACGCACTTACCTTTCTTATGATGGCATCATCGTCGTCAGTTTCATCTAGTTGCTTCATCAATGAATTGCGATCTTCTTCGCTAATCGACTAAAGCACTGTGGGTTAATTACCTGAGTTTTCTCCAATCCCACACCGTATAACCGGAGTTCGCGTCCATTTCAGACGAAACTGACAATTTCATGAAGTGTGATATACACACATTTTTCACTCAACAACCACAACCGTGATAACGAAAAATAATTTTGCCGTTCTTTTTTGGTGAAAGCACCGTCCGCGAAAAAATAGGGCCTTTATTTTCAAGGTTGTATAAGGAGTTTCATTCGTTCACAGCGCGTAACGAATCTTAGCTAATATCCTCATCACGATCGCACCGTGACTAGCTAGTTGCCCGCCGCGCGACATATCATTAGAGCCTACTGACCTTCAGCCTTGTTCGCTGTTTTCGAATAAACAGTAAACCTTCGCTGAATTTGACTTTTGGAAGCGCAATAATTAAAAGTTAGCTACAATTAAAATGAGCGAACCTTATGGGCATAGGTATGCATTCATCTTGGAGTGGTTATAGTCGATGCCCACAGATGAGATGTCGCAATGCCAATCTAATAGTTCCTTGCATGCCTCCACTACTTCTAATGTTGAACTCCAATGGTTAAAATCCAGCTAACGGGTGTGAAGCAGTAGGAATGAAATGGCCGCGCCCGAAGGAATGTAGCAAAGTGCAGCAGCAAGTAGGAAATACAGGAACAAAAGAACTAACGGTAGAATCATGGTACAAGTCGCTAGCACTGTGATAACGAGGCAAACGGTCAGCGACAGCCGCGTGCGGTGGATCGATTACGCAAAACCGTTCCTACTGCCCGTCTCCCCCCAGCTAACTGCTTTCAGTTGGCAGCAATTCCAGCATACTTTTGAACGTGAGCTCGTAAATCAACAATTTTTTTTCCGAAGCACTATTGTTTCCTACATTCGATCTTCTATTTTATACAAGGCTCTACACGAATTCAACAATATACCGTAAACCTTTGTTCGTGGACGGTACCTTCACATTTTCTGTTAGCACTACTCGAAGTTATCAACCAAAACTGCGCTATGGTTCTTTTACAAACAAACGGTGCAACGCAGTCTAAAGTATAACAATTACTACGAAAGCTTTTTAACACACAAAAAATACAGTTTGCACAAGAATCGATTGACTGAGTAAGTAATCAATGAGGCATGCCTTTGCTCTCATGGTAACCTCCATCCACCGCAGGTACTATTAAGTATAGAGCCACAAAACCTAGAAAGTATAAGTTTTGTGACTCTAACAATGAAGTCATCATCAGGATGTGGTTCGCCGCAATCATTGTTTACTTACTCAATAAACCTCGCAAAGGAATTTTGATCTAGCGAGTGGGAGCTAAAGCTATGGTGCAAAAGCACGAACAACGTCTTAACGACAACGTGCTCGCCAAAAGAGGACTGAGCTGCTCATTGCATAATCTATCTGCGTTTATACTCAATAAGCGCCCATTCTGAGCACTAAGCGAAGCAATCGATTACTAATTCGTCACATACAACTCCGGGAAAACTTCCAACGTCAAATATAACAAATCTCTGCGCCGCAAAAGCAGAAAACTCATCGAAACTCAAAGTTTGCATTGCTTCAGAATCGATTTCTAAGCGTTATTAGTACTGAAGGTGTCAATCTTATGAAAAGTACTTACACAAATCCTAGTGAGCAAGTATTTTCTATGTTAGATAAGCTTAATTATTATTCCATAGAGACCTAACCGTGTGTTTAAGTATTCGTGAAAAATTTAATCCTCGTCATTCACATCAATTTCTTGTTCGATTTATTACACGTATAGAGCATGAACGGAACCCCTCTCACTATCCCGTTAACCAAAAAAGAAAAAAAGTACCTTAATTTTTTTGTTACTATTGTTATTCACTAGTTTTATAGAAATAAACTCATCTCATACTCCATTGTAAGCCACCAATTCTGCTTTCAATCATACAAGCCCTACCTCTATTCCAAACAATATGTACAACTCTCCTATTTGCTCAGTTATGTCCGCTAAGACGCTTAAAACCTCAGAAGAACACTCCTGTTCTGCTGGCTGGTACAACACTCTGGCGTATATCAGCAGAACTACCCCGTCAAACAAAGCGAGTCATACTGTAAGTTGAATTGTGGGTCCCAAATAGCCATCCTGATGTCCTAAAACCTATTCCGTATAACAGCATTCTGTTAATCTTCCACGATATTGTGGGTGAAAATGTAGATAGGTACCGTATAGTTACATCTAAGAGCTACGTTCGAATAATCCTTCCCCTTCCTGTGCCTACTCTCGTAACAAACGTGGAAAGTTCCAAGGGTATTGACGGCCTGAGATGAATGACTCCAAACTTCTTCATGCTCCTTACCTGCATGATGTCCAGCACATCCGTTTGGAGATCTTCTTCAGTGATATTATTGATAGTTGTCGTTCTAGTCAAACGGTCATAATAAAGCTTCTGTTGTAGTTGGATCAATTTCGAGGAAACCTTAATTAAAATAACAATTTGCAGAAAAAATTGAAAAGGAAAGTCTAAAAAATCCATAACATACTCGTTCCCGCTTGAGGGCGCCGTCCCATTCCAAATCGACCAGTCCACCCTTCTTGGCAATCGCTCGTTTCACTCTTCGTGCAAATGCAATCGCGTCCTCGCCTTCCTAAATATTAAAAAAATACATAATTACCTATCGATGATGGCATTTTATTGGGCGGCTTCCTTAGGCGCTGAAGATACTTCACACTCTGCGTCGAGGCGCGCGCGATTGCATGAGCAAGGTCGAAGCGACGGAAATAGCGTTCACAGGGAGTGGATGGAGAACTGCAGGGCAGGGAACAAACGATTTTCACCCGACCTCCTTGCTAAAATTCCTACCCAGCACAACCTCTCACTATTGCAGAGGAGCAAATATTATCAAGATGCCGTTCTCCGAGTATGAATCCAGCCTTGGAGCGTTGAATAAACCCCACATCCTTCAGCTAAACTATCGCAAAAAAGACCAGACTCCATGATTGCAAGATAACGGCACCAACATCAAATTATAACTAGTTTAAACAAAGCAGAGAAAGTACAGCGCATTTAGATAACTCAGACAACTCCTTTTTATTTCAGTGTAATATCTGGTGGTAAAGCGTGATACTTAGCAATAGCTTCACGTACCTCTTTGGTCATTGGTGGAAGATACCATACATCACAGATGATTGCCCATGATGTCATCATTCTCCATAAATACTCTCCGTACGACTGTTCACTGCTGTTCCAGAATGCATCGGTCAATCGGCTGTCGTACTTCATTGCTATCGGATATATCGTACTGCCAATCTGGAAAGGAAAGCACAGAATCCATGGTGCTAACGAAAAGTTCATACTCAAAGAAGTTGTATGATAGGTATGGATAGAAGCACTGGTATATGACAACCATTCATGTCAGTTCAAAGGGAGAAGAGGATCGAGAATGAACAAGCATGGCAACCATCTTATTATCATGCCTTTTTACTCGTGCTCAGAAAGTGTGAGAAAAGGTTCAAACGTCACAAAAGACTGATTCAAATCGTAGTGGGACATGAAGGGTGTGGCCCAAGCATGCGCGCGTACGCGTGGCGTATTACATAGTTATCGAGAGTAGTTCTAGCAGAGAGTAGAAAATGATCATTTCATAACTTTATCATTTTCTTTTATGAACCTTTTCACACCTAGACCAATAAAAGAAACACGGAAGGCAGCACCGTATAACAAACAAATAAATACCAAAAGGCAAATCGTACCTCGAACGATCCTTTCTTGAACATCATAACGGACGTATTATTGATACATGTACCCTCTGGGAAAATGATAATAGGTAGCTTGTTCTCATCCTCCACATGCTCTCGCAGTCTGAATAAAAAATTATGTAAATCCCAGAAGAAATCCCATCACATCCCAAACTTGACCTTTTTGCAGTTGATACAAAGGGCACATGGGTGGAAATGCACGAGTTCTACAGCAAAGCACTCTTTTTTTCAGCCACAACCACTTAGCGACAAATGCGAATACCCTCGTGTTAGAGCGATCGTGAAGATGTACAAATAGAAAGCATTGTACATCTGGTGGGAACACGTTGTAGATATTGCACTCATAATGACGTTTGAGTATGCGTTACTAGTAAGAATCCCACCCACCTAGACGTTCAATGCACGTAGCGAAATATCGGAGGCCACTACTGAGCTTTCTACACATATATGTTCTCCACAATGTAATCGAGTAAAAAATGAAAGTTGTCAGAAGATCAAATTGTTTGAAGAGTAAAAGAACACAATAAAAAAGATGTACGTAAAGCATCAAGCGTAAACATCGAGAAGCACAGTACACCTTTTCAAAAACAAAGCCTTTCAATAAATCCTAAACAAACTTATATCGTTCCGTTCGCTATGTAAATAAACAACCTTATGCAAAACGGTTGAGAACAGTATGAATAACACTATATGATTTAAAGTAATGAGATAACTTCGTGCTTATGCACAAAAAACCCGTATCGGCTGAATCCTATCAAATTTTGCGCAAACAAAAGAAAATTCCAGTCGAATAGATTAGATAGCCAATAACAGCTTTAAAAATTGAAAACAACCATAAAATAATCACTACCTTTGCACCACCTTCTTCCTATCAGCAGCTTCACTCCGTTCAAACCAGATATGGTGTTCTGCACGGCTCAAAGAGTCCTGTATAAAGCCTAAAAACAGCCATCGTCATAGTAATCTCGGGAGACAGAGGAAAGGCAACATTTATCAAATAGCAGTTGCTTTCGTAAAGTGGAGCCGTGACGTGGCATTTCAAAAGAAAAAAAAGAAACAAAACCAAATAAATAAGTAAACCAACCTAGAAGGCCTCCTTGTTTTTGTCCGATCATTGCGTAGCAATTATCACAACTCAACACCATAACATCAATTGGTGATGTGTGATTTGCGACACAAATACCTCCTTTCTTAGCCCGATTTTCCCTGCAACCAACTACTTAAAAAAAGGATAAAAAGTAAAATTACATCATCTTCAGACTTGGAATGCCTAGGTGGCAGTAGGAACAACTGAAATTATTGAAGCCTATGTTAAATTCCCAGTGAAACGACGCCATATCACCCCTGCGGATATAAATTTAAACATCTACTAATCATTCTGCTACCGACTTCTGCGGAGTAAAAGACTGGCGTTCAGACCACTTCATTCAACGCAAATCTATCTAAGCGGCTCGTTTAGCTGTTTTTAGCAGAAGACTACAAATGAGACGACTATTCAAAACCTAAAAATAGCAACAGCATCCCTTAAAACCCACATATAAGCGCATCGGCTACAAGCGGCTTTAAACTGCTTGAAAATAATAACTAAAACGCTAAAAAAAGCTCTCAAACATGCACGATATCTCTGCACATCAGTGAAAACGGCATAGTTTTGGCTGAATCGCAGACAAAAAAAAAGGAAAATATTACGAAAAAAACAATATAACGGTCGATAGAACGAATAAAAACAGAGGAAGGTGAAAAGTGGGGAAAACCTACTGGTCATGGAACCGTATAATGCTGGAAAACGATCGCGAAAATATCCGCATGCTCATGAGCATAACATGGCGATTGAGGAACTTCCGTATTCTGCAATAGCAAACAGCAAAAATATGAAAAAAAAACAAAGATAGAATAATTTTAAGATTCCTACAAACCTTTGGTTCGGAACATGGCCTACGATATAACAGACACCGCACATGGTCGTTAAGCCAAGAATGAAAAGTAAAATCCGAATGGGAACCAAGACCAGATACCGAAATAGGAAACCAGCTGCCCATAAAAGCGATAATTTCCAGCTGAAATAACAAATAGAACTCGTTAACTTACTAGACTACATCTAAAACTGGCCGAATGCCGAAACACTCTCAAAAACCCCTGTTACATAAAATGTACAAAGTAAAGTAATGGAACTGAAATTGATTCAATCTATTTGCAACTCCATATTGCCTTCTCCACCAGGCCTAAAATGGACAGGAAACTAGTGCATGCACTAAACTAAAACTAACTTCAGAAGTAAAAGTGGAATGAATGGAAAGAGTTCGACAGTTGGATGATTCCCGAAATCACGGCCTCCATGCCTAGGAGCAGCTGCACTGGAATTTCATCAAAGGATTGATTTAAACGAGCGATTTCTAAACTCCATATTTACACAGATGGTTTATACTCGAGACGATTGTACTCCACGTCGCCTGCTTCATCCTCATTACGGCTCATCTTTAAACATGCTCCGAAACAACAGTTATTACAACTGAGCGGACAACTCTTCAATCCTCACTCGTTCATAACAAATGCCGCCTCCTTCATATACGACACGCCCCCCATCTGCACACACATTATTGACGGCAAAAGACGTCTTTGCTGGCCTCGTCGAAGCTCGGACTGTTTCAGTTCCAATAATCCTCGCTGATCAGTACAGTAATCGAAGACGGTTTCGAAAACTCTAACTTCAAGAAGCGAATGGAAGTTTCACTATCACCGACAATCTTCAGAAGTTCATTTCTAACTAGTAAGTGGTAGTAAAAATTAGTAAGAGGTGATATTGTGACATACTTGATGTATTGAAAAGAATATCGTGTCCTCGTAAGGAGGTTCCATGACGGTAACTGCTCAGCCCGGAATCGACTTGTTACTTGATCCTCAATTATAGCCTCAATACCAGCCTGAAACAGAGAGGATGGAAATACAAAGATCGTAAAAACCAACTGATACAAAGTACTCTACTTTATCGACGCAGCCATACCTACCGCTATAAAGTCGATACTGTCATCAACCACAACGCTGACAGTCGTTTGTCGACATTCAGGCTCATCAGTTGAATGAAGTTTTGAATCGACCAAATCAGATTTTTCACGATGAATGATACCTCCAAAATATAAAGACACGTTCTCGTCTATCACTAAAGCGCTATATATTTGAGTGAACATTAAAATTCGAGAATAACTGGTAGGAAAAAAAAAACAAAGTAAGCCAGAAACACACCAAGATCACCCGATGAGTGCCGTTTTTTTATACGGAATGGTGGTGATTCTCCAGACGTGCCTGATTCATTTTCGTCTTCCAGATATTCATAACCATGCGTAGTTTGGGCACCCCACTGAAATATGTTATACGTCATTACAAAATTGAAACACAACATGCTGACTCTTATAATACAAAAACCTCTCCAAGTAAATAGAAATCCTCGCACGTTTGATAATAACTGACGAAAATTAATCAAAATGCAGATTTTAAATCTATTCGATTTTTTGAACATCTGAATAACCCAAGTTACTGTGCTACATATTACGGAGAGACGGGCAGTAAGAATGGTTTTGGGTATTCGAATCGCCGCGCGCGGCTGCCGCGGGCCATTTGCCTCATTTTAACAGTTCTAGCGTTCTTCATACAGCACAGCTCAATCGCTATGCTATTATCACTTTTGGCATGACCTACTGTTAGCTCTTTTGTTCCTGTATTACCTACTTGCTGCTGCATTCTGCTGTCCCCTCGCACGCGGCGTCTCTCTCGCCGCGACGCGACAATTTTGTTATTACTGCACCACATCCACATCACGCATCCTTCTGTCTACAGAATTTATATCAGACATAACCTCATCAAACATTGAAAATAAGAACCATTTTTATCATATTTGGTTTCCGAGAATCCTTTCTAGTAAGCAATTTTTTTCTAACAAAAAACAATCAACCCCAGCAAAAAAAGTAAGAAAGTTCGAAACCTTGACAAATTTGAGTGTAAAATTTTTAGGTTTCGATTTTCGATGTTCTAAAAAGTTCCAAATAGATAATGTCTCGAAAAGTCAATTGCGCTAGATGAAATTGAACGAAATTGGCATATGTGATTGATAGCCGTGATTGAGAGTGAAGGACACAGGCCCGAATGGATACGGTTATAGCGACCGCCGAAATCTAAGTACATGATGAATGGCCTAACATTCCGTTTGAAAAAGCAGAAAGAACGAACAGCGAACACTTCGTTTCGGTTGTTCGACGCTGTTGATAATAAAATGTGCAATTTATCTAGTTCAAAGGAAAAAGGAACAATCCTATAGGAGTTGAAGTGAAAGACGATTCTTCAAAAGGAAAAAAAGTAGAACAGTGATAACTAACTGTGACAACAATTGAAAAACATTTAAGCTCCTCAAAACTTCCCATTATTGGAAAAAAGAATCTAAGCAAACCTTCAAACTTGCTACACCCCCTGCCGATTCACAAGACAGATACGATTTTAATCTTACTCAGAACTCTGCAGATTCTTACTTAGCAAAAATCATGCTATACAAATCTAGAATATCAAATAATAAAAAAATAATTGAAGTGTCAAATGAATATAATTTAACACTAATTAGAAAATGAATAGTAATAAGAAAACCCAATATTAAAAATGGGAGGGGCGATATTAGGCATGCATAAGAGCCAGATGTAAGCTCCCACGTAGTCTGATTCGGCATGGACTGCTGCAAAGCACAGGATTAACACATTGGTCATTTGAGCGACATTGGAACTACAGGGAATCCACCAATCATAGAAATGCTAGGCACGTGACACCAATGCTACGCTTTTTAGCAACATTCCCGAGAAAAGAATCCAGAACAAAAGAGCGATCACCTTAACTCTAACAAAAGCCCTAATAACGCTATCAATGGAACAAAAATGTCAACAGGTATCAAATAAAAGCAAAATAATGAAATGGGAGACGGGCAGTAGGAATGGTTTTGTGTAATCGATCCGGTCGCTGATCATTTGCCTCATTATAACAATTCTAGCGTTCTTCATACAGCTCAATCGCTATGCGACTATTACTTATGGCATGACACTACTGTTAGTTATTTGTTTCTGTATTTCTTACTTGCTGCTGCATTATATTCATTCCTTCGCGCGCGGCGTCTCCCTCGCCGCGACACGACAATTTCGTTTCTACTGCACCACACTCTGAAGAAATGCCCCTCAAATTTGATGAAAATTTGAAAAACGCATTAACACCAACACGTAAACAACGATGACGTGTTGCCGTAATGGGACAATGGAGAGGCAGCATGCAAATCGAAAACGAAAACATGAAAATATCCATAAATATATGTAGAGAAAGGAAGAAAATCTTTAAACAGGGAGCGTTTCTGCTCTACAGTAAGTGTTCTTGCGATATTGCGGAATAAAATCTTAACAACCGCACAAGCCGATTTGCTTGAGCTGCTTCACAACCATCACTAGATCACAAGAAAAAGTATTAAAAAATAAAAAGCAGGTAAAATAGTATATATGATCAGGAGTAAGTCAAATAAATAATATTAAAGCTAACGTATGCAAAGGCAAACCTCAAATATCCGTGTCAATCCTTCAACAAACAATTCTCGAATTCCTAGTGTTCCACCAAATGATGCGACTACAATTACTAGTAGTACTGTGATGGTTACTGGTGGAAAAAACATCAGAAATAACCACGCCACCATCTTCTGCAAACAAACAACCGATTGATGGCGAATAAAACGACTTTTAACATCAATAACGAGCATGAACACTCAGTTTTAGTTGGTAAAAAGCAATAATAGCGAGTAATAGGAAGAGGTATGCATGAATTTTCAATAATTGGAATGAGCGACGATAATTTGGACGCCAGATGAAACGAGGCTGGATGACGTTTACTTTTCATGCCCACTGCTCTTTATTGATCCCAAATAAATCCACAACGTAAACAATGTTTTGTTGCGAAGTCACATGGGGATTAATAAGTCGATTTCTTAGGGATTACAAAGAAACCTATGAAAATCTATGAGCAGATAAAAATAAACAGAAAATAGAGGCTTATAGAATCTGCACGGCGCTACTGTATTAAATTAAATTAAATTGAGCAGAGCGAAAGCGATAAAATCGAGTCCCCTATAATTTGAGAGAAAATTGGAAGGAAAAAGGCTGTAAAAAACCGCTCCAAAACGAGAATGTGACATTTTTGAAACGATTTCGTAATTTCCAGCCATGTGCAATGCTTTTCGAAACTCTTCGTATCGAAGCAGTTGAAAGGCACCAGCCAGGTGAATCCAAAAGTTATGGTTGATGTTGAGAAACGCGGTTTTATTCACTTATTCTTCCCTTTATTCCCACCCCCACCCTTCGCATCAGAGGGCTGATTCACAACTATTCATATCGCAACCCTTTCTCAGCTAAGCCGCCTGTGAGAACGAAATGGGCCAGCTCCGTCTAACCTCATTTACAGCCTTATGCCCTTATGGCCCCTCGCATTCAACATTGTGACCAGCGTCCAGCTGCTACACCCTCAAAAGACCAAATGGCACCAGTAACTTGTATTGCTGAAAAATAAGCAGGAATGTACGAACAGCTGACACAGAGTTAGTGCAGATTATGACTGAAGAAAACTACTACTATTACTACCCAAAGGATAAGTTCGTCTTTGCCCCAAGTTTCATACTTTACTACTTCTATACATCTACAATATTTCTCGTAAAAAAGGTAAAATTGACATGTAGCTAAACGCAAGTATAAAAACAGAGAAAAAAAGAAAAAGCTGGAACAGCTGGTAGTCAAAGCTGTGGAACTCTGAATATAACCGAACTTTGAAAAGCTTAGGACTATTCAGACGAGTGGAAGACGCCTACTTTTTTCTATGTGCACAAACTAGTATAGATAAAAGTAACTTTAGTTTGCAACAATTTGAAATGAAATAAAAAGTAGGTAGGAATATAAAGCGGTATTCATCTTGTGAATGTTCAATTTACAAGGGTTGATAACAAAATTAAGATCGGGGAAGAGGATATTCGTGAATATTGTAGTTATAGGTGATTTGGAACCGTAACAGTGGAGAAAAGAGGCTGCCCAGGGGTCCCTCGAAGGGGACCAGTACCTCGAAGAAAAAAACGATGAAAAATTTCTGAAAACTTTGTTCGAAATGCTACTTTCAGTTCCTTACTGTACTGTATTTGCAGTGTTAAGTAATGAAATATTGTTCAATGATAACATTGTAACAAAACCAGTGCCTTCTCTTTCTAATGTGTAGTCAGTCGGTTGCAATGTGGCTGCCTGGCGGATATCGATCAATGTGGGGAGAATTCACGGGAACGCAAAAGAATGTTCGAGACGGACGGGAGCGAATAAACGAGTCACACACAACAATACTCGTCCGGTATGAGGGACGTCCCTCATCAAGTAAAAAAAATCGATTTCGAGTGAGAATGTGAAGGGAGAAGAGGCCTAGGGTGACGTAGTAAAAAATGAAACGAAATCAACCACACGCCCTACGAAAAACAACCGATCGCACGGGAAAACAACTGAAACAGCGAAGATCACCAGCCATAGGGCACGTGGTCCCAAGGACGAGTTCACGGTCACGATCGGTTATTTGGATCTACTCGTAATCCTGTAATTGAAGCATGACTACCTTGAAACCACTTATTTGTGTTAAACCTTTTAGCGAGCGCATTTCAATCAATAACGGTAGTCGATCGATATTACTACATGGTGTTTTACTGAGAAAAAAGTAAAACGCCTATGACGAACTGCGACGAACGGCGATTGTATAACGCTTTCCTGATAAGTAACGATCGGCGGCAACGTTTCCCACTTTACTGTTGATTGGAACTTGTTTTACTAAGTGCACAACCTTGAAAGTATGAAATATTGTAGTGAAGTAAAGTAGGGGCATGAAATAAATCAAATCAAATAAATATCAATAACAGGATGAAAGGGAGCGAATGTTGACGTTGACAAATGACCACCTCGCCGCGAGGGGTCCCAGTTAATGGATGCCAGCTATCTTTAAGTCAATCATACTGGTAATTGGGTAGATGACACTGAAAAAGTGCTGCTGATGAAACCAGCGACTTTCTAGCGCAGTGGAAACAGAAATGTAGCCAACCGACGACAACGGGTTGACATCGAAAGGTAGAGGATTGCACTTTGCTTCTACTCTGTGTAAATTGGCGGCCTATCGACAATCGTGATCACTTCATTTTAGCCCTGCCCCACCGTAGTCACCGATTTTTTCATAAAAACCTGTTGAAATGAGGAAAAGTAGAAAGAAAAATGAAAAAAGGCAAAAATCATTTGAAAGTACCGGAAAGTATCGTGCATTCTATCATTTGAGCCATTTAATTGATTGATAGGATGATCAACCCAATAGGCGTAATGATTCGTCAGGTAAACAATCAGTACGGTAGGAAGATGAGGTAGGAAAGAAGTGAAGAGGAGGAATTAGTGGAAAATAACTTTCAGAATCGAGCAAGTAAGTAAGTAACCGTTAGAATCGAATATTCTAATGTTTGCACTTCGAAAAAAATTTGGAGGAACTCGGAATCTTTTTGGATTTTGTTTCTTCTGTTTGGCCTACGACAAGATGGGCAACATAGATCAGTAAGGACAACTACAAAAGGAGAATTACCCATTTCAAAAAGAAGAAAATCAATAATCGTGGACAGAGAATCTGTTGATGTGGTGGTTCTGCTGGATGGACTTGTGGACGGGACCATCCCTACGATTGTACGGGAAGGTTAATTGCCCTTAAGGTACGTAAGAGGTCTCGGGTTATCTTATCAACCGGTTAAGGCCATCTACATAAATGTGTAATATGTTCTTTTACATGGAGTGGAGTGATGAGAACATCACCTGCCGTTCTTTATCGCTAATCGAATAACGTTGAACTTTTGATAGACGATCTCTGACCCTCTAGGAATTAGGCTTCCCAAATGAAAGAGAAGAAACAGGGGAAACAGTCACTGTAAAATAAATATTCCTAAGCAAATACTATCGTCCATGTTTTTACTTTTGTCTAAAAATTTTGAACAAAGGCTGTGAGGAATTTACACCAGACTGCGACAGAGGCGTGCTTAAGACAGCTGTGAATGGTGGAATGGCTGCAACCACCAATCACAGGTCTTAGGAATGTCAATCCATTATAATGGACAGCAATTACAATGATAGACAACACGTTTAGTGTAACCCTAAAAGTAGCGAAACCTCATATTAATGTAGAACAAGTAAGAAACCATAACATTACTTATATTCAGACACTTGGTAATGATTTAGTTGATGGACAGCAGGAGAGCAAACGTACACGTATAAATGACACTTCAGATATGGTGAGCAACGGGTCTGGTATCTTCTCCCCGAACGGCGTTTCGCGCTCGCCGCACTCGATCGCGCGCTATGAAGGGGAATATTTGAATTTCCAGTAGAAGGATACGGCAGTCGCCGCGGAACCACTGCCGCAGGCCGTGGGAATTCGGGGAGAAGTTCCGCCACCCGGTGAGCAACGATACATCTCTTTGACAAGTGATGTGTCGAATGGAAGCTACGAGAAGCAGGGAAGAAGGACTTTTGGGTTGGATGCACTGTTACTCGTGATAAACCACTACAAAAACACTTAACCCACATTGTTATTTGCTGTAGACTACACTCTACCCCGGCGTGGAGTGCAAGGAAAGTGTAGTAAACCAACCGTCAAACCAATGAACGTTTATCACATCTTCATTTTCAGATAGGGGAGCATAGATTGAATATTTGAAAACAATGTAGTTCACCAAGAATCGAAAATTTTTACAGTATATGACAGATAAGATGTGATAACAATGAAAAATTGACTAGAGTTTAGTACATATCACTTCTTGATTATATAAGTGATTATATCTGTACTACTGTTTGATACTATTTTCACATCCTATAAAAATTTGAAGTTTAAAGTTTTCGGCATTAATCAATCCCGTCTGAGGGATGCGCCCCGCACTCGACTTCAATTCAGAATCGTAGTGGCGTAATGAGTGCGTATGTGGCCTATACCATGACCAGCCAATGTACAAGTCAGTGCTTTTATCCTCCCAGACGAGTCTGGTACTAATACCGACCTCGGAGGGATGGAAATCTTGGTTGGCCTAGGCGGGCATCGATCCGGGATTCGAACCCGTGGCCGTCACACCCTATAAAAAGAAAGTTATTTAATGTAGAGGAGTACAGAATAGTTTCACTCGTACACTCATGATTCGAAGTCATCGTTCAAATTATAATGAAGTAGGAACTGTGCACAACATCGGTCTAAAGCCTCTCGAATGGAGAAGAAAAAAATTTGATAAACTTGTGGCATAAAAATTTTTAATAGCACAACTAAAAATGTTTCTAATTTTTTACAATTGTGTATGCTTGTACGCGAAGTTCCTCAGCTAAGACTTCAGAATTAGGCCGGGCTTCGATAAACGACGTCGGCCTCGTCCCCCCCCCCCTCCTCCTCCCCACAAGTTATTGAAGTTATTGTACTTTTTAGAAATCTATTGTCAAGTTGCTTGACTTGGTCGAGTTTAGTATAGTGTTGTTTGTATTCAATTCTTTCATTAACGGTTCTGTTATTATAGCTCATTTCACATGCTTACAGATGTCCGTTAGTAAATAAATAAATAAACATCATTAATAGAGTAGAGTCTAGTCTACAGTAAATAACAATCAGAGCTAAGCGTTTTTGCAGTGGTTTATCACGAGTGGTAGGGCATCCATCCCAATGCCCTTCTTCCTGCTTCTCACAGCTTGCACTCCTCGCAACACTTTTCCGAAGAGATGTATTTTGCTCACCATATTTGAAGTGTCATTAATACGTGTACAATCGCTCTCCAACTGCCCATCAATACTAAACTACACATCTGTCATTACTAATTTACTCCTGATCGGAATTTCGATACGTGGAAATCACTAACAGTTGGAATTATCGGATTGCTCAGCCTCGAAGTTCTTGAAGCCTTCCTTGCTCATTAAACCCGTTTTGGATACGGCTCCACATTAGACGTCTATCTAAAATAGTAGTGGTGCTGTGAATAACTGTGTGCCCTAGACAAAGAGTTTCGAAGACCAGTCAATGTACCCGTCAGCACTTATCCTCCTAGACGAGTGTGGCACCAATTCACCAATCTTGAATGGACAGAAGGAATGCTCAGATTGAGCAGGTATCGTTCCCGTTCCAGGAACGTGCTTGTACTAGTTGTGCCACTTGTCACTATTCCACCTCCGCCCACCATCTTAATAGTTTCATGAAGGGAAATGTTCTGAACGGTACTGGTGAAAGGAGAGATAGGATAAGAGTGGTTTTCCTACTTTACTAGCTCTCTTGTTGGCCGCAAACCAGACACTAGCCAATTGTACCCACATTGTGAAACTAAGCGAGCCAGTTTCTGAACCGAGATGGCAAACGATTTTCTGTAAAGGTACTCCGCCACAGAAGATCCCTCTACTGAACATAAGTTGCTCGTCATAAACGTAATATTCGAAATTTTACCTTAATTACTTTCCCAAAGACTACTTTACTCTAGAGAAACTACATCATTGAGGTCTGGTAGATGCTGCCCATGGAATTGCGGAGTGTTTTCGAAATTTTGTAGGCGGTTGCTCCTGGCTGTTCGCAATGGCCGATGTAAAAGTCAATGCTTTTATCCCCCCCAGACGAGCTTGGTATCAGCTAACCTACCCTGGAGTGATTGAAGGCTTGGTTGGTCTAGGCGGATATCGATCCGACATTTGAACCCCTGACCATGCGTGTGTGATAGTGCGCCATTTGCCACTACACCATCTCAGTGCGACCAAAGAGCGTTCCCCTTTTAGAATGTCATCTCAGACGGCGAAAGTGACGAGTGATGGGAATCGCCGAGTTAGACGGCGTCGGTTCCCCTTTACTGAACAATGGGGTTTCATAACTAGAGGCTATATTCTTTTGGCAAGAATTATTTCGACAAAAATTCGAAGTGTTAAAAATTTTGTACTAAGAATATGAACACGATAGCAAGGGTGATAATATGAACACGGGTGAAAATGTAGTTGGGGGGTGCCAGCGCCCTTTTGTGCTCCGCGTCTCTTCATTTTCACGCTATCTAATCACCTCACCCACCCCGGAGCTCCTCCCCTTCTAAAAGTTAGGGAAGGAGCTCCGGGGTGGGTGAACCAATTGGATGTTCAATTCTTACTCCATCCCAGCTTTTTGCACGAAATAATCATCTCTCCCACCCCGGAGCTCCTTCCCTAACTTTTAGATGTGGAGGAATCCATCTCTGCCGTCTATATGCAATCTGCCGCCGGTGCCAGAGACGGAGAGCACAAAAGGGCGCTGGCACCCCCCAACTACATTTTCACCTGAACACGATAGCAAGGGTAATAAACATCTAGGACATTTCCCGGGCAATCGACACATGAGTGCACCCAAGGGCACGAAACCGGCTTTCGCAACTTTGGCCGCGATGGACCAAATCCGATCTGTCGCTAGCAAGTGGTTGAGGCATTTTCAGCCATTGATCTATCTGTTTGTCAATAGTCCCCATGTCAATTTGCGTCGGAGCACATTTCCATTTTCCGAATATGAAATTTATCAGAAAAACGACATCAAACAACAGGACAACAACTGCGAACAACAACAGTGTCGGTTAACACTAATTAATTGCATAATGGTGTTTATATATTAACTACAGTAATACTAAATATTTACAAGTTGTTTACAATGCTTCGTAACAATTGTACATGTACATTTGGCTCATAAAAACTAAGCTACAGTAAGATGAGTAGCAAGCAAGTACAACTCATAATGGGATCATCTCGAGAATCGAAGACTCACTGCTTCTCAGTCTCGTTGAGGGGTTTCTCGCCCACCGAGACTGAGTAGGGTTTCTGAGTCTCAGTGCCTGATTTCTCAGCTTCGGCGACTGGTTTCGCTGTATCGGTTCGTTCAATAGGAATAGTTCGTCCAGAATCCACTGCCCTCGCTAACTTCGGCGCTTCAATTGAAAGATGGCCGTTGTCGGAAAGTGATGAGCGAACAGCGTCCAGATTGACGTTATCCGGTAGAATCACACGTCGAACAAAGGACCTGAAGGCGAAAATTCTAACATTCATATTTCCTTCTTGATGGATAATGAAGAGGTAGAGGGACTCTCCCAGAATATGAATGCGTAGGCTTTTCAAATGCAAGTCAAACATTCCAAACCTAAATCCCACTGTTGGCAAATTCACTAATTCCCATTCCAAGAAGTTCGCAAAAAAGTATTTCCTGCTTGTCCCACTAATCAAACAACAAAAAAGGAAAAAGGAAATCAATAGGATGTACCCATGCTTACCTCATAGAATAACCGTTGTCTTCCTGTACTTCTTGTTTTCCCTCAATCGTTAACTGACGGCCATCGAGATTTACTTTGAGGTTCTCTGGCTTGAACTTTGATACATCAATGCATACGGCGAACTTGGAATCGTTGTTAACGATCTGAAAGAAAATGGAGTATAAATTGTGTCAAGAAGGTATTTTGGGAATAGCGATAGTTTATCATATTAAATTTTTGAATTCATTAGATGTGGAGAACAAGAATGTCACTGGGTATGATGCAATTGAATGAAATGGTCGCTTCGCGGCGAAAGCGACGCCGCGCATGAAGGAATGTGGTAGAATGGAGGGGGAGCAGCGCGTCGAGTAAAGAATTCAGGAACAAAAGAAGTAACAGTAAAACTATGCCAAAAATAGTAATCAGTGATTACATATCGATCGAGCTGTTTGATGAACGCCAAAAGTGCAAGTTTTTGCCCTGAGTATTCTGCCTCTTGACATCTACGAAGAAATACTAGTGAGACAAGAAAAAACCCATGAAATATAAAGATTTTGAGCAACCACTCAGCAAACAAGGTAAAAAGGAAATTTGATCAAGAAAGGAGGGACGATTTAAAAAAAAAAAAAGAAAAAAATAGAAACATACCTCTTTAGCAGACTCCTCCGTTTCCCATGGAACACCGAAACGATGAAGCGGACCGAACATCATCGAATCCATATAACGGAAGTCTCGCATGGCTTCTTCGACGAAGCGAGGTAGGAGCGAAGTAGGACGGAACCACAGGGCCATTTCGAATTGAGCACAATTCAGACAGATGACTCGTGCCCAGCTGGCGCGATTAAATAGTCGCCGCGGCCTGCATTCGCGAACGTTCGCGAAAGTGCGATCCCTGCGTCTCTGCTATTGTCGTGCTCTCTCGTCATCAAGTGCCGCGTGCCGCGCCTCGAATGTTCCGCGCGTGAAAACATGTGGCGAAATTGTTTACTACTTTGTAAGACACGTCTACTAGAAGGTTCTCAGTTGCTCTTGACTATGCCAACGCGATCAACTTATCATTGATAGTGAGTCACTATGAACATGAGGTTCTGGTAAAATTCTGTCTGGAACAATAAGGATGGATGATGTAATTAAACACTTAGAAGTACTTCAAATGTTAACCTTGAAAACCTGTAATTGCGCCAAGCACTTTTTAGCAAGCTGTGCGCTTCTGAAGAAGTTAGACTCCAAATCTGTTCCAAGATAGTCCATGTTTGACTTCAACTGGTTCTTGCAATCTTGGCATTATAGTTCAGTCGGACATTCTTCAAGCCTTTCATGTTTAAGCTTTCTATTAGGCTGACGTTTCAGCTTCTTCGCCTGAAGAATGCGGAGAAGCCGAAATGTTAGCCTAATAAAAAGCTGCACCTCAAGAAGCTTGAAGAATAATCCCGATATTCCAAAATAGTTGGATAGTTTTGAAACATTCTACCTTGCCACCTACATTCAAAATTAACGAATCATCTCATTAAATCGCTATCTTTGCCGACACCCCTGCGGAAGTGGGAAAAAACGGCTTGCTTCTTGAGCTGTCTTGTTGGTGCAGTGCGCCATGCACCCCACCACCATTCAAATCTTAATGGTGTTTGGATGCGAGCTTGGAGCTTGTGAGCACACAATATTTAGGAAATTCCATGCAACACAGCTTTAAAGTGCAGCGCAGGTGAGTTCCTTAAGCCCTACTTGCCTGGTTCCTGTGCTCACTATAGAGACTTCTTGGTTTCAGATTAGATTTTACAAAAGTCTGCAGAAAAAAATGAGGGAAGTATCTTCAAAAGCCTTCAGCAGCTTGTCAGAGGGTCTGGCTGCATCTTCGGTGACGAAACTGCAGTTATAGGAAATTTTGTTATGTTGTGTTATGAAAATTATGTTAGTTTTCTGTGTCACACTTCATGTGGGTCACCCTGTAAATGTTAGATAATTTGGTACAGAAAAAAGGTAATGGTGTTGAGGATATTTACCTAACGATGTCTTTAGAATTGCATCAACCACGAAACACAATGCTGGTAACCGTTTTTGTTTATTTTGCAAGAAATTCTCGCGGAAGATGGTCGAATGCCTTCTCCAGATAGACGAAGGCTAGGTTGCAAGTCTGCGCATTCCTCGACACTTCTCCATTACTTGTCTAGCTAGGAAGGTGGCCCCATTGCAAACCTTCATGCATGAAGCCGGACTGCCCCCCGGAACCGATTCTCTCAATCTTCAGTCGACCAACCGCTCATACAGATTCATCTGTGAGCAGTCAACCTAATTCCCGGTGTTGGAACACCCCATTGCGCCCCCTTTCTCCTTGAAGATGGGAACGATAGTACTGCTCCTCCACTCATCTGGAATCCTTCCTTCAATGGTGACACTGTTCAGTGGTCACAGTGTTTAGTGGTAAGCCGCTTTGTCTCGTGCTCTCCGAGCGACGTCCATGCCTCGATATCGAGGACCAGTTGACTTTCCAATCTTCATCTTTCCTATTTCTCCTGCCACCGCATCCTTTTTCCGGAGTTTGATGGTGCCAGCCGTTGCCTCAAATAGGAGCTTTTATTTCGGGTGTACTCTTCGTTAAAGAGCCTGTCGCAGTGTCCCTTCCACCTACGCCTGGCCTCACCAGGCTTTTTTAGGATTGCACTCTCGCTGATCTCAACCGACTTCACTACCCCGATGTCCTGATTGTGAGTAGCCCAGTGACGCGCCTTCACCAGCCGGAAGGCGAATTTCTCTCCTTCTCGATTATCAATTTCCCATACATGACGTCCATTTCCGTATTCCATCGTTACAGCAGCCTTGGCGAGTCTCGTGGAAGTTCTGTAGGCAGCTAGGTCTTCTGGAGCCCGTGTAATTTGTCAGCGCTTGTGGGAAGACATCTTCTGCTTGACAACTTCCTGGACTTCATCGTTTCAGACCATTCCTAATTGTTCCCTCGGAATTCACCCCGAATTCTCCTTTCGTTTCCCTTGCTTAACATAGGATTACCTTTGAGGGGTTGCTCGAGGTCTGCTGGACTGGCACTTCGGGAGTTGGGAGTCCAGTTTCCAGTCTTTAAGGTGTTCTCTTTCGACCCGCTGCAGCTTCTACCGCCTGGTCCTCCGTTGCGTTCCTGTCCTCGACTTCTGATGAAGATCGATGGTTATGAGAGACCTGGTCTGTGGAGCCGGATCTCCGCCAGGCAGTACTTTAGGTCCTTTGCAGTCTTGAGGGAAGACCTTTTCACGAGTACGTGAATAGCTGTTTTTCCTTCCACTGCTATAGGTTATCTTATGAGTTTTCCTTTTCGCGAAGATGCTGCATACTGCCAAATCGTGGGATGTGGCCAGATCGAGACCCCTTTTTCCTCCTTTGTTCCTGACTCCTACTTCCTTGCCTCCGTAAATCCTCTGAGAGCTCCTTCGTTCACTTCCAAGGTGGCCATCAGGATCACACGCTATTGTGAAATAACCCTCTTCAGAAAATGATCGGATGCCCTCGTCATAGCTTAGATAGAATTCATCCTTCTCGTAGACGGGGCAGCCGGCTTGTGGTGCGTGCACGGATATTATTATCGAGTACACCGCTTTCGTGTCTATCCTAACAGCCATGATTCGACTGTTGATCCTTTTGACGGAGGTGAAGTCCTTGAGAGACTCCGCCGCTGCTATAGCCACACCATTTCGTTTGATGTCTTCTCTGTTATAATGGAGCCTGATGCCCTCTCGGATTTCTCTGACCTGCTCCTTTCTAGCGGATCGAAAGTATAGGACTTGGATGTTCCTTTGCTTCGTTAGAAGCGACCTGTCGGGATTTCCCAGTAGGCGATCCCACGTTTAGAGTAGCAATTCGATCTAACTTCTTTGGCCAAGGTCGTTCACTCCTCGCTAGCCCTCGCATACTGTCCAAAGGACTCAAGCGGGGAAGACCTTTCTAGTGGTGTGAGGCTACACCCTTATCCACTCGGCTATCCCTGCTTCGAACGGTCCAACCCAACATTGCCGTATTGGTGGCTCCTTTAGGTTTAGTGCGATGAGGTCTATTTACGTTACTGTTGCTGGCATGAGAGTACTCACGGGGAGCGTGTCAGAATCTAAGGTGGGGGTGCGGGTATTCCACTGTTGAAAAAGGGCTTTTATTTTGAAAACAGCGAGTCCATCCCCTGGATCCACCTGCTCCTCTGGGCAAGTACCGGTGACTTTTGGTCTGCAATTCACTCCCTTTTTCGCCACTTCAGGTAGCGTCACATAGCCAGCAAGCGGTTAGAGTTCCTTGAAAGAGTGAGCTCTAAGTGCTGGAGATCCGTAGAGGGAAAAACCTACCAGTGTTAACCGGTGACTTCATCGAGTTCGACTACAATACTGGAAATATGCTTTTCTGATCTGAGTGAACTGTCGTTATCACCATCAAAAAAAACGCTCAGGCAGTCAACAACAGATATGATGAGGTAATAGACACTATGACGCGTAGCCATCTTGGCTTCTGCTTTCTCATCTTTCGTTTCCGGAAGTAAAAAATGTAATTGTTTGGGAACTGGTTTAAACTCGTGGTAGATACTGAGTAAAAAGTAGTCATGTTACAGGGCAAATGATATAAAACCTAAGGCCCCAGCAACGCCGTGAGAACACGTAAGCCTTTGGGTGTGAACGTCTACTAGACCGCTTTGGTGGTCATTATTACGCTTTATCTAGACAAGCTATCCTTTACGATCACAGATTCGCCCCCAAGAAAAATCTCATTGTCAGAAACAGTGTGCTGTGCCAGTAAGATTTGGCGAAATTTCCGACCTAGTCACCCGATGGTTCTCATCCAGCTACTGGCATTTCACAAAGATTCGTCGACGAGTTTGATGGGAATGTCTCTCACACTAGGCTTCGTACACTGGTGTGCAAAACTTAGGAACGAAAGAAACCTTCGATTACTGTATCGCTGCCAGATAGCAGAGCTCGATGAAATATATACCATACCAGGAGAGGACCATTACGGTATTTCTGATGAAACAATTGACAGAAGTCCATATAAGACAAACAGATGAGCCATTTTTATTTAAAGTTACAGATTACACATAAGACGTGACAGTTTATCCTAGTACCGAAAGAAAAGCAACGCAGCCCTTAATAGAGTGTGTGATCACCACGGACCTTTGCACATCAATCCCGTACTTTCCACGAGGTTTGTAATGAGTTATAGTAGTAGGGCATTCCTTTCCTCTATCACCGCAATTGACAACTGCTGGATGGTCACTGATGCATTTGGGCGTGCTGCAGTGCGTCTACCCAGTGCCTAGATCGGGGAGTGGCAGGCAACTCCATTCACTGGATATTCTCTTGTGCCAAGAGCTCTTCCACCTGTGCTGTTCAATGCGGTCGCGCATTACCACCCATGAAAAGTGAATTCACGGCTAACTGCAGCCCTGGAAAGACGCACATCAGGAAGGAGAACCCGTCACAGTAATGCCGACTAGTAAGGGTTCCACGCTTAAAAATCTGGAGGTCAGTACGGCTACGCGGTACGATGCCTCCCCATACCATAACACCTCGACCACCAGAACGATCGCATTCGACAGTGTTTCTGGGAGACTTGCGTGTTCCCACCTCTCGCCACATGAGGGTGCGTCCACAATCACTACTCAGACTGAAGCTGCTTTCATCCGAAATAAGCACATGACTCCATTCTTTATCGGTCCATTCGCTATGCTCCTGGCACCATCCTAAACGGTCTCGCCGATCCGACGGTCTAAGGAACACAACGTAGCGGTTGTGGGCCGTATAGTCCGCCATCGTGCAGTCATCGTGTCACTGTAGTTCGTGATATAGTAGCTTGCCTTGAATTCCTGCTAAATGTCATTGCAATCACAGAGGCTGATTAATGTGGATCTCTCCTTATCTGCTGCACAATGTAGAGGACATCCCTTGGTGCAGTTGATCTTGGTCGACCACCTCCTCTCCTCGGGTAGCTATACCAGTGGTTGGGAATGCTCTCCGTGCACGTGGAGCAACGCTGTGAGCGATACCGAGCTCCTGCGCTACATTCGTCATGGTTCGACGTTCTTTGAGTTTTTTCATGATCCTTCCTCGTGTTAAATCATCCAAATGATGTCTGCGTGACATGATGTATAAAAGGATTCCACCACAGTACTTTGCAGCTACTTGCTGATTTACAAAAAAAATTTTCCTACCTATCAATTGCCTCGACTTGCGATATATTTAGTATTTCGCGCCTTATTTGAACTATTCCCCCACGAAGGAAGGTCCATTCTTCCTGTGCATAACCCTTATAGGTCTGACAACATACTCCTACTACACTTTCGTTTATGTCCTCCCAGTCCTTAATGTTTTATGTCACATTATCCATCTCGTCCCCAAGTTCTGCACACCAGTTGATTCGAATCTGAATCCGACTCAAGATTTTTGCGATGGAAGAGAGCAAAAAGTTGGAAACTTGGTATCAATCAGGACTTGTAGTACTTCCTTAAGCCTGGAGCGTAAAAAAGGAATTCATTGCATGATGGCAATTACTTCTTATCCCCGATTCCGATCAGTCAGCTGAACGAGAAGGCGGTCGCATTTTAGGAGCTCGACCTTTTCCTGGGTTAATGATGGCCCACTGTATGATAACGAACTATCAAAACATGGAATGGCTCGCTGGAAGAATTGAAAAAGGCCCTTATAGCGTAAGCAAACAGTTGTAACCACAGCGCCTTCAGAGTGATTTCACGGTCTGTTTCTGTAATTCATTGCTTCAAAATTTCTGTCATAGAGTCATCATATCAGCCATCTACCTCAGGAGACCTATTGGGCTATAACTCCCTTCATGGAAACTTGGACTATCAGTTTTTGTTGTCCTCTACTTATCGATGCTTTCCCGTGCCAAAAAATTGTTACCCTTTGTGAGAGGGTGGCCTTTAAGACTTTTTGGATAGACTTGTAAATGAACAAGAAAACAGGGACACAAAATCTTGTACACGTGTATTTTAATTTATTTCAATTATTTGACCACTTGGAGTATCATAATGCCATTGATTCGAACTCGTCTTTAAGGGCCTGGAATGGAGAACCGAGCAGAGAGACACTGCCCCTGTAAACGGGCACAAGTGAGACACCTTCAACGATATCACCCTTCTAACACTATTGTACTCGAAATAAGATCAAATCTTTACTTCGAAAAGTACTTAACAAGTAAATCAATCACAGACATAAGTTATTTACAAGTTGCACTACATATATTTCGTAAATTCATAATAAAACGTAAGGATTAGAGCACCACCAGTTGAACGGAATGAGTTCGTTAATGCACCGCGATAGAAGCCTCGATAACCTTTGGTTCTGAAAAAAGGAGATTTACGCTTAGAAATTAGAAAAGTCATTATTTGAACGACAAAGCGATTGATTTGAATGGGAAACTTTCTTAATGGGACTATTTGTTCATTGGGCAAGTCAGGGAGGATAAAAGCACCGGGATTAACTGCAGCCGACTGGTCTCGACCTGAATTGCCTCCGAGGGGATGAAAGTTCGTGGCGTACTCTAAGTAATGGAATAACTTCAACCACTCATCTTTTATGGTTAAGCTACTCCGAATTGATGGAAATTCTAGCCAGAAATAAGCACCAACATTCATCAACCATTCGGACCACTTTCCATCAAAGTCTGAACTGAGGGGCGACCAAAAGTTCATTAATAGTCTATACAGTAACTGCTTTCCCCAAATTAATCACTGAGATTCTAGTGAAACTCATTCGGAGACTCAGAGTAAACTGCTCCCTGTATTATGAGTGAAACCCCCAGACAAATCAGTTGCATAATCCTTTGGGGTCGTTTAGCTGGATGGGGGGAAACTTGTTTGGGGAATGAGAGAGCTCTCCACTGCCCTCACACTTATTCCAGGACGCTCAAATTTTTTCGTAAGGCACTTTTAGTTGAAAAAAAGATGTCGTGACGAAATTCATTGGGATCATTTTGTACGACAGGGAAAAACTCAATATGACATTCAACCGGTTTCACTCGGCGCCATCGCAATGGGGTGCATACTGCTGTTACGTCAGAGAGCAGATTTTCCACCGCTTCAAAACCCAATCGAGCCCTATCCGGTTTAAGTACTAGTAAAAAATGAGATCACTCTCTAACCTCGCGATGTGAATCCAGCAACTCCATGAATTGCTGAACTTCTTCTGACGCTTCCCTGCCTGCATCATCATCTGCCGTCTAACCGTGTCCAGCGGGTAGCACAGCAGGCCCGAACAAACCAGGCAAACCTATAGCAGTAAAGGGTCAGTACATAAATTACTTACTGCCACTACAAAATTGAAGTTTGTGTATAGAGAAATTATTGATTTTTTGGAAAGATAAGTGCCATTAACAATTTAACGACCCGTGAATTCCAGCATGGAAGCTCAAAGCTACCCTTTAGGGTGGACATTGACCTAACGATACAGGCAGTGGTAGGCCGCCCATATTACTTCAGCCCATTACCAGAAGTTTACCAAGCTCAACCTTACAGCTTAGCAACAGCGACCAACGTCATGGAATTACTCTTCGATGACTTTACAACACATATGTAGAAAAAGCAAATGGAGAACCCACTCGGAAATCCTGTCGGGATTAATCACTCAATGAACAATAGGTCCCCAGAAAAATATTGCAACCGAGGAGGGTCTGCATTTGCAGCAACGTTTTCTACGTTCATGAAAGAGAAGGCCAAATTACTACAAACACAAGCGCCGTGTGTATAATGTGATTATTACAACCACTGTCGTTCAATAAAAACACAAGGGAAAGAGCCTGGCGCATTTCTAGTCTGCGTATGGTGCGAATCTGCAGTGTAACGCAGAGTGTCTTCTTCAAGGTACCCATAAACTAGCATGGAATACCCAGTGCTGCCAATCTCTTCGCCTCCCTGACGTCGGTGGACACTGCCATTAAATGCTCAATGGATGGGCCATACTTCTGGTGCACGTAAAGTAAATAAGTGGGTAGTGGAGTGAGAAAAGAGAAGCTATTAGGGATGCGTAAGGAGCATGCGTAACCCTAAGCTCTCTAGAATGCGCACAAATATGCACTAGAAACGATTCACTACGGCTTTGGTCAGTCTCCGCCCCTGAATGGACGCACCACTCGCGTAAGGTGCCGGCTAATGACGCGCCAATCGAGTAGGCTGCCGGCTGACACATGCTTCTCCTGTCGTCTGCGTCCTCTTGCCCTATGCACTATGCCGACGTGGCGTCTGGGTTCTAGAAAGCTTAGTGGGTAGAAAGGCACAAACCCAAAATTACTATCGAGGATTATGGCTGCGAGTTCGAGGGCTCCGGCGATTTCTCCCGCGTTTTTCGGTTACAACGACCATTTCAAGATAAGGCCCCAAACCGGTGCTCGTCTACAGGCCTACGTCTTGGTTCTGGTAAAAGAGACTGATTTGCAATAATAGGAAGTAGTAAACGTCATCTTCGATTTGTTCCTACTATGGTAATAGTCTAATAAAATAAGTTTTAAGGGCAATCTATCATGAAGTGACCCATCAAATCTTTCGAATGAACAATACCTGAGCCAGAAGCCATGTCGTGGAAAAATGCAATTGTTTCGGATCCGGGACACTTGTGCGAATCACGTCAAAAACACCAAAAAACGCAGCACGCGAGACGATGACAAATTGCACGGAAGCACTGAAGCCCCTGCAAACCACAAATGTCACGTATTATCAGTACGTGTTAAATGAAAACAGGTGATTACTCATTTAAACGAAAATATGTGGGAATTGCGACAAAACACAGCCACGCCCACCTGTACCAACCTAGCCAGCCCTCACGTCTTCGGATCGTCGCCAGACAGTTCATCATGCCTTTGAATTTTCTTGAGCCATCCAAATTTACATCAACAGCTACTCGAGTACGTGCAAGATCGAATGGGTATAGTAATAGAAGAGCGGTAGCGCCACCTAACCCTCCACATGCTACAGTTCCTGAATTAAATAAAAATTCAGTTAAAATAATGTTTTCGAGCAAGATTCTAGCTTCTGAATTCTACTAATCGCAAAATTCGCGGTCTCAAGCAGCAGCAGAGCGAACTTCCTATATAATGAGCATTTTCCTCAGTTTTGCACCAAATTGCAAGGAAGCAAAAAAGACTTTTGCAGCAGCATTTCCCATAGCCACAGCTGATCAATTACCAATAGCTTTGGTATTACAGTTTTCCAACAAAGTCAGTTATTGAGGCAGCTAATTCAACGAACGGACGAGTTTTTTGGAAGGCATGTCATTCAATAAATCGACTGGGATGGTTAAACGGTCCCATGCAGAAATCCATGTCGCTTTATGACGAAATACACGCCGACCAGCAGGGAAGCCTTCGCCTAGTAGTTCATATAGCTACACTGTAGGTGACGGAACTTCTCTCCGAGGTCCCATGGCAAGCGGCAGTGATCACACGGGGGCTACCCCACCCTTCATAGCGTGTGATCGGGTGCTGCGAACTCAACGTCCTTTTCGGGAACAAAATACCGGGCCCCTACAGTGTAGCCAAATGGACTTGAATGGTCCCATGCGGGAATCAATGCCGCTTGATGACGAAATACACGCCAGTCAGCAGGGAACCCTTCGCCTAGCAGTTCATATGGCTACACCGTAGCCAAGTGGATTGCCCTTCGGCGTCCCTGGCGCAGATAAAAGTTCAACTCCAGTCTGAATGAAGTCCTACTGAGGCCATGTAATTTGTAGCTCCATCTCCTACGATTCTTTGAGGGACTTGAGGTAGAGCATATCCCAAAAACGAAGTTTTTCGTCGAATTCTCCATAGTCCATTTCAGTTTTACAAAGCATAGTAAAAAATGAACGAAACTTCTCGAACCTGCTACAAAACGTCGAAATTGTCGTTGGCGGTCCACACCTTTCAACAGCAAACTTCGATAAAAATCTCTCAGAGCGAAATTTAGCGCGTGGTTCGGAAAGCATCTCATGACACCAGCGCAGTTTCCTCTCCATAACGATAGGACACCCTTGAAATGACATCGATTCATTTAAAGAAAGCAATTTCGTTTCGATTTTCTTACCTGCTCCCTAGATACCCGTCGGAGGCAATCCCGCATTCCATTGTATGGGTGACTCATCGTTCGCCCATGGCTTTCGAGCTAAAAAGAAAATTTTCCGTTTCTGCACGTATTCTAACCTACAGTTTCTAACCAAAGTAAAAAGCTGTGAATTTGATAAATTATATGGAAGCTGAAACCAGCTACTGTGAACGATTTGAAAAAAGAGGTGCGAACGTGACTGGTTCTTTTACAAGTAACACTACTGTAGTGGCTGAACTGTGAAACGCTTTGCATGTAGGCCAAAAAGGATGGTTAGTATTGAGGGACAAAGTACAACGGGAAAGGTCCAAAGGACATGATATTGCCCTTATTGTTGGATTAGATAAGGTTGGTGGTCAGTTTCGGAGGCCCATTACGAAATTGATTGGATGCGGCCGCTTGGACAGGTTTCGTCAAGTTCATTCGTATGTCCAAAATATCACCAAATATTCGATGTTTCGATGCGGTTCAGTTCACGATTGTAGAATCCACAGGGCCCAAGTCCTTTGGGTGATGGCGGCCAGCTGGGTGCAATAATCGGACGCCCAGCGATCTGCTCAGATGGCCCTTATTTCTGCACCAAGCCGTAGCATTCCCCAAATCGATTGAATACAGCGGAGGGTATATGGGCCGCGGGATTGCTACGGTCCCCTTCATGGGTCGTGCCGAAAACAAACAGGAGACTTGGACGGGGCATTGGCCGGTAGCCGAAATTGGGGTCCCTTTCAACTCATCACATCTTACGCTTGATTTCAGGCTTCCACGTCTACCCTGAGCTTTAGATCGGTACCAATCGAAAGTTTTAGTTTGTACAGAAACGGAAATAGATAATTCATTACAAAATCATGTAAATAAATAACACTTAGTGGATATACCTGAAGGAGAAGTTTCACGCGATCAATCGGAGCAGTAGTTGTCCTGCTGAATGCAGCAGCAGTTCCTCCTGCTAGACATTTCTTTAGTACATCCGCCGCATCACTAGTAGATGTTGAAGCGATTTCCATGATTGTTGTATACTTCCGATTACTTTCTGAGGAAATTCTGAGTTAGTAAACAACCAACAAACACAAAATTGTTGAAAAATTCGAGCAGAAATGGTAGAAAACGGCAAATCACGAACAGAACCCATGAATACTAGTTGGGTGGCTAGAGGAAAACTGGTGAATCTGTTGACTTGGCCAAGGTGCCATTAAAATCGAGGGGTACCACGTGGAACGGCTGCACTCTTGACAAAGAACGTTGTTCTTTTGCCATTACACTGACCGAGAGAATTTGCACGATGAGGTCAACAATTTACACTTTACTAGGAGCGTCTGCGTACACATTGTTTACTGGTTACAGGTTATCCGGTACAGTTCATAGATAAAAGTACAGCATACACCTTAGTACATTTTAGGATGAAAATGGGACATTAAGCGACAGTAAGACAGAAAGCAATGAAAAACTCGACATGTTTGGAAATAAACTGGGCAAGAACCCTAGGAAAAAACGGTTTGTTATCAGATGTTTCCAGAAAGTACGACGGTTATCTGATGGCCCTCACATGGATGTATTACAAGTAAAATAAACCAAAAGAAAGCGGTTACATCATATCACTCCAGACAACGGTCAATGAACGATCGCCACTCACAGCCACCCACCCAGCCACCAAGTTTTGCAGCTACTGCAGCCATGATTCAAGGACGGATGGATGTGTCTGGATACCGCCCTCTACAGTGTAATATAGTAAAAACACACGAGGAGAAATGACTAGTAAAAAGTTAGATGAAGCACGATTACTTATGACGCAAGCAGTAAACTGGTACCACTAGGGTACTCTGGGGAACACAAAGAACGGCAAATTACGTGCAAATGTAGAAAACTATGATGGTTAGGGCAATGTCACAGCTGCAGCCAGCGGTCCAGTTTGCAAACGAACCGGGCCGAACAGCCTGGCGGATGCTGGCTTGCACGATTTGCGAATGAGCGGTGTATCAGCGGGCCCCATAATGGTCACGTGATTGTCACGTGCACGTCACGTGATCACGTGCACAATGCCTTTCGATTGCAAATGGCGTGGCCATAGATAGGCCGAACTATCATAATCAGTGTATTTATGGAATTTAAGTAGTTACCGAACATGATGTATTAGCGTTGAGTCATAAGTCCTCCGACAAAAATGATAGTTTGATGGTTTTCTAGCGATCATAATCTTGAGAGAGGTGACAAAATGACGTGCGAGGCATTGTTAGATACGCATGGAAAGCTCTTCGAACGCATACTGGAGAAAGACCTAACTGGTTTCCTTTCCACCAACTATGCTCATGATTTCCAAGCCGTCGCAACTCCACATCCGCAACATCATATTTTATTTTTTATCTGGCCATGAACCGCGGCAATCGAGAGAGGTATGAAGGGCGTTTACAAAGCAGTGAGGTGTACAATTTACAAGTTGCATCAGAAGTTCACATCGGGCGACTATTCCGTCGAAAATGAAGAAAATCCGGGACGCGCAATGAAGTTGGATTTGAAGGTGCTGCGGAGCCAGGTGGAAGCCGATCCGTATCAAACTACTCGTGAACTGCCAGTCACCCTTGGGGAGTCAGTGCACAGTTCTTCGTGAATCGATGTCAATCGACAAGGTGCGAAAGCTCGGTCCATGGATGCCTCATGCTTTGAAGCAGTATGACATAGACCGCCGCGACGACGTGGCACTTTCTCTCCTCATGCTCAAGGGCACCACACGTGGCTCGAGTACCTAGTCACCAGGGGTGCGAAGTCGAACCTCTACTCTAACGTTCACCGGCGTGCTCAATGGATTGACAGAGGTGCGCATGCAAAAGACTCCCCCAATCCCAACGTACACGCCAAGGAGGTTATGCTCTGATTCTGGTAGAGCGTTCTCCGTGTCGAATAATGGGAGCTGCTAGACGAAGGATGCACATTGACCGCACACGTCTACATTACGCAACTGAGGAATTTGAAGGCGAATCCCGGAGCTACACGTCCACAGCAGCACAAAGTTCACTTCCAGCACGACAACGCTCGCCCTCACATTGCAAGAACGACCAAAACTGAACTGACGAATTTCGGCAGGACAAGTTTACCACACCAATCATGTTCCTCAGACTTGGATCCCTTGGATTACCACCTTTTTCCCCATCTTCAACGTCATCTGGATGGTCAGGGCTTTCAAACCCGCGACGACATCAAAATGGCACTGGTGCAGTTCTCCAAGGGCCAGCTCCCAGTGGTCTAAAGCAAGGGCATCTACGATTTGCCCAAGCAATGGCAGAAAACCATCGATGCCAATGGGGCATATTTCAAATGATTCGCTATTGTCGTTTAAAAATTGTGAGATGAATATTAACATTGCCAATTTGTCCGAGGACTTATGACTCAACCTAATACTTTGCCTTCGAAGTGCAGACGTCAGATAAAAATTTGTCTTGTCTGATGACTTATTATTTGAACATTTGGACTAGAAGGTATTCAGTTCTTAGTCGAGGGTGAAACGGGAAAATAGCGATCAGTTGATAAGCACCAGGTACCAGGGGGGGCCTAATTTGGCTTGACTGAGCATATTCCATAGGGTTGACGGGTTTCCCTGAAAAGGTGACCCTTGGAGATGAGCTTCGCACGTTCTCTGAGGTTGCAGTTGTAAGCAGGGGCAAAAAACATTTGATAAACAAAAGGAATTGCACTTCAACGATAACAAATAAACAAACAAACGAAACATTAGGCAGTAGAATAACCAGTTAATTCGATTACTGCAAAGAACAAGCACTAATCGCGACAAGAACGAGACAAAAAGCTTCCTTTTGGACGGTTTGCTATCATTCATCGAAGGAATTTTACATCAACGAAACGGGGAGAGAACCGGAACTGGAAATTAGGTGTACGCACGGCATTATTCATACGATTTCGCAAGTCACTTGCTTTAACCAGTACGATGATTACTTTCATGGTTTGTAAGTCGAAAACGGGCGGTGGAATGCCGAAGAGATATCATCCCATGGCCTGACAATAGCTTACCTTTTTATTAATCAGACTGTAACTGGTTTTTCAAATACTGGTTACGTGACGCGCTTATATACTGTAACAAAGTAGTTACCCTACAAAGAACGAGCAACTATCTGGTTTTTCGCGTTGCCTGAACACTTCTAGGTATGGAAACGACTTGAAACTATATCAATTGTATTCATATGACCAGTTAAACTCAGCCGTACCAGGCATGACACCAAAAGAACTTCTAAAGTTTTTCCTAGCTTATTTACTACAAAGTCCGATCAGGGTTCTGATGAGATTGACAAAAAATGTAGCAAAAGTTAATGAAAACTGGTATATTGATTAGCAGTGACAATGATTCGATATTCGACTACGACGAAGCGCCACATGATCATCGATCACGTTTTGAGCAATCTCTGAAAGTCACGTTTTTCCGCCCCCCCCCCCCCCCTCAAATTCCTTGACATGCTCTCTTACCAGTAGCTCCTAACCGGCAGAATAATGGAAAAAATCGGAAGGTTAGGCTTTTGGGAGTTGTTCAGTGCCGTTGGGATGCGCCCGCGCGTTCAATTTCCTTCTAGAAATGTAATGGCGGTTGAATACGTATCCGGCTATGCGATGTTTTTGGAGACCTGCTTAAGCACCAGCCATTACTGTCGTGCTTCCAGAATATTCGGCAGAAACTAAGTAGTTTTAGGGGATTAAAGGTTTGGTTGGCCTGAGCAGCTACCAGTATGGGATTTGATGCAAGACTGTAAGTTTAGCAGCTTTGGCACTAAATACTAGCTCTCTTTTAGCATACTAGAATATTCAGGAAATCAGAGTAAAAACAAAACCAATACTAATAACTAATGCTAATTAGTACCACTAGTACAAAGTTGCTCCTGGATCATTTAAAAAGGAATTGACTGGGCCGAAGGACTCTCGAAGTAATCGTCCAGGAGGATTAAGCGACTGTTTGCCTAGTGGAATACTAGAAACATCCTGGTCGAAGCCTTAGAAGCTCGAGGGTTTCTATTTGTATGCTGCTATATTGTTTCTTCAAAGAAGACGTCGGAATGCATGAAAAAGCAAACAGCTGGAGACGGAACATCTGGGAAAAGTTGTAGGCGCAGGCAGGCGCAGGCGTCGGAGATATCCGACGTATTGTGGGAAATGATGGGGGAGTCGGCTATATATCCGCCTGCACCACGTGCTGCTAACAACTGACGTACTGCACGACTATAATCTGGCCAAAGAAATGTAACCAAATAACCAAATGACGCGATTAAAAGCCTACGTGGACCAAATGACGCGCACGTTTAGCTTAAACGCAAAAATCCTTGGAGTATCAATCAGCTTTTTTTGGGCAATCATTGCCCACCAATACACAACTGTCACGAGGGTTCTTCCTGACATCATTTTACAGCGATGAAGAAGACTGAGGAAGAAATCCCCTGCATTTGCAACAGAGACCTAACACAAAGCATTTTTAGAGACCCCAATAGAAGGAAATGTTAAAGGCACAGTTCATGTTGAAAATTGTTTCTTAGATTTCTACCAGGGGTGAGCATGTGACCCCAAGGATAGCCTAAGGAGAGCTGTGGAGTCGAAAAACAGTCAAAATAGGACGTGATAATGGCTCCCGAAATCGGCTTGGTCGGCGAACACACGCGGTGCGGACGAGTTGTATGCAATGGCGCGCGCTTTCGGACAGCTCGTCCAAATACCTCTTCCATGCAGCTATTTTCGTAACATTCTCGTCCACCTCCCAATTATAATTCCTTTTTAAAGAAGGATAGCTTACTAGTGTTTGACACCACCCACCAAAAGTTTCTCTTATTAGAGGTGCTAGGAGCTTGTCACTCTCCCGACACGCCGATTTTCGCGTTTTCCTCGCCAGTTTTGCTTTATTTTTGATTATCTCCTCAATTAGTCGCCTCAGGCTGGGGGATTCGAAGTTATCGTGAACTGTGCCTTCAAATAAACAAATTAAAATATCTGATCATTGGTTACCATAACCAATGTATAACAAATAAATCACGACTGATACATATCTTTATTCATTATTACATTGCAACCATCCCCTGTTCCAAAAGTATTGCATACTTCAAAGTAGTATAATATATACAATTGCAGATGTAATTTGTTCGACCATGAGGAAGCTATGATCACCATGTTTGTAATAGCAAAACCTGATCACATATGGCAGTGTTAGTAGTAAGTGAACAGGTATGAGTTAGTACTGTAATTTAGAATTCAAGGCATGAAGTCGTACTGCTGAAAAAACTATCACCGCCGATACCAATATGATAATAACGTTGAAGAGACAGACTGTTGATAGACCGATGTTGCTCATACAGAGAACAGCCTGAAACAGAAACTTTTCAGGTTCGTTTAGATCGTCTTCGCATCAGTTCCTTATCGAACACGTGCTCAGATGGCTGACTGGTATGACTCCACATTCGCAACCCACGTATGCTATCTAATCAGAATAAATTTCAGCATTACGGGCAGATAACGTCAACCCCGCATCAGACCACTGAGTCTTACGATTTCAAAAACAGATGATCCAAAGAAAATTCATTATCACGCTTTTAGCTGACTATAACCATATTACTGCAAGTCTAGCATAAACTTTTAAATGTTCTTTCCCCAGCGCTACTATCGACAACGAATTAGGGGCGAGGTTTATCCGGTGGGCGGGGTTTAATGCTAAGCTGGGTCCATAGGAACAATAGGACTCAAATCACACAAAAAACCTTTGGAAACTCACTTGTCTGACGTCAAAGTTCATCTGGATCCAGTTCAATTTTACTATTTCATCGTGCGGTATGATGAAGTCATCATTCTCATCGGCTGAAATACTTATTTACTGATTAATGCGTACTTGTAGATAGGAAATCTTCTTTGTAACTGGTATATTGAAAAAATATCAAGCCAAAATCACAGCTGATATTTCTTCTGAAATAGAGAACAGTTTTTGTGGTACCTTTCAATTGTTCGCCTGCTGTAATAGCAGGAAGTGTTTGATGTGATCGCCGGCGACGTGGCGGATCAGGACATGTCGGTACCTGTAGATGTATTAATTCAAACGTATTTGTTATCGCAGAGGAATTCATCCATTTATCACGTGAAGTAGTAATTTGACCGTGTTTAGTCATTTTTCAAAATGAGCTGTCATAACAACTTCACTTTTACATCAGTATCAGTATGATTGTACCCATTCACTCAGTATCAGCTACTATCACCCCACGTTAATTGAATAAATGAATGTAATGGGAGGGGAATTCATTTGAAAGAGTTGTTTGAAAAAAAAATGGTCATGGTTAAAGGCGGCATCCAACGTCATAGGTGACTGCGCCATGAAGTCAGCAAAGTTTTCTTTTTTTCAATTTGTATGAGACCTGTCCAACGTCTTCCTAGTCCGAACCCTAGAACTTCTCCTGAGCTGCTGACGTAACCATCTCAGAGAAAGTTTTTCTAGCCGGGTACTGTACATTTACAACCAGGAAATGGAATTTATCATTTGCCTCTGTCAATTCCGATGGGTTCGCCGGCCGGTTGGTTACCCGGCTGCTACATTACGTAGCAGTACAGAAACTAATCAGTTATCGAAGCAGTGGGGGGCAAAAAAAAATTTCTTCTGAATTATTGCAACATCAGTACAAAGTGCAAGCACAAAAATCTCATTTGGAATTTGTCCGAATCATAGCATTTAGCTTCGTGAAAATGAAAAGATACTTATCACTTTTGTAGAGAAACTGGTAGTAAGAAAGTTGTTATCCCCCTAAGTCAAGCACAGCAACGTTCGAATTCCCTCCTTTCCCTGCTACAGTAGTTCCCGGGCAACGATTTCGGAGATCAAACCTGCTCTCAATCATGTCCCAAGTGAGGCTGAATTGTTTTAGTGTTGAAGAAGCTCCAATGGGGATACTTATTAAATATTTACCAACAGCAACAAAGTAGGTCATCACAGAAAAGGCAACACAATTATTGAAATAATAGTAGCCCCAGAAAAAACTTCTCAAAATTTTGCGACATCAATTGAAGAGGTAGCGCAACAGTGGACCAGATTGGACTGGGCTAATCGATACCCAAAAAAAGGAAAGACCTATTGAGCCAGCCAGCTACGCTTATCCTCTTCAAAAAAGGAAACCATACGAATTTCTTGATTCCCCAAACATCTCCCACACCAACTTTCGTCCAAAGATTACATTGGAGATTAAAATCGGGTGCGATGATCTCTTTGTTCTGAAGACACTGGGCACGACAACTGAAGTGTGCAAATGGAGAACATATTAGAAAGAAGGTAATCAAGTGGAAAAGACGGTGATGAGCGAAAATCAGTTGCAAAAGGAGCCCAAGTCAATAGGATTAGGCGCCAAACAGAAAACTGCGACGTCTAGCAAATCCTCGTGTCGTCTGCGCTCTCTTACAGCATGCATTATTGCGTCTTTGCCTCAAAACTCGAGAGCGCAGAGAAACAGAGTTGCGACTTAAAAACCTTCCAAAATCAAAACCGTCAAAAGTAGATGAGCCTAGTAAGCCCCTGCCTTCTATAAACCATTTTCAAAACAATAAACTCGCCTCACAAAACTCCGATCCGGGTTCCTTGATTCGTAGTGTAATTTGACAATCGAAATACATGTTGTCTCTATCTGCATATTTGTAGACGTGAGCCTCTCGACCTGCCATAAGATCCTCTGGATACTCCAAATTCGTCAGCAAGTATTTGTCCAATGCGCAACTGAAGCAGTGTGCTTTGAAGGCAATCAGGAACTCGGCATAACTCGGTTCAGCACTTTCTGGGCTGGACTCACTCAAGAAAAAATGGGCATTTCATTTTCGTGCTAATGCTTAACATTAAAGAAACAAATTTATCAGAAAGATTGGATTTATCGATATGTTACCCCTTTTCGTTGATAAGTTGTACTCGTTCACCGTTGCCATCGTCAACAAAGCACGAGTGCACGACCATACAGAACGTATCCGCCTGTTCAGCCTCACAAGTCCATTTATGATACACCTGAAATGATTACCTTCATGGCAACACTGCAGCAGTTTTAAACTCGGAACTCGCAACTGGTAGTGGAATTGATTTGCGGTGTTACTCCAATTAAATTGCAGTAATTTTTTCGGGGCAACCCTGTACCGATACAATAAAGAAGAGGAATCAAAATCTTCTTGGTCTCCTTAAATTGTCATCCTATCACATTAATGTGCTAAATGTGGCCCAACAAAAACTTGGTTGTCATGGCACCATAAGACCCTGTGATTGGAGCACTGCCTGCAACAACCAATCACAGGCAGCCTATACGTGTGGATTGTGTTCGCCATAGAGCGCTCTTTTTTCCAGTACATCACTACGTAAGTCCCAAAGAATGCTTGATGATACAAAATTTCATAAATGTTGTACCATTTGTCCGACAGTTGCATAGTACACCGGCTTTCCAACAGGCGAACCATCCAGGACCTCATATTTGCAGACAGGCATCGGCACCTGTTTTGTATGAAGTGTAGGTGGCGGCATACTGAAAATTTGATCTAATTTTGAAGTTAAAATGCAGAAATAAGTATTTTACTGACTTTACGAGAATTTCTTTTTCGAGACGCCGTTCCATTTCCATATAGAAACATTGTACTCGGTAAATTCGATCGACTTTGGTAAGGTAGTCAAGATTGAAGGCGATTATTACGGATGTCGATAGGAACACACCTCGTGGAGATGTCTGAAAAGGCATTTGGTCAGGACTGAGGGTCAACAATGGGATTTTTAACAGGGTCCAATATTAGCTGCAAGAGCGAGCCCTTCTGAAATGATTCGCATGCCATCTCAGAAGTATAGGAGTTATGTAACGAATTTTTTTGTCTCTGCTTGTTTTCTCAGATGCCTTCTCTCAGATTTTTTTCAGCTGTATATTTGAATAATAATTATTATTGCATAGCATTTGGCATTGCTACTAAAATGTAATAGTAAATTCAACTGTGGTTGCCTTCGTCTTGAACTTCGTAGCTTTTGATTTTGGAACTTTGGCTCGACGTGAGATTGAACAAGTGACCTCAGTAACGGGTGATAGTCATTTGTTCGGGCAAAGTTGACTTGTTCAAACTCACGTCAGACCTATCATAGCCATATTTTCGACCAGCTCCTGACACATGACTGCACCAGTTTTCACGTACCAAGAAAATAATCGCCTATGGATATTGGACATGTAATGGAAGTTCCTACCAGTTTGTTTTCAAAGGAATGAAGGAGGAGCCGAACAACCCAGGTAAGAACTATGTAACCCGATTTAACGTGACCATGACCTTTCTAGAAACCATTCTCATAGAAGTACTGCTTTACCGAACATGATATTGTATTGAATGAAAGATCGGAAATGTTCAACAGGAAGTTTTAAGGGGCCCCGTTCAGCTGGACAAAACAGACAAGAGCAGTAGTTGCCTTCTAGAAGTGAAGCTTCGGTTCTTTCCCATTCAACTTTAATTTTGGATCTTTTAAGTTCTCAAAGCTCTCACGGATGAAGAATGGGCAAACCAGTCACAACAGGAACGAAGAAGTTAAAGTATACTAAAATAACCCCTTCCTAATACCGAAAGTGGAAAGGTCTTCCGAGCACAGTCACATATCTAAACGCCCGAAATTTACCTGAAGGTCCTGTAATATTCATTTGCTTACTTACAAATATTGATGTATTGACAATTTTCTCCCCAAAAATGTCAAAATGTCTGTCATTCCTAATAACTTGGGTCTAACAGTTTACCTCCCACCGTTAGGATCACCTGAGGTCTACGACTGCAAGAAACAGCTGATGCGAACGGCGAGCCGTATTTCTTGATTTCTCCATTGTTTAGCTAATGAGTGGTTTCGTCAACATAACGGTGACGATGGCGATCGGTTTGTGTGTATGTGTGGTCCATCGGGCGTTGTTCTGTCGATGGACGCGTTCTTGATCCAACTGGCCCCTTTGATCAGCTATAAAAGAAATCAAAGGCCGGAATATCTTTGAGGACCATGCGATTCATAGTGGCTCCCAAGACCTGACTCATGCTCCGTCCATGGAGACTACCCAAGCAGCATCTTTCTACCATAACAAGTAGTTAATAGGTGAACTGGAAAAAATCCAAGCCATTTTCACACTTATTATTCACTCCTGAAACCTCCTTCGCTCTCACGCAAACTCTGTACTGGAGTATGAAAGGCTCGATAACCGTTACTCTTGAATTCCATCAAAGTTAAAAGAAAATGACTGGTGAAGTCATTTCCCATCCATATGGAAGCCATTACAGCTGCTGTAACCTTTCGTCTTTGCGTACTCACTTCCTCTACTCTGATACTTTCCATTTCCTATGCTCTCATCAAATAAATACGTAATGAAATTTTAATTACTCAAGTAGCTTCAATAATAGTTGTGATGAAAATTTTTCAGGATGCGTTCCGGATTACTAGTTATAGGCTCACTCTGTATCGTTTCCACACTTGGACAGGATTGGGGTGGAATGGGCGGGGGTGGTGGATTTGGAGGTGATGGCGGCATGGGAGGCGGTGGATGGGGATACGGTAAGAATACAAGTGTTTTCTCGAACTATTCATTATGCTAAGCAACCTTGTGCTGCAGAAAATATATTGAATAAATTGTTTTTCTACGAGAAAGAAGTGGAAAGCTTTAGGAAGGAACAGCTTCAAAATCATAAATAATTCCATGAAAACGAGCATTTTCGTAAACATTTACTACTGCGTAATAGCTTCCTTTCACTTAAACATTCAGGCGGAAATGGAGGCGATTTTGGAGGTGGCTATGGAAATGGTGGCGACATGGGAGGCGGTTACGGTAACATTTGCTAGTAAAGTGCACTTTCGACTGATTACCATTTGTGATTCAGGAGGCTACGGAGGAGATGGAGGTGGAATGGATGGAGGATACGGCGGTGGTTACGGCGGAGGTGGATACGGTGGCGGTGATATGGGCCGTGAGTATATACTTTTATTATACAGACAAGCTTACAGTAAATTGAATCGTTTTAATGTTTGGGACGCATTGATAGAAATATTTTGTAGATATTTACAATTAGCAATGGAGACAGTTCAAAAAGGTTACCTAACTGTTAAAGTAACAAAAATCTCAAAGAATTCCTGTTGGCTTTTGCAATTTAATGCAAGGAATACTACAAACTGTATAGGAAGTAGTATAAGTAAGATGTATGGCTCTTCTCAGATGATCCAGTATTCTTTTTACTTTGGCAAAGACAATTATCTCGAAGTTGGAAGTGTGCCAATGCTCCATAAAGTCTCTGACAAGATTTGAATTCCCTCCTTCCCTGCTACAGTAGTTCCCGAACAACGATTGCGAAGATCAAATCCATTTTGGGCGAAATTTAGTTGTTTTAGCATTGCGACAGCACTACTGCGAACACTGCTTAATTACTTGTAAGTAGCAGCAGTGTACATAACCTCAGAAAAAGTTGCACAAGTACCAGAGCTATTGGGAGCCTTAAAAAATCGTTCTGGGTTTTGCAACATCTAAGCAAAGGCAAGGCTAACGACGGACCAGATCGGGCTGAGCTAATCGATATCCCAAAAAAGAAGGCGTATTCAGCCTGCCATCTACGATCACCTTTTTCATAGAAGAGAAAGAGTTTTCACGAATTTTAAAAGATTTTTGGTACTGTGACCATCTCGCAGGAGCAACTCCGGCTTAAAGATTGTTCTAGTAAAAATATGCAACAATCCTCCATAGTTTTTTGTTCATTTCTCTCTATCAGGCATTCAAAGTAAATTAGCCCTAAGTCTGTGGTACATTCCGCATTGGATTTATTATAGTCAATTAGTCATAATAGAAGATAAATGGCAACACCCTCAGCTCAAATCAATCCCGATTTGGGGTGCCCGACGCAGTGGCCTTCGAAACAGTTGCAACCCTCGAGCGACCGAGCCCTTGTGTCCCTCAAGCTTCCCTCTCTGAGTGTAACCATTTTACCAATCCGAAAATGATGGTACAGGGAACTTGGAAGACAGAGCATAAAATGTCAATAAATCCATGTGAAAGTGATCGAGTTCCCATTTCACATTTGTCATTCCCCATTAAAATCTTCTGAGAATCTTGAAGCGAATGGGCATATACTTGCTTAATTACTTACTGCTTAGACCGATTTAAAGTTGGTGGTTTTACCTTTTGTAAACCATGCAATGACACTTGAGAGAAAGAAATATCTACTACTCTACTACCTTCCAGAGTAGGAAAAGTAGTCGGAAACAAGAAAGCCAGCAGGCTAATCATCTGATTTTTCAGGACCTTTGTTAAACTTTGGATTCCAGGAAATTCCTTGCAGTTGTCCATGTTTTAGCCTTCTAAAATTACAGCTTATGGAGGTGGTGGCTATGGAGACGGAGGCATGGGCGGTGGATTCGGCGGATATGGCGGCATGGGTGGAATGGGTGGTATGGGAGGAATGGGCGGATTCGGTGGAGGATATGGCGGAAATCAAGGTAGTGTCTAAATTCTTACCAATTAGTAAACACTCGGTATTGAAAACTTTATCTCTCTTTGTAAAAATAGAACGATTTGTCACACTGCTGATGTCAAGTCGGCACCTAATTCTCAGGTGGTTGCTTTCGACTGAGTAATCATACTGTCCAAAGCTACGATTCCCACGACTTGAACCTTGCCGCTTGTCAAAATTTCGGGTCATACGTCAATCAAGTTATGAGTGTTTGCAGGTGGTGGACAACCAGATCAGTTCGGTGGAGTCGGCGGTTTCGGAGGACAGCCGTATATGGGAGGAATGAATGGTATGGGATACCCTCAGTAAAACGGAGGAACAAGCTTATCTGTACATAAATGAGAAGACATTCGTAATATTTGTAAAAGGATTTGAATAAATATTATCTTTCAATTAAGGCCATATCGCATGAAAAAAAAAGTTCCAATGTTCCTTGGCCTTGCACTATCAAGCAAAAAAGAATAATTCAAAGAGAGCCAATCAATATTATCTTGTATAACAATTCAGAAGGGGTTATAAGGTATTTCTGAACAGTTGGCTCTCGACTATCGCAATTAGTTACGAGTAATATCCAGTAATTCCCATGAAGCTCACCGAAATACGCCGTTCCACTCCACATTCCTTGAATGCTAAACGTAGACTAGCGTTTTGATGACCACTTGGACTCGCTGGAGGACTACGACAATGAGGATCATCGAGACGATCCTGTACGAACACTAGCCCACGAAATGGATATCGCGTCTCGAACCGGACCTAAACAGCTCGTTCTTTCGTAACCGCATGATTAGAACGGATATTGATTTTTCTCATCAAGCCTAGAACGTGTAAGGATCAAACGTACGGACTTCGTGATTACAGAAAAACGCAGCTCACTTTTTGACAAATTTGACGATTTCCAGCAATACCATAGTCCAAACCGAGATTATACTTTGTTACTTGTACTACTCTTTACTGCTAACTTCGGAGTTTCATCCCTAAGCCTTCTTACACCACAAAAAACAAACTCGTTTCCTTTCAATAATTCTCTTGACAGTTAGCAGTAGACATATCTCAAAAAGTAGGTTCCTCTGCAGGTAAGCCAAACCCAAAGTTTCAATAAACCCATTCGCACCTCGAAATAGCTGTCAGCACAGTCGACAAGCGGATCACCGACGATTCCATTGTCTTGTTGAGCAGCAGAGAGAAACTGAACAAAAGCTTATTTAGTTTATCGGCAAACTATACTTCCTATCATTTAAAAATACCAAAGTTACTATGGTATAACAGGGGGAATATAAAGATTACAACTTTATAACAAGCTCACCACTTGACTTAGACAAAGTCCTATCCAGAACAGAGGAGAACGCATCTCCTCGCGTGCTGAACTCTAAATGAGAGAAAAGCGAGTCGCTCTTTTTTCAAAAAAAAAATACAAAGGAGAAGGCTAAAATGCCTCGAAAAATCGAAAGTGAGCTACTGCACGTAAGAATATCCATTCACAAATACTCAAAACCGTTGAGTGTGAAGTAAAGTTGAGTAAATAATCAGATGAATACAAGGTCAAAACAGTACTGGATGAAAACAAGTGGGAAGAACCAAAGGGAACTGGTAGCCTAGCTGCAGAAATAATTACCACCTTTCTACCTGTAAAGTAACTGAATTTGATCTCCTGAATGGTGTCCTGCCGTTCAGCCTACAACAATGGAGCGCATAGCAGAAGACCAGACACTGACTATTAGTAGACTATTACTATAAGAGAATTCGGGCATATGCAAAATATAGATATTGATTGTAAGCGCGGATTGCGTCGTCATCTTGGGATTGGGCTAGATCATTTAGATCGTTTTGAATTCACGAAAGCGGCTCTTGATGAAGTGGAAAGTAAGGTGAAATGAACTCATGATGTAGTACTCGTAAGGGAACTAATAAAAACATGAGAACCTTCTCAATCATGGAAGGAGTCCAAACCTAGTTCGAAAGCATAAAAAAAAGAAAATGCGTTAAATAAATTGAAATCTTCAAAGAAGTGAACGTGACGGTCAAAGAGAAAATGCACGAAATGAAACGACATTTCTTAAGAGCAAAGAAATACAAAGTTACATAATGGGAATCGATAGAAGAATGAGTGAAAGCACTAAAGTCAGCTATTAAGCTGGCTATAAGGATAATTTCTGGAGTTAGTGCCTCCGCCCCTCTTCACCAAACAGCCGCCACTGGGAACTGGACCGATCAGACGCCATGACCTCTTCGCTAAGGTGACTGCCCACTTAGATTTCCAACTATTGACCACTAAATTGAATTTTTTAAAATATTCGATGTAATATATGTCAGTCGTCTTCTCATGGAATCAGAGCTAGTGTTCAAACTCAACAGGTCATCGAAATGGCTTAAGGAATCGAGTCGGGACATGCCCAATCCTCGAGGCTATGAAGGCCTCTGACTTCTAATCTATGGTGGGGTTTCGATAGCTCGTCAGGGGATCGGAATTGAGGATGAGAAATTCCCCTGACGAGCTATCGAAACCCCACCATAGATTAGAAGTTCCAGTTGAGTTCATAAATCAATCCGTAAAAGTCAATACCCCAAAGAAAAAGAGGGTGAACAGTCGAAGACATCGAAGTAGCCTGCTGTTACAGATGTAAGCTACAGCACAGTAGGCTTTAAAAAAATATGTGAAATGAGAATTTTACTTCTACAGATAAAATCAGCCTTGATTCATCGATGTGCGCCATGAAAATCGAAGTCTACGGGGTTGTATACGAAATGAAGATAGTAATCTATGTATGTTATAGTGTTCGCACAGGGTACTGAGATCCTATTAAGATCGAACTAAACGAGAAACCAATGTCTGAAAAGTTTCACTTGATTGAGCAATTTCTACCTGAAGTATTCGACTGGTATTAGCAGAAATAAATATATTTCGAGGACGGGTAAGTTTCCCCTGCATTGAAGGGACTATCACCGGACTACTTAAAATGAATTTCCAATCAGGTAGACAACAATCGATTCACTGGTACACTCTGGTTTGCTGCTATTCAGTATGAAACACAAATCGAATTCAGATTGCGATTTGACGGTAAATGGGCTGAATAAGCAGTCAGAATCATCAGAGGTTTGACTTTTACTGCTCACAGGATTGAGTTCCTTACGAAATTTTAGAAGGATTTACATCGTCATGGCATGAGCCATTCGGTACCACACAGTTCACAGGATTGGAATATGCATATCTGAGCAGCAACTGACCCAATTCGCTATGAAAGACAAGTGGACATCTCAGTTCTCTGCGAATCTGAGAAGTATGAGAAGGCGTGGCGCACCCGTGCATAACTGCTCGACCACCACCGATTGATCCATTTACATGAATTCGTCTCATATAACTACTATCTACTGCACTTTTTCAATCCTACAACTGTAGTTACAGTATGATCAGAAGGATCTCCCTTGAATATTCGGATTCTGATGAAACAAAACCAAACGAAAGTAAACGCAATCGAAACAAATAGGTCTACGAGTAAGGTCGATGGCGCATTCTTCAAAAGCGAAACAGTGAATCGCCGTTTAGAGGCAGGCTGTGAAAAGTAAAAGTCTCGGATGGCTTTGTGAGGGGATGAATGGAATGTTGTCCGCTATAGATACGAATATAGATAGTAGGAGACGATCTCGAATTTCAACATTGAACCAGTCGCCAGCCTTTGCAAGACATCGGCAATCGGCGTGAAATCATGTCTAATTCCAGTGTGACAAGTTAGGGGATCCTTGTCGGGCCGAAAAGTCGAAGACCGATCGGCTTAGCACGTCAAACTCTGAACGGACCGTCGTAAAAAATGGGTCTAGCCGAGTTGGAGTTTCCTCGGGGAGAAATACTTCATTGGCCACGATGGGAATATGTTGAAGTCCAATTTTCATTGAAAGACCAAGCGGACCAAGCGATGAACTTACGTAACTCCATCGGTACCAGTACAGCAAGTGTGCCTATGACTCCCAAACCCCTATTGCCAACGGAATGTACTGTTGTGTCAGTGGTTCTTATGACCATGTGTGAGTGCTCACGAGAAACTAGTCATAAAATATGTAAAACTATTTATTCTTCACAAATACCAGCATAACAAAACCAAAAGTTCAAAAAAAAGCTTCTAAAGTAACCAGTGAGTATGGAGATTAAAGAGAACAAGGAAATTAGTGGTAATATTACGAATTACCAAACAACAATAACATACCCATCATACCTGTAAGCCACCTACCATTGGTTATCGTGTATAACCCACCAATCAACAAAACTCTACCACACTTTTTTTCCGCCCACGACGCCCGTAAGATTTCCCACTACAAACTTAAAAGGAAAGCACCTTGACACCTTCAACAAAGAAGGAAGAGGTCCGATCCAATATCAACGAAAAACTTAACAAACAGGTAAAACTTACAACTTAGAGACAAATAATAGGAGCCGCTTCATTGAAAAATGAATATAAAACATACTTTGGAACTTCTGGCGAAGGATAAAAGGTAAAAGGTACAAAACAAGTAGTAAGATCGCTTCTTCCAATAAGATGATTAGATACCAAGAGGAAAAGTTACATAAACTGGTAAGATGAAGTTGAACGGGTTTGTGGTAGTACACAAGATGCCGAACCATCGAAGTGTTGAACTAAGTGAACAAACGACGCTTGGCTCTTGCAGAAGCTCTGTTGTTGGGCTTTCGTGTTTTCTTCACGAGATACCCACGTTCATTTATGGCGTACTTGGTTATACCGATCAAACGTAGGTCTGGAGACTGGAGCCCATTTCGGTCACCTGAAAATACTTGTAAATTAATAATCAAAACAGATCCTATAAGAAATACTAATGAAAGTAATCTTTAAAAAAATAACTGAAATGTAGATGAAACCCCATCATTGTACCGTAGCTTCAAAGATTAGTTTTTTTGGGCATGCTGCGCTCGCCCCTCCCATTCGCGCGCTAAGAAGGGAGAAAATCCGAATTTCCACGGAAGGTCGCGGTAATAGCCGAGAAAATACTGATGCTTAAAGTAGGATCTCGTTTATAGAAATCAAGGACGATTCGACGAGTGGGAGATCTCCCATTCGTCCGGTTCCCAGTGGCCAATCGATGAATCGATGGGACGGGATCATACGAAGGAAAAAAAAAACAGCTGATTTCATTCTAGTTTCGGGACCAAAGTAAAAGTGAAAGCAATAGTCATACAAATGAACGAGAGCGAAATAGCACATTCCGAAATAAAAAGGGCAAGGAAAGTACGTGGCGAAAACTCGGGTGCGACGCGAACATCGCCATTCGCAATGCCGCTCTCTCAGAGAGGAAGAAAGTTACGAAAACTCTCCGCGACTGCCGCGCAACTCTCCAAACTCCGTATATGCGGCAGGTACTTTCCTAGTCGCTCTAACCCAAATTCTAATATATACAAAGCAGAATCAAGATTACCTGCGCAAGCCTTCTTCTTCGGAGGTTCACGTCCTACTGCAGGCACACTGGGATTCTTGATCGCACTCGACTTTTCTGCAAAATTATCGAGTTTTAGTAAAGTCAGCCAGACAGCCTCGGTAAAAATCGGACAGAAGTTACTAGCAATCTATCACCTTGCCAGGATGAATAAATGCCCAAGAGGCTCGATGCAAGAGATGCTTGCGTCTTTACCATAAGCTGAGCTGGAGCTCCTACATCACAACTATTGCCCCTCTGTCACCTGACCAGAAGCTTTCTGGTAAGCTTGAACTAGGTTACTGTAGACCACACACCTTTTGCTTCAACGCACTTCTCTACCTACCTGGACGAATATGGCCTAGATAACCAGTAAGCTTACTAGAGAAGGTTTCGATAGCTTCGAATACGAAAGCAGGAACAAGTATTACTTCACAAGTTGAAAAACAGTATGTTCACTGCTAAAAGGGAGAGGCGAGGATTGAAAAACAGCACCTACCGCCATTGTTGTTTTCTTTGGGATCTATTGACTGAACCGGGGTCGTTGAATCAGATAGTGGGTTCGAATGTGAGTTTGACATTTCCTAAAAGCATTGTTTACATCGAACTCAAGGAAATTTTAGAAAACATGCTATCGTATTCAACGATCTTGAAGATTATTCAATGTGCCTCATAGAAATCTTTATATTACATGGCATAACAGATTACACACAAACAAACAGCGAAACACGTAAACAAACAAACAAACAAGGAGTACAAGAGTTTGTCAACAAAATTCTATTCGTTTCACAACCGTGTCAGTCACACGGCTCTTCCTTTTTCACACTGAATACATCATCACCAAAATTCATGTTGAATGCTGGGTTACCGGGATCAGGGACGTTGCCCGTCTATAAATGGCGATTTATTCTACCAGTACCATTTATTGGGGAAAGTAACTTCTACAATAAATAACATATTCCTATACTCAAGAGGATCGTTACTTGACGTTAGCACTCGAATGCGCACCAACCCCACCCCCTTTCCTTGCCCAAACCCTTCTTCATTGCATCTTATAAGTGACGATTGGTTGGAGACGGTATGTGACACGGATGGCTGCTTTCATACTTCGACCTCGTGCAAGCGAGCGGCTATGCAACACGGCGCTAGAGAGGTGTTGACAACATTGGACACCGATGGATCACGTGCCAGGGCTCCCAACATGTGGCTAGCACCGCCGTTGCATCGCGCTCGCTCGCACGATTCTACCTGTGCCGGCACGCACGCAGGTAGAATCGTCGAAGTATGAAAGCAGCCGATGATGAAGCAGCCATCATATGTGCGTCTTCAGGGCTATTATCAACGGAAATCTGTCCAGCTGAGCCAGCCGTTTGCTCGTCGAGCCTCGAAGGACTTCCACAGCACAGGGATACACCCCGCCATAAATATCTCCCAAAGAGAATCCTTGATTTGGTCACTTGTCCTGGTCGGGGCAATCTCTCATATTCAAAATCAAAAATTGTTACCGAAACGTCCATCTCGGCTCCAGCAAGTTCTTCAGCCGTGTAACGAGGATTACCATCTTCATCGAACATATGCATGGTTTTGATATAGTTGCACAGAGTGTTCACTTCAGCAACCTGTTCCAAGGTGACCAAACCGCGTGCCCTCCTTTCCTCTGAAAAAACTTTTTAAGTCACAAATTCGATAATGAGCATATCCGGATCAGGGTTAGAGCACTGACTGAACGGTTATAAGCCGTGAGAACCGACGGTCAAAAGGCGAAACGCAAAAGACGACGAAGCCAGAGCTGAGCCGATCGATAAGCCCTGCGATCGGTAACCCACTGGACCCATGCCCGGACTTTATGCTTTCAAGAAGTTCAAGCATGGCCGTACTGCTCCGCTCTTTTCAGTATATCAAGTGACGACAACTCTGTAGTGGTAGTATGCAGTTTGTACGAAAGCGAGATGTAAATCTGAACCGGCTCGTTCGTGCGTCTCGAAGGCGTGAAATCTTGCATGGGTCACATGCGCTATCGACCACGTGAAATATCGATCGACGCCAACACTCGCCGCCCAGCGCCTTTTGCCTCTTGCTCGACAGCCAAAGCGGAGTATGAAGAGAACCACTGGGGATGGATACATTACTCAGACGCAGGAAAAGTTTGTCTACAAGCGTCACTAAATCAATAACTATGCTAAACTACTGCCAATTATTGAAGGGCTTTGGCGGAAATTCAGGGAAGGGTTCGTGAGAGTAAGTACATCGAAATAGCAAGGTGAACTACTGGTCAATGTCATGAAAAAAAAGTACGGCACATAAACTGTTACAACCAGCTGTCGACCAACTGATGCGATTGGTTATCCCGAACCTATTAGACCCATAAACCATCTACACGACGACTTGGTCCATCAGCCTAGTAGCGCTAGTGAATCTACACCCAAAATCCAGTCATTTCCGCCGTTACTGGAATACTATTAACCCTCTACCTCATTCAGGAAACAACCTAACTCCTGGGGACGACGCAACTTTGGCAATATATTGCCGCCTCATAGTGTATTGCCAAAAAATCGGAGTTGTTTTTTTGGTAAATGAAACGGACTACTTGCTTATGCCCACGCGGCGCATGTGATTGGAGCTTACGAATGCTTCACCAATCAGAACCATCCAATAACACCCTGGTCAGTCCTAAACAAAACTGTGAAGTAGCTTTTTACCCATAACGAGATTGCATCATCATGCGCATTGATATCGATTAGATCTGCAGTGACATAGAAAGCTTACATATCAAACTGCCACCTCTACTGGGAAATTAGAAAATAAATTATCTGAAACAATCGAAGTGAACTCACCAAGTTCGCGAACAATTTCCACTATATTGTTCAGCTCCTCTGCATGGCACTTTTCCCACTCGAGTAACTGCTCCCAAGTTTCCTTAGCTTCATTGAGTAGTTCGGCAAATTCCTGCTCAATTATCATGAGTGTCCTAAAATAAGGAGGCACTGAAACAAACTTACTTTGGCAGGGAGCATCTTCCTCTTCAGGATGTAAATAAAGCACGACCAGAATGAAGAACGGCACAAACGAACAATGAAATGAACAGAGCAAGAGAGCCAGGAATGTTCTCGAACATCCATTCAAAACGCGGCGCGCAGCGGCAAATGGGTCCCGAGGTGATTCGTGGTACTGTGCGCCGCCAGAAGTGTGCACCATTTACCCGTCAATGAATAATGGGGTAGGTGACAAACTTATGACGCCGACTACTCGGAGATACTGGCAGAAAAATGCAAACTAGTTAAATAAGCAATGACAGGTATAGATTCGGAAATGTCCCACTGATATGAGTATGCCGTTTTCAGAATGCAGTTAAGGAGGGACCCGTTTAGGAATTCAGGTAAGCAGTAGTGTGGACAAAGCAGAAGAGTAATAATCAGAGCGGCACATGTATGTGATGATGAATTGAGTGCTATTTGCCGTTCCGGAAACATTATCTCCCATCATTGTCTTAATGAGTGCTCCTTAGCTTAACGTGTTCAATCTCTGGAATTCAAAGGATTTTGTTTTCAGATTTGTGCATATAAAAAAGGTCCTCTCCAACCAACCATGCGGCCAACTGGCAGTGCAGCTTCCAGGGTGTGTGCCATTAGGTCAGGACGCGACAGCAAGCACCGCTCACGCCGCATGCCCGACGTGAGAAATTGGCGCAAACAACTCACTCTGTCGCGCGAATCATCCGCATGCAGCGCGACACAGAGCAGTGCCGCTCCGTACTGTTCAGATGTAGTGGTACTGGGTTGCGCAGTTAGGGCAGGAAATGTGAAACTCCATGTTTATCATTCTCTTGCGCCAAAGCAGACCGAATTTGAATTCCCTCCAAACCCTGCTACAGTACATCCCGAGCAACGATTTTGATGGTCAAATTCACATTTAGGTAAAATCTAATTATTCTAGTGTAAGAAAAGTACTAATAGAAGTACTATCTAAATAATTACAACTACAACTACTGGTCTCATCGAAAAAAAAAGTTGCTCAGCAATTGGAAGCAGTATCAGCCTTAAAAAAATCTTTCAAAAATTCGCAATATCGGTTTAAGCGTAGGCAGAGCACCGATTTTTTTCGGAACAGAGCCAACGACTCCTGCCAAATCTTCTCCTAACAGTAGAACCATGCAACAGCCACGTATGGAAAATAGTTCCGATCAACCATTTCAGCAATCTTCTGGCCCCTACTGCTTCAATGTGAAGCACTACCCTTTTAGGATACTCATTAAATTTTATATTTTGTCCAGATCTCCATACATGATGAAAGAAAAAGATGAGACATTCTAGAGAACAAACAAATAGACATTCCGAAATTCACGATCCACCTGTTCCACTAAAATCCACATTTTATTCTTTTTTTGGGACGTGTTTTGTACACACAGTTATAGGACAAACCTGGGCCCTCTACTTCTTCCCACCCACCGAAAAGAGGGAGATCCACGTGCCACCACTATTTGTACGGGTAAGGCTATAGAGGACGTATTTCCTCACAGTGTGCGTAACTACCAACTCATCCCATACTCTGTTGACACTTTCTACCAACTTTTTACAGGAAAATCATTTATTCAGTAGGAGATCCAATTGACAAATCATGACAGTGAAGATAGCACTTCAAAACAGAAACTTGAAGAAACAACAAAACAATAGCTGATGGATTATAGATACTGAGAACAAGAAGAATTATCTACGCATGCTGATGGTCACCGGCATTATTACGACACGGTTTTACAGAAAAAAAGAAGATTGCATTCAACAAGGAAAAAGAAATTCGGCAGTATGCGAGGTAGCGGCGTAGGAATAGACATTATAAATGTACGAAATGGAGAATTATGTTCAATTGCAGAGGAGATGTAAGGTGTAGAATAAAAAATATATGAAAAAATATTCATGAGAGCAAAACCATTGAGAACATTTGAAAAATATTACAACGGCTTTGCAGGTACTTATTTCACCCATCTACCGACAAAACAGTAACAACTGACCACCGCTCTAAAAAAATCTATACGAGATATATGCTCTAAAAACAATTTTACACATGCCAATAATACTATTTAGAGAGCTTTAACAATATACTTCTATAAACAAGTTTAGCGGTAGTTTCACTACTACACAAAAAAGGCAAGAAACAAAAAAAAAATTCAATTCACAGAGAGAGATGAACACTTAGTAGTAGTAATTCAGGGCACGCAGACATTCTCAGATGCTACACCCCAGGTTTGTACAGCGATCCATGGACGCGAAGACGATATAGGGAAGTGTACTCCGCTCCATAGTTACTTGTTACTTCCATCTCGATGATTTGTACTGGGTAATCTGGTTGAGTCTGAAACACCAACACTTCAGTTTCGAATGAACATCAATGGAAATTCCTACACTCAATCGGTGAACGCGATGGTGGTAACTATAACCGGCAATTGCTGAGTAGTTCATGCCCCACCCACACAAAATTGGCTACTCTTGGTACACCTGGGTGACTCGAGTTTTCATATTGCCTAGCTTACAGGACTAAAGGAACCGATACTATTTATGTCAGTAGGAAAAAGAAGACGAGAGCAGGTCGAACAGTGGCAACACTTATAGTTACACCTCGCCAAAACTTACTACATCGAAGCTGTCATAACAAATTCCACCAAGGATCGAACAAAAAGGCGAAAACTAATATCGAGCAAAATTATGGATTAGTGATTCAACAAAACCCAAAACGGACGACCCATGAAAAACATCCAGACCTATCGGCCCAAACTAAGCAGCCCTGGACCGAAGTACCCAAAACCTAGATAAAAAAGTGAAAATTTCGAAAATACTTACATTAATCACAAAGAACTGCAGCGGAGGGCCATTGATATCGTACATGAAATCGCCAAGGAGAACTCTCGTCTCCATATCAGCCTCAGATTTGTATGCCTGCAAACCTTACTTGAATGCTGATCACTCATGAGAAAACAGAAAGGTCAAACAGTGGGAAAAACTGTTCTCACCCAAATTTTGAACGTTTTAGGAGCACTAGGACGCTGGCCACCTGGAGCTTGATGTGCACCTAACAGCAGATTAAGCAACAGCTTGTGAGCAGAGAAAACCCACTCGAAATCAAATAAGTCGTAGAAGTAAAAAAAAGTAAAGTAAATGCAACACTTACCAATATGCTCGTAACTGACAATTGTGGCATTGATCGGATGCGAAAGTCCTATTGTGATATAGCCCACGGACCCTTTGAAGGACCAGCATTCTCCAGGGAACAGCGTTTTCGAGTTACGCTAAAGAAAGGAACAACGTTTTCTGCTTCATTTTACTGATAAGTAGTCACTTGACAAATACAATTACAACAATTACCTGAATAACAGTTCTTGGACCATAACTGGAGTACCACAAGGGTATGTTCCAAATTTTCTCAAGACGCGTATACGTATCGTAATTTTCAGAACAACGTGTCGAGATGATAGACGCACCTAATAACAACAAACATAATGATTCCAGAACTGAATTTCAGGGGACCACTTCAAAAAACTCCCACTCACCGGCGCTTTCCAAAGCAAAGTCAAACATGCCAGTCTTGTCGCTATCATATTCATTAATGGCCGTGCGGATTAACGCTTCCAAACGAGCATAATCAAAATCAGCACGGTTTTTTCTAAAAAACGTTTATTCAGAACATGAACCAATGCTTTAAACGGGGAAATCCGAAAGAAAGCAACAGTACCTCGACTTTCAGATTTGTAAGCTTCTGTTCGTACGAAGCTTTCAGCGATCTCAATTCATTTTCCAACTTGATTTTGAGATCTTGGTCCATTTTTGCTTTAACCTGAAATAACACCTATCCAATCCGGGGGTGTTTAGAGCCTTATTTTACTGTATGCCGCATTACTACGTATCGCTGAGTCCATTTACTAGTTACTTCAACAAGTTCATGCACTCGAAACATTCTAAAGTATAGCTTAACTATAAAGCAGTAAAAACCACCAACTACAAAGCAGAGAAAACCAGTCATTTCACACCATTTCACGCACCGAATTCTAGAATGTCGACTATATATGTATCTGTCTGTGAGAAACTATAAGGAATTCGCCATTAGTTACTATTCCCTCTCTTCAAAGGTCAATTGAATGTTATGCTGATCAATATAGAACCTAATAAGTTGGCAAACAAGTAACTGCGAAATTTTCAGAGAACTTTGAAAACAGTAAGTTACATACACGTTAACTTACAGACCAGGTACACGACTTATTAATTGTCAGTACGTAGCTGAATAAACATTTTAAGAAATACAATTACGTTCCCTCAACATGTATGCAGTTAGTTTGTTGCCAACCTAAAATAACTTGCGGCCAAATAAGAAAAAATCCCTTACCTCACACCTAAAAGACAAAAAGATGAATTTCGAAAAAAAAAGAAAGAAAAAAGAATAGGAATTAGAAAGAAAAAAGAATAGGAATTACAATTGCGGTGATCTTCTCGATCAATTTCCCCTCATCAATTGATGGTGATGGAGTTGGAACGTAGACGATATTCGGCGGTTTCATGTTTATGTAATCCTGAACAGTTGATGTCGTTCGTAGTGGTTCGTGTTCTAGCTCAGTCGCCTTCTGCTAGAACATTAATTGTATGATTAATAACAGCTTTAAACCTGTACCACTTACTTCAATGATTGCAAGAGGTTGTCGTTGGAAAAGTCCTCCAATCACGACGAAGATCGACATGATTCCACTCCAAACCATGTTGAACCAGTTACGTAAACCGGTAACAACTACTGATGCAAAGTTAGAAACCGAGCCGAAGCCATGGCTCAAATGCTTCTCTGTGGACGCCAGAACATCATGAGCTGATGATTTGAAATATGCAACCTGAACAATATCAACAACAGTGAGCAGATTTTACTATTTACTTACAATTGACACCAAAAACAAAATAAGTCCTCCCAAGAATCCATCTCATAACTATATATTCGGCTCAGTGATCCCATAGCCTGTTCTTATAGTCCACGATTTGGCGAGCGACCGGTCGCGCGACCAATCGCTCGCCAAATCGTGGACTATGAAAGCAGCCATGCACCTCACCAGCTGTATTCATGCCTTGGCCTTCACATTTTAAAGATCTTCGGAAAAAAAAACTTAAGGGACCCTCTTGACACAAAAAAATAAAACGAAAATATACGAAACTAAATAAATAGAAGAATACCCACAGAGGGTAGCTTGCTGTACGTGTCGTGGCTAGTGCTAGCAAAGAAATCGATTACAGCGGTGGTGAGATCTGACACTGAAAATTATCAACATGAAAAACATTTCCTACAAAATTTCTGAAAATGGTGTCAATCAGAGGTCACAGAAGAATCCGTAGTCCCCGTTAGCGTGGTTCATCTGGAACTTACAAGAGGTAGCGATAAGGTCGACGAAGGTTTTGAATACTGTGGTCACGAATAGATAAGCATTCGATATTGCACCGGTAACTTTTGAAAATATACTGTATCTCGAAATCTTCCCACTACGCCAATACTCGTCATAGATTGAGTTCAGCGACTTGGCATAGACCTGAATAAACAGAATCCGATCAAACACATGACAATGTGGCTAAAACACAGCAATATCTTACCCCATCGGAATCGACAATGCTGTAGGCGTAATTGGATACCTTCTCGTGTAAGTCAGAAACTGAAAAGAAATGATCAAAATTCTATAGTAAACTGCTAGATCAATTCAAAAATTCACAATCAATTTGAGCAAGTTTTAGGAGCGGCATTGTCGGCTTCTTGCCCTCTTAAGACTATTTGACTTTTCCTACACACACTCCCTCACGAGATTTAACAGCGAAATCCAAAATTCAGAGTTGTTACTGGTAGCGAACACATTGAACACTCAAGTTACAGGGCTAAAAACAGTTCTAGTAATTGACTCACTATCATGCCCAAGAATAATCAGACGATCATCGGCATTACGACGCGACAGGAGCAAGAGGAGGAGGATGAGCAGAGGCAGTAGCCACCAGAGCCATCGACGTCGTCTAAAACGTGAGCAACATAAGAGGACACCAAGTCGCAATAAAAAAGTCAACTCAAGACTAGGCAATAATGGTGTTAAAAACAACTGTGGGGCTGTAAGAAAGTCATTAGTAAGCCGGACCAAAAGGGTGCACACAACAAACCTCATATTCGAGACCCGGATAACCTAGTGCAACAATTGTACTAGCAGTAGAACATTTGGGAAGATGATTCGAAAAAGTTTTGAAAGGAGGGACCTTCCAGTACTGACTATCTTCCGAGCAATACCACAAAGGATCCAGTAGGACAGATGGAACAATCTACATGGGATAACTCGCTTGATGGTAACCCCTTATACAAAGCGATTGAGAAGGTCACTACTACCAAGTGTAGATGTTAAGCAGATCCCACACCGTGTACTTACTGCTAGTTCAGAGCTCTTTGAAACTTCCGTTTTACGAAACACTAACAAGAAGACTGCTCACCTGGTAAGCACTGCACTACTCAAAGCCTTTGTCGTGTCCCAGAACCACATGAAAACGGCAGGTACTCTGAAAAAGCTCATCCGTACAAGGTCAGGAGTTCTGCTACATTGACAACGCAAACATTCTTGGTTTAACCGACTTCACGGAAAGAAAATACTAAACTTACCTCGAGTATAACCAACGGCAGAGATCGGCAGCAGCAAAGGCCACAAAAAGGAAGGCACGACATGGAGAGTAAAGTATATACGCAGCCAACGATTTCAAATCAGAAGCAATTGAGGATGACTCGCTACCGCTAAATCCGAATGTAGTTATATTGAGGAAATCACAGTAACCCTTTTCCAACAAAAACTAAACTACAAACCTTTGCCAGGCATCATCAGAAATCTTCCTAGATCGTAAATCGTAGCGATTCCCAGAACGAAGTCTTAAGGGAGACTTGCGAGACGATGCGGATTGAGGAGAAACGTATGAAATTCTTAATGAGAAATCTTGAATCAGGGAAGAGGGTGACTTAAAGACTAGAACACAACTTACGCTTGACCGGCTACGTCGAAAGGTGCCCTGATACAGGCACCGGCAAACAGAACTCCGCTCTGCAGATAGTAGACAATCGATGAAGCAGTGGAGCCTAGCCAAGTTGCAATACGAGTAGCCTTAAAGTAATGATTTATAAAAAAATCCGCATAATGCAAAAAATTGTTAGTAGATTAAATGAACCTTGGACATATTTCGACGTTGGGCATTTCGCATTCTTGCATTCTTAATCAATTGCAAGTTTCGTCCACACTCCGTTTCGAAGCGAACACTTTTGGATCCTCTGCAAGCGGAGCGTTCATCAGTCGATAAAAATGGACAGATATCCTTCCGTACCTGGGAGAATCATCCTCGGAATCATACGCGTTCATATGGCGAGAACGAAGGTTGTACAGTTTCTGATGATATCTAGCACTGTAGCCTCTGGAACGATATGAAATCTTTTTCTTAGTTTTAACTGCAGTTTGTTTATCGACAAATCGAATATCCAATACAAAACAAATTACAAATCGCATAATTAAAGTTCAGCATTACAGTTTCAAACAGTACGCTTACTTTAGACACAAAAAAGCATACGTGTAAGGGAGATTCGGAGAGTGAACGTAAACCCTGAACGAATAATCCCATTTTTGGGATTTCAAGGGATTATTTCGTGATAAACACCAATGACACCTACCTTGTTGGGGACGATGATTGTTCTGGGTCTTCCAGTTCGTCTTCTTCGTCATCAATAAAGTCGCTGTCATGATCCTAAATAAAAAAAAAATTGGGCACATCCCTTCCTAATTCTGGAGAAAGGCACCACCCGAAGAAGAAACCAGATTGGAAATTGACGGAAACTAAGAGCCTTTCCAGTGAATCAGAAAGAATTTTGAGAGTCTTTGTAATTAAGAGACATGAAAAGGACGTTATTTGGCGAACGGCTATTCACCGAGGGACAAAGGCGACCTATTGATCGGCTACAACTCTGCCACTTAAGACTGACAACAAAGGACATAATCAATAAAGCTTAATGATTTTATATATAAGCAAAGTCAACAAGTAAATTAACGTCACCCACTTCTCCTTTCGTGTACGGATACTTTAAGGTGTCCGAAAAGTAGAGCCGTTGTTGGCTAGGTTCATACATCTGCATCGCAGCATTCGCCCTGATTTGACGGCTTTGCTTTGCCAAAACCGTGTGGTACATTCGCGTCAGAGCGAGATTAAACGCACGAACTGATCCAGTGACCAGGTCCACTAAAATAGACGGACCTTCATGAAAGGAAATATCGACTTAGTAGCACTCACACTTAAAAAACATAGCCTAACCGGCAAAAAACGCAACCGACTCACCTGGGGCACGAATAACTCCTCCAAGAAAATAGAGCGTTTTCCAAAATAATATTGAGATCATTTGAAGGTTAGAAGGACTACCACCATACTTGTGATCGGCTCTATGGTCACGCCTTTTGTACACGCTACCAGATACCCACTCACCGAGACGTGCAGCTAAACAGCAAAGAATTTGATGGCGCTACTGAAAAAACCAGAAATTGGCATTACTTTTAAAAGGCTCACCTCTGTACAACATCCAATCTACAGTGTCATAAAGCAGTAGACCAACAGCCTTCACAGGACGTATTGTAACAGCATGTAACAGCCACAAAACTGATGAAATCATGAACCAAACTAGGCTTGATCCCGCTTGGAAGGTCTATAAAAAGGAAAACATGTTTAAACAGAAGAGCTGTGTCAACTTATTGACTACACATGTGGGGTACTACTTCGGCCACTAAGCGCAAACTGGTATTCAATGACAAAGTTGAAAAGCTAGCTTAAGTTTTCAGAAGAGCAAGTTTTCAGAAAACATAACCCTAAAAATACACAAAAATTATCTTGAAACCGATCTGCCAATTTCTATCTGCGTTGAAAAAGAAAAGACAAGAAGTTAGTAATTTAAATGACTGAGAACATGGTGAAGTACCGAGAAAGCACATCAAACGTCAGTGATTATTCAGCAGAATTAGGAGCAAAATAGGTGCAACAGAATATCAACAATGAACGAAGTACAACTATGTGAAGAGCAAGGGAACTCAAAAAAGGTCGTTAACCCAATACGAAGAGGTCAGAGTGCTAGTAATTTATCTCCCAATATCAGTAGGAATTACTAGATTGTGATAAAAATCTTCCTGAAACCTAAATACAGAAAAGCTTCGAGACGTCAGCAATCAATGCATATGAGTGCTTCGCGCATACTCAGTGCCTAAAGTGAAACCAGTCAACTAAGAAGAAGAAACTTAACGACACCTGCTCATGTAACCGGGTTTCCTAGTGATGACGGTTCCAGGAGTCAAGGAATGATTCTAGTCAAATGATCACTTTAAAAAGGAATATATTTAACTAAAGAAGCTATGCGAAGGATAGAAGCCTCATTTTTGAGTTTCCATTAGGGTAACCATTCCCATCACACAAAGAAATAATCACTGAATATTTAGATTCCGAGCGCTAGTAACGCTTAGTGACCGAGTTATAACCACAATCAACTATACATTAAGGAACATGTTTTACCTTGCGGAACAAGCTTGGCGCCGAAAAGTGATAAGGGGCGTATTCATCGTACCCAGGACTAGCAATACTAAGGTTGTTGTTGATCATGTTCGGTACTTCCCATGCAGGAGGCTTATCGGGATTATATGCTTGACTGGAAAACGAAGCAGTAAAAACGTAAAACAAGGAAAACAAACCGAAAAAAATCAGCATAACAGTTAAAAAAAAAAGAAAACGCGGAAAAATACCTGAATGCATAAGTATATCTGGTCGAATAGTTCCTGAAAGAGGCACAACTCTTACAACACTATCAAACAAATCGTAGCTAGCGTCATGAATACTGCTCTAGAACCTACAGAAAAGGACTGGTCAGTTGGTCAGCCTCTTCTTCCGTTAGACGAGGTGAATTCAGTTCTCGAATTGGAGGCCGATCAAACGAAGGCCGGCGTCGATACATCTCTTCCAGCGACGGTGATCTCGCCGGTGAGGACATGGCTCAATCTTGCCACTGAAAACGATAAAAACTGGGTGGTCTATTTGTTATTCATAAATACAGGAATTCGACGGTAACATCACGATATTCCATCTCACAAATCCTTTGATAAATCGACGATACTAAGGGGAACAACTGCATCAAAGTAACCACGTAAAACTATGCTAAAGTTGTTGCACGAACATTGATTTAAAGTCATATTATATTAATATATTTATATTTAATGTACTTGCTAAACTTCTTTACTTGATTGATCGATACATTAATACACTCAATAAATTAAATAAGCATCTAATACTTGCTCCTAACTTCGAACTCCTTTGAGAGAAATTTGTCATAAATAGGCGAAAACGAAAAGCCCAGCGGCAACGAGAATACAAGTATCATTACTGTAAACTCTGCTCTAAGAAAGAGTGTTTAGGAACATCAAAGCGCTTGCAAGTGGAAGTCATCTGTCAAACTCGATGGGCGCGGACATTTGGAAATTTTTAAGATGAATTAAGTTAGGCAATATTAAGTACCAAACCCCTTGATGTTCCTGTCATGGCTTCCAAAAAAAGCTACCGCTTAGTCCCTTGTGAGCCTTCAGAAATAGTATTACTGTTTCACAAGCTATAGATTAGGATTCAAGGCATTTCCCAAAGTCATCATTTATTCATTGCAAGCGTATAGGATCCAAATGTGCTTACAATTGATGTAGATGAAATATAATATGAAACCGTCTATAACCATCTATTTATATTGTATAGAATTATATTATGCTAATATATATATATATATATATATTTATCGTATTAATATATTTAAATTTAATATTCTACTCCACGCCTATCTAAAATGGTAACCGTCCCAAACAACATAAGAGCGGCGACAAGCTAGGTTTTCAAAATTACTCTAATTCGATTTATCACCTCTTTGAAGGTATATAGTGGAGAATATGTAAATAACATAAAAAGAATATGTAAATAACATAAAAACGCGAAGTAATCAAACAATAAAACTGCAACAATTCAAATAAGACGAAAATAATTCGAGTAAAACGTGGAAACGTGCGCAATTTTGAGATAAGATGCAGCCGAATTTTGCCAAAGAGAACCTCATATCCCAAGTTTCATTGAGGGCAGTAAAATAGTTTTACTAAGGAAGTTTGAACAGGAATCATACAAATGGACCATACCCTAAGATCTCAGAAATTCTGACAACATTGTGAGAAAACATCTGCGAAAAACAAATAAAACAGTTGTTAAAACAGTGTATTGACACTCAAAGAATGTTGTTTTCACGGCGTTTCTTGCAACAAATTCGAAAACAACAGCTTGTTTACTGCTCAATCGCCTTGGGACCGCTGCGAAGCCAGTCTCAGGGACGGGCGCGAAATTCAAGCAACAATTTCGAGGCACGCTCGCTAGGGCGGCGCACCGCTCAAGAATTGTTAGTTTTCTGGAAAAATTAATCGAAAAGATGTGGTTTTTTGAATTCCTCATATGGAAGAATAAGCAGGGAGTCTCAAAGAATGGTAATTATTGGCAATGGTACTATGCGCTTACTAAAACAATTCGATTCACCAGAAATCGCCGCTCTCAAAGGAACTGGCAACGTGCCAAGACATCTCTTCGTTCGCTAAGAAGGGGCTTCAACGTGAGGAGTGCTTTTAAATTGAATGTTAGTTAGTTGTTAATTCTTTAGAGTACTCGTGGCACAGGTCAGAAGATAGTTTCTAGTGATTTAACATAAGTACTACAAAAAAATAAAGCTTGCCCAGCATAAGAAGGTCTAGAATAGAAGAGCTTGATACGGTCAACTATTCAGCACAACAACTTTTAGATTAAGAACCGACTACCCGATGGATTCAGAGCAAAACTACAGCGGTGACAAAATTGTATCGTAACAGTAATCGATGTTCGTAACTATCATACGATTAATACGCTTGATCCTACGACAAGCACTAACGAAGAGCAATAGTGAAAATTTGAACGCGGACTGTATTGAAGAAGAAATCTCAATAACGATGGAAGCCATAGAGCCTACAGAGTAACTATAATAGTCAAATTATTTGCATCATTCCAGGCAGTAATCACCGCTAACCACCAGAGTCAGCAGCAAATATACAGGGTGCGCCATAAATATGGTAACAAAAGCATTGGCCTCCAGAAACCGTAGTTCATATCGATGCATGACCAATTTTTGTGAATTGTTCACTGTGCATCACATCTACAAAACGAACACACCGTCATCTTATATAACCACTTCCTGTACTAATTATAGCTCAAAGACCCTCCAGCTACTCATCGACAGTGGCACGCTAAGTTTTTTGAAAAATTCCAGCTCGGGCTTTTTTCATTGATTTCTTAGGAGCAGCAACAGTGGTGCATTTTGAAGCCCAGGCTTTCCTCTCCAGCATGGACTATATCCAGCGACCCATCACATTGTGAACCTGGAAATTCGTAGGAGGATTGCAAGCTGGGATTAAGTCGCGAACATTTCCTGAGCACCACCTTAATCTTTTCCCATTCGTAAGCAAGTGCGTCGCAGTTTTCAAGTCGTACCCCCCAGGAAAATCTTTGACCCTCGGCTGCATCCTTCCAGAAAAAAACCCTTCTTGAGGGGTTCGAATTAAGTTTTGAACTTTTCTCGACCAAAATTGGCGATATCGCTCTGATGGTAGAGATTCTAGCTAAAACTACCATCAAAGAGGGAAAATGGCTATGATAGGTGGTCTGACTCCTCTCAGCTTCTTCAGCACTCAAAGTGTGAAACATGCGTATACTTTAGTTTCTCAACATTTCTTCCACGCTGAACACGTTTAGTGAGAAAAAAGTGTGTCGAAGCGCGTGCCGCGCGCAAGTAGCGCACAGCAAATGTTCTTTCTTTCCAACTTCTTCTCGTCAAAATGCTTATAAGGCTTTCGAATCCTATTTCTATACAATTGTATACACTCAGGGTGGACCCTCCCCATCTGAGTAGAACACACAAGCAAATCAGCAGTCATTTTTCTTGTGTTTCTGCGGGTTCTGCATCATTCTCCTTACCAAGAAATTGTATTCGGAATAAAGGTCGTATAAAAAACAAGACGACCATTCCGAGGTTGGTTTTTGACCTGTCTACGCTACGCGATTCAAGAGGCTGTCATGTGGGAAATGCTGAAACGAGGAACGATTCCGGAAAAGGATTCACAAAGTGCGCGCAAAAACGGAACGGTTGGTGGATGTCTGCGAGGCTCCACCGTTTGCCGAAATCTGACGAGTTCAGAGTACCAAAACAGATATGTGGGCTAAGATATATCGTGAACATAAGGGGAGGTGCAGTTTTGGAGAAACTCTCCAAGCAAGGAAATTAAGCACGTCCGAAAAGTTGTTACCATATTTATGGCGCACCCTGTAGTGTGTGCTATTTTTAGCCGCAGCATTGCAGAGCGCACGCGGTGCGACAGTGTGAACGGACCATCACGCACGGGGGACGTGCGATTCGTGCGATTCCGGGGCGCGCGGCAAATTGCGCGGCGAAATTCGCGATGATTAAAACAACTCCTGCGCCTATCATTGGGACACAAACTTAAAGTAGAGTACTTTAGTAGGGTCGGACCATCCTACTTACCTTCTTTATTTCAAATTTGGACCCCAATGATAGGCGCAGTAGTTGTTTGAATCATCGCGAATTTCGCCGCGCCATTTGCCGCGCGGACCCAGAATCGCACGAATCGCAACACACCCATCACGCACAGATGGACATTATAAATTCTTCTTTTCTATCCTCAATAATTTCTATCGAACAAAGGGGTCTGCAATGATTCCCAGAAATAAAAGGTTGTAACTGAAAATATCCACTCTGCATTTTTGAGATGGCTTGTACAGTGAGCTTTCGCTGAAACGTTAAGATTTTAGCATGATTCAAGGAGCCTATATAAATAGTTGCATAGGAACATTACTGTTCAGAAGCATTTTAAACAATACAAAATTCCCCAAGATTACTTTTACAGTTATCTCTGATTCACAGAATAATTTAACTTGGCATTAAAGATAATAAAAGCTTATGCAAAATAAATGGAAAGGTCAGAGTACTACTCTAAACTGGTAAAAGAGCTGGATTATCTAGGGATAAGGTAGATTATTGTTGAAATGAGGGAAATTACTGCTGGCGGAGCATTTAAACACAGGGTGATATATTTGTTGATAGATCACTGACACCACTCAACAACAGATGTGCTAATAGGTCTGACCTTGAGGCGCCAATGGACGATCTAATCCGTTTAAATTGAATTAAGCCAAATTCCATTGAAATGACACTTAACACGGTTAATTGACTAACATACAAACGGAGTACGTCTAACGACAGTCTACTGCAGCCATCTCAGAAGAGGGAATGGTCACTTCTCAGACAGGAAATATAGGAAGTATAGTAAAATACAATAATATTATTATATAGAAAAAAATAAAATAAATAAAGAAAATAAAAAGTGCACCAAATGAGCAATATAGAAAATATTTTGCAAATAAATAGCTCGAGAGAGAAAGAAAAACAAAAAAACGAGTTTATCATTCTTTTACATATGTATCATCAACCTTATAACCTCAATTGAAAGCTGAAAGAAAAAGGAAAGAAGGGGAAAAGGATCCAGCATAAGGAGAATGAGGTTTTCAGCGATCTATCAGTATACCTGGGACCGAAATGAAGGCAACAAATTTCAAAAATCGGCGATGGAGCTCAAACACCAGCCGAGGTGCACGTCGCAAATGATTATGGCGTCGCTGTGGTGTTTGATCCGTTTCACGTGTTGTTTGTTTACTCAATAACAGGGAGAGATGCACTTGTTGACTGGAAGCATTTGCAATGTCGGAACTCACCTTGAACCAACCATCCTGGCTCAGCTCATTCAAAAATAAATAATAATTATAATAAGTGTGGATACTAATAATAAAATCTATAAATAGATTTGATATAATAAATAGCCAAAAAGAAACATCAGATGGTTCCTGTTTATTTATTGAGCATGTAATGACATGAATTCGTTTTAATAAAAGTAATTAGTAGTATTATAGTATGAGGGTGGAGGTGATGTGGGCAAGAGGCGTGCTGAAACACCGCCTGGTTCAGGGTTCCAACCTCGGATCGACACTCGCCCAGGCCGGGTGTGGTGCAGTAGGAACGAAATTGTCGCGTTGCGGCAAGAGGGACGCTGTACGCGAACGAATATAGAAGAATGCAGCAGCAGGTATGAAACACAGGAACAAAGGAACTAGTGCATGATTATTGTGATTGCGCACTGATAGGTCCGTACGGGAAAACAGGTGATTGCGCACTGATAGGCGTAATTTACCAGATAGAGTGCCGGGCATGTGGATCAACATACATCGGAGAAACGGGAAGACAACTGGCAGTACGAACTAAGGAACATCTAGCAGGTATGAGGCGTGGAAGCTTGATGACGCCGCTTGGTAGACATAAAACTGAGGAGCACAGTAACAACAACTTTGAAATTAAGTGCACGATATTAGCGCAGGAGACGGAAATTTCGGCAAGAAAAGCATTAGAGGCGTTCTGGATTTTCCGAAGAAACCCAAAGATGAACGGTAGAGATGAGTGTCCATCCATAACTAATGATCTTTTGCCATATATACCGCACTGCGAGTTGTGACTCAGTAGCAGTATAACGAGATCTTCCTTATCACAAGTATAAGGGAGACAGCAATAAGTCTCATTCGCTACTGACAGTCGCCTGTGGCGACAGCGGATTTTCTCCGCGTGAGCGGTGGAACCTTGGTGAGTCGCTTGCAAAATACGGGTTTCGAGTAAATTTTTAGTTTGCAATAGGGGTCAAGACGCTTATTGGATGGTGTAAATCACCTCGAATTACGTTTAGGCCTCTGAAGACGACGATTGAGTCGAAACGTCAGGCCGTTTGACTGAATAAATAGTTCCACCTAAAAACCTCGTGCGGCACAAGATAATAATTATCACAAACGACATCTATGCCGAGGTTAAAGCAAGAGAGAAGTTGGAAACTGTTCAAAGAAGTACCGCCAAACCTCTTCTCTCTGGTACGCGAAGCAGTTTCGCTTCGGCAGAAGGTGGTGGCCACCCGTCAATCGCTGAAGTTCCTCCAACGATGCAGAACGACCGGCGTGCTCCCGCGATTCATTTCCAACAAGAAGATAGGAGCTACATGCAATCTCTCTGAAGATCACCCGCTGATAACGACCATTTATCGCTCGATTCTGAGTGTAGTGATCAAAGAGAAGCAGCGTGTCTTGTATTCTTCCTTGTTGAAATGTATGTCTAAAGAACGAGCTTGCCAGCGTCTTCTGCAAGATCAGACTTGGAGGAGGATTGAGGGTGAGTCGAGGAAGATTTGCAATGCCATCCGGTCTGCAGCAAAATCGACCCTAGTTGCAAAGTACGACAAGCTGTGGAATTCTTTTCATAGGAACAACCACAGAAACGAAACCCATCTCACCACAGGTCATCCTCACAGGAGCCACGAAGCTCGCGGCGAAGGTAATGTGGCACGGGTTACGGTTCTTGGTGACACTCGTCTCTCCTCTAATGCTTTAGAAGTGTTAAATCTAGGTCCGTCTTTCTCACCTGCGCAAAACATAAACGCACATACGTTTCGCAAAGTTGTTGGAGGTCTTCAGAGGTTTAGAGATCTGCTGCGTTCTAAGAGCAGACAGGATCATGAGTTGCTGACAACTAATTCTGATTTGATAGCTTCTGTACCATTTCCGCGTAATTTCTATAAAGAGCCCCAACCTGTGCCTGAGGCTGACGTTAAGTTTAAAATGTTATCCTTGGGAGTCCTAACTGTTCTCAATAGAAACAGAAGGCTCCAGAATACGAACTTAACATGTAAGCAAAGGCAAGGGTTGAGAGAATTGCGCGAGTTAAGATCCAATGGTACTTTACGCATATCAGTCAGTGATAAGGGTGGCGAGTTTGTTGTTATGTCTCAAACACTTGACCGAGCCATAACCGAACTCCACCTCGGCGACTCCTCTGTTTACTGTCGCGCGACTGAAAGAGACTTTTCATCACAGTGTAGTCGCCTCAATCATATATGGTTGAGTGTCGCTAAATCTGCAGGCATTGATGAAAGGTTGGTCAGTAGACTCAAATTGGACAGCCCCACCTGTCCAGTTTTCTACAGCCTCATTAAGACACATAAACTCTCCTCTCACGAAACGCTGTCAACATCACCGGGCACTTTCAAAATTCGGCCTATTATTAGTTGTGTAGGGGGACCAACTGACAGGATCTCGTGGTTTCTCTGTAATATTCCAGCTGTTGACCATGGTTCCGTCTCACCTGTCCAATACCAAGCATTTCCTTGAGCTACTACATAGCTCAGACCTCGGTCGGAGCAGTGTAGTTGAGTCATTTGATGTAGTTTCGCTTTACACTAATGTCCAAAACGAGCAGGCACTACAAGCACTATCTGAAATGCTTGATAGGCATGCTAATAACATCAACACCTTTGGACTTAGCAAAACACATATAATGACGTTGGTCAAGGAATGCTTGAGCTGTAACATCTTCAAATGGGCAGGAAAGTACTTTTCTCAAGTGAGAGGCCTTGCTATGGGTCAGCGGTTGGCACCGGTTCTTGCTGTATGCTTCATGGGAAGAATTGAAGAGCCGGTTCTAGAACGACGTCCTTTGATGTACTGCAGGTATATTGATGACTGCTTCATCGTAACGTCAACTCAGTTCGAAATGGACGAGTGTTTTCGAATCATGAATGAGCAGTCACAGTACATCAAACTCACTCGGGAAGTACCACATGACGGATGGCTCCCTTATCTCAACACCCAAGTCAAAGTGTCCAACGGTGTTGTTAGCGTGAAATGGTACCGTAAAACTAGTTCCAAGAATATCTTACTTCACGTGACATCAGCTCATCCACAAGCCGTCAAACGTGCAGTCGTTAACAACATGTTGAGAACAGCAACAAGTGTCTGCACAGGCGAAGCTGAACGTCACGAATCGCGACGTTTAGCTTGTGAGATAGCGGCTGTGAACGGTTATACGGTGTCACAAGTTCGTGGAAAATGTCATATCAGCACGAAAAATGCTACACGCCGTAGAAAATTACCATTGTGTCTTCCTTTTATCTCTGATAAAGTCAGCACCGAAATACAGCGGAGCATTGTTAGAGCTGGGCTGCAAGATGTTGTTCAATTAGTCAACATCCCTAATAACAACATCAAGCAGTTGTTAGTTCGAAACCGGCTCTACGATAAGCGGTGCATAACCGATGATTGTACCATATGTCCGTACGGGAAAACAGGTGATTGCGCACTGATAGGCGTAATTTACCAGATAGAGTGCCGGGCATGTGGATCAACATACATCGGAGAAACGGGAAGACAACTGGCAGTACGAACTAAGGAACATCTAGCAGGTATGAGGCGTGGAAGCTTGATGACGCCGCTTGGTAGACATAAAACTGAGGAGCACAGTAACAACAACTTTGAAATTAAGTGCACGATATTAGCGCAGGAGACGGAAATTTCGGCAAGAAAAGCATTAGAGGCGTTCTGGATTTTCCGAAGAAACCCAAAGATGAACGGTAGAGATGAGTGTCCATCCATAACTAATGATCTTTTGCCATATATACCGCACTGCGAGTTGTGACTCAGTAGCAGTATAACGAGATCTTCCTTATCACAAGTATAAGGGAGACAGCAATAAGTCTCATTCGCTACTGACAGTCGCCTGTGGCGACAGCGGATTTTCTCCGCGTGAGCGGTGGAACCTTGGTGAGTCGCTTGCAAAATACGGGTTTCGAGTAAATTTTTAGTTTGCAATAGGGGTCAAGACGCTTATTGGATGGTGTAAATCACCTCGAATTACGTTTAGGCCTCTGAAGACGACGATTGAGTCGAAACGTCAGGCCGTTTGACTGAATAAATAGTTCCACCTAAAAACCTCGTGCGGCACAAGATAATAATTATCACAAACGACATCTATGCCGAGGTTAAAGCAAGAGAGAAGTTGGAAACTGTTCAAAGGAACTAGTATTATAGTAGAATCATGCCTAAAATAAGGATCGTCTATCGATTGAGCTGCATGAAGGACGCTAGAGCTGTAATAACGACGAAGGAATGGTCCGCGACAGTCGCGTGCGGCGAATCGATTACAGGAAACCGTTCCTACTGCCCGTCTCCCGCTCGGGGGTGCCGAGTCTTTCGTTCCTCCAGGGACGGTTGATTGGTACCAGACTTGTCTACGAGGCTAAGAACATAGCATTGCCTGACCACCGTAAGTCATTATAATGGCAACATGTGCATTCAGGAACGGCACCACGATTCTAAAGGGAAGACAAATACTGGGGTGCATTTCATAAAGGGATAAGCCATCATCATAGACACGATCCCTTCTTACGGTATGAATCAATTATAAGGGCCATAATAACTACAATAGCATGAAAGACGGTGTATACCCTGCTGAAAGGTAACTCACCTGTAAGTGGAATGCCTTCCCCAAGCACTCAGCCCTGCTGCCGTTCAGCTTTCCCAAGAACATACAGTTTGGCTGTAGTGGTGATAGAAAATCGATAATCATCTTTTAGTCATCTGCTACTCTTTACCCTTCAGAAAGCACAAATCTGTAGTTCACTTACTGATAGCGAGAACTTGTAAGTGCTACTGGCACACATCACTCTCAATAAAACTCCCAAATCAAGGAAACTAAATTGTTGTAAAAATAGAGCCCCCGCTAGTTAGGGATACTAACCATACCCCGCTCGCATAAAATCTCACGGTCTCCCGAGATTGAGTTCAATAGAGTTCTGGTGTCATTACTTTCCTATACTTGAGTGCTTACTTCTACATCCGCTAGGGGTCGTCTCGTACAAGGGAATATTAAAATGAAGATAATATCAATTACCATAACTTACCTACGCCTTTCCTACTTCAGTAGTTTGGAAAAAAAACTTTTCAACTAAAGAAAGGCGTGGGGGGAAAATGGAAGAAAGAATGGAAGCGCAATGAGGAGGAACAAACGCATGTGCCGATGACATTCAAACCTGGGCAAACACCTCTCCATCGACGATTTGTCATCGTTGATTCTGAAGGCGCCATTGCGGACGTGAGTGATGACGTTACAAACTCCCATGAAACATTCTTGAACATCAAAGACGTTCACGGAAACTAGTTTCATACCATTAAGCTTATTTCTGATAGAAAGGAAATCGGTTCTGTAAAGTTGCTCAAATGAACGTTAAGAAAAAAAAAATTGTGAAAGGTCAGAGAACCGACTTACGAACATCCAAGAGGCTGGGTAACGAAAAATTACTGATGAACTGCTAAGTACGACTCATTTTTTGGAAGCAGGGGAATGGGAGTGCATAGTATGCTTTTTGAAACGCGCGCAAGCGCGCGATTGGCCCCATGAACTTGGTCGATGGGCGTGGCGAGCGCTGCATGCAATTTTCGGCACCCAAGGAACACTCAGGAACAATTTATACGTCCCGACTATTCGGTTAGTAACGCTATCTAGTAGAAGGAGCAAGAAGTTTGCCAGTGGAAGCAGTTGTATTTCTTGTCGTCAGCATAGTAAGGATTGGCTGCTTTCATAGTCCGCCGTCCGGCCGGCCAGCCGGTGCGCCGGCGTGCCGGCGGAGGCAGTGCTAGGGGGGAGGAGGGAGGCAGACAGTGTTACGCAAACAGTCCACGCCCCTTCGAAGGGTGTTTGTTTTCAGCCCCTCGAAGGGGCGTGGACTGTTTGCCTATCTGTCTGCTTCCTTCCTCCCCCCTAGCACTGCCTCCGCGGCACGCCGGCGCGCCGGCCGGCGGACTATGAAAGCAGCCATTGACGTATAAGAGGCACTTAAGTGGGAGACACATACTGACAGCAATCTAACGGAATTTCCTCAAGGGAGTTAATAAATGGACAATTAAAACGTGATACCGTATCGTAGCGAAAATATTGCATACAGAAATCATATACGCAGATGAAAGCTGTATTTCAAAACGGACTTCACCGAGTGGCTGCTTCCATAGTCCGCCGACGGGCCCGCGAGCGAGCGAGCGAGCACGCCTGCTGGGGGCGAGGCTTGCCCCTTGTTTACAACTGAATCTTGGTCGATACCGCCGGCCGAGTAGTCCCACGGCCCGCGCGATCGCTCGTGGGCCGGCCGTTGGACTATGAAAGGGAGGCATTGACCTCAGAGGGGAGACGGGCGATTCGCGCGATTCTGAATGTTCGAGCAACTCTGGCGCCTATTATCGGGGCACAAACTTGAAGTACAGTAGTTTAGTGGGGTGAGCCGATCCTACTAATCTATTCTACCTCGAATTTGGGCCACAATGATAGGCGCTACAGTCCTTCAAATCGTTACGAACTTCGCCGCGCAATTTGGCACGCGCTTCCTCGGACGCACGTAGTGCCCGTCCCCCAGCCTGAGCAATTCGACCGTGGAGACGACCAGCGCTGTGTCGGGAGTGTGATATCCACCTTGGCGTCGAAAGAGTCGTGGGCGTCGGGAAATGGGCGTTAGGAACGATTTCGGGGAATCGATTTGCCGCATGCGGCTGTCGCGGTCCACTCATTCCCCGTTATTACAGCTCTAGCGTTCTTCATACAGCTCAATCGATATGCGATCATTATTTTATGCATAATTCTACTATTAATACTTTTGTTCTTGTATTTCTTACCTACTGCTGTATCCTGCCACATTCCTTCGCGCGCGACGCCCCTCTCGCCGCGACGCGACCATTTCGTTCCTAACACACCACACCCGTGGGCGTCACTACTGGGAATTCCACGGCTCATCACTGTCTTCACGGTATAGGCACCTTTAAAGGAGAGATAGTGAACATTAGGAGTCTCTATCAAGTTTAACTACCGATGGGGATGCTTAAACTTGTAAAATATAACACAGAAAACTGTTGATTTTTTCCGAAATCAGCAAATTAGCAGTTATGATTGCCCAATTTTTTTTTGTGTTGTACTAAGACTTCGATTGAACGTTTACATATTTTCTATTGAGGTCTCTAATTAAAAAAACGCGGTGCAGGCGCTCATGCAAAAAAACATGGCGGCTAAGCTGCTCCGCCGACAAAGATGCGCTCCAAACGCCTGCGGCTACAATTTAGAAGCCCAGCACTCACGCTATTGGTCTTTCGCTGTCTGCACCCAGTCCTGCAGTTTTTTGTTGTTTACGGTATTTTTTGTTTTTTTTTTACAATGCAAATATCATGAGTATAATTCAGTGCCCTGTCAACCCACTGTACCGAGTGGCAGAAAGTCTGCGATGTCATCAAGCCTTTTGTGTGGATGTTGTTAAAAATTTTCGACCTCTTAAGCATTGGTTGCTTTCCTACTGCATGAAAAAAGAAGGGCTTCTCGGGCAACCATCATTCTGTTTAACCACCTGGTCGACTTTTGGTGATTTACAGTAGGATATCAAAAAATACATTTATCGTCAATAGTCAGAATTGAGAAGAAGAAGAAGCGCTCCAGCCCATCAGCCCCAGAGTATTGGTTTTCAGTGGGAAACCTTCACGAGCTCAACCGGCTGTTCAATAACTGAAGCGGTCGAGCCTATACAGAAAGATTTTGTGATTGTGTTAATACTTTGAAAGCTTCTTAAACCACTTTTCGAAGTAAGTTGATTAAAGGACACTTGATTAAGCAAATATGTCAACGTCCGAGCCAAATCTTGAGGCAGAAATTCCGGAGAATGAACCGACTTGGAAAAAGCCAAAGCTCGAGGAAGAAATTCCGGATGATGGACCGACTTGGACCGAGACAGTTCTCGTAGAAGGAATTCCGGAGGATGAACCGACTTCGAACGAGCCAAATATCGTTTGATATCGCAGAAACGGCAACGGTAATTGAAGCTTTACGACTTTCGGGTGTTTCTATCAATTATAAAAGGATGCTCGCGATTACGCACGAAGGTATGCGGCGAGCGTGTCGCGATTTTCGGGGAGATGTATCCACACCCCACGACGGAGTAGTGACGAAAACAGAGAACATCCTTCTTCGAGCTCAGAAGGAAATCGGATTCAATGCAAGATAACCTTTCCAATTCTACGTAAGGTCCGGGAAGTCTCGTAAGCTGATATATCCGGGAGGACAACTACAGCACAAATCTCCAACTATGTGTCTGGCTATCCCACTGATTCATTTATAAAGTGCAACTCGCCTATTATGACGGATCCATTCACGGGAAAAGTGTACGGGTCAAGGGGAGACTGCGTGTATACTGGAGATTGCCATATTCTTTACATTAACAACATTAGCAAAGCTCAACTCTCAACCTAAGCATATTTTTTGAAGATGTATTATAGTAGAAATTACTGACATTCCATTCCTCCTGCTAGAACAATCCACCAACAGCAAGTATGTAAAAAGTGGCAACATTAAAAGCATCAAACGCGTTGTGGGAGGTCCCCCAACGACAACTTGCCCACACTAGATAGCTACGGTACAAACTGGACAGTTGCCGCACAGATATCGTCCATTAACTCTCCGGATGAAAGTTTCGGCGGGAGTCCGGAATTATTAGTTAGGAGGTCCACTTCTTCCCTACTTAATCAAGTACTCTGACGAAGTTTGTGTAGAAGATATACTAATCTACTGCTCTTCAATATTTACAAAAACTACTACTTTTGCGGTACGGCCACACATCTGGCCTGGGGGCAGTGGCGCGTTAGCAAGTGCATGTTGTAGTTGGCTGTTTACCTATAATCCAGTATTTGCCTTTTTACAGCTGCTTTTTTATATTCTGATTTTGGGATTCTAGATAAAAATCGACTGTAAAAAGGCATTTATTGAGTATAATTACAGATTTGCATCTCTCTGTCATGCATGCCTACCGCTTGTAGTCGTGTTCTTGTACGTAACGTAACAGTAAATGTTTCAGCGTTGTTTTATCTCAGATTTTGTGAAATTCGTTACTAAAGCCATCTTGCTATCCAGTCCTTAATCTTGGTTCGGAATTTTTACAAAAATCGTACGTCTGGTTATATCTACGTTTTACCCATCGCTTTTGTATTCACCGTTTCTGAACAACTCGTCCGCTTTGCCTAGTATATATTTCTGTTCGTGGCCAAGCCACTCACCTTATGGCTTCGTATTAGTCGTATATTTTCCATTAATAAAGTGACAGCCTAAGAAGGTGGCCATATTGGGCATGTTCTGCCAGCGCTAAACTGTAAGCCGGGTGTCCGCGCATCTCGGACGCAGGTATCCCTGAACAGGCACCCCATCATTATTACAGACCTTTCTTTTCAGCAACTGCTACGTTTCATGTGAATAACCTTTTTCTAAGACTAATATTAGAGGTTACTTGCATTTGTTTGTTCACAATTATCTGCTTTTCCTATGTACTGTCCTCACTGGGTATACCGACGACTTTACAAAATGACAATTGGTCCGATGAATACGGTAAAAATCCAGCTGGGTATCGTATATCCGTCAACTGTTCAACCGTTTGAAGTATTTTTAAATTCAAACGCTCTCATTATTCGATTTTAGGCCCAGTCCTAACCCAGTGCTCTCTATGTGGTCCGACTTTTTTCTTCATTTTCTCGTTCTATGTTGCCAGTTTAAGCCATTTACTCTCACTACGCTCTCTGCTCTCTGATCAAATTCATAGCACTTCTGCGATTTTTAAATTTTTTTTGGGGCGCATTATGAAGGGTGTCGGAACTTTTCCCCGAGCTCCCACGACAAGTGGCAGTGGCCCCTGGTGGCTACCCTATGTTTGCACCGGAAATTCAAACCCCCCTTTCGCCGCACCCGACCGCGCGCGATCGAGTGCGGCGAACGCGACGCCATTTTCGGGGAGATTATTCCGGACCCCATTCTGAAGCTTCACATCATGAAATATATAGTGTAGAAGGTGCAGGGATATTCGAGAACCATGGATAAGGTGCAGTACACTGATGGTGTCTCCCATTAAGGCATAATATCGGTATAATATATTGGTCTGCCAGAATATATCGGATTATTTGCCATCCTGGTAGACTTTCCTCCCATAAAAACCCTGTAAAAATAAATGCAAAAACCGAAAGTGTATAATTTTGATTTCGAGCATGAAAGTTCGGGCCATGACCTATTGGTGCGCACATTTTCTTAGCCGGAGCACAGGTGCCACTTGACTATGCAGTTACTGTGACTGAAATCAAATCACTGCTGCAAGATTTTCAAGACTGCTACCTTGTCAGAAGGTTCATCATAACACGGTCAACATGTGAATGCCTATCTATAGCTTCTTCGCCTAGAAGAGCTCGTACTTCGTCTTGTTGATTGCGTGGACCCTTTCTGTATATCCAACATTTTATGATCTACTACAACGAAAAGTTTTGAGGTAATAGTTGATACTGTAACCAGTATAACAAGCATGCCGGAAGCTAACAAAACGGCCAATTCGAAAAAGACTAAGCCGCCAACTCCTCACGCAGTGAGTCGAGAATTGGATGAAAGAACTGCCAAGGTGAGTGAGTTCGGCTATGATCTTTCGGTTTTTAAAGATTCTCAGATCTTGAAATTCTCATGATTCATTCTAGATTGAAGAAATGATGGAAAACTGTAAAATCTCTCTTGATGGACTCATTGAACGTGATGACAAGACGAGAAAGGAAAACGAATTTGGCAAAATCAAAGTAAGCCATCATTCTGTAATCTCAATAACCTTTACAATAACACAAATTCACTTATTTACTAATAGAAGTGAAATGGTGAAAAGTGTAAACAACTTTCACAATTTGCCCAAAAATTTTCGTAATTTCACCTTTCGGAACACAACAAATTCGAAACATTCCTTTACACTTCAGGAAAAGTCGTATTCCATCGAAGGCTATAGTTTGCGTTTTATATGTTTAACATGATTCATAGGCCAGGGTGGGGCCTGAATCAGGGAAGGCAGGAGGTCCTATAGCGAATGGACTTTTTGGGCCAAAATTTGATAGATTTTGGGTTTCTTTCTGTGTGGAATTTTAGCTGGCACATGGAAGATCACTGACGCGTACTTGCTTACGACAACCACATATTTTCGATTTATGTCTGCTTTTTTTATCATTTTGAAAAGAATTCTTTTTTTACATACAGAACCTAAATGAACGTACAATGAAGGAAAGGTTGAACATGTCTGCGGATGAGTTGAAGTTCTGTAATGAGCTTTACGGTAAACTGGCGAAGTTCTACACAGGAAAAGAACCTAACGGAGAAGATGAAGGTGAGAAAGCTCAGGTAACTTTTTCCTGTTTCAGTTATTCCTGAAACGGCTTTTCAGGCCAGCAGGGTTATCTGAGCGATCCAAATGCGCCTCCTGTCGAGGATGATGCAAACGAGGGAGCTGGCCACACCGCTGTCTCAACAACCGTCAACTTAAAGAAAAAGGATGCTAAGGCTTCATCGTTCTCTTCATTCGGGAAAGATAAATGGCTAAGAACTGAAGGAATTAAGATAGCAAAAGATCAATTAGTTGCTAAACCTGGTAAGAAGGCTCGTAGGTCTTCACGATCATCCATGAAGCGTAAGTTTTCATCACCACCCGTGAAAAGTAGCTCCTCATCGAAGAAAAAATCTGCCACAGGTCCTGGAGAAGTGAAGTCGAGGAAGAACTCTTCGGAAAATCATTCAGACAAAAACGAATGCATCCATGAAGCCGAAAATTCCATGGACCAAGGAGCTGAGATGTCGAAGGAGAACAGCCATTCGGATAGTTCTTCGGACGAAAACGAGTCCAGATTCAAATGTTCGAAGGTCGCGCTTACACACAAGAAAGGGCAGAAGCGTCCAAAGAGCTCCGGGAAGGATATCCACGGAATGGAACGATCCGAGGTCCAAGGAACTGAGACGTCAGGGGAGGACAATCATTCGGATAGTTCGTCAGACGTAGATGAAAACGAGCCGAAATTCGGAAGTCTAAGGCTGTCACGTACACCCATGAAGGAACAAGAGCGTTCAGAGAACTTCGCAAAAGTGAGAAGACGCCTTTCGTACGATTCGTTGGATGAGATGGAGTGCGAGGGTCAACGTTCGAAGACTCAAGAGAATAGGAAAAGAAGAGTAAGATTCGCGGATGAATCTCCGGAAGAGAACGAAGACGAATGTTCACAGCGATCAGCAAACCATAGAGTTGGACGTGCGAAGATTCCAAGATTAACTGTGAGAAGACCTTCTTCGGAGTCACCCCGCAGACACGATCGTAGATACTGCCCGCAGTCACCCCCAAATCAGGAACAGTTGGAGACTGCTGGAAGGAAAAGAGGAATCAACCGCGATGATTCGCCGGACACCCCCGGACATGAACATCCACTGCAATCACCTCTTCCGGGAAATTTACATTCCAAAGTTTCAGAAGTTGCGAACGGGAAGAAAATCTCCACGAAAGATTCAGCTCGTGGACGATTTGGAAGTGCTGAAAAGACAAGAGTATTTCACCGCGATGATTCACCGGACGTACGTGAACGTGGATATGCATTGCGATCACCTTCTTTGGGAAGTGGACAGAAATCCCCGAAAGGGAACTCTTGGGAGGGTACTCCCGGCCAACACAGTCGATCATACTCCTCGCCGTTGTCGCCTATCCGTGAAAGATCCGAGAGAGTTACTAGGGCAAGAGCACTCTACCGGGAGGTTACTGAAGACGATTCAGAGAATTTCGAGAGCAAATGCCGTCGGCTGATGTTAATCCAAGAAGAGATCAGGAGTCTTAAGCAGCAAATGCTTTCAGGTGATGGTCAGAGGGAAACTTACGTCAGAGTCATAGAGCCGACACCAACCAAAAAACGGCTCGAACGTGCTAAACTAGAGTTCAAATCCGAATGGGATAAATTACTATTCGATGAAAAGCACAAGCTTAATCAGTATATGAAGTATGATTATTCAATCAGTGAATTCGTATTGGAATATCCAATGACGTGGCAAGTTCGTCGCTTTGAACGTCCACAGAACCCGAGAACTAGAAAGGCAGACGATGAGGAAATGGAGGTGGACCTTGGTTCGCCACCCGCAAAAATTCCTAGAACCCGTGCCGCTGCTGGTAAATTACTTATCTATATTACCTGCATAACTTGTAGAATCTACGCAGATCTGTTCCAGAAGGGTCCAAGGCTATCCAGAAGAACATTGGAGCATTAGCTAGAGCGCCCGAGGGTGTCCAGCAGGACATTGAAGCATTATCTAAAGTGCCCGAGGCTATTCAGAAGAACAATGAAGTTACACCTGTCAAACGTGGAAATCATGGAAATGGAGAAGTCAACAGAATGGAGGAACCCGTTCCAGCACAAAGAGACAATTCTGATCGTGAGTTTTCTACTTCATACTACTATCACTACTGCTTTCTTCAGATTTACTTTGAGGTGCTGCTGTTGTGAATGCTCAAACTCCGAGAACATTGGCTAGAGTCCAGCCAGCGATTTATGAAGTGAATCCGAACGATGAGATATACTGCTACTGCCGTTCAGTCAGTTTCACTTAGTACATGGTTACTTTGTTAATCTCCTATATACTTGAAACTTTGAATCTTGAGGGATCTAACGGCCGAATGATCGCATGCGATGGCGAAGAGTGCAAATACGGTGGTTGGCTTCATTTTCGCTGTAGCCGTCTAAAGAAAGTTCCAAAAGGCAGGTTGACGTCTTTCTCTTTTAGCTCGTTATGTTTTTTCGGATCGCCCAATTATTCAGTTTTTCCATTGATTACATTAATCTATATTGATCGTAGGCTATCTCCGTTCATGGTTATAGATGCGCTTAAGTTATTAGAGCACTCGCTGTCGGGTCAGGAGGCGCTGCTGTGCTTGCTTATACAAAATTTCAAATTTCGCGCGTGGTGACCCCATTTCGGTGTTGATCCGAGCTTCTCAGTCGGTCCAGGGGGATACTGTGTGTTGAAGGGCGGAGTTTTTCTGATAAAGTGCTGTTCTTTACATCTTTTTCACTGTATGGATGACAGTAAATGGGGTGTATAGGCTAACGTAGAGGCGCACTAGAGCCACCGAACTTCACTGTGTTAGGCAGCTCACAACTGCGTCGCTCTATCAAAGCGTTATCCCTGTCTGAAACAATTCTCAACTATGAGATGAATTTTTCAATGTGAAGGTCATATCGTTTGAAAGATCTCTGGGCTTACCCTCTCATCGTGAGAGATACTTCTGACCCCTTTGAGTGCTTAACTATTCTTCGTCAATGTATTTTACCGATTCTCAATGTCAACAGAATCGTCTTTCTATTTTTTATAAATCTCCTATCTTTCAATTTCAGGGAAATGGTACTGTACCGGCTGCAGACCGCACTACAACGATACTGGGGCAGAACACATCATAAAAATCGAACCTGACGACGACGAAGAATATGGTGCAGGGCCTTCGACTGAACCACAGGATCAGGGAAAAGGTATTCAGAAGCAAACAGCAACACCTTCGAAGTAGGTAAGCAGTGGTAGGGAGGTTGGAGGTCATCGTGTACTATAAGTGTAGATGCTATCAGTAAAAATATTGATTTTTTTATATTGTATTTGCAGCGACAGCTGCAATCATCTCACTTGCATCCCTTTTTTATTTTTATTCGCTCAAATATGTACCAAAAGACGAGTTCAGTATTTGTTTACCTTGTTTATCTTATATTGTAATGTTGTTAGTTTTTTTTGTGTAAGCTGCTCCTTACAGATATCAAGTTTGTTTATGTTATATGTTGATGTTTTTTGCTGTTTGTCGACGTTGTACACAAACCCTAAGGAAGAGCACAGCATTTGTTTTGCTATGCTTTAGGTTGTAGGTTATTGATTTTGTTGAGGCTAGCTGTTACTGTTCGATGGCTGGTCATTGTTCGATGCGGACCCCTCGTTTCAGGAAGTTAGCAGGAGAGTCTAAACATGGATAGGTAACATAGCGTTAGGATGAATGGTAGAGGCGCTCCATTCCCTTGATCTTATTGATTATCCTCTCACACAAGATTCTCATTTTTGCATTTTTCAAGTTAAGCCAAAGTTACATTTTTCATTTTAGCTCTGGTTCCACTATATGCACCGATTGATTGTTGTTTTGTAGGTGTTACTTTTCAAATGAAGTGTTATTGTTTGCTTTGTGGCAGAATTGTCTCTGATAACCTGCCAAATGGAAGATGGGCACTACTGTGGATCATATCATTACTCTCTTGTAAAGAACAAAGTTGGCGTTCTTGCCAGCGTTGGTACTCGATCTGGCAAGTCTTTGAGCGGAAACTGTATTTCACGCCGTTGTGCCATGCGCACAAGACCAGGTGCAGTTCCTTCTCAGTACTGTTGACTTAAAAGTGTTAAGTCAACAGTACTGAGAAGGAACAACAGGCCATCATTACATTACAACAAACCATTGACATTACATTATGTTTAAATAGTTGGTTAATTCACGATTGATGGGTTAAACAGGGAGCGTGGTGCAGTAGAAACGAAATTGTCGCGTCGCGGCAAGAGGGATGCCGCACGCGAAGGAATATAGAAGAATGCAGCAGCATGTCTGAAATACAGGAACAAAGGAACTAATAGTAGAATCATGCTTAAAATAAGGATCGTCTATCGATTGAGCTGTATGAAGAACGCTAGAGCTGTAATAACGGCGAAGGAATGGTCCGCGACAGCCGCGTGCGGCGAATCGATTCCAGGAAACCGTTCATACTGCCCGTCTCCCGCCCAGGCCTACCGAGTCTTTCGTTCTTCCAGAGTCGGTTGATTGATGCCAGACTTGTCTACGAGGCTAAAAACATGGCATTGCCTGATCACCGTAAGTCATTATAAGGGCCACAACTGCATTCAGAAATGGCACACCGATTCTGAAGGGAAGACGAATATGGGGGCGCATTTCATAAAGGGATAAGCCATCATCAGAGCATCGATCCTTTCTTACGGTATGAATCCTTACTATATATAAAGCGCTCTGTCTGTCTGTCTGTCTGTCTGTCTGTCTGTCTGTCTGTCTGTCTGTCTGTCTGTCTGTCTGTCTGTCTGTTTGTTTGTTTGTTTGTTTGTTTGTTTGTTTGTTTGTACGGAAATTCGACATAACCTTAGGAAACACCTGGAGAAGTCGGGTCAAGTTTGGAATGAATTGAGCATAGGGTAGTGCAACAGAGCACATGTGAGCATAGCGGAGCTCCGCCCCCAAGGGGCGGGGCATGCGCCGGAATTGGGCGGGGTCATGGGCGAATTCTAATTCTGTCTCATAACATTCCAGACACCGGGAAAAAATGTGCAAAGGTGAGGGATAGGTCAACAATCGAAATAAAGGAAACTTACCGGCGGTGGGCGGAGCGTTCTCGCAATGGGCGGTACTTTCCACAGAGATTCATAACTCGATTTGACGAAGGCGTCGAGGCCAGGAAAAAAATAAAAAGAGTGAGCAAGGACTTATGCGTGCTGAGCATGCACAAGCATAGCGAAGCCCCGCCCACGAGGGGCGGGGCGTGCGTTGAGGTGAAAGCTACTTTTCGAAAATGAGTGTAACTTCGTTCGGAAAAGCTATAGAATGCGGAAAAAAAGTGGTTAGAGGTAATGGGACAAATGTGGTCAAATCCCGAAAGTGGGCGGGGCTGGCACCAAAGTGGGCGGGGCTTAGATCAAAAATTTACAACTCTGTTCAGAAACGTTCTGGGATGTGGTAAAAAGGTATCAAGATGTAAAAGAACAAATGTGGTCAAATCCCGAAAGTGGGCGGGGTTGGCACCAAAGTGGGCGGGGCTTAGATCAAAAATTTATAACTCTATTCAGAAACGTTCTGGGATGCGGCAGAAAGGTGTCAAGGTGTATAAGAGCAAACGTGGTCAAATCCCGAAAGTGGGCGGGGTTGGCACCAAAGTGGGCGGGGCTTAGTTCAAAAATTTATAACTCTATTCAGAAACGTTCTGGGATGCGGCAAAAAGGTGTCAAGGTGTGTAAGGACAAATGTGGTCAAATCGCGAAAGTGGGCGGGGTTGGCATCGAAGTGGGCGGGGCTTGGATCAAAACTCCATAACTCTGTTCAGAAACGTTCTAGAGTGCGGGAAAAAAGTGGTTAGAGGTAGTGGAACAAGTGTGGCCGGATTCTCGAAGTGGGCGGGGCTGGCACCAAAGTGGGCGGGGTTCGCACCAAAGTGGGCGGGGCCTAGATCACAATTTCATAACTTTGTTCAGAAACGTTCAAGAACGCGGGAAAAAGTGGTGAGAGGAATTGGAACAAATGTAGTTAAGTCCTCGAAGGGGGCGGAGCTGGCACATGGAAGCGGGGCTAGGACTAAAAATTCATCTCTTCAAAAACTTTCTGGGATCCGGAAAAAATGGTTTGGAGCAGTCAAAAGAAGGGTGATCAAGTTGATTGTGGAAACGGTTTGCACTAAGGTGGACGAAGCTATGATCAACCACTAATGACTTTGCTCAAATACATCTAGCGTGATGCTCTCAGCAGTTCAGCGCTCGAATCTAGAGAGAACTATTTTATTCTGATTATCCAACATTCCGCTGAATGATTTCATCGTGGATAAGTGGCCGTCGACATATACTGCGCGGGTTAGCGTGCATAGCCAAACTGGTCAATTATAAGGGCCATGATAACTACAATAGCATGAAAGACGGTGTATGCCCTGAATAATTTACCTGCAGGTGAAATGTCTTCCTCAGGCTCTCTGCACTGCTGCCGTTCAGCTTTTTTGGCACCCAGCTCAAAAACAATTCATAGTCCCGACTATTCGGTCAGTAATACTATCCAGTAGGAGGAGCAACAAGTTTGCCAGTAAAAGTAGTTGTATTTCTACTAGGCGTCAGCGAAATAGTAAGGATTGACGTAGGAGAGACAGTAAGGGAGGAGAGGCAGTAAGTGAGGAGAAACATACTGGCAGCAATCTGACGGAATTTTTGCAAGGGAGTTAATAAATAAATAAATAAATATATATATTTATTACATGACGTGAGTCATGCGACATAATCAGTTAGCAAAAAAAGAAAAACACCATCTCCAGGAACAAAAGTACACAGTAACCACACTTATGTAAGAGGTAGTTAAAAAAAAGCGTAGGGGAGGTTGATGTTAATAAAAATAAAACTGCAAGAAACGAGAAAGTCATCATGGCTCTAGATGCTCATTGAGATATTTTTTAAAACTCGAAAGACCGATAGGTATGCTTTTCTTTTTGCTAAGGGCGAAATAAAGGGGGTGAACGCGATTAACGAAGAAGTGCGAACAGCAATTCAGTCGAGATTTGGAAAGAACCAGTTTGAACGGACCATTTCTGGTAGTGGAAGCTCTGATGGTGTAAAAGGTACTAGGCAGTGAGATCCCGTGAGAACCTTGTGGAAGGTTAAGAGGTCGAACTTTTTCTTACGCCAGCAAAGTGAACGGAGGCCAAAATTGGCATTACGTTCTGCAGCAGAGGGAATGCTGTCGTACATAAATCCAACCACCCTGACCATCAGTTTCCTCGTGAAACTGTTTTTGAACTTTTCCAATTTTGTCGATAATTTTGCGTTTGTGTGGGCTAAACACAACAGTGCCATACTCCACCAGAGGCCTTACATAGGCCTTAACGGCTTGAAGCAGTACAGAGGGATTCCCAGTAGTCAGAGCTCTGAATAGTCTATGAACGGCATTGAGCCCTTTACCGGCAATCATCTCACAATGACTATCAAAAGAGAGATCCGGTTTGACCATAAATCCTAAATCAACAACCCCATCGACGGTTCCAATACCATTACCGTCAATACGGTACTCTAGTAATCATCCCTGGAACATTTTCTAGAACTGAGGTGTATCACCTTCGTTTTCTCAATAGAGGGAGGTAGTTCCCATACTTTGGACCAGGAAGAGACAGCATCGATAGCATGTTGCAGGGAGGTGCAGTCTTCATTGATGGTGATTGGCATGTAGATCTTAACATCATCAGCGAACGCTACACACTTTGCCCTGCAGGACGATATAAGACTTGGCAACTCATACGTATAAATTAAAAAGGGTCGGGGAAAGAACTCCTTCCTGAGGGACACCGCTGAGCACACGTCTAGGTCTGGACCAAGTAGAATTGAGTCGCACCATAAACGAACGATCAGATAGGAACGCTTCAATCCAAGAAATAATCCGTGAGTGTATGCCCACCATCTTAAAGGCACAGTTCACGTTAATTTTGGGGTATCCGGTTTTTTGGCGAAATTTGACAAAAAATGTTAGATACGGCCTACAATGGTACAATGGTAAAAGAGAAAACGCGAAAAAAGATGAACATATAGAAATAGAGAGTCACAAAAAACAAGGGAAAAAGGGGGTCGGACGGGCTAAATGGCGAAAAAACGGCGATAAGGGATTTTTCGGGCGAGTCAGACAAACGCGACAACAGTGTCTGCCATTGCACACAACGCTCCAACAGCTGATTTTGGCTTATTCATTAAAACTAATTCTCCTACCGCTATTAATGTGATTTATTATGCAAAATCATTTTCGACCTTTCAGCGACGGCTGAGAAAAATTAATTAGAATAGAAAAGCGTAGAATATAGTCGAATACTAGAAATGCAGCCGAATATTAGTACCAGAAGGAGGCGGTCGACCAGCTGACCATTACTGGCAATTTGCCAATCAGCGTATCGATTTTTCACCAACTTCGCTCCAATGCGAAAGTGGTGAAGGAAAATTCGAACCCGTTGTCAGCCTAGCGAGGGGCGGAGGCCTGACGTCCCCCAATGTTCCTGCCCTTATTGTCCCTATCCAGACCCTTTTCCGACCTAATTCCTGCACGAATGGTATCAGAGGGGGCATCGAATTCAAACTATGTGCAAATCGCCGAAACCATTTTTTCGTGACCTGTGCCTTTAACTTTGTCCAGTAGTTTCGCATGGGAAACTCTATCAAACGCCTTGGAAAAATCCAGGTAGACTACATCAGCACGTGCCCCGCTATCTAGATACGAGGTGAGGTCGTTTAAGGAAGATAGCATAGCGGTTACAGTGGACCTTCCTCTTTGGAAACCGTGCTGGTTAGGAGAGATGATGGAATAATCCTGTAGATGGGACTCAATCCTCTTCTTCAAAACCTTCTCAAAAAGGCGAGCGAAAATCGCCGTAATACTAATGGGTCGATAGTTTAGGGGCTGCGTTGAGGGAGGCTTTTTAAGGATCGGAGTAACAAAGGAAATCCTCCACCTACGTGGTACCTCAGCTCTCATCAGACTCAAGTTGAAGATATGTTGAAGGGGACCAGCGATGATGTGGGTAACATTTTTAATAAACTGTAGAGGTATATAATCGCATGTGATAGAGTAGGATGACGACCCTTCCGAAAGCAAATCATAGATCTCTTCGGCATTGAACCAAATGGAATCTGACATAGCCGGAAAGCGAGGATTCGACATGTTGGGGACAGAGGAGGAGCTGGAATGGTACCTCGGCGCAAACGTTTCTTCGAAGACACTGGCGAGCAGTTCGACTTTGGCCTCGTCGGTCATTGCCGCCACACTGTCAGTAGGGATTGATTTAGTAATGGTGGATTTAGGCTTCAGTCTAGAACTAAGAAGTCCAAAAAAACCCTTATCACCACTTTCGACCACCTTCTTCTCAATGTTGTGGTTGAACTTCCATAACTTTTTATCAAAGCGCTTACTAAGCAAACGGCACATGGCCCAGTGTTCGTGGTCCCCCGTAGATATAGCTCTCTCCCAAGCAGCATGTCTTTTATTCGCGAGAGAGCGAAGGTAAGCCGGAAGGTGGGATTTGTGAAGAGGAAACTGGACGAGAGGAACGAAAAGATCAATAGCGTGGTACAAAACTCCCAAGAACAACTCATACTTCGACTGTTTCTACTGTATTCAGAGATCCAAACCAGTCAACCGTGCCCAAATAATGTGTAATGTTGTCATAGTTCGCGTGTCGGAAATTATGTTTCATCACCATCAACGAAGAAGCATCCATAAGGTTCACCTCGAATTGAGACACACATGGTCACTAGACCCAATAGGCGGCATAGTCATCACTTTGCTGACCAGAGATTCATCATTACACAAAATGAGGTCCAACGTATGGTTACCGAAGGTATGAACCTTGACTAACTGTGATAAAGAAAGAGACGAACACATGCCCAAGAATGATTTGGAAACACCACTAGGAGCATTGGGAATATCCGACCATACTATATCTGGTAAGTTGAAGTCACCACAGATAAGACAGGAATGATTAGATGAGACAATATCACTAATGGCATTGAAGAGCTGTTCAGATGCAGAGGTGGAGCAATTGGGGGCTCTATATGTGACAAGGATGCGGAGGGGAGAATCATTGATGAGAATGTCGCAGCACAATATCTCATACCCATTCAGAACAGATTCTCTGAAAACCAGGTCAGGACAGAAATACGAACGAGAACAACACCCCTCCACCTTTCTTGTTTTTACGATCACATCTAGAAATTTCAAAGTCACAGCAGCACTCGCCTAAAAGTGATTGCATGTCGACTGATGAATCAAGCCACGTTTCGGTGAGCGCAACAATGGAATAAGAATGGTAAGCGAGATGCGACGAAAAAGCATACCTATTCTTGACTAATGATCTGATGTTGGCATAAAAAACAGAAATTCTCTGACCCAGCGACCGATGAGGACTTTCTAGTTTAACATTTTGTCGGCTACATTAGAGGCTTGAACAACAGAAGTAGGAACAACATCACCGTCAAACTGCGAAGGATCATGAACAGAAACAATTGGCTGGGAAGGTGAAGAAGAACTCAATCGAATTGGTTATCAACCCTCTTTTTAGCTTTTCTCAGGGCGGCCAGTCGTTCCCTCTCCGACTTCGGTAAGGAGCGCCTGATAAAAATACCGGAAACCGGGAAAAATCTCAACTTAGGAGCCTTCTTAAGCAAATCAGACACGAAAAAGCTACTAGGAAACACTACTTTCAGAAGCCTAGGAGTTGTATGCCTCGGCTTCTGAAAGTAGTGTCGGCTTCCCCAATCAATACAATGCAATAGGACTACATTCGATATTGGTGAAATTAAAAACCTTTTTTACGCAATCAACGTCATGAAGAACTCTATTGACAGAGCTTACTTCAGAAGATTCACAAATACCAGCGATCACAACGGACCTGAGGCGCTCCTTTTCCTCACAACAGTCCGTAATGGAAGAATTAGGAGAAGCTACTCTAGAAGATACTGTGTTATTATTCTTATTGAGAGCCTCCTTCAGAGTCTCCACTTCTTTCCTAAGTTTGTTATTTTCAGAAATCTCTATATCCAGCTGAGTTTCTAACTCACGATTCCTAGCTAGAAGCTCGTTGATGCGATTCGAATTGTCCAAAAGGTGCCCAAGTATCGTTTTGAAATGGGCCGGTAGATGGTTATCATTGATCAATAAGTCCACAGCATCCGGGAGCGAGCCGTTCATCAACGTGGGAGAACCATGGCAGAAGCGCTTAGCAGGTCGTTCCTGAACAGCTCGGCCCACGAGCGGGGTTTTCTCGGAAGCCATGACACGAAAACAAAGATCAAGCTATTTACCGAGCAGGGTGGCAGTTCTTCTGAAAAGTAGTATCCCCGCCACAAGGGAATGCGTCTTGACCAGAATCGATAATCAATAAACAGCACTAAGTGGCCGCCGAATCGGCAGACAATCAGCAAGCAGTACCAAAGCAGGAGCAGAACCGTATCAAACTGGCACGAATAACAGCGCAAGAGTCGGCAGAATACTTGACTTCGAACAAAGAGACGAGTTAACAAAGTAACGACAGTAATAAGACTTCTATCGGAATATTAAAAGGGAGCCGAGGAATCCGCCGCCGCACAAGGCCAGCCAATTACGGTATCGTAGCGAAACATTGCATACAGAAATCATATACGCAAACAAAAGCTGTATTTCAAAACGGACTTCACCGATTGACAGCTTTCATTGTCCGCCGGCCGGCCCGCGAGCGCGCGTGCGAGCGAGCACGCCTGCTGGGGGCGGCGCTTGCCCCTTTTTTACAACTGAATCTTGGTCGATACCGCCGGCCGAGTAGTCCCACGGCCCGCGCGCTCGCTCGCGGGCCGGCCGCTGGACTATGAAAAGGAGTCAGTGACCTCAGAGGGGGAACGGGCGATTCGTGCGATTCTGGATGTTCTAGCAACTCTAGCGCCTATTATCGGGGACAAACTTGAAGTACAGTAGTGGGGTTAGCCAATCCTACTAATCTATTCTACTTCGAATTCGGGCCCAAATGACAGTCGCTATAGTCCTTCAAATCCTACGAAGTTCGCCGCGCAATTTGGCGCGCGCTTCCTCGGGCGCACAGGGTATGGGTACATTCACCCAGAACTGGATGGACGTGGCAAACCGCGCGGCAAAATTCGTTGTGATCAAAACGCCTATCATTGGGGCACAAATTTGAAGTGGGGTAGATAAGAAGCATCAGCTGGCCTTACATATCCAATCTACTTCAAATTTGTGCCCCAATGATAGGCGCCAAAGCCGTTATAATCACTACGAATTTCGCCGCGCGGGTTGCCGCATCATCCAGTTCTGGGTGAATGTTTCGTCTCCCCGGACGCACGTAGTGCCCGTCTCCCAGCCTGAGCAATTCGACCGTGGAGACGACCAGTGCTGTGGCGGAAGTGTGATATCCACCTTGGCGTCGAAAGAGTCGTGGGCGTCACTACTGGGAATTCCACGACTCAACACGATCTTCACGGTACCTTCAAGAGGGAATAGTGAACATTAGCAGTCCTTATCAAGTTTAACCACCGATGGCGATGCTTAAATCTGTAAAATATAACACAGCAAGCCGTTGATTTTTTTTTCGAAATCAGCAAATTAGCAGTTATGATTGCCCAATTTTTTTTTGTTGTAACTACGACTTCGATTAAACGTTCACATATTTTTCTATTGAGGTCACTGATTGAAAAATTGCGGTGTAGGCGCTCAAGCTCAAAACATGGCGGCTAAGCTGCTCCGCTGATAACGATGTGCTCCAACCGCCTGCGGCTACAATTTAGACGCCCACGCACTCACACTATTGGTCTGTCGCTGTCTGCACGCAGTCCTGCAGTTTTTTGTTGTTTACGGTATTTTTTTTTGTTTTTTTTTTACAGTGCAAATATCATGAGTGTAATTCACTGCCCTATCAACCCCCCGTACCAATTGGCAGGAAGTCTGCGATGTCATCAAGCCTTTTGTGTGAATGTTGGTAAAAATTTCCGATCTTTTAAGCATTGGTTGGTTCCCTACTACTTTAAAAAAGCAAAACTTCTCGGCAACCTTCATTTCGTTTAACCCCCTGGTCCACTTTTGGTAATTTACAGTAAGACATCAAAAAATACATTTATCGTCAATAGTCAGAATTGAGAAGAAGAAGAATCGCTCCAGCCCATGATTCCTAACAGTATTGCTTTTCAATGGGAAACCCTCATGAGCTTATCCGTCTGTTCAATAATTGGAGCGGTCAAGCCTGTATAAAAAGATTTTGTGATTGTGTTAACACTTTTGAAAGCTTCTCAAACCACTTTTCGAAGTAATTTGATTAAAGGACTCTTAATTAAGCAAATATGTCAACGTCCGAGCCAAATCTCGAGAAAGAAATTCCGCGGGATGAACCGTCTCGGACCGAGACAGTACTCGTGAAAGGAATTCCGGATGATGAACTGGCTTGGACCGAGCCAAATATCGAGGGAGGAATTTCGGAGGATGAACCGAAGTGGACCGAGGCAAATCTCGAAGAGAAATTCCCGAGGATTAACCGACTTGGACCGAGACAGTTCTCGTGGAAGAAAGTCCAGAGAATTAATTTCTATTTTGTGTAGAAGCAGCACAGGTTGATAATCATCCTGTATATCAACGTTCTCTTTTACAGGGAAGACGTGACTGGCATTTCTGCATTTTTTTCTGAGTCATAATCATTTTCTTCCAAAGGAGAAATGATGCGAGAGTTCAAGATGCCGTCATATCTTACAGTCATTGATTTCAAGGACTTCGACATCGTAGAGACGAAAACGGTAATTGAAGCCTAACGACACCAGGGTGTTCCTATTAATTATATAAGGATGCTCGCGATTACGCGCGAACGTACTCGGCGAGCGTGACGCGATTTTCCGGGAGATGTGCCCACACCCCACTACGGAGTAGTGAAGAAAATAGAGAACATCCTTTTTCGAGCTCACAAGGAAATAGGATTCAATGCAAAATAACCTTTCTAATTCTGCGTAGGGTCCAGGAAGTCTGGTAAGCCGATACATCCTGGAGGGCAATTACAGCACAAATCTCCAGCTCTGTGTCTTGGTATCCTACTGCTTCATTTATGAACTGCAACTCGCCTATTATGTCGGAACCATGCATGAGAAAAATGTACGAGTCAAGGGAAGTTTGCCTGTATACTGGAGATTGTCATACTCTTTACATTAACAACGTAAACAGAGCTCAACTCTCAACCTAAGCATATTTTTCGAAAACGCAGTAGAAATTACTGACATTCCATTCGTGTTAGAACAACCCACCAACAGCAAGTACGTAAAAAGTGGCAACATTAAAAGTAAGAAATTATGTTGAGGGGGGAGGTCCCCCAACGACAACTTGCCCACATTAGATAGTTACGGTACAAACTGGACAGTTGCCGCGCAGACATCGTCCATTAACTCTCCGGATGAAAGTTTCGGCGGGAGTCCGGACTTATTAGTTAGGAGGTCCACTTTTCCCAACTTAATCAAGCACTCTGACGAAGTTTGTGTAGAATATATACTAATCTACTGCTCTTCAATATTTGCAAATACTACTATTTTAGCGGTACGGCCACGCATTTGGCTTGGGGGCAGTGGCGCGCTAGCAAGTGCATGTTGTAGTTGGCTATTTACCTATAATCCAGTATTTGCCTTTTTACAGCGACTTTTTTATATTTCAATTTTGGGATTCTAACTAAAAATCGACTGTGAAAAGACATTCATTGAGTACATTTACAGATTTGCATTTCTCTGTCATGCATGCCTACCGCTTATAGTCGTGTTCTTCTATTAGGTTGTAACATAAGTTCGTAGAGTTTTTCACAAAGATTTCTCTGAACAAAACGCAATAATTGCAATAATAAATTGTTAAATAAGTTATTATAATAATCAGCCAATACACGAATTGTTTGGCGACCATCTCCCTTCAATAGTGCCTTCAGACGCTCTTGGTCGAATTCTGCAGGTCGTCCGCTTCGAGGCGTGTCTTCGAGTTCAAAGTCGCCTATTTCAAGCTTTGCGAACCATTTTTGTGCAGTAGACACACATATGTAAGACACCTTCCCTGAACACACTGCATATCTCCAGAGCTGTTTCGGCAAGAAAAGCAGATGTCGAAAATGCTGATTTTTTCCTCCTAGATATTCCATTTCTGAGCCAGAAATAAGACGAACAATTGAACTCCCAAAAAAAGAGATAAAACAGTTTTGTAGAGGAGGAAGAGCTCTTTCGAATGACTGCATACACTTTGCTGAAAAACAAAACAAATCGTTGCAAAATAACTCTAACGCAAAACTCTACGAACTTATGTTACAACCCAATACTTGACGTAGCAATAGATGTCTCAGCGTTGTTTTATCTCAGATTTTGTAAAATTCGTTACTAGAGCCATCTTGCTATCCAATTCTTAATCTTGGTTTGGAATTTTTACAAAAATCGTACTTCTGGTTATATCTACGTTTTACCCATCGCTTTTGTATTCACCGTTTCTGAACAACTCGTCCGCTTTGCCTAGTATATATTTCTGTTCGTGGCCAAGCCACTCACCTTATGGCTTCGTATTAGTCGTATATTTTCCATTAATAAAGTGACAGCCTAAGTAGGTGGCCATTTGGGCATGTTCTGCCAGCGCTAAACTGTAAGCCGGGTGTCCGCGCATCTCGGACGCAGGTATCCCTGAACAGGCACACCCATCATGATTCCGGCCCTTTCTTTTCAGCAACCCCTACGAATTCTCTCGTTTCGTGTTAATAACCTTTTTTGAGGCTTATACTAGAGGTTTCTCGCATTCGGTTGTTCACAATTATCTACTTTTCCTATGTACTGCCTTCTTTGGGTGTTCCAACGACTTTACAAAATGACAATTGGTCCGTTGAATACGGTAAAAATCCAGTTGGGTATCGTATATCCGTCATTTGTTCAACCGTTTGAAGTATTTTTGAATTCAAACGCTCTCATTTTTCGGTCTTAGGCCTACGCAGACCAGTCGTAAGCCAGTGTTCTCTATGTGGTCCGACTTTTTTTCTTCATTTTCTCGTTCTATGTTGCCATTTTAAGCCATTTACTCGCACTACGCTCTCTGATTAAATTCATAGCACTTCTGTGATTTTTAAACTTTTTTAGGGTGCATTATGAAGGGTGTCTGGACTTCTCCCCGAACTCCCACGGTAAGCGGCAGTAGTCACGAGGTGGCTACCCTATCCTTGCCTTGGGAATTCGAACCTTCCCCAAAAATGGCGTCGCGTTCGTCGCACGCGAACGCGACGCCATTCTCGGGGAGAATATACCGGACCCCATTCTGAAGCCTCACATCATGAAGTGTATAGTGTAGAAGGTGGAGAGATATTTGAGGACCGTGGATAAGGTGCAGTACACAGATGGGGTCTTCCAGGGAGATGCTCTTCTGAAATAAGATGTGTTCGAAAGAAATTGAATCCATTCCACTTTGGCCAACTTTCCTTCCATGAGTAACCCTGTAAAGAACGCATGGGAAATCGATTTTGACGCATAGGCGTGAAATTTCGCGCCATGACTTGGTGGTACTCGATTTTTCCCAGCCGGAGCCCTGGTGCCACTTGACTGTACAGTTTCTGTGACTGAAATCAAATGACTGCTTCAAGATTTTCAAGACTGCTACCTTGTCAGTAGGTTCATCATAACACGGTCAACATGTGAATGCCTATCTATAGCTTCTTCGCCTAGAAGAGCTCGTAATTCGTCTTGTTGATTGCGTGGACCCTTTCTGTATATCTAACATTTTACGATCTACTACAGCGAAAAGCTTTGAGGTAATAGTTGATACTGTAACCAGTATAACAAGCATGCCGCAAGCCAACAAAACGGCCAATTCGAAAAAGACTAAGCCGTCAACTCCTCACGTAGTGAGTGGAGAATTGGATGAAAGAACTGCCAAGGTTAGTAAGTTCGGCTATGATCTTACGGTTTTTGAAGATTCACAGATCTCAAGATTTTCATGATTTATTCCAGATCGAAGAAATGATGGAAAACTGTAAAATCTCTCTTGATGGACTCATTGAACGTGATGACAAGACGAGAAAGGAAAACGAATTTGGCAAAATCAAAGTAAGCCATCATTCTGTGATCTCAATAACCTTTACAATAACACAAATTCACTTATTTACTAATAGAAGTGAAATGGTGAAAAGTGTAAACAACTTTCACAATTTGCCCAAAAATTTTCGTAATTTCACCTTTCGGAACACAACAAATTCGAAACATTCCTTTACACTTCAGGAAAAGTCGTATTCCATCGAAGGCTATAGTTTGCGTTTTGTATGTTTAACATGATTCATAGGCCAGGGTGGTGCCTGAATCAGGGAAGCCAGGAGGTCCTATAGCGAGTGAACTTTTTGGGCTCAAATTTAATAGATTTTGGGTTTCTTTCTGAGTGGAATTTTAGCTGGCACATAGAAGATCACTGGTGCGTACTTGCTTACTGCAACCAATCATTTTCGATTTATGTCTACTTTTTTATCATTTTAAAAAGAATTCTTTTTTACATACAGAACTTGAATGAACGTACGATGAAAGAAAAATTGAATATTTCTGCGGATGATTTGAAGTTCTGTAATGAGCTTTACGGTAAACTGTCGAAGTTTTACACTGCAAAAGAACCTAGCGGAAAAGATGAAGGTGAGAAAGCTCAGGTAACTTTTTCCTGTTTCAATTATTCCTGAAACGGCTTTTCAGGCCAGCAGGGTAATTTGATCGATCCAAATGTGCCTCCTGTCGAGGATGATGCAAACGAGGGAGCTGACCACATCGCTGTCACAACGACTGTCAACTTGAAGAAAAAGGATGCTAAGGCTCCATCGTTCGCTTCATTCGGGAAAGATAAATGGCTAAGATCTGAGGGAATTAAGATAGCAAAAGAACAAGCAGTTGCTAAACCTGGTAAGAAGGCTCGTAGGTCTTCACTGAAATCCGTGAAGCGTAAGTTTTCATCGCCACCCGCGAAAGGTAGCTCCTCATCGAAGAAGAAATCTGCGACAGGACCTGGAGAAGTGAAGTCGAGGAAGAACACTTTGGAAAATCATTCAGACAAAAACGAATGCATCCATGAAATCGAAGAATCCATGGACCAAGGAGCTGAGATGTCGAAGGAGGACAGCCATTCGGATAGTTCTTCAGACGAAAACGAACCTGGATTCAAAAGTCCAAAGCTGTCACGTGCGCCCAAGAAAGGGCAGAAGCGTCCAAAGAGCTCCGGGAAGGATATCCATGGAATTGAACGGTCCGAGGGCCAAGGAACTGAGACGTCAGGGGAGGACAATCATTCGGATAGTTCGTCAGACGTAGATGAAAACGAGCCGAAATTCGGAAGTCTAAAGCTGTCACGTACACCCATGAAGGAACAAGAGCGTTCAGAGAACTTCGCAAAAGTGAGAAGACGCCTTTCGTATGATTCGTTGGACGAGATGGAGTGCGAGGGTCAACGTTCGAAGACTCAAGAGAATAGGAAAAGAAGAGTAAGATTCGCGGATGAATCTCCGGATGAGAACGAAGACGAATGTTCACAGCGATCACCAAACCATAGAGTTGGACGTGCGAAGATTCCAAGATTAACTGTGAGAAGACCTTCTTCGGAGTCACCCCGCAGACACGATCGTAGATACTGCCCGCAGTCACCCCCAAAACAGGAACAGTTGGAGACTGCTGGAAGGAAAAGAGGAATCAACCGCGATGATTCGCCGGACACCCCCGGACATGAACATCCACTGCAATCACCGCTTCCGGGAAATTTACATTCCAAAGTTTCAGAAGTTGCGAACGGGAAGAAAATCTCCGCGAAAGATTCAGCTCGGGGACGATTTGGAAGTGCTGAAAAGACAAGAGTATTTCACCGCGATGATTCACCGGACGTACGTGAACGTGGATATGCATTGCGATCACCTTCTCTGGGAAGTGGACAGAAATCCCCGAAGGGGAACTCTTCGGAGGGTACTCCCGGCCAACACAGTCGTTCATACTCCTCGCCATTGTCGCCTATCCGTGAAAGATCCGAGAGAGTTACTAGGGCAAGAGCACTCTACCGGGAGCTCACTGAAGACGATACAGAGAATTTCGAGAGCAAATGCCGTCGGCTGATGTTAATCCAAGAAGAGATCAGGAGTCTTAAGCAGCAAATGCTTTCAGGTGATGGTCAGGGTGAAACTTACGTCAGAGTCATAGAGCCGACACCAACCAAAAAACGGCTCGAACGTGCTAAACTAGAGTTCAAATCTGAATGGGATAAATTACTATTCGATGAAAAGCACAAGCTTAATCAGTATATGAAGTATGATTATTCAATCAGTGAATTCGTATTGGAATATCCAATGACGTGGCAAGTTCGTCGCTTTGAACGTCCACAGAACCCGAGAACTAGAAAGGCGGACGATGAGGAAATGGAGGTGGACCTTGGTTCGCCACCTGCGAAAATTCCCAGAACCCGTGCCGCTGCTGGTAAATTACTTATCTATATTACCTGCATAACTTGTAAAATCTACGCAGATCTGTTCCAGAAGGGTCCGTGGCTATCCAGAACAATATTGAAGCATTAGCTAGAGCGCCAGAGGGTGTCCAGCAGAACATCGAAGCATTATCTGAAGTGCCCGAGGCTATTCAGAAGATCAATGAAGTTACACCTGTCAAACGTGGAAATCGTGGAAATGGAGAGGTCAACAGAATGGAGGAACCCGTTCCAGCACGAAGAGACAATTCTGATCGTGAGTTTTCTACTTCATACTACTATCACTACTACTTTCTTCAGATTTACTTTCAGGTGCTGCTGTTGTGTATGCTCAAACACCGATAACTTTGGCTTGAGTCCAGCCAGCGATTTATGAAGTGAATCCGAACGATGAGATATACTGCTACTGCCGTTCAGTCAGTTTCACTTAGTACATAGTTACTTTGTTAATCTCCTATATACTTAAAAGTTTGAATCTTAAGGGATCTAACGGCCGAATGATCGCATGCGATGGAGAGGAGTGCAAATACGGTGGTTGGCTTCATTTTCGCTGTAGCCGTCTGAAGAAAGTCCCAAAAGGCAGGTTGACGTCTTTCTCGTTTTAGCTCGTCATGTTTTTTCGGATCGCCCAATTATTCAGTTTTTCCATTGATTACGTTAATCTATATTGACCGTAAGCTATCTCCGTTCATGGTTATAGATGCGCTTAAGTTATTAGAGCACTCGCTGTCGGGTCAGGAGGCGCTGCTGTGCTTGCTTATACAAAATTTCAAATTTCGCGCGTGGTGACCCCCTTTCGGTGTTGATCCGAGCTTCTCAGTCGGTCCAGGGGGATACTGTGTGTTGAAGGGCGGAATTTTTCTGATAAAGTGCTGTTCTCTACATCTTTTTCACTGTATGGATGACTGTAAATGGGGTGTATAGGCTAACGTAGAGGCGCACTAGAGCCACCGAACTTCGCTGTGTTAGGCAGCTCACAACTGCGTCGCTCTATCAAAGCGTTATCCCTGTCTGAAACAGTTTTCAACTGGGAAATGAATTTTTCAATGTGAAAGACGTATCGTTTGAAGGATCTCTGTGCTTACCCTCTCATCGTGGGAGATACTGCTGACCCCTTTGAGTGCTTAACTTTTCTTCCTCAATGTATTTTACCGATTCTCAATGTCAACAGAATCGTCTTTCTATTTTTTATAAATCTCCTATCTTTCAATTTCAGGGAAATGGTACTGTACCGGCTGCAGACCGCACTACAACGATACTGGGGCAGAACACATCATAAAAATCGAACCTGACGACGACGAAGAATATGGTGCAGGGCCTTCGACTGAACCACAGGATCAGGGAAAAGGTATTCAGAAGCAAACAGCAACACCTTTGAAGTAGGTAAGCAGTGGTAGGAAGGTTGGAGGTCATCGTGTACTATAAGTTTAGATGCTGTCAGTAAAAATATTGATTTTTTTATATTGTATTTGCAGCGACAGCTGCAATCATCTCACTTGCATCCCTTTTTTATTTTTCTTCGCCCAATATGTACCAAAGACAAGAAGAGTTCAATATTTGTTTACCTTGTTTATTTTATATTGAAATTGAAATATTGATAATTTTTGATGCAAGCGCTTTCTCACGAATGCCGAGTTTGTTTATGTTGTACGTTGATTTTGTTTGGTGTTTGTTGACGGTACACAAACGCTAGAGGAGAGCACAGCATTTGTTTTGCTATGCTTTAGGTTGTTGTTGATTTTGTTGAGGCTAGCTGTTACTGTTCGATGGCTGGTCATTGTTCGATGCGGACCCCTCGTTTCAGGAAGTTAGCAGGGGAGTCTAAACATGGAAAAGTAACATAGCGTTAGGATGAATGGTAGAGGCGCTCCATTCCCTTGATCTTATTGATTATCCTCTCACAGAAGATTCTCATTTTTGCATTTTTCAATTTAAGCCAAAGTTACATTTTTCATTTTAGCTCTGGTTCCACTATATGCACCGATTGATTGTTTCTTTGTAGGTGTTACTTTACAATTGAAGTGTATTTGTTTTCTTTGTGGCAGAATTGTCTTTGATAAACTGTCAATGGAAAGTGGCAATACTGTAGATCGCATCATTACTCTTTTGCAACAGACGCAGTTGGCGTTTTTGCCAGCGTTGGTACTCGATCTGGCAAGTCGTTTGGGCGGGAACTGTATTTCCCGCCGTTGTGCCATCGCACAAATCCAGGTGGAACTTATTAAGTGCTGGGCCACCAGCGCTAAGAAGGAACATCCAGCCGTCATACTCTTATACGAATATGTATAAATAGTTGGCTAATTCGCGAATGATGGGGGACAGTTACGACATAGAAATTCCTCCCAATTCGCTTCTATCGGATTGAGAAACAGCTTCGAACGACGCTCGTGGTATGGGATTGATTGCCTTAATTGATTGCCGCCGATTGGATTGATTTACCTCAAACTTTTATTCTTATTATCATTACATTACTTTATTCGGCTATCACCTTCGAGAGCCGATTTGATTTCTTATGCTGAGTTGAGCGCAAGCTGAAAACATGCATGCCTCCTGAATGGCAAGTCTTTGTGCTCATGCTTCCTCAGTTATGGAAAGACTTCCAGAGAATTGAAAAGGTAAATAGCTCCTTAAGTATTTCCTTTCACCATTCGGAATTGGGCTGACTTGACTTCAAATAGGCTGTTCCCTATTCTTGAGGCGATGGGTGTTCAAATATCAGCTATGTTCTAACCAGTAACGTCGTAACTCTCGGAAGTTGTTCCACTGGTCTTTGTCACTGAAGCTCGCTTCAAACTGAAGATTACGCGAATAAGCAAGGCTGTAGAGCTGGCATTCAGAGGTGGTATAGTGGCAATGGAGACGGGAAGTAGGATCGGTTTTATGTAATCGATACGCCGCACGCGGCTGTCGCGGACCATTCGTTTCCCCTTTATTACAGTTATAGCGGTCTTCATTCAGCCTAATCGGTATGCGATCATCATTTTAGTCATGATTCTACTGTTAGTTCTTTTGTTTCTGTACTTCTCACTTGCCGCTGCCCTCTGCTACATTCCTTCGCCCGCGCGGCGTCCCTCTCGCCGCGACGCGACAATTTTGATTCTTCTGCACCACATCCGCAAGAGATGCGCTCCTTATCTACCCATCGAGCCTTTCATCACACTGGCGCAACTAACTAGTAAAACACTGGTTTTAGGAAGATAAAAACGCTGTTTATACAACGGCTAGCCACCACAAGTCATCTTAAAGGTAAAATGCGTATTCAGTGCTCCACTACGATTCTGAATGGAAGTCGAATGCGGAAGCGCATCCCATAAACGGGGTCGATGAACGCCTGGCTGGAAAAACTTGGCATAACCCTCACTTGACTTGTTGGATGCCGTAGAGGGCTTTTTTTCTTCCCTGCAGAGAACTTAGGTTCCCGAGTTCATCAGGATCTTGCCGAATAGAATCAGAAAAGAGGTTCTTTTTCATGCATCTCATTCTCTACTCGTCATAAACCTCATCACCAATGCTGCGAGCGTGTTAGCCACGGTTAAATCTCACCTATCGATAGAAATCTTTGCGGGAATTCTAAATAAGTTCATCCTCCCACTAGATGTCACATGAAAGTTATTTCGTAGAGCGGTTTATCATGTGTTTTTACTACCTCATTACTCATAACGCTAAAATGTCCATTCTTGTCTCTTCTCAAGTTATTCCAATTTACTAGCTAACAAACAAATTTCCTTGGTTTGAAAATACAGACCTGGCTGAAATAGGATTAGGAAGTAGACTCGAAGACCTTTTTTTCATTTTTTTGAAGATTCTTTATTGTCGTGATCCTGAACAGTACAGACTACTCTCAGTATCGGCTTTGAATCCATGAAAGGGTTAACCGTGAAGATGTAGTTAGGGAGAAGGGGACGGGGGCGCTGTTTGTTAACCCGAGCGCCAGAGCTTTCAAACTAAGCTTCAGGAGTGAACGAGCATCGGCGTGAATGAGTCAGACGAATGCCCATTTCCCAACTGATCCCAGATTTTTGCACGAGGGAATCTTCTCACCCACTCCGTTCTCCTCCCCTACTAAGACTTAGGTGGAACTATAAGTTTTTTTTTGGCTGAAAACATTCTCTGAGCACAAGTAATTTCATCTATCCCTCCATCTCTCTGCCCCCTAGCGCTCAGTGATGGAAAAGAGCGCAACCTCCCTTCTAACCTCCCCCAACTGCATTTTCGGTACTCGGGTTAACAGCTTCACGTTACTGAACCCGTTTTTGGATAGTAACCCTTGGCCATAGCTGCGGCCCTTGAAAGTAGTAGAGGAGCGTGGTGCAAGGGGCATACGTAAGAAATGGGGTAGCATTTGAATCTATTCCTGGTGCCATTAGTGCTGTGGAAATTTTAATGCTCCTACCTATACATTTATTCAGGGCTAGGAGGAACGTTCTCAGTAGAGAAGCCATTTGAGAATTCCATAAATCTTGGTTGCGTTGGACTCACGTTGGATATGGGGGAGAAATGAGTGTGATAGTATTGTGTCATATCAGAAAATCTTCCGATTAATCTGCCCAAAGGAAGGCAAAACAAACCTACAGTAGACTAATGGACTTAGGAGTTTAGTTCAAATTTTGGCATTCTGGAAACCTAGGTTCTCTTCTTCAAAAAGTTCGAATTTGGGTATTGGATTGAGTTGGGAAGTACTTCGTGATGATGAGAGCTTATGCATCGCTCATGATATATGCATGAGAACGAAATCACACGTAGCGTAATCCTCTACCCTTGCCAAGGTTTTTCATCCGGTGAGCCAGCATTGTGCATGGTAACTCGCTCCAATCAGGCCCATGTCTTCATGGCAACTCGTCCAGATCGAATCGATGTGTATGGCAGCACGCCCAAAAGGGAGTGTATCGGACGTGTGGTTGTGTATCGGACCTATTCCTTATTCTGATTAGAAGTTGTTGTTAGCGTGTGCACTGAAGACGATTCGTCCTCTCTGGAAATCGTCTTTAATGCACGCGATCTGATTATTTATTTCTTCCCTCATGGTATTCCCACAGTTCCATATCACTGTGAGCCGTCTCGCAATGATCCTTCACTGATGGTGAATGATCTTGCCCAGGTTAAAGACAAGTGTTATGATCCGAGTGACTCCGGACGTTGTCTCAGAGCTGCAACAGGATTTTGAAAGAGACTGGAACGTATACTTTCGAGCAATGAACGTTTAAAGCGTGACTCCTTGCTTCGAAAACGTCCCATGAAATGCCGTACTTCCTCAGGTTGCCGTCAGCTACTTTAAGACCAGGATTAACCCCAGAAGAGTGGTTGAAGAGATCCTCCTCAATATGACGAACAGATGAAAAACCAAAGCAGTTCATCAAATCAAGTCGATAGCACTTGAAAAAGCTTGCAGTTCCAGAAGCTTCTCTGTTTGTGATCTTAGTCCGAATTACCCTGTGATCGACTCGAAAGTGGTAAAGAAGCTCCTTTTCTCTCTCTATGAGCCACCTACTGATCGGCTTGCAGGTAGATCACACCGGTTTCGATCGAAAGTCAGCTCGGTATGGCTGATGACGAAATCGCATCCAAGGTGTGAACTGCATCTTTTTCCCTTTTCAATCCACCCTTACCCCATCTAATATCGTTATCCTTTTTTTTAAACTCATTTGATCTATGTATTCCTTTCGATTGTTTAAAAGCACTCGCTCTTTTGGTCCTTCATGCCGACTACGTAAGAAGGTCCTAAAAAATGATAACAATAGATAATTCAAAGTTCCCGCTAGGTCTGTTGAAGGAAACGAATTGACAGATTCCCGTGCTTTCTTAACTATTGTATTTTATTTACAACACATAAGTAACGCCCTAGTAAACAAGAAAAACAGCAACCCTGAATGAAAAACTTATACTTGAAACAGGGTAACCTACTCTCTATTTCATTTATTTGAGCTTCTTGAGGCTATGGTGGTCATCTGGAAAGTTCGAGCAAATTTGAGCATTACATCATCCACGTGGGATAGGTCACTACCCACCAGTAATTCAGTATTGGCAACTCCATGTCCAATGTCAGCCAGATGCCACAGTAACCGTCTTGCAAAGCCTTCCAGTTGGGTGTTACATACATTTCCTGGCCTATGAGCGGGAAAAATTTCTGTGGGGGGGGGATGAGTGGGAGAGTCAGGATGTGCCATCGAGGCCAGGTCGCGGCCAAGTCACGTCACCTTCGAAATCGTTTTCCACTGACCGTCTTCGCTCTTCTGCCTATTTTCAAGGGCAAATTTCAAAATCAGTTTTGAACCATGGACCGATATCATTTTTGGTGAAATCTGTTTGTTACATCTTAACCACAGTTTTTCCAGATAGGAAGAACTCATGCTTCCCAGAACGAGACCATTTTTCTGATTGGTGTCCAAGAGTGTTCCTAATGAATAATTTCGTTGCATAAGCTTTCATTAGTGATGCACAAGAAACCTTATTAAATTGGGATTTCTAGGAAAAGAGAATGGTTTTCTGGTATAGCTTTATGAATACGAATTTCCATCGACAATTGGTATTAATTAGCTAGCCCTGAACTTTGAAGGCTCAGCTGGTCCAGTTTGGTAAGCCAGCAGAAGCAGGAGTGGTACTCTAGGTTACTCATTCCAAAGCGTATCGGCACTACATCCTAGTAATTCTTTGAACAAAGTTTTCGAAATCTAAGAATTTCATCTTTCTTCGTGCCATCTCGTACCAATGGGACCTTGAATTTTTCATTCCTCGAATCCAACAGCTTGGAAATCTGAATGATTTTTTCATTCAATCACATTCTATGGACCACGACCGTTTTTCTCAGCAGTAGACCATTCACTTCAATTAATTTCCATTAAATTTTCTGAGCATCGAATATGAGAATGCTGAGAATTTTGTTGAATTTCTCATGGTATGATATAATTTTAATTATGACGTGGTGACGGACTTGTGTAGAGCGGAACCATCGACTTTTCTGTTGTTCAAGTGGTGGCGGGCGTAATTAAACACGGCTGATTGCGAGGTGCTGAAATTAAGGCTCAAGCATCTGAGATTCTCAGATATATGCCTTCGAAGGCTCGAGTCTCATTAATGCTTCCGATCTTTCATGTTGTCGTCTTTTTGTGCTGCTTCTAAACATTGTTCTTCTAAATGCCCTACAAATTGGTTTATCAAGTGTGTAGAGCAAAAATACAAATTTACATTAAAAGAATAACAAAAATCTTTTAAAAGGTATAAATAATGTAGAATAGATTGGGTATTTACTCGTTGACTGGCTGCTTACGCTCCATGTTGTTGTTTTCAAAGCAGTGAAAGCTCCCCTTGACTAATTAGACAGTTTAGTGGCGTTATTTTTCTTTTTCAAGATTTTCAAGGGAACTGGGGAGACTGGAACGCTCTTAGAGAAATTCTTTTCGTGTGTATTATATTGTTTACATTTTTGTATAACATTTATTTTTACACATATGGTTGTTTATTTTTAATGCAGTGCTATTCTGACAAGATTCACAGCTTCCTGTTGAACTGATTTCAGTGCAGATTATTTTTTTTTACTTTGCACTGAGGTTGCAAAAATCTGATAAGGAATTTTTTCGAGACGTCCTTTGCTTCGATAATTGAGAGACTTGAACCCGACGCGTTCCGTCAGTACTAGTTTGGACCATACGAGTAGAGGTTCTAGTGGCAATCCTTCTGCCCTGAAGTGATCCCAGGATGTAAGCGAGATGGAATTAAACAGGGGGTAACGGAACTTCTCCCCTATCGCGGCATTCTCCCTTGCGGCATGCGGCAAATGTCACTGCAATTACCGTACTCACCCAGCCTCCCGCCAATCGATAGGACGCGATATTTTTCCTTGACTGGCTTGCTTTTTCATTGGATTTTATGGTTTTTTTCTTCTGTTTCTTTTTAGTTTTCATGTTTATTAGACTTGATTAATTAAAATGACTCCTCCTATATAAACGCCGATCAAGACCGCATTGAAAGTGAAAAGGGCGGCCAACCAATTCAAATAATTAAAGGACTCCCTACCTCACAACTTGCGCGCTCCAATCTTCCATCGCAAGCCTGCGATAGGCGGCGGGTGCGGCGTGTGCGACGCCGTGTTAGGGGAGAAGTTCCCGGACCCATTGAACAGCTAACAAGGAGGAGTGTAGAAAGGGCTGAAGGGAGACTCACCACAGTTAGCCAGGAATGATAAATTTAGAGCTCCAAGTTCCTTGGAAGAGTGCACATCACTGAGTGAACCAAGTTCGATTGGTATAGACGGCAGTTCATATTCATATCATAAATAATTATTTTTTATAATAAAACTTTTTATATTACTGAAATTTATATATGTTATTAAACTTTGATTGTATTTCGTATTAATGAACATCATATTATAATATAAAATTATCGCATAATATTTTTAGACTTGAGAATCATCACTGTAATTAGGAGAAATTGTCGAGATTACCGTTTGAAGGGCTAAAGCTTACTTTGTTGTAAGCGATGGCCGTTTTTGTAAGATACTTCTGCTCATATCGTATCACCCTTCTACCTATATCAGTCGCTTCTGGCATAGGGGGTGTGGCGTCATGCCCAATTCGCTGATGGAGCGGGGACTTTCCTGGCTAACTGTCTCGTCGTGGGCTATGCATAGTTGGCTGTATTAGTTAGTTGTCTCACTGCCTTGCCTGCTATTCGGGCATAAGGTCTACTACTCAAAATGAAACATACGCCTTTGGTCTGCCGACGCTGGATATCCAAGATGACTAGTGCAATGAGTCGCTTTCAATGAGCTCCATTTAAAAACAACGGCTCACCTTTATTGCAAGGTAGATATTAATTCCAGACTAACTGGTGACCTAATGGTAAAAGGAAAATGAGCAACGACCATCTAGGAGATTTATACTTTGCATTTTGGTCAATTTGTTCCATTATATTGTTGTTTTCAAAATTTGCTTCAGATAGTGCACTCCTTGATGACTAATTCTAATAAATAATTCTTCTTCGAGCAAATACGTAAAAGCTTCAGAGGAGAGAAACTCATCAGCTTTTTTCCCAAAGTATGATTCCAGACAAGGCTGCTGAGTGCTTACGTTTTTCCCTGATGAGAATCGCGTATGGGAATGGAATAAATTATTCTCATGAATCTCACCACTGGTTTCTCTCACATACGTTTTTGTCACTCCTTCTCTTAACGGCTCAGACCCATGACAACGTTGCGAGTAATATCGATACTAGTTATTCTGTTCTCAACTGAGTACTTGGTGGGAAAATAGGTTTAACTTACAGTGAAGAAGTTTGATTAACTTGTTTTTCCTCTATAAATTCCCATATCTGCATCGAACGTATAGAAATTTTGCAGAGATACTTTCATTTACCACTTTCACTTACTTGGTATGCTAAGGTACCGTCTAAAGAGGTCATAGTTCTCGTACTGCTTCATGAGCAGAAGCGGCGTCTAGATCTATATATTACATCTGTCCAACGTCAAATTAAGCCACATACCTGTCTAGGAGGTGTTTGGCCACCGCCGTCCATCTTACCTGTCCCCTGTCCAATTTTCGAGGTAGCAGTTGCGAAAGAAAAATTCCTGTGAGACCAACCACCTGAGTTAAAAATAGACTACATAGTCTGTTTGAGTATTTATTTGCTTATTTATTAGCATGTGTACGTGATTTATCTTGTAAGGCTGAAGTTCATCCAACAACATTATCTCCCACTAACAGGTTGAAACATGGCCCACGAACTTATTAGCGGCTTCTTCCAAATCGTGAAAGAAGCATGTCCATGCCGACGATGTTGCCCTTTATTTCAATCACACTTTGTATCTTGATGCTCTGGTCTATTGCAATTACGGGACAAAGCTGTTCACTCACCTGATCGTGTTGTAGTCTAACTGGGTAATTCTGGTACTATTACCCTAACAGACTGTAACTACTTCACTTGCTGTTCGTGTAAGAGCTGTTAGATCAAATCTTAATTGTGGCCTAATTTTTTATTCTAACTTTCTCGATTCATCTAGGTCTCGTTTGTAGGCATTTTCACGATAAAAATGGTTTCTGAGATTTTTCTCCCGGAAACCTGTGACCCTCAAGGAAGCCTTAGGGACGCTGTCGGGTCGATAAACACTCAAGATAGGACGTAGTAAGGGCCTCCGCAATCCGCTTAGCCGACGTTTAAACCCAAGGCGGACCCGTTGTTAAGCGTTGTAAGAGCTGTAGAAGTTGCACTATCCGCGTCGGGACCCACACCTTGCGCGCAAGCAGCGTACTGCAGCCAGCTTTATGCAATGGCGCGCGCATTCGAACAACTCGTCCAAGTGTCCCCTCCACGTAGCTTCTTCGTAACATTCTCGTCCGACCATTGATTTCATTCTTTCGAGGCCTTGTATTTCTTAAATATGCGATTCTTGCGTTTCACCACTTTTGCACCATTGTGGGCTATCACTTCTAGTATCATTCGTCTAAAGCTAGATAGCGCAAATAGTGAACTATGCCTTCGAGGTTCTAAACATGGGTTAGGACCTCCGCTCCGGCTTACAATCAGGCCGATCGGACTTTAAGCGTCCCGACGTCACGGCGTCATCGCTTCCATAAAAAAAGGACGAATATTAGCCTCACAGAAGGGCACAACAGTAATGGAAGAAAAACTGGCTCATGCTCTCCTTTAATTCCAAGGTTTCGACACGAGATGAAACGAAGGCAGCCATTAAGAGGCTGTTCAAAATTAGTGTAGAAAATAATATGCCCTTTCGTTCGTGCCAATTTTGACGACTTCTAGCAGGAATCGACTGCTTTCTTCTGTAACGGCTTCCTTTAGTGACAATTGATTTGGGAATGTTTTAAAAGAATCGAATGCCTTTCTCGTTGTACTGAGAAGTACTTCGGGGTTTGTTTTGTTCGACTCAATGATTCCCAGAGGTAACTTGATGCCTTTTCTACTAGTATTTTCAATTGCGAGCAATTTCGCTTTGTCTTTGTGCTTTAATTGTTACCTTGACTCGGACGGCATATGGCTAAACTAGTAGCTAGAGAAATGTGACTAGAAATTCTTTGTTTCGGAACTGTGTTAGCATGGGACCATTTTACTCGGACGGGGCAAAAAGGATTACTTTATTGATTTACTGCTTGTATCAGGTAAAAAATTGCTGCTGTACTTAATTGTAAGACGCAGGTAATTGTCTAAGGATACCTGCGTCTGTTTGCGTGCGTATTTGTGTCTGTCTGTCTATCCGAAATTTATAACTCTTCCTTTCTTCCGGATGTGGAGCATCAAGAATTCGAGGTATCGGAAAGCGTGTAACCATTACAATGATACTGCTTACGGAAGAGTTTTGAAAATATCGATTAGTCGATACTGTCAATGTAGACATTATGATTGTGTAGTGACTGACTGGCTATTGATTACTTCGCTACTTTTTGTGCTAGAAGGAGGAATATCAGGGATCGGAAAGTCGAATTGAATCGATTCGCCGCATGCGGCTGTCGCGGACTAGCTGCCTCGTTGATATGCGATTATTATTTTCGGTATGGCTCTAGTGTTACTTTTATTCAAATATTCCTTACTCGCTGGGTTGCTTCTGCTTCATTCTGCTACATTCCTTCGTGTGTAACGTCGCTCTCGCCCTAAAGCGACCCATTTCGATTAACCTGCACCATACCCACCCATTATTTTAAGAATCAGCCAGCCACTACGATTTCTTCACGAAAAGTAGGGGAGCCCGGGACACACGGTGGGTCTAGTTAAAATAATTGAGGTCCCGCCTGGGAAATATTCCGGTGTCAGGGCTCTGCTAAACATTTTGGGCTAGCGTCTTGGACTAGCGTCAAGGTATTAGAGTAGGGAGGCATCGGCGATGGCAAGTGCTCGAACAGCGTAAATCATCAGTACATCCTGTCCTTTTCCATCCTCGACCCTAATGGAGAGCGTGTCTCCTCAAAAACCACACATTTTTAATCCGGTAGACTAGTGAGCGCTGGGTAACCTTGCATAAATCTAACAGAGCTTCAGCTGCTCCTCGTGAGTACTCCGCTGAAAGGTTTTGCTTCTTAACCTTTCAGCGGAGTCCTCACGTCCACGGAATGTTTCGTCTTCTCGGTTACTCTTCAAAATGACTTTCTCCACAGAATTGCTTCAGACCCCTCTAAAAGTGTTATGAACTCATTGAAATTAACTACACAAAAAAGGGTACCGAGGTAGAGTTAATGGAGCTCCCTTTCTACTATAGTAAATGCCTATTACGAGTACGAAGACCCAAAGTGCTCATGAAAAACTATAATATGCTTCATGAGCTTTTCAGGGGGCGTTGCATGTGGGGATCACAGATTGCTCTTACTCTAGCGTTTCGGTTTACTTTTCACCTTTCGCTCTTCATAGAGTAATTACTGGTATTTCGTGGTTAACAGAGCTACAACATTACTTTTCATCACATTTTTTTGGAAGTTGGCTCTATATTTCCAAGGAAAACGAACAAAAAATTAATTAGAAATGTTGGCCTTAGTTTTTGGCTATTTCATGGGTGCCAAAAATGTATTGAAGTCGAAAAAAATAAATAAAAGCGGCGTAGTAATTATTTTCTGCTGTTCCATGTATGTCGATGTCTCCAGCCCTGATGGATTCCCTTTTCGTTAGAGAATGCTCCAAAGCCCTTCCTTCGTTTGTCATCTGAAGGTCACCTTCGCTCCTCCTTTGTAATTAGATGATTTGGTATTTCTTCACAGGATGGTGATTTATATCATCATACCACTTTGTATCATCAACTATTCTATTTCTCTCTTTCGGTCATTTCGTGGAATGCCGACCTTTGGGTAAGCTATAAAATCTGTGCGCGTTCGTGAAGGTTACAAATCGCTTCCATGCATAAGAATTAGGGAATTATCCATCCCAATCCACTAGCATATGTTGGCAAGAGCATTGGAGTTGAAAGCAGTAACTACATCAAGTTGATACAAGTTTAGCCTGTTGGGGCTTCTTGTGGAGTATGGAACTGACTCTTAGAAGGGTGGGGGGGAGGGGGCAAGTTTACTTGAATGGCTGGCTACTTTGGGCTTTGGGGAAAGGTCCGTTGACACAGTCTCGTACCTTTTTTTTGGTTCTGCATGCCCGATTTTGTAATCCTTATGAAGAAAATTAATAAGTTTCGCCACTGCTTTCAAAAAGTAATTCAGGGATGATCAAAAAAGTTTGCCCACAGCAGGTGGGTGGAGAAATCAGGACAAAATAGCAAACAGGGAAGGATCCTTCTGAGAATTTTCTCTTGGTTGAGGGTGAGGCCATTGGCGACATGAAGAAATTCACATAGTAGTAATTTCCTACTGCAGCAAAGTACGCGAAATTGTGAAGGAGTAGTGGTGAAAAACTAGTTCCCACGTCGGAGCGAACTCGTCCAATCAAGGGCTAAAGAGAAAAGCTTGAGAGTTAAGCTGCTCCTTGAGCACCACTCTACGTCCATTCTAGCGATTTTTCTCGTAGATATCCCTGATTATCCCTATAGAATAGAGGGGATTACTGGCCGTTGATTATTGCTATCGCTTCACCTCGACGCATACAATGAGGTCCTATGACAAGTGATTAGGGCAATTACTACCTGACTACGGATTTGTTCTATGGATAGCTTCCGATATTAGCTCATTGCTCAATCGTCCATTTCATATCAATCGTTTTCAAGCTCTTTATATAGAGGATATGAGGATCATAAAATCGAAATTCACTGCAGCCATTTTCGGTCAGAAGCAGAACAAAAACGTAAATCTATGGGTCTGTAAAATAATTGATGATTTTGAATTTCGTATGTTTTCAGGAAAGATCGAGCACAAAAGAGAAGTAGTAAAGGTATTGATGAAGGAAGATTTTCAAGTGGACCGAGAAAAAAATGAATTTTCCGAATCACTTGAAGTGCTCTGCCCTTTTCGCTCTGAACGAAAGATTCTCAAAACCATCGGATACTTCTCCTAGTTCCACTTCCCTCCTACATCGCTTATATTATCAATTCACGCATCTATTTCTACACGAAATTCCTAAGAAAGTGTTCTACTGTATACTCTGAATAGGCCTTTTTATTGAAGGTAACCCATGGCTTTTGTAGTTCTCCTCCAGCTTTTCCTTAACCAACGGTGCATTCGAATATACTCCCAGGAGAACACCTTACTCACTTACGAAATAGCTTTTTATTTTTTGAACTTGCTTCTGGTTACGGCTCACCTACTTACTTATTTACTTCAGTACTTGTTAGATTTGAATTATATTGAACCACTATTTTGAAGGTGAGCCCCTTGTGAAAGGATGAAAGTCGGTACATAAATGGTGAAGCAGAGAAGACGGGCGGTTGAGTTGCCTTTGTGTAATCGATTCGCCGCACGCGGCAGTCGCAAACTAGTTGCCTTACTACTGCAGATCTAGCGTTCTCCATGATTCCACTGTTATTACTTTTGTTCCTGTGCTCCTTACTGGATGCGCTGCAATGATTCATTTTCGTGCAATCCTTCGTGCGCGACGTCGCTTTGGCCACAAAGCGGTCATTTCGAAACAACTGCACCACATACCACACCGTTAAGCAGATTGCCATAATTGGGCTGGATTTGAAACAAGTCAGTGCCCGAACTGATCTGCGCACAACTGATTTTTAAAGTAGAATGAAGCGTAGGTAACTGAAGGTAGCCTTGCAGTACATGCAATGTGGCATCTTTTAGTTTCAGGTGTAGTTGTGAGATTTCGGCCGAGATGGTAAAGCTCTATTGGGCCTTGTCGCTTTCGTCAAAGTCTGGAAGTCAAAGATAGTTGTTAATCACCCCAATCAAGCGGCATTCCAGGCCTCTTGCTTAATTTAGCATAGGCTACCTTTTTAAGTCTTATTGAAGCTGGCTTCATTGTGAATAACTTAAAGGCCTGGTGTGATCCCAGAGGTCTTTTTCTGACGTACCTCTCATTGAGGCGTCCCAAATGGTCAAAGTTGGAAGGCTTGGATCCTCCACGTTAAATTTCCCTTTCGCGAGCATCATTCTGAGGAGAGTTTCAGTGATAGAAAGAAGCTTTGTGAGTGCTCTACGCCGAAAAGTCAACTGGTTTTAAAAAAGTGTTTCTCGAAGTTGGCCCAGTAGGGGAGTAATGCTAGAGACGCTTGTTTAGCCACAAGAGGCACTGAAGGGTCCCTGATCGTTCTCAGAAACCTCTCAGACATGGGTCTTTTTGATGAACGTAGGGAAAGGTACATCGGCGGATAGAGGAGAGCTGCTATTGAGGCCAATCCACATACCATTCAGTGCCCCTAGACGATTGAGTTCACTTGTATAATATGACGTACTTTTAGTACTTTACCTGTCATTCTCGTTATCTGGCGGTACAAAATGCATAGAGTCGAGCCCTTTCGTTTAATCACACAACACCAGACGACTACAACTACAATTCTTACATGCAGATAGGCAATTTCTCGAATTGTTGTCCCATATAAAGGGCATTTCTAGTCAGTTTCTTGGTTCAAAACGCTGTTTCGTACTCGATAGCTTTCCTCTTCTTTGAAGTGTGCCATTAGGCTTCATTTAAGACATCCTTGCGTTTGCAGTGTAGATTCTAATGACATTGTAATTTCGACAATAATCTGAACCATATGAGTAGTTCCGGTGCTGGGAAAGAATTGCTCGACAGACCTTATCCTCTGCCCAAACTGCGAGGGGAGCTGGAAATAAATGGGACTCGCATTACTGAAGAAGGCGTATTCGCCACTGGACAGTTATCTGTAAACTCTAAATCTACCATGTTTGATAGTTATCGGCTGATACTCTATTTAATTTTCTGATGGCTCCAATTGGGAAATCACGTATTTCTTACTGCTTCTAATAATTAAGTTTATTTTGTAGTCAGCCCAGAAGTAAGAGGAAGTTTGTAAGCATTGGAAAAAACCTCCGGCCCAGGGCGGTGCCAGAGTCCGGCCCAGTGCATTCTGAGACGGTGAGCTTTAACTAGGCTATACCTCAACCTTTTCTCGACTCCTTGTGGTGTATTCAAAATAGTGTATCACCCCTGGTATAAATATATTATGATCCAGAAGCAGTTAGTCAGACCAATCCACGCGCCAAGAACTCGTCGTGCTCTGATTCGAACCATTAAGCTGATTCTTAACACTTCCACCAAATCTCCCTGAGCTACTTTCATCATGAAAAAGCTCGACTCATCTGAAAAGGTGCACCTGAGACGATTCCCTCAAAAGGGATGGGACTTAGGCTTACGAAATTCGCTAGGAGCTTTCTTGACCTCGTACTCGTTCTGAAAACTCTTTCCATGCCAGTGCCGGCGGTAGGCGGTAGCTGAAATCCAGTTATACAATAGTGCTAGATCCGGGCGATTGAAAGGTTGGGGAGTTACCTGTCAGCCATCACTTTGTGGCTCGTTCTGCTTTAGCTGCACCTTGTATGGTATTGTTGTTAAAGACGATTTCGACAAGTTTTCCACCTGCGCAACCGATCTAAACCTTGAGTCTTAAAAGTGTACGAAGATAAGCCTAGTCGTTGATAACTGGCCTTCAGGTAGAAGCCTCCCATCTTTTCATGCCCGACCTAGACCATAATCGCGAAAGGAATACTTTTTAGGTGTAAAACGAGCTCTGCGGTGATATCAAATTCGTCGCGTGATCCACTCACTCTCTCACCTCCCAGGGCCGTTTTTTACAACCCACTTCAATATTTCGATGATGAGCGTGATGGGCAGGTTGAGTCCTCCTAATGGAGATAGATAGAAAGGAAGATGAGCCTAACCGTGAGTATTCCATTAGTGTCATTGCCACTAAAGTTGTTTCTGTAGCTCCATTATTTCCTTTTTCAAGAAGTAGATCATGACTCTTAATATTCCTTGTTCTCATAGATCAATCACTTTTTCTCTGTCCAATTATTACCTGATTGATTACTTTACTTTCTCAGGTTCGAAAATCGACACCCAGAATTTGTTCGTGCAGGCCTAGGCATGGGAGAATAAATCCTCCCTGGGTAGTTGCATTGCACGCCTCATGCGACAAATTCGCTTCCAACATGAAAACGACTGGTCGTAAAACTAGCCTGTCTTCGAGTTTTTCCCCATGTCGTAGGAAAATGATGGGAGATTTGCAATGGAGAGGCAGAGGAAGAAAGAAACGGAATCACCCACCATCTGATGCTTGAGAAAATTGGATTTCTAGCAGTTACATTACTCGCCGGCTATTAACGAAATATGTTATGCCCTTTCATCAATATGCACCACTGGGAACACCAACATGTCTCGTTTTTCATACTAAATCACTGAACAAATGTCAAGGATCATTCATCATAGGCAACTCTCTCATTTGGGTGCTGCTCGTTTTGGGAGTTGTTATAGAAAACCGATGCCCTGTCTGTCTTTAGGGCTGCGCTCTGACAGCAAGCTCTTTTCCACATGGTTGGAATTGTGTTTGGCAATCGCTTTTACTGTACTTTTTATTCGAAAAGCAATTCGAGCAATACTATTACATTACCACGCATTTTTCCAGTAAAATGTTGCCTAATATATATGTATAGCTTTGGCTATCTCAAATTCCTATAGATTTTTATTTTGGTAACCCACGCCTTCGACGTGACTTTCTCTTTTTGCCAGTGATTAATAGCTCGTTCTTATATGCATTTATTGAGGTGTCTGCTTTGCCAAGGTCGTTGAATTTGAAAATTCCACGAAAAATTCTAAGTTATTAGCGGTTAGCGCCAGCACCACTCGTAGGAGAATCCGCAAAAGGATTAGATGAATATCGATCGAACTCTTTTTATCTTTCTTCATTACTAGAAGTAATGACTTGAAGAGCAGGGCTATGGGAGGTCTTGGAGACAAAAATCCTATAATTACAGCTATTTTGATGTAAGTATATGTTGCTATTGGATGCCAATTATGGAAGGGGAGCCTGAGTACTCGAGCACTTCAGGCGGCGCAACTCGTCATAACTCATCAGAGATTGCCAGATCCTTTATACATCGGCATTTTTTTCTCTCATTATAATCCTAAATACGACAGGACACTGAACAATGCTTTTCAGAGAATAAGCCGTGCCTTGAATTGATTCCGTATTTTAGTTATACTAATAATTCCCTGGAACTACAGTTTCCCTGAAAGGCTTGTCGTTAGAGGCCCTTACATGTAGCAAGCACGGCTTCAGGGAATTGGTTCACACCCCAAAAAGATGAATGTCAGTCCTGCTGAACCGTATTCCACTTCGTATCTCCTCCTACTTGCAATGGGAAGCTTCTAGGGATGAAAAAAAATTTTCTAGGAAGGCTGAAGAAAATGACTGGTTACTGCTGATGCACCATTTGACCGATTTTGAGTGAAATTCCCTAAATCGCATGCTCTCGACATCGGTATCGCTCAACGCAACTGATAGCTATTGATTGTTCATCACTACGACGTACTCAGAACTTTATGAAACTGCCCTTCAAGCAGGCATGAAATAATCGTGGTGGGTATTAGAGGTGAACACCTATTCCGCTACGGATACGTTACTCCATGAAAACACTATGTTTTCAGCAATTACGAGTAAATCAATAGGTAACAATTTGAGGTTATTTAAACAGCGGCCAAACATTATCAAATGTTTTCGCTTGGCAGTAGAGTGTGATCAAAAGAATACTCTCGGGCCTGCGCTACTCGAATCAAGGCTGCCTTAAATTTTTTGTGATTCTTAGGGTTCTATGTCGACTGTGCTCGCTGGACCCTTACTTTCAGTTTACTCATTGTTTTCTTTCGACATCTTAGAATGGCCCGGTCGATCATTCCCGACCTCCCAACAGGGTTGGATAGCCATAGGTCTCAAATTTACGTTATATAGTGCGTGCGCGTGATGTGTCCTTGTTTGCTGCCTCTCGTCCATACACTGATCTGCTAGATACATGGCGCACCCCATCCACCCATTACTTCCTCTTTCACCATCAGCGAATAAGACGAGCTCGAATCCTCTGGCTAATAATTTTCTGGCAGCACGCTGTCAAAGCGTTTCTGCACCAAAAGGCCTGAACTCAGCTGCCAGTCACTTCCTTAACGGCTGGTACATCTCCTAAGATCAGCTACGAGAACAAGGGCCTTTCTTCGCGGGCTTGCAAATGGCTCTTCCCGTTGCTTCGTTCACTGGCGAGCCTATTGCCATCTACATTTTCATTTGCTACCTATACAATTTGTTGAAGCCATGGCCTATAATTTTGTCAAAGTGCAGTATCGTTTGGTCTTGCGATCTGGAACGATAAAGCACAAATGGATGGAGCAGGCTGGGAACTATGTGGGCGTCAAATGGGTGATGTACTCCGAGAAGTTTGTCGACACTATTCCCTACATGTTTTTTCAGCGTATTATTCCTTTCTAGGCTTTTTCTGAGGATTAGAAACTCTGAAAAATTGTTCAGTACTTTTTTTGTCAGAAAAGTGGATGTCTCAGGCTTATGAGGGTTCGAAGTCTGATAATGAGGGTACTAGGCATGAATCGCTCCCATTACTAGTAAAGCTAATCCGCACATCGCCTACATCGTCGATTGTAATATTCGGCCTGGAAGTTCAACTTCCCTATTGCATCTTTTTAGCTAATTAATATTTTGTAACCCTTTACTGGGCATGATACCATATGTTCGATGGAGAGTGGCGATGATAAAAGGGGAACCCCTTCTTCTTCATTTTGAGAGGCTCAAACTGCCTATTTAGACAAAGTCGACTCCATTTAGTACGGGGAAGACATCTGAAGCAGGCCTTGACAGGGACCACTGTGTTTGTAGGAGCCGGGGAGCCTGTAGAGCACCTGAATTAGTGAATTCACTCCTATGGACCGTCTTCTGCTTGACCCAATACTGCATTCTTTCCATCAGCAACGTTCTGAAAATTTTTGGATTTAAGAACGCCGTTTCAGATTTTGAGTGCTGTCCATCATGAAATGCTGATTCACATAAACCACCCTAGTAAAACCTCTGTTCCACAGCATGCCCTTTTACTATTGAGAGTGGGGGACCTTCAGCAACTTATATGGTAGTGAAACACACATATGAAAATCCAGAGTTTTGTAAAAACCCCGGTAATATAGAAGTGCAAGGGAGTGTTGCATAGCAAGTTGCCAGCAAAGATGGTAGACACTAGGCATGCTCCTAGCGGCTGAGCTGTTCAGCAAAAGTTTAACGTATTCACCTCTCGGTGTCTAGACCATTACAGCATGTAGCACTTTTAAATTTAGTAGCAAACCCCAGTGAATACGGGGCTGGGGACGGAAAAAACATGAGCATATTCAACCCAAAGATCCTGGAGATCGGGCAAAATCTGGCCCTCAATCTTGCCCATCTTCCATTTCTGAAGGTTTCGATCTGCTCCAGATCCATTGTACTCGTTTTCGATTCCTTTCTGGAATCCTCCCTCAAGTCATCGCCTCCTCCCGTAATCAGCTTGCATCATCGGGTTCATAATCAATCAACTGAAATAGTTCAACGAAGCAACCCCAGATTGAACTTTTCAATTTCAGCTAAAAGTTGAACTTTATTCGATCTTAAAATGTATTGAACTTTTTTGTAGGAACAAAAACAAGTTAATTCGTATAGAAATGAATGAACAGACTTCAAATCTTACGTTTTCTTTTTTTGGAAAATTAGTACTTTGTAGAGTACCTTTGTGACGTCCGCGACTACGTCTAAGTTTATTCAGGGCTGACTTTATACTTTCGAAATTCATTTTTCTGATGCTCCCACTAAGCCGCCATGACAAGGAACGATATTGAATCCAGTAACTAAGTGAAAGGGATTTCACGGAGTCACGGAGCTAATTTCTCGAAATCTCTAGACATTTTTTTTACAACAAGACATATTTCTAGTGGGTGTCGGGATACTTGAATTAGGCGTACGAGACCCTTGGGAAATTCGACAAGTATCCGGTCACGCATCCGGTGAACATTTTTTTCAACCATTTTTTCTTATGCCGCTGAACGGCACCATGCTCGAAATAATCGTTTCTTTTGAGGTAGAAAAAGTGGGACACCACGTGTTTCGTCTACTTAGTCTTTGAAAGCCTTTTCGCGTTGATTGTTCCCATCTGACGATTGTGCCCCGCATTCGATTACCGCTCAGAATCGTAGTGGCGTATAGAATGCGTATAAGGCCTATACAATGACTTGCGGTGGCTAGACAATGTACAAGTCGGCGCTTTTCTCCTCCCAGATGAGTCTTGTAGCCAACAGTCAACCCGAAGGGACTGAAGGCCTGGTCGGCTTAAGCGATTACCGATTGGACATTCGAACCCGCGACCGTGCGCCAGTGATAGTGCGCCACTTGCCACTACTCTACCTACGCCCTTCTGTACTTACAATAGTAGTTGGCGAATCATGATTTGTCACGCTCTAGGCCCTCTAAACGTGTAAATTCTTTTTCAAGTACAATATTTTGGCCTTAAAAGACTTGTGCTTGATTCTTTCCCATGCGGGTGTTTGATTTTGACCAATTTTTCACCGCCGACGTTCTGAGGCTTGTTTGCATGTATGGAGAGCAGGCTCACGTAGAAAATGTAGAATTGGCATGCCCACACACCTATGCGATTTATCAATTGAGGAAAATACGAAGGATCTCGTTAGGCTTTCCCAGTATTCAATCTGTTCTCCCTTTGCGATACCCAGTTTTCAAAAAACACAGACCTCTTACAATTTGCCATTTAAAACTTTATATCGAAGGTTTTAAAAATGTTTTCTTATGCCTGAAAAAAACGAACGCATTGATCCGTTGGATTGATTGATTCGGCGAAAAAGCATTCATAAACACTACCTTATTCGTTTACTGACCAGTTGGTGAGTTTCATGTGTGACAGTAATATTTTCCAAAGCAATCCTATATTAAGCAGTAGGATCTGTGCTGCAATGTGCTTTGATTGGTTAAAAAGAGTGATTCACCAATGGCTCAACACAATGTGGAAGAAAAACGATGGCGATTTTTTAGATTTACTTTTTTTGCAATCAGAGTTTTTTGAGAACCAGAACAAGTATTGAAGTAAAACTCAATTTTAATGTTAATAGTGATGATTTACATATGTTCGGTTTCAAGAAATATGCTGTCTTTCTATTTGATCATTTAACTATAGCAATGTAAGCACACTGATCATGAGATCAGGGCTCAGCGCTGGGCTGTGGACGGAGTGATCCTGGGCGGCCCTTGTCGGACCACAATGCTCCCGCCATCAATGAATAGGAGCCTCCCATAAGATTCACATTGTCTACACTCTGAGCGTAATCTTTGACTCCAGACATCTGATGAGTAACGTTAGATATACTGCTTTATCATCTGATATCTTTGTTATTCACGGAATTTCTTGCTTTCCTATCAAAATTAAAGTATTTGCAGGAGTATTACAAGTTGGAAATCAAGTTTCTCGAAGATATGGATTTGTTGTGGTTAATTTCAGTGGTCAACGTTAGCAGCTTTTTCATTTTTTCGCTGGACGCTATCCATCTATAAGTCTAGAAATGAATTCGCAATTCACATTAAGCGACTGAATATTCTAGAGGGAAGAGGGATGAAGCCAACTTCTTTGTTACGGAGGCTTCCTTTCTAGTGGCATTTGATTCGACGAATCCTCACAAAGAACCCTCCCAACAAACACCTCGACTCTACAAACGAGTCTGCTTACGAAGTTATAATCATGTTCTACGATGATTTTTGATGTATAAAATTTTCTAAACAAGCCTCATCCTTCGTCATTACTTCGGGAACCTTTCTTTCCATTTTCTTCTTGAATGAACTATGAGCTACTAGTAACTGCTGCAGGCAGTATTGCTTTTCCCAGCGTCCTTTTTATATCCATAGAACTTCATATGCGTTACATACGGTAGCCTTGAATGAATCAGAAATCATCATGATAGGCTAGTAAGAGCCCTGGCGGATATAGCGCAGTGGTCCGTAGCGCGGCTTAGAGCTTTCGCTGTCCTCTCGTTCAACTCTCACCTGTGCCAACTTAGGTGTAGGTGGTTCAAGTGCATAGAAACGTTACATATGGTATCGAATTGCTCCCAGGGTCGCACTGTAAGTCTCATTCTCTTCTTAGTATGTCCTGGAGATCTTCCGGGAACCTGAGTTCTTAAGTTTTGTAATCTGAGGAGTGGTACATGGGGTAGCTGTCTCAGTACAGTTTCCCATGTACCACTCCTATTTATATTTAAAATTACATTTTAGTTAAGCTAGCGGCATCAAATGCTTTTATTACTTGAATATATGAAGAACGAACTAGTAAAGAGAAGCAAAGTACCCTCACTTTTGCAAAGTTCCTCCATCTTTTTAATTGCAGAAATAATTACACCACTGCAAGTGACTCCAATCATGAACTCTCTGAGTCCTTTTCTTCACATTGCATTCGATGCCTTTCGTATTGACGTGGTCTTCAGTATTAACGTAGAGTTAGAAGCCCTAAAATAGTTGCTGAGGATACCGCCAAGTGCTTTTTATACACGACGCAATGCATCTCTCTTGCTTTCAAATTGAACAAGTTCTCTGGTTTGCTTCTTTTCGAGGGACGAGAACTGGCTGAAGTTGTAACGTGCCCAGGTTTAAAAGCAATAATTTGTTGTAAGTTCGAAGGAATCGCTGAAGGAGCCCCCCCCCCCCCCCCCCCGCTTCCTAGGCTCTATTTGGGCCTATAAAAAAAGGATTCTAGAGTCCCATCTCACAGGATGAGTATGTATGTCCAAGCACTGTGTTACGATCACTCAAAGGGCTTACAAGAAATCTTATAAAAATGATAGATCATGATACGTGAAGATAAGAAAAGCAAACTACCCGATATGGAGGCTGAATATCCCCAATATGGTTTGAAAAAAGGACGATACTGTTCAAATCATGACGGGACTACCAGCTCCTCTTAGTCAACTCTTTTTGAAAATCGGATTTTTGATTGAATTATTTGCTTCAGTGCTCAGTGAGAATTGCTGACGATAGAAGAGGATGGCTGTTAGTTTGGGCAAGAGTAAACTGATTGATTTTGGATCGATTTTGAATTCGGAAGTGGTAATGGGTGCTGGTGGAAACTTATTGCAACAATTCAATTCCTGTTGATGGCCTCTCTTTATTATCTATTACTATGATCATACCCCGAAATCAGGACTAGATAACTTTTTGTAATTAGTCATATTACAGTGTTACCTGTTTCCCTGTGATCTTACTTTTTTATCCCATCAATTTTTTAACTGCTCTTGCTGGATGATTTCCAGGCTTTTCATGTATACTTCAAAGTTCGAAAGTGAATCGTCTTTGACTCGTTGAAATGACGTGATTCATGGTAGCGAGGGAAGAGCTTTCATTAGTAATATGGGCAGATTGCTATGGATATCATCATATAATCAGGGAAGAAGCGAGAACAAGTAAATCCCCAGGCCACACCCAGTATCGCATCGTTTTTCGTGCCATGCCTAATCGATTTTCTCAGAATGATATTGAAGAAACATGTTTTATCTTTTTGAACTGAGGATTTGTGAAGCTAATCCAACTTCCTTCTTTTTAAGTATCCAAACACCCACAAAATCTCGAAAACGTAAATAATCGCAGGAATAAGCAGGGGACTCTTGCACGTTCAAAAATAGCACCTGATATTCCAAATTTCGATATTGTGTGATACCATTACATGCAATAACAAGCGATAATGTGTAATAACGAAATCTATCTTGAAAACTTCACTTTATTAATAAGATATATAATAGCATGTTACAGTATAATAACATATACTAGTGTTATAAAAGACGTATTTATTTATTTATTTATTTATTTATTTAATAATCGATAATATACTATCATCATTACTACTGAGCTATTTTTAATTATAATAATTTCAACAATCTGCATTGTCCATATCGAATACTACGCAAGCTATGATGGCTCACGAAAGCACTGAAAAGAACTGAAAATTGCTCCCCTAAATACTCTACATTTCGGACTTTTGATCAGGTTTGAGAACTTTTGGGCCCCTCCCCGACCTGAAGAGCACCTTGTAAGGACCTGTAGAGGTGATGCATTTGTTTCGAAGCCATGTTCACTTTTATTGCCTAAAAAGGATCTGCAGTAGCAATATTAATTCCTGTGATGAAATAATGAAGATGCTTTCTGATTTTTCTCTAGTTGTGAAGCTTAATATTAACTTTTTTCAATCCACGGATCCATATATTTGACTTAGCAGGTTTCAATACGAACAAATTAAGGCTTCATTTCTTTACTCTCATTTGTAGGCTTAACTCAGTAGCACAAATTACTCTTCATATCCAGGCAACTAGCACTATGGAGCTCAAGAAGGGGTTCCTTACCTAGTGATATTTCTTTTTGCTCATTTCAAGCCAGTAATGCTCGTTGGTGTAGGCTCCTCATGAAAAATGTTTTCTTTTGGAATCATTGTATTTGTACAGAGTAAAGTCATTTATTGATGCATTTAGAAATAATAAAGTTTATGTTTTAATTGTTCTAGGTATCAAATTCAAATGCAATAAAACAAGATTACGCCCCTATTGAGTGTTCCTAAGTCTTCGTTTGGAGGCGGAGCTGGCATTGTTCCAAAACATTGTTCCAAATCCCAGCTACGCAATTTTTGAGACGTTTTTTTTCTTACCCATTGCAGTAAACCTTTTCTTAATCACAACTCCATACTACTTTACTTTACTGTTGTTTACTGTTGACCTAATTTTTGTAAAAGCTTGGTTATATTCTTCTGGGACCATGATTCACTTGAAATGAATTCAAAGAATTAGAAGCAGTAAAACGCCCCTATCAGGCATAGGGCTGAGAGTGGGGCACCAAGAGTATCGACCTAGTGGATCACTACTTTTTGGTCTATGATTATCTCAAAAATAATCCTTTTTCTTTATTGAACTTTTGTACCTTTTCTTGATCACTGTAATGAGTTTCCGCTCATACACTTGCAGCTGACGCTAACTATAAACGGCCATCCTACTCCGCATACGTTGTCCCATCATGTTCTAAAATTCAAATCAAATCTCCCGCCAGTTTCTGCAGTTCCATTTGGTTCTACGTTCCTTATTCATTCCCTTTTTTTGGAACTGCTGTTGATGTCGTATCCGCTGATTCATTCGAAACATCATCGAGAGTAATTCTATTAGGTAATTTAAGTGCATACTGAGCTCGGCTTAGCCGCTGTCAATTCCTTTTTTTTTCTTAGTAAAAATAGAGATTTTTAATACCCTAAGAAATCAATCGTAAGGCAAAGTCCATAGCTCTCTCGTCGCTAAGCTGTTACGACTACTGTAAATGTCGGAGGGATTAGCCGTATAAAAGACGGTGCTTTTAAGAAGCTTATAACTAGTGGGTGGTCCTCATAGATTCTTTTTTAGAAGCGCTGAGGGTAGTTCTCGATGGAACTGGTTACTGCGAGGGAAACGTTTTATTGATCGATTTGGTTCCTAATCGATATGCAGCTTTCAGAATGCTGCACTTTATTTGTGCTCTGGAAGAATGGGTTTTTTGTTTTTATTGATGGCTGTCATATCAGGACAGCTGTCAGTTTCTTAACCGAAATCAAGCTGTAGTAAAGGGCATCAAGCAGCTTGATAGATGTTATGGGTCGGCGCTGGATGAGATTCAACTGTGGCTCTGAAGCAAAGACTTTTTTCTAGAATAACGATTAGAACCTCGCAGCAGCAATCGTATAGGAAAGGTCGTGTGGGTGTGCCAGGAGTTGCCCTCGAAGTTCCGGCGCCCTCTGCCAGGGGTCCCTTCAAGGTCACCGCTCGTGGCGACCTGCAGGAGCCTTTTGACCGCTTCTGAAGAAACAAAGGAATCTAAAAAAAGAGAAAACACCGAACACCTCTATTAGTGGGGCATGGCAACAACTGATTACCCTGTTGCTAGATAAACATGAGAAACCCCTGCTTCTGTCAGAGCTCAACGATGACGCACTGATGGTTTCATTACAGCCACATTGGGAATATCTGATGGTTATAACTCTAATTGATATGTACTATATCTGAAGAGAACCGCAACAACAACCTACAGATAACCTCAATGTTCAGCTTATTAGAGACCTCATTAATTCGAACATTTACAGACTCTATGCTAAACAAGTTTTTTTCAGAAAATTTCTAAGCTTTTTAGGTCACCCAACTTGTCGAAACATCAGGCCAAATAAATTTTTACCTTTAAAAATCCTGTACGGTATATAAGAATCGAATACTCATACTCTACTGTAATTATAGGTACTGTAGAGTAGTGTTCAGGTGGGAAGTATGCTAAGTAAGGAAATGGGTGGTGGAAGAGAGGAGGGCTGGTGGGTGGGGGGGGGGGGGGAAAGGAGGATGGGGTTCATGATGGTACTAGGTGCTTTGTGGCGGAGTGATAGTGACAAAGATTCATAACGACGTTGGTTCCCGGGACCAAACTTTATTGAAGAACACCCAATTCTGGCTCGTAAAGAGTATAGGATACAGGGAGGTAGTATTTTTCACTTTTTCAGTATTAAAATTGCCTGAAATGTTAGGTAATGTTTATAAGGCCTTATCACAAAAGCAAGTAGTAATACTTGTAAAACTCGAGTTACAGGGACATCAAATAGTGCGAATTTCTTTCATGTTTTTTGATGATTTTTTTAGTCATATTGATCAAGACAGTCTTTTTTAGCGATCCCATGAAAATTCCTTCCCCAAAGCTGGCATTACGCTAATTATCCGGCATGGATAAAATTGCTATTGTTAAAACTGTTACCTAAAAGTAATTGTAGGTATTTTTTTTGGAAAATTCTTCTTCCACACGAATGCTTGTACTTCGTTTTTCTTTTCGGACAATTGAAAATCGAAGTGTCGTCTAGCATGACTTCCTTATTAAAAACAATATGTTGGCAGTTGCGAATACTGAATATGCTTCATCGAGTAACTCGAGTGTTTTCTTCCCCCCGAGCTATCGTCATCGAGCAATATTTCAGTGTTATCGTAGTAATACTCAGAGTTTTCTATTCATCTTGGTCGGTCACGCTTTCGTGGATTTTCTTTGTATGGCTTCTTGGATGCCTCCTCTATGGTTTCTTCATTTGCTCTGAGGGCGAGCGCACTTGCATCCTCCTATTCCCACTCAGTCCTGCCAATGTCTCCGGGGATTGGACGGTTTTCCTGTTTTCCCTTTGATTTTCTGGTTCCCACTGCTGAATTAGTTTATTTTGCTTGTTTACTCAGTGCAAACTATCACTGACCACCAAACAAAGCCTTTAGTAGTGAGCTATTCAACTTGTATTAGATCGTGGAGAAAGTTCTTGCGTTTTTGCGCCTCAAACTTCAAATGCACATATCTCGGCCTAAACAGAACTTCATCAACCGAAATAACAACTATTACTATCGACACACTTTTGCCAACGAGAAACAAGTTTGTTCATACCATTCGCATACAGTACCGTTCAAAAAGAAATCACCTTCAACCTTTTTTGCCATAACTCATCTCAAACTCAATGTTTTTGACTGATTTTTTGGTATGTTGTCAACAGTAATGATAGTCAATGTATCAACCACAGAACTCACGAAACCCCTTTTTATTTCGTTCAAAAGGCCACTTTTCGCATTTTTTCTGAACAGGACAAAATAACATCAGTTTCATTAATTTAATATAAATCACTTAACTTGAACGCTATCATCATGAGATTAAAACCTAATTAACTACTAGTCTTATACTTTGTAGTGAAGCCGTTGGCATCGATGACGGCTTGGTATCTGCGGGACATTGGTTCGACCAACTTGTCGATCAGGCACTCATCGATTGCCTTCCATTCCTCTTTAAATAGGCCAAATTTCTGAGCAGCATTTTTGACTGTTTTATCGGCTATCCTTTTCTTGAGTTCTTACCACGAGGGTCCACTGATGTTCAGGTCAGGGGACTGGCTAAGTGAGTTAAGGCATCGAATTTCCTGATGAGTCAACCACTCGCGCGCCCCTTCTAGATCTGTGTCTGGGGTCGTTATCACGCTGGAATCAAATTTTCTTCCGTGCACACGACGGGAGAAGGGTAGCGTGGATTTTTCCAAAATGTCCACGTACATCTGCTAGGCCGCAGTGGTGAGAATATGGTGCATGGACCCCATGCTTAGACTCGGATACCATCCCCAAACCAATACTGGCCGGCACCATACCTGACAGTTGTCAAATGGTACTTGGGGTCGGAACTTGTGTTTTAAAAGGTCGTCTACGGACGAAACTCGAGTGAACCAAGCAAAACAATCTTTGAATAGTCGCTCTAGATGACTTCGCGTCATTGGTCGAAGATCCAGTGAAGGTGCTAACACGCCCATTAAAGTCGAGCTCGTCTGTTTTTTCAGAGATCCAGATACTTTCTGACAAGACTTCCTCCATACATTCCAGCAACCCATAGGCGTCTGATGATGGTACCTCTAGATGGTAGCGACGTCGCCGTCGTCGATATTTCGGCCATTATATCGGAAGATGCTCGTCTGGGATCTTGAGCCGATGCACAAATGATCTTCCTATCGTCCTCAGGAGCGGCAATCCGTAACCTTCCCGAGCTGGCTCGCTTGATTGGGAATATGAGAGACTCAATACCTTTGATAGCCTTCGTAATCGTAGACATTGGTACGGCAAACAGCTTTGGATGTTGAGCATGGGTCAGTTCCTGCTTACTGCCCCTGGCAATGGCGGAGAGCTGCTCCAAGCCCAGAAAGCGATAGCAAGAGTTTTGTCTCTCCACTGAAAGCGATTAGCGAACAGAATAGAAGGATCACCAATATTTCTAGACTCGAAAAACACAATGAATCTTACCTAGACAACATGCTCCTTTCGCAAGTTTTTTGAAAAAAATTCACCTACTTGGCCGGAAGGGAGCTACCGCCAATTCTGCATAGCAGGAGAGTCGGTAATGTTTGATAAGTGTGCTGTTAAAAAATCGGGTAAAACGATTGAGTTCAAGATGAGTTATATCAGAAAAGGTTCAAGGTGATTTCTTTTTGAACGGTACTGTAGAAGTTCGGAGATTTGAATGCCGCGGCAGCATCATGTTAGGGTTTGAAGCACTTCTCCCTGAAAAAGCCGTCGAGATGCTTAAAGAAACGGTAGTCTTTGGGAGCAAGGTCTGGGTAATATGGTGGATGCGGGAGAGTTTCATAGCCTAGCTCCATCAATTTTCTCAGGGTAAGTTGTGCGACGTGGGGCCGAGCGTTGACACGGAGTAGAATTGGCCCCTTCCTTTTCTCCAGTGCCGGGCTCATAAGCTAGAGTTTTCGATGCATTTCGTCAACTTCTTGACAATACTTCTCGGCTGTTACGGTTTCACCCGGATCCATGAAGTTGTGGTGGATCAGCCCGGCTGCAGGCCACCAAACCAGCACCATGACCTTCTTTCCACGTTGCTTCGGCCTGGGAAAATGCCGCGGGGTTTGATCCTTGTCCAGCCACTGACCTGATCGTCGCCGGTTGTCGTACAGAATCCATTTCTTATCACATGTCACAATACAGTCTAAAAATGGATCGTTCCTGTTGCGCAGAAGCAAGGCGGAGGCGAGCTCGAAGCGGCGCCTTTCTGGTGCTGAGTCAACTCGTGCGGCACCCACTTATCAAGCTTTTTCGACTTCCTGATCTCGTGCATGTGGGTGCTAACTGTGCTGCTGGGAACACTCAATCTCGAGCCAATATCCTTCACCGTTGTACGTGGATTCTCTTCCACTAACGTTCTCAATTATTCGTTGTCAACGGCAGATGGCCGCCCACTACGCTCATCATCTTCCAGGCTCTCATCGCCGGTACGAAATTTTTAAAACCACCACTGTGCTGTACGTTGATTCTTCGTACCTGGACCGAAGACATCGTTGATATCCCAAGCCGTTTCCTTCGCACTCCCTCCCTATTAAAGTTAGAAAAGAAAAACCGTGCGGATCTGTCGTTTGTCCATGCTTATTTCGACCTTTTGAAAAACTCCAGGAATCACTCCAGGACAAAATCGATTATATATATATATGGATAGAGCAAGAATTGTGCTTCGGAATGGTCTAAAGTTGCGAACAATCAAATAGCAAATAACACCGCCGCAAGCATTTGAAAATTGGGCGTCGAAAAACGCAAGAACTTTCTTCACGAGCTAATATATTTACTTTCCATGTACGTCCTGCTCTGATGAAATCAGAGTAACACAAGTATAGACCTCCTGTTGATGACTGAATATTCCTGCGCAAGGGATACCTGTACCTGTTGAATGATTGTTTGCTATAACCTTCGGGGCCTGAGGGCCTGTAATTACGCAAATATCTCGCATTTTCAAGTCAAGTTCATGGGGCGACATATGAAGCCTGATAGGACCAGGATATCCCCGAAAGTAAAGCCACAGTTTACTTGACGGCCATGTGGTCTTTTTGATAGCCATTACGGAAGGGCACCCATGCACCATAATATGAATTCCTGCACAAGGGACACCTGTCCCTGACACGAGAAGTGTTTCTTACTCATTTTCTGCCATCAGTGGGCCATTTCCATGCTTTAAAGTAGCAAATGTGAAGCGACCACCCGATTCTTAAGAAAAATTCGTTTCATTTTGTGTAACCGGAATTTTTTTCTTTTTGTGTTTGTCCAGGGCTGTAGATTGACGCCATTTCTGTCTGTTTTTCATCTGTTCTTAAATTTGCGAATGTAAGAAGGTTATAAAATTCATAGGATATATGGGTCAAGGTCTCGAAAAGATAAAACCCTAGGGTTCTTTCACGCATTTGATTTTTGTCCAAAATCGTCATGACGTTTAAATGCGTATTTGATGTTGTTGCAGTGTTTAAGGGCGTTCACTTTGGTGTAATTCTAAGCCCTCACCCTCCTAACCCTTGAAGACGAATCTGTTGCCGTCCACTCGACCAAAGAATGATGAAAATACTAGTTGCGTAGGACAAATATTAATCCGGAACGGATCACGTGCGTGATAACGCCGCCACTTAGCACTATTCCCCCTCCGCCTCTACCCATAAACATGATGAGAGGATGCCATTGCCTGAATGGCATTGGGATTTGTATAGAATCCACCATATGGGTTTGAAGACTTACAAGAGCCCTCAATTTTCCAGCGACTTCCTAAGTTGCTGGGAAATTTGGTGTATATGGGCAAGCAGTAACAAATTACTAAACTTGACTGTGGAGTTGGACTACTTGTTGGCCTTGTTGGCTGTTGGTTTCGGAATTCTCGACGAGCCCTTCGTGCAGTACAATACTGAATGAATAACCAAAGATTAGGCAATGCATCACCTATCCAGCTAGAACCCTAATAATATCGAGAACGATCACGACCGCGGTTAGTATCGAGTACCCCCGGCTCCGCCAATTCGTACAATTTCCAAAGCGATGCTTGAGTTTTTTAGCAGTCACAGAGAGTTTTACTGTACAAGTATTAGGTTGGATGAAGCACTGTTACCTCCTGTTTCATTTTTTAGCACATCTCCGAAAGTTCTGGATTTTCCCGTTCCACGGGGAGGATAAGTGCTAAGTGGATTGGCGTGCTTCGGTAACATATCGCCATCGAATCTCATTCAACAATATGATATGATTTTAGACGATAGTGGGCTAGTGACTGAATGTTAGCATGAAAAATCGAAGGGAAGTGGCCCGTGGTTTATAGCCACAAGTTAGTGGGTGGGAGGAGGAGGAAGAGAAAGGGCCGACGCATCAGAGAACATCCTGGCCACAATATCATCACTTCGTAGCAGAAACAGGGTTTTGAAAACTCAGAATACATTTCTTCAAAGATCGGTTCAACTCGAAGATCACAGCAACAACTTGTCGCGACACAACACATGGAGCTCTTCCTTAAAAGGGCGAAGCTCCTACTGTGCCAGAGTAAGGAGAGAGTAGCTCCTTCCTTCGAAATTTCACACCTCATTGTACATAAATGGGTCTCTTGCTAAAAACACTCATCACACATCAACAATAAAAATTTACGATTCTTTTAACGATTCAGATATTTCAGTCGTTCAGGGATTCCGCTGGAAGGGCGAGCGAGGAATGCAATTTCGGGAGGCATTTCTGGCTATTATTTTTGCTATGTTATTCTTTTTTTTCATGTTTTTATTTCCTCCTCAATATCATTTTATCGCGATTTAAGTACAGCATCAAGTATTAGTATAGTATTGAGTATTATGCATGGCTGCTGATCTTGAAATTCCCGAACAGTCTTATGGCCATAATCGTACAGGTAGCAAATTCAAGGGCTTGTTTGAGCGTGTTTAGGTTTTCTTTGATGACTTACATAACATGATGGAATTAAAAATTGTCGTAGATGGATGCGAAGTCCTCTGCATAGAATGGGTAGCCCAGTTTAGTGAATAGTAGTACAGCGAATAGTTGAAACCACCTACAGAGCCCAGTAGCGCTCTGTAGGTGGTTTCATGCCCCCGAAGTGTTGAACGTTCCTCACTTTGGTTCGTTACATCGCATATCGCTTTAAAATGCATTTTCTTCCTTGGTAATCTATTCCTGGTATTGAATTCCTACAACGAGTAACCTAATCAATCGCCTGAGTAGCATTGCGTTAACGTTGTGCAGCGAGACAACTAGCCAAGTGTCGCCACACGCTGTAACCGGATCGGACCTGTTACTACGCACTCTAGCATCCTTACAGACTTTCTCGCTTCACGAATGTTGGGTAACATTTTCGTGGAAGGAAAAATCTTAACAAGTTAGGCCGCCCAACACGTAATTCGGATTGTTCGTTAAATATTCTGATCTGTCCTACAGTAAGAGCTGACTTTCTGCATTTCCCTTTACGGAGATAGAGGACGAACCAGTACACTCGTACTAAGAAATGGGGTAATCGATAATTGATTCTAAAGTCAGTCGGCTGAGAAGAACGCATCCGACAATAACGGTGGTTGCAACTGACATTTATGGCCAATTTTCGGAGAGACGATCTAACTCAAGTGCAAGAGTTTGAACTCATCTAAATTGTTCATTGTATTGCATATTGCAGTTTGTAAAAAATTCTCAATAGTGATACATAATTTTCGCGTCGTTAAGTCTTGATGTCACTGCGAAGCACTGAGTAGTCTGAGCACAATGGATGCCCATATTTCAAGATTTCAGACGTGCTTCGTTTTACGCCGGCAGCATTCGCTAATGCTGGCTGAATGCGCGTCCTGCTGCTAGTGACCACGCTCAATCACCTCAACCTCCTTGTCAATACATTCATTGTACGATCCTACGTACCACCGTAAGTTATTTGTTTAATTACTTTCTATTCAAAACCTAGCCTTCGAGACTCTGGGGGCGTGGCCAAAAACCACCGTGAAGATGTCACGTGAAAAGCCACAAGTAGCAATGCATGGCAACGCGCAAATTGAAAACCTAACTTTTTGCTTGATGACTTGTTTGAACGATAGAGTTCGTAGTTCTGGTGGTACAGGTTTCCCGTTTTTTCGGGCTTCTGATCAGTTCCCATCTGCTTCCTGTTTTTTCACTCGTTTTCCCGAACCACTGATGAGTCTCAGGGGAAGGTGGAAATGGTGGTTCGTGTGGTGAAGAGGCGAAATGAGCCATATTCAGTCTGTTCGATGATTTCGTCCTTTTGATGTGTTTGCTTTTTGTTTTTTATGCTCCTTGAACTTTAATTTGTTGCAGCTTTTTTTGAGTGAAGTAACTCGAAAGTTCGCTTCTACTAGCCTTCCTCATTGTCCACCCCTCTCCTCTTTGAAAACTATGGAGCTTTGAATGAAGGAACTCCCTCCCCACCATTTACCGGCTAGTCTGTTCTTCACACTGAAATCTAATCCGATTCAAGGAATACAAATACGTTGGCTTTGCCACGCGGTAGGTGATTCATCACCAGCCTCAAATTTGCATAGGTAAACCGACGAAATCGATTACTTAATTCATGACATCACAATTACAGTAGACATAAACATAGAAGAGAACATATACAGGTGAAAAGGGAGACGGGCAGTACGAACGGTTTTGTGTAATCGATCCGCCGCACGCGGCTGTCGCGGACCATTTGCCTCGTTATAACAGTTCCAGCCCCGTTCATACAGCTCAGTCGCTATGCGATTACTACTTTTGACATGAATACTACTGTTAGTTCTTTTGTTCCCGAGTTTCTTACTCGCTGCTGCACTTGCTACATTTCTTCGCGCGCGGCGTCTCTCTCGCCGCGACGCTACAGTTTCGTTCATACTGCGCCACACCCAGGTGGGAAGATTGCAAAGTAAGAAATTGTCCCCGTTAGGAGTTTATTAGCCTCAGGTCGCGTTCGAGGTATCAAGGGTAATGCGCCGGGCAGCACCAACGGAGTAAGTCTCTGTTGTACGAATTTCGAAGGATTTCTTTTAGAAGTGGCAAAGAAGAAAAAGCTTCCTTAGCTACAAGACGGTGAGCAGTGAAAGGTATATAGTTTTTCGAAAATTAGAGGATAAAGGATAAAGTCTTTGGGCGTCAATCCATCCAGTTTAAGGAATGCGCCCCGCATTCGACTTCCATTCAGAATCCTAGTGGCATACTGAATGGTATGTAGGCTTTACATGAGTTGCGGTGGCCAAGATGAACAAGTCAGTGCTTTTATCCTCCCAGACGAGTATAGTACCAATTAACCGACGCCGATCGGATGGAAGGCTTGCATGGCCTAGAGGGATACCGGTCCGGGATTCGAACCCGTGACCACGCGTGTGTGACTGTGTGCAACTTGCATCCACACCATCTGCCAAAGCTACAGTGCAAATGAAAAAAAAGCTTTCCTTACTGTGCTAGTTGAACAATGGAAGTGATACAGCTATTTGGAAACCACCTATAATAAATTATAATTGCTTTGCGGCTGTGTGCATGTACCTGTTACTGGTGGAAGACGGGGAGTAGGAACGGTTTTGTGCAATAGATCCGCCGCACGCGGCTGTCGTGGACCAGTTGCCTCGTTGTAGCAGTTCTAGCCTTCTTCATACAGCTCAATCGGTATACGGTTATTACTTTTGGCATGATTCTACTGTTGGTTCTATTGTTCCTGTATTTCTTACTTGCGGCTGCATTGTACTACATTCCTTCGCTCGCGGTGTCTCCTCGCCGCGGCGCGACAATTTCGTTCCTACTGCACTACACCACCTGTTACTGGTAGTGCGTGTTTGGCAATCAGGAGAGGGCTCTCCCACCATTTGACTACTGGCACAAGACTAAGCTGGGCACAGTGAAGGAAACGTGTTGTAGTCCACCTAAATATATTTATTTGGATTTCAGGCGTTCAGTTTGTAACACAACATCCGGAGTCTCGTGTTTTGCGGAACTATTTGAAATGATGGGAGAAGTGTGTGTGGAACGACACCTAGCCCTCAAATGTGTTCACTACACGGTAGGTTACTTTTTTAAATCATCTTACTTGAATGTTACTTTTTATGCAGTTGTAATTTTCACACCAAACGTACACCGATACACTTACAAACTAAAAACGTGAACAAGAAAGATATCGCAGGCTGAGGCATTGGAGGATCGTTCGGGTCGGGCGGAGAGCGTCCGTTACGCGCGTCCGTCGGAAGTAGGTCTTCCCGCCCACTTCGCGCGCGGCGCACCCCACTGAGTGTAGCGAATGATGTGCATTTGTCCGTGTTATCTTCTCTTTGGTTGACTGCCGTAGACCACGCAGTATTCGCATGCCCCGCTGACAAATGCGACGTTTGTCAAAGATCGCGGGCAGACCCGCCGCATGCGACGGCTGCGGCGTGACCTAGTTTCGACGGACGCGCGCAACGAAGCACACCTCGGGTCGGGCAACTGCCGAGATAGGGCGCAATAAAGGCTCAGAGGAGATTGTCTCTATTTTATGCCACACCCAGAAGTGGCCGTTGCTCAACGTCCTTAGAGAGGCTGCACTAAATAAATACAATGGAGCGCTTATACTGAACATTGAGGAAGCTGATGGTTTCAGGTCTTGACCCATGGCGGTAGTGAAAGCAGTTTATGACATTTTCCGCTTATTGTGGCTAGCTCGTTAGGTAATTTCAGAATCTCCTTCAAATACCCCTTCCATGCCACTAACGCTATGTCGTCGTAAATTCCCTACTTTAACTAGTTTTGTGGGACCTCACATTTTGCAAATTCTGCGGATTTCTTCTGGCTTTCTTCACCACCGTTGCGTTATTCTGTACCAACACTTCCATTGTTTAACTCGAAATGGCACTTGGGATTGATAAAAGTTTCTTATTTTTGGTTTGATGCAAAATTTTGATTGGTTTTCTATCATTGCACTGGAAATTTAAACCGTTCCCTTGATAATGCGCTCGCGATCGGGCACGGCTAGCGCGACGCGATTTTGGGGGAGAAGGTCCCACACCTATGGCTTAGAATTACCTGGTCACGGAATTCCTGTTCAAAGAGCAAATGCTCACTTTTTTGCTTACAACCTTCAAAAATGGGACCATTTCTGTCACCATTTTTCAGTGGCTGGACGAATGCTTTGAACGACGCGTTGGAAAATGCGATGCAAATGCCGTCAGTAGTGCTGGAGCAGCCGGTTATCGAGTGGCATTAGCACGCTGTGGGTATCGAAAATCACATACCTCAGCCGAGGTGAGCGATCGACGTTTTACTGCAGTTACTGCTTAAGAGAAACATTCCACGACCGTAGATTGTTGTAGTAAAGATTAGAAAAGAGTGTGGGTGCAGTTTCGAGACGCTAATTTGTTTGGAGGCGGGGCTGTCTGTGTAGGCGTTCCCAACTGAACTTGATCCTCGATTTTTTCTTCTGACATTCGCTGTAACAAGAAATACTCTTTGAACTATCTAGGTAACTTTCATTGGCTATTTTCTAGAAATCACTTCATCGTGAACCAATCATGCCCATGATACAAACCTTTATCTGAGGGACTACGCAGATCGTGTTTCAGACAAACCCTTTGATCGGAGTGCCGGCTGATGACGCACCATCGAGATTGCAATTGGTTTCAACCCTCGGATACCTTCAAACGCAATGTGCACTGAGTCGAAGCAAAAACTGTTCCAGTGAACACGTACATAATATTATGTCACAGTGTGAAGAACGGATGAAACCACGAGCCGGATATCCACAGTTTGACAGGCACCGATTACTCCGGTAAGTTTCACGATCGTTAACTAAAATACCGATTTTCTCAAAGGCAAAGTTCTACTGTAGCATTCGGTCATTCAGAGGGAACAAACGCCTATCCATAATGGTAGGACCTACACTGAGAAATTGCTATTGAGTACAATTTAATAATCCTTCATCCAATTGTTTGACAAGCTGACATACGTTGCCTATTACTCGTTATTTTCATCTCCTGTATTTATAAGCACTAGTTCCTATTGCATTCAAGTTTTTTTTGCAAGAATGATGAACTTGTGAGGCGTTAATCTGAAGACATAGGGGCACTCATTAGTTCCTCAGCAGCATGTATGTATGGGTCCGGTATATCCTCCCCTAAAATGGCGTCGCGTTCGCCGCACCCGATCGTGCATAGTCGCGCGCTATGAAGTTAAAGGCTTGATTTCTCAGTGCAAGAGTAGGGTAGCCCCCGCGTGACCACTGTCACTTGCCTTAGGAATTCGGAGAGAAGTTCCGGCACCCTGTACGTATGACGAGCATGCTTCCCTTGATCATAACATATGAAGGCTGGAAGTTACCTGAGACTCGGAATCATACAACCTTGAAGACGAAGTATGCGTGGACGTAAAAGACATAGTCCGATTATGGATATAAATAATTAAATTTGCTTCGAAATTAACCAAGATCCACTAAGAGGTCAAGTGCAGTCACCAGGTGATACAGCAACGGCGCTCCAGTACAAAACGTGCGACACATTGACAATTACGAGAGCATCATTATTCTTCATGATGAGGCCACGCCCACTCAACTAAATTCGATGAGATCCCCTTACTCGAATCGAAGCATTGGAGCGCCATTGTGGCAACTATTAAGATATTGATTTTATTGAGTTCCTCTTGATCATTTCGTTAATTTTGTTTCTCTCACCTCTTAATCTCTCTTGTAATACAGAACCTGCGGCTTAAGCTTTCCTTTGTAGCGCGCCTTTTGAGCGCATTCAATAAATAAATAAATAAATAAATAAATAAATAAATAAAAATTAATTTTCTGCAAGATTAATGACAGAACCAGAGGGTTGGAATTTTCGGCCGCTATGAGGTCTGCCCAGTCACATCGACACAACTCGTTCAAAAACTACCGCTCTTTCTAGGTTTTTGCTTTTTACGACATTGTTCTTAGCAGCCACGAAAGCTGGGAATTCGTTGCTCAAACCTTTTCTGCTCTTACAATTAGTCGAGTAATTTCAGGATCAAATTGGACACCTCGAAAAAACTGCTGCTCTACTCGGAAACCGACAAGGAGCGAGAATGTCTAGTTGTTCGGTCTACACTCTCAGAAATATATACGCTCCATCATGCCCACTGCTATCATGTAAGTCGAAAATGAATTCTGCTGATTTGTTTTTTTTTACAAAGTTTTGACCCCCTCAATCAGCAGCCACGAAGACGTTTTCCCCTTCCGGTATCAGTTTTCACATGTTCTTACCCTAACGCATGTGAATCGCCATGCAAGCGGAAACTGATAACAGCCGTGCTCCATTGGCGCAGTTGGTTAGCGCGTGGTACTTATACGATTGAGAAATGCCGAGGTCGGGAGTTCGATCCTCCCATGGAGCAAAATTTTTGCAATTCACAAACAGAATCCGTGATTCTAGGCAAAATAACGATTGGTCACAAATTCTGCGATATGTATTTTCTATTGCAAGTAAGGAAACAGTGTGCAAAAGTCACGCTCCCGGGTGGGCTCGAACCACCAACCTTTCGGTTAACAGCCGAACGCGCTGCCTATTGCGCCACGGAAGCACTGACTTCGTTCCTTTCCAACCACTACTCCAATCTCGTGATTCGGAGCTGACTGGAATTCGTCAAAAGTTCTTATCAGGCGAGATAGCCCGTTTCTTCCTGTCCTCTTCTCCCAACCTTGAAGAAATGGTTGGCCATTGGGCTAAAGTGAAGGTACGCAGGACATGCGTCGAATGTTTTAGCAAAGCTGTCACCTCACCGTTGTTTGTGCTTACCATTGTGTTTGTTTGTTCGCTGGCCCAATGGCCAGCACGCATTTTGCAGGTCCACTCATAATCCCATGGTATCCACCGCTCTTGAATCATTTCCGTTTCGGTTCTCGAAGTTCGGGAGAACCCATCGAAGCTCCTTTTTCGTTCCGAATCCCTGTATCAGTTCACTAGGATGAAATAGAAATAATAATAGATTTTAGTCATTGGTGACGCGATGTTTATGTGAACGGCTACGGCTCGAAGCTCTATGTCAGATCAGGTGTGATCAGTTGGAGCCAACTTCGCCAAAACAGGATCAACTGGCTTGGGATGAATGGCGGGACGCTCGCTTGATTTCATCATTAAGGACCCCATCCCAAGTTGTTGCCATCCTTGTGTTTTGTATTATTTTTGAGTTATTACGGTGATTTTCCAGATACCTCAATCTTCAATAAGTTTAGATTTATGGTAAAAACGGAATCCATATCTTATTTTCGTGTCAGATTTAGCTCAAACATAATCCTTTTCGACTCCAAAATTCTAAAAATGCTGGGTGCTCCCACAGACAGTTCTCAGGTTATCCCGGATCCGTTCATTTGGGCAGGGGCAACCTACTACCATTTTAGAAAATGCGAAATCCAGCTGTTTGGATAATTAAGGTGGGGCACTCTCTTGGACTCTGACAATGTTCGAATGAGGGGAAGTTAAATACCCATTGGGAAGGGATTGAAAGGAAGCAGCTCCTCCCGAGTTGTAGTCGCATCGTCTTGAGGTTCCATTAGTTCAGTTGGCCATTAAAAAACGTCATTTTCCAATGGCCTGCTAATGAAGCTGGTCTTCTGGGGCTGATGTTCCTGTGGAAAAAAGCCAGAGTTTCACAATAACTCGTTTTCCATTGATCAGGTAATACAAGTAATGATGATAAGACTACTGTGTTGGTTTGGGACCCCGGATTGGAGTGGTTTGGAGTGGTTCTTTGCAACCAGAAAATAAGCCACAAAGATATTTCTGCACAATGATATCGGACCTGATGCCCAAGCCTACGAGACAACGAGACAACGCTGTGGAGGGGAGGGGAGGGGGAGGGGGGCGGTGGGTGTTGATGTCTTCTCAACATTTTTTCAACAGAATGAAGTCTTCGTGGGATTTATTCCTGTAGTCGCGGCACGGTTCGGCAAGGTTGATGTCGGTGTTACGGGTCCCTTTTTTCAAATTGTATATCTAATCTGAATAGTAGACGCATTGCACCGTCCACAAATGAAGTTTTTTGTTCATTTCCTATAAAGAGTAACACTTCGGCTAAAAATCTGCTCTATCGGTCTGAACCGTCATTCACGTTAATGAATTGGGGGACGGAACATTCACCCAGAACTGGATGGACGCGGCAGATGGCGCGGCGAGATTCGCGACGTTTAGGACGATTTTGGCACCTATCATTGAGGGGCAAACTTTCAGTAGAGTACATAAGTATGGTCAGATGATCGTACTAATCGACTCTACATCAAATTTGGGCCCCAATTACAGGCACTGAAGTCGGTTGAATCGCCGCGATTTCCGCCGCGCGATTAGCCGCGTTCATTCAGTTCTGGGTGAATGTACCCATACCCTAATGAATTAGATGAAGCACAATCTTAGCGCTGTTCATTTCATGCTGCCAGTATATCTAGGATACCTGTGCCAGCCTGTGTTGTCGCGGTAAGCGAAAAATCCGCGCGGCGCGGGAGTTACGGTTTATCCACCGACGCGCGCGAGAATTTTTGTGATTGGTAGTCGCCACCTTCCGAGTAAGCCACCCTACTTCTAACCAATAAGGGCGTGAAGTATTTTGACAATAGCGACTTCAAGAACGTAGACCAAATACTAGCTGCAAAAATTGCGGCCAATCCCAGTTATTTGTTGAATGATGTCATTCCGCCGTAAATTCAGATTTTAATTAGGGATACCCGTCATAACTAACCTATATCCTTGTGTTGTAAACATATCGTTGAGATATTATTCAGTAACCTCATAGGTCTGATTTCTTGTATAATCTAGTATGGAAATGATCTTCTACATATGTGCCATTATTGTGTGATAGTTAGAGAATTGATGGCAAACGAAGAAATCATTCTTGGGTGGATATATGTAGGTCTCGTTCTTACGTGATCTTGTTTTCGAAGTATTTCTCATTTGTACTTCATGATTTTTCGTGTTTTCACTCACCACTGTCCAGCTCTTTCATTAAATTCGAGCGATTATCGTTTATCAGATGTGAAAATGCAATGAAATGAATAAAAATACCTCTTCTCAAATGCAAGTCGCATTTAAGTTTTGGGTAGCTCCATTGGGAGCATTGCCACATACTCCCTGTGAAAGCTGTAGAAGCTGCACCGTCCTCACCGACCTTCACCTTGCACGTGGGCAGCTTATTACAGCCAGCTGTATGGGGTTTATGTCGTTTGGCGCGATCCCTCCCATTGCGCCGCCTATTCAATGCGGTTCGCGACCTAGAAAACTCGTCCAAATGATCGAGCAATCCACTGTCCATCCACCTGACAGAAGCCCAATCGATGGCGCCACGCTGATAGGCAGAATACAAGCAGGTCCACAAGTCGGCGTCTAATAGTAGCGGCATCATCGATCGAGCTTCTATCAGCTGTGGGCAGTGGGTTGCTCGATCACCTCGACGAGTTGTCCAGCTCGCGAACCGTGTCGAATGGGCGGCGCGATGGGAGGGATCGCACCAAACGACCCCATTCCGCTGTATGTAATTGGACCATTTGAACAGCTCGTCCGAATATTCCTCCTGCACAACTTCTGTCGTCACACTCTCGTCCAAGTCCTGATTTTACTTCTCTTTTTGAATCTTATCATTTCTCTAAAGACGCCGATTTTTGCGCTTTCGTTTTTTTGCTTTATTCTGGACAACCGCTTTCATTAATCGTCTAAAAATAGATACTACCTTGAAATGATCGTTAACTGAGCCCTTAATCCCCTCACCCGCGAGTTTGACCCTGAAACTTTCCTGTGTGACCTACTCCCCCTTCCCAGCTCGATTTCGGTCAATAGTGCCTATCAACTCTGTCCGCTCACCGCTGAACCTCAGCACGCTTTTAATCGAGTCCGGGATTTTCTAACAATTCCCTAGAAACACTTTCGTTTTACCTACTCGATGACTACTTTTCTCGCGTGGCTTTCTTCCTACCGCTTAGGTGTTCTTAATTCTTGAATGCTCAATCACAATATTATTTATTTGATGGTTACTTCCCATCTTATTCTCGAGCTCTCCCACAAAAACCCAGTACAAGAATTGTTCCCTGATCATTTTCGTTGTTTCTGTTCGCAGACTTCCATTTCATTCACCTTTATTTGTTTATTCATTTACTTGTTTATTAAATTCAGCCGTAATTGCGCTATCACAGAATCGCTGTCGCTTTTTATGATGTGACCATGATGACCTTCCTGGGGTTGTTCCATGTGGGAAGCGCCCAAATAAAAAAGCATTTCAACCTTATCATTTTCAACCTCCTTCATTTCAAATCATATTTTTGATCCGAATTTGTGTTGTTGTGTATTTCGAAAATCGTGTGCTCCGTTACAATGGTCGTGCTATCGGACAACTTGAGTAGGGGGTCATTCCCATACATACTGTTTCACCGTGCGTTATTATTCAACGGTGGTTGCAGTACAGAACAGAATTTATCAACATCAACATCATACAGAACAAGAACAAACAACAACAACATAACAGAGAATTCTGCTGAATCCAATTCACCCCACATCGGAAGTAGATCACTCACTTATTTGAAATTGTCGCCCTTTTTGCAGGCAGTATATGCTGACTATACCTGGAATCTCAGTTGTTAGAGACCATTCTCAAATGCTTCAGCGATTGGAACTGGTTAATGAAATGTCAAACGAAACTAACACATGGTCGATCATCTCATTTAACGGAGTGTGGCGCTTGTTACAGAACTCGCATTCTTCATACGACTTTAGGAGACATGGCACCTGGAATTTGGGTGTACAAACATACCCAAGCAATCTGTTTGTAAACATTATAACGGCTACCGTCCTTTCACTCCATCGTGAATTTACGTGGACAGGATGACCCTTCGGGGTTGCACCATGTGGGAAGTTGACATATGAATTGGTAAAGTGGTGGCATGACCAGAAAAAGTTTCGTGGTTATGTCAAGTCTGAGGGTCACATAGCAACTCACAATCCCCAAATTCCCTTCCTGCATATGATAGGTGGCTTTGTACTTCTCTCTTAGCAAGAGGTAACAGACGGCTGGAGGCTCGGTTGTCATATTCGTGACAGGGGGGTGTGGGTGCTTCTTCCCGAAAATCGCGTCGCACACTACGCTTCACACCGCGCGTAATCGCGCTAGAAGGGTACGGTAGTCGCCGCGGAGCTCCTACTGCTTGCTATGGGAATTCAGAGAAATATAAGTCCACCCATAATGGGCCGAGAAACCACATGTCCAGCGACCGCGGTAGAACAACCGGTTTCCCCAAACCAATTGCATTGAGAAGAATATTGGATGTAAAAATAATGATAAAATATTGTGCTGGAGCTAGGCCACTTACCCTGTGCTTATCCATATCAGTGCGTGACTGGAATTTCTTTTTGCAAAGATAGCACTCGAAAGTGTTCTCACACTTCGGGAGGGCTTCTTCGAGGCTTTGCATGGACATGGACATCTTTGCCTGAATATAAAGTCATTAATCAGATTCTTCTGAAAAGCGGGTCGAGGAGAAGGTTCCGCAACATGCTAACATAACCGTAAAACTTTTCTATAAACTAAAATTCCTTCACGGACACCAAACTTTCGGGTAGGTTCACATCACTCATAATCGCTTTTCCCAAACGCAAACGCCGATTCGGGTTGTCGAGCTTTTGTACGAATTCCAAATACGTATTGACGGGGACATCTACACCGTCGACGCCTCTGCTATCCAGTGTTCTTCAGAACATATGGCAACAGGGACGTCGGTGATCAGTTCATACAAAAGCTTAAAAACCCTTTCACATGCATCTTTGATTAAGTACCGATAACTTTTAGTCAATGTTACCCATAACAGCAAGTGAGGGTCGCAGTAAGTAGACTGAGCAACAACCGGCTAGAAGACCCCAGTCAAAAAGAACCACCAGTGAAGGGGATCTGTAGAAGGAAATAATTATAATGCCAATAAATACATCAATGGTCACTGATCTATCAAATTCTGACAATATTAAACACATGCACCTTGTTACACTTCATGGTATACAAGAAAAGAAAGGCTTGCTTGTCAATCGAAGCGGACATCCCGACATTTCTGCTTTTCGAGCGTGATCAATTTTCGGTTACAGTTCAAGCAGTCGAAGGCGTCAACGGCATACGCGCAAAAGAACCGGAATCCGTGACAAACTTCCCGCCGATTTTGAATGGGAGAACAAGATTTCGAAGCAGATATCAACAGGAGTGATTAATTAAGAACCTTTTGAGAGGGATGAAGGGTGGTCACTATGCAGTTTTGGTACATTACATTAGGACACTATACACAATTTACTGAAGGAAGAAGAAGAACCTAGGAATGCTTCCAGACTTCAACGACTCAACCGACGTTCGTCCGGCGCGTTGCGGTCGCGTTGCGTGCGTGCAACGGCGATCCTAGCCATTTGTTGACAGCACTGGATCACGTGCCAGTGTTGTCAACAAGCGGCTAGGGCGGCCGTCGCACGCACGCAACACGCCGGACGTAGTAGCGTACAAGTAAGTGCTGGGAATTCCATTGACGATGCCTACAGGTAAATAACAGAGCGATAAAAATGATCCAAAAATGTTATTATACAATATAGAGCTCTGTACATCGAAATGGAAAGATTTACTTAATTTCCCCTTGAGTGTCCTTCCAGCTCTCTACGAACTGCAAATCTGCTGAGTAGTGGAAGCGTGTGCGACTACTCACCGCACAGTATAGTCCGTGGCTCAGATAACGCGGACCAGCACTCAGTTTCGATGTACTGGGTTCTACATTAGACATGCATGTTTTCAAAATGTCACCGAATCACACAGTGTGTAGATGTTGTATATATAACGGAGAATTTACTCATGACTAGAACGGTAATGCAAAAAGTAAAGGGAAAAACGATAGGACTTAGACTGCGTACAGACAGCGACAGACCAATAGCGAAAGTGCGTGGGCGACTGAATCATCGAATCGTGGCAGCAGGTGTTTGGAGCGCATCGTTATCAGCGGAGCACCTTAAGTGACAACTTTTCCAGAACACCGATTAAAATCGTTCAACACTTCAATAAATTTCTAGAAAATACGCCGATGAAGAGAAAACGTGTAAAACTCCAACATGGAGAAAATAATCGAGTCTTTATAGTAACCGATACCTGTCAAGTGATAGTCCCTGCATGCATGGTTTTGAAGGAATTACTTGACATTGACGGCTTATGCCGTCTTTGAAATTTCGATCATGCTCTTTTCTAAATAGATTTGTTACAGTAATACCAAATTAAGACGTTCAGAGACATATAAGGCAAGCCTTCAACAAGAAACGAGTTGGTGGGCAGTGGCCGCTGTTTCATAATGCTACCGTGTTTTCGTGCCGCACTACAGGCAGAATTTCTTGTTAGGACCACACGACAAAGAAATTATGGGCAACCCGGTGCCATGGGCGCTACGAGAACCCTATCTCAATGGTTGCTTTCATACTTCGACTTGCGCGCCGGCTCACGGTTGGACACGGCCGTACATTTAGAAGTGGGGTGCGAGCGGCTATGCGCGCCGGCGGTAATATCCTAGCGTGTGACAGCAGCCATCCTCGATTCGCGGTATCGATCGGTACCCGCCCTCAAAGACGTCCTCTCGTGAAAGTACTAAACAGCAGTGGACACGTTGGCTTTGACTCTTTAGTACACCCGACTGGCGCGGCTTTTCGGCCCGACAACGTTCCAAGTAGCCTTCTTGAAAGCCACAAATTAGTCCCCGTAAGCATTTCATCGCGAACTGTGCCTTGCACTATTTTTACTTCAGGCGATGGTGCTCAACTGGCGCAGTTGGTTAGCTCGTGGTACTTATAAGGCTGCGGAATGTCGAGGTCTGAGTTCGATCCTCCCATGGAGGTCCCGGGCCCGATAGGCAGCGCGGTCGGCTGTGACCCGAAAGGCTAATGGTTCGAGCCCACCCGGGAGTGTGAGTTGTGCATACTGTTCTTTCACTTACAATCGAAAATAAAAAATGAGAGAATTTGTGTTCTGTAGGAATTTTGACTAGAATCTTCGTTTGTGTATTGCGAAATTTTTGCTCCATGGGAGGATCGAACTCCCGACCCCAGCATTTCTCAACCTTATATGTAAGTACCACGCATTATTCAACTGTGCCGATAGAGCACGCCCGCTACCTATATCCGGTTGCATGGTTGTCCACAAGCGATAGGGTAAAAAGCATATGGACTAATTTCGAAAGAGGAAAACGTCTTCGTGGCTGCTGAATGAGGAGGTCAGAACATTGTAGAAAAAAACGACCCGGCAGAATAGATCGTCGACTTACATGATAGCAGTGGGCATGATGGAGCGTGTATATTTCAGAAAGTGTAGACCGAACTACTAGAAATTCTCGCTCCTTATCTGTTCCCGAGTAGAGCAACGGTTTTTTTTTGAGGTGTCCAATTTGATCTGCCTCTCCTTCCTTTACGCCATCCACCCTCTCGCAGAGTACCCTTGCCTACTCTCTCTTACTCAATGATTTTTATCAGTTCAAAACAGTAAAGGATGCGGTGCTGAACTTGTCGGATGGCCGGCGAGCACTTCGGATCAGTAGGGCCGAGCCCACACTCCCTCCAAGGGAGGGGTGTAGGCTCGGCCCGAATGAGCCGAAGTGCTCGCCAGCCATCCGACCGGAAAATCGGGTGTCATGGTGCGCTTCTTGGCTATCAGACGACCGAATCGAGGCGAGGCTGTTGAAACCTCGTGTGTTTCTGTAGCGTAGCGGGTAGCAATCCTGTTCGCTGTCTGCGAGGTCAAAGGTATGCCATTGTACCGTTTCATTTTACTGCACCATTGGAGAAAGGGAACCAAAAAAATGCAGGTGGGCTTTGCAGGAGAATTGATTATTGTTTATTACTGGGGCAATCAATATAACAGATTATCATGGGAGAAATACATTGGCGTGACGTGGTTTAATAAGCCTTTGAAAATCAAATGAATTAGAAATCATGAGTGTATTAGAAAGATATTCGGAATAACTGGTGGTAGTGAGAATCTCAGGTGCACAGCAGGTCCAGCTGCAAGCTGTTTTTGTTTTATCTGTCAGTTTTCGAGCAACATGAGGAGTCTCAAGTGTGTGATAGAGAAGTTTTGTGATTTTCTGGACGTTTTCCTCCTTTTCCGAGAACTTTTAGGCCACCCACAAAGTGTTTTGCGGAGTTAGTATGTAAATTCATAGAGAACTTAGTACTAGGGCAGATCAGAACACTCTCACACAAAGATTTCCAACTCCTGTTCTACAGAACCTAATTGATATCCGCTACACTCCAGAGTGCCTATGACGGCCGATTGCTTTGACTCCATCTGGTCGTCCGATGATCAAGAAAAGTTTCGAGTAGTGGGATATGGAAAAGTGAAACAAAATATGGAACGTATGCTGGGATTGCAAAGTTCCCTATTATGTTGCCCCTTCCCTCCGTACTAAAGTAGCAAACCTTCAGTGCACGAGCCCGTGCATCGCCCATTGCACAAGTGACCTAGATGAGACCAGTTTAGATTGAAAAGAAGACGGACTAGTGCAAATCATTCACTCCCGACTCCAGATCCCGCTACTCGGAACCGTTTTCGATCATCAGACGACCAAAACGAGTCAGAGCAATAGGCCGTCCCAGGAATCACATGAGCTAGCGGATAGCAATTTGGTTCTGGCAATTTGTTCCGTTGCGTGAGAGTGTTCTGATCTGCCCTAGTACTGAGTTTTCTATGAAATTTACATACCAACTCCGCAAAACGCTTTGTGGGTGGCCTAGAAAAAAAAGAGGGAATCTTCCAGGACATCACAAAACTTGTTTATCGCACACTTTAGACTCACCACGTTGCTCACCATGTTTAAAAATTGACAGATGAACCTAAAACAGCCTGCAGCTAGACCTACTGTGCAACTGATATTCTCATTACAAGTAAATACTTCGAATATTTTTCCTAACTACACTCATGATTTTCATTTTAAATGATGCGCAAAGGCTTGATCAACCACATCTCTATGCTCTCACCATCCAATGCCGTCCATGGACAAAACACCCTACTGGTCTCTAATTATTTGATAAAGAATAGAGAAAGGACGTTCTAACAACGGAGCCGATGTACTACTCTAATGATAATCTATGTCCCAGTAACGATCAATAAATATTTCCTCCCCAAAGCTCACATTTACTTATGTGGTCTCTTTTTCCTTTGCTGCAGCAAAATGCAGCTGAACGCGAACCTTTGACCTAGACAGGGAACAGGATCGCTAACCGCTGCGCTACAGAAACGCATAAGGAACCGCCAGAGCCGACTTGATTTGGTCGTCTGTTAACCAACAAACGCACCATGGCTCACGATTTTTCGGTTGGATGGCCGGCGAGCACTTCGGCTCAGCAGGGCCGAGCCCACACCTCTCCCTTGGAGGGAGTGTCGGCTCGGCTCTGCTGGGCCGAAGTGCTCGCCGGCCATCCGACATGTTCAGCACCGCATCCTTTACTGTTTTGAACTGATAAACATCATTGAGTCAGAGAGAACAGGCAAGGGTAATCTGCGAGAGGATGGAGGGCGCAAAAGAAGAAGAGGCAGATCAAACTGGACACCTCAAAAAGCCGTTGCTCTACTCGCCGTTGCTCTACTCGACAAAACGACGAAGAGCGAGTATGTCTAGTACTTCAGTCTACACTTTCTGAAATATGCACGCTCCATCATGCCCACTGCTACCATGTAAGTCGACAATCAATTCTGCCGATTTGATTTTTCTACAACGTTTTGACCTCCTCATTCAGCAACCGCCTGGAAATAGTTCATGCTTTTACCCTATCGCTTGTGAATCCCCATGCAACCGGAAGTTGATAACGGCCGTGCTTCATTGGTGCAGTTGGTTAGCGTGGTACTTATAAGACTGAGAAATGCCGAAGTCGGAAGTCCGATCCCCCCATAGAGCAAAACTTTTGCAATTCACAAATAAAATCCGTACTTCCTAGCTGAATAGCGATTACTCACAAATTCTGCCATACGTTATTCTCTATTGTAAGTGAAAGAACAGTACGCAAAAGTCCCGCTCCCGGGTGGGCTCGAACCACCAACCTTTTGGTTAACAGCCGAACGCGCTGCCTATTGCGCCACGGAAGCACTGGGATGATCGTTCAACATGCGGAATTCACACCATTCGCTGACTGGTGTTCACCAGAATGTCGAGAGTAGCATTTCATGAACCGTCAAGTCCATCCAACCAGACACTATAGAGTAAGCCGAACTTGTCAATGTGGAGCAGAGGAGGACTTAACTGATTTACTTAGGCAGAATTCAACGTCATCTACTATCGACTCGAAAACAGCCTATACGGCATTCTAGAAAGCCACAGGTTTGTCTGATTGTCAGATGGATACTCAAAAACCGTTGTGTCGCTTGCTGTGCTCTTAACAGGGAGTAACATTCAGGCTTAGTCCCTGTAAACTGAAATGCATGGTCCTAGCAACATTAGGTCCAACGCTATTACGCAACAAATGTACAAACATCCCGGTTGTGTGACTAAACAAAGAACAGAACTAAGGTTATCAGCTGCTTGTGAGTGGTGTGGACGAGTTTGCTTCCGAAGAAGCATGTGCTTTGTCACCAACGTTGCGCCATGAACAGGTAAACACAGATGTTTTCCTTCAGACATTGTTTTGCTATTAGTTTTGCAGTGAGCACTTTCTAACCTTATGTAATCTGACGGAAGTAATTATGAACAAAACAGATTTCAACAACTTTATTCAGAACGAAATAATAGCATAACAACAGCAGCGACACCACAACATCCTTCTCGCTTCGGAAATGGAGCGGTTCTATTCTAAGCCGCATCTGCCCTAAGTTATCGTTATGCAGTTTCGTAGCCAAATTACGGACTGAATACACTGTCCATAAATGAAGGGTAATCGTTAAAAAGCATCTTTATGGTTCTGCAGATGGAACTGGTCGCGAATGGAAGTTGTGAATGAGATGCGAAAAATGAAAAGTGAATGTTCTCACATTCTTCGCACGACCTCGTGAAGCATACCGACTGGAATTTGATTACCTGGGTGTGACTTTGCTTGGGCAAGCGAGTGCGTTCATGTGCCTCTTAAGCAGAGTGCGGTTACAGAAGAACTGTCAAGTGAAGTCTGTAGCATGATGTGAGAGAGGCGTGGATAGTTCTCCCCGGAAGTCGCGTCGCGCTCGCCGCATACAATCGCCGCAGTCGCGTGCTGTGAAGGATAGGGCTTGAAATCTCAGTTAAGGATACGGTAATTGCCGCGAAATACTGCCGCTTGGCGCAGGAATCTGGGGAGAACCAACACCACCCATTCGAGTGTAGCTGCAATTAACTGAAACTTCTCAGAGATCAGACCGATGGAAGAGCGATTTCTGCAGTGTTCATTATACGTCGGCGACCACCAAATTAAGTATTACGATCGATCTTGATCAACAAATGCGGCGCAATCTCAATTATATCCTTGACGAATTCATCCTAATTTGCAGTATTCAAGTACTACCCTAGCCATCCCTCGATAGTTGACTCGAATCTCTATGGAACTCCCCACGAGAAAAAAATCCTTAAAAAGTGCTGTTTTACAGTAAATCTGACCTAATGGTCAATCGGGCCAAAATCAATTTGATCCCCATCAAACAAACAATCCCTGTTGTGTTCCATTCGGATACCTGAGTGCCAGTTCTTCTTTCTCTCCGTTTTGTTTCTTTTAGACATTTTTTCTTTTGTTGGAGTTATCAAGTTATGGGTTAGGTAGGCCTATACCTGAATGTGTAGCGGACTTGGGAATACTTCTGTAGAAAAGCGTATGTATTTATGTAAGTATATTAACAAGAAAATAAAAAGGGATAATACAGGAGAGGGACAGGGGAGAGGATAGCACGAGAGGGCAGGTGGTAGCCTAGACAAAGGGTTGGGGTTAGCCTGGAGGCTAAGATGACATCCGAGACCTCGACTCCATGAGCGGCTCCTTTTATACCATGGTTTCTAAGTAAGTATTGTGAGACCTTGACAATTGGCATGACGAAGTGCGTCGGCGGAGCTGATGAAACCCTGGCGGCTGTCTCGAGCTGGCGCATGACTCAGCATAGCTGACCTATGACGCGACTTCTCCATTCCTTACAGAAAGCTCGTCCTCGAGCTTTGAGGACCGATCCGTATGATGTTAAGCATTTGAAGAGATGTGCGGACATAGAGGAAATTATGAATCAGCAGAAATTTGCGAGAAAATTGAACTGCCAAACGAGACAGAAAGTTGATACAGGATACAGGCTACCCATCCTCACAAAACGCGTGCCACTCGTTCGATACAAAAGTCGTCCTCGAGTTTGGACATATGAGAGTTACGTGGTGATGGATATAGAAATGTATATATGTGATGGCAGATTACAACAGCGGTGCTATTTCAATTATGCTTATACAATATAGTTTACGTTTTATGATTGGTGTTTTGCATCAGTTATACAATATGGTTCTTAACTTGTCACAGACAGCATGGTGAATATAATCAATGTGATTCTTAGATGCGACAATATCAATATGTGTGTTTGAATAAGCACACGATAACTATTTTTATTTGAAAGATTGTGAGGATCATGAGCAATGATGAAGGCGTAGATGCAGAAGCAGATATGATGCTAAACGAAGATCAAGCGTTGCAGCATGAAGAGATGGCCTTAGCGGTCACACATGAAGTGAGTATTTCGCTTATTTGGTTGACTAAAGGTGTAGTTATCTTATAGACCCTTTGCTCTGCATGCGGTAGTGAGGAGTGGTATGAGTACCAGATGAGTCGCTTAGAGGATGCTGTAGCGCTTGCACAAGTACAAGCTCTAGCTGAAGCGGCTTACAGTAAACACTTGCATATGGAACGCCAGACGCTGTGAGCCGCGTTTAGAAAGGCGGTCCACCTTGCGCGTAAAGTCGATCAGCGCTTGGAGGTAATTTAGTGTTGTCTAATGCTGTGACTATGCTAAAAATTGCTTTGGAGAAATAATCAGCGGCAATTCGAGATGCTGGAGGTGGGGTATGGACCCTACCACGGAATACTCGTAGAGTTGGCAAGCCCGCAAAGGAATGAACAAACCACAACACCCGCGTCTCCCGTTGGCGAGATGGCCCCACCAATCCCAAAAGAGTGATAAGATCACTTGGAAGAAATATTTGTGAAAGGTGGGTCATTTGTGAAATGGAGGTAATTGAAACCATGATATCCTGTGAGTTTGGTTATGTTTGTTTCTTTCGTGTTTGTGGTGCCATGTATTTAGTGAAAATGTGTCGACCTATTTGGAAGCGGAGCCATTCCATGCCGTTATGCTAAGCGACAGTACGGTATTATTGTATTAAGTAATTGTTAGATAGATGGTATATTAATATTTGTAGCCTCCGCGCTGTATGATTTGCCCACTGCGCGCAGTATCAATGAGTTTGCCAATTGGCGAGCATCAAACAAGTCTAGAGAAAGAGTCTCTGCAAGGCAAGCGTGGACCTTGCAAAGCGAAACCGCACCCTGAAGGAGCGGCTGGAAGCCGTGTACAAGGACTGTTTGTCTTGATGGAGAAGGAAGAGAAGGAGGTAAGCGAAGGAAAATTATTACAAGGTGTTTTAGTTGGTGACCTTTTGCATTTCAGCACTGGAAAATGCTTCATAAAAGTTTATGGCGGCGTGACCTTGTCGTCGTCCAACCCAACTTCGAGGCTGGTTGGAAGAGAGGGAAGAGAAGGAGCAGTTCAAGCGAATCTGATGAACCAGATACTCAATAATTGTCTTGTAAGCTCGAGTTGTTTGATCTATGTTACATAAATGAGTGTAGTAAAGTGATCAAATAAAGATTTTGCAAGCTGAAGTTGTGTCGATCTGTGTTGCAGAAATAAAGTTAAAGGATAAAGTATTCAGCTTTCATCAATCCCGTCTGAGGATGCGCCCGCCGCACATCGATTCCAGGCCAATTCCCTCGTTGCTATCAGGCCGCATATGAGACAGAAAAACCCTTGTTGGATCCCTCGTTGCGGCGCTAGCTCCAGTGAGCTCCAGGAACATCAGCATCCTACTACTGCGGAAGTCGCGCAGTTCACAGAGACCCTTCTCTCCTTGAACGATTTAGCGCATCTCAATAAGTTCTTCACATTTCCGACACCGCGGCTGCAGACAATCAAACTCCGACATCGGTTGATCTCGACCAAATCCTCAGGACTCTCGGTGACGATTTGAGGACCACCTTTCACATGGCTCATCCTCAAGAACTGTAGTCGCCGCCATGCTGGCTAATATTTAAAGTCGTCCTATCAAGAAACTTCGGCTAAAGCGTAGTTCGAAGTCATCCTTCACACCGCCTCAGAAAAGGAAAGCAGGCCTTGTGAAACCAAAAATCACTCTGCAGCCTCTTTTGGTATCGCAGGATGACAAGGGCGTACCGTCGAACGAAAACGCCGCCCGCAATGATTTCTACGCCATCGTGGATTCCATTCGAACGATCTCACAAAAGCAGGATCGCATGGAAGACCGACTTCGTCGAATTGATGAGAGGACCACTGCCATCGAACGCTTGCTGCAACAAGGTTCTCTGAAATTGATGGCACCTTCAGTCGATGCTTAGTGTCGGCCGTAGTACCCACACGCAATTGTGAACTATGCTACGTGACCGGACATGAGGCGTCTGAATGCCGAAGCAAGCTCCGCATAGAACTAGCCACGTCGACAGCGTTTATAAGATGAAAGGCATATGTAAAAATTCTAATGTATTCACTGAATGAACAGTAACTTTAATTTCTTTATTTTATATCTATGTTTTGTTGTTGATATACACAACTGTAACCCCATGTAATCCATTCCCTAGAACTACAATATGTTATTGATATGGAGTGAACACTTAATATTGTAAGTGCATTTCAGCACAATAAACCTTACTCAGCTCTTCTTGTTGACTACATCTATGTAGCTACCGCTACTTTTCTCCCCGCACCATCGTTGTGGATTCACAACCATATCCATGTTTATATTAGAATTAGCATTTACAAAAACGAGTGATAACATGCTAGTTCAACTTACTAACCTTAGGCATAACTTGATATGAGTATCTCTTGAGATGAGACCACAGGCATGACTGGCAGTATCGCAAGTGTGCAATCAAGTAGGTAACTTTTGTTCTGCCGTTGGCGCGGTCCGCTCTTTCGTCGCTGCTACCGCCACGGGCCCCTAAGGTCCAGTGGCGATACGGTAGCTTGAGCACCGCCACGGGCCCCCTAAGATCCGGTGGCGATACGGTATCTGAGGACCGCCCACCGCCTATTGTGTATATAAACCCCGTTCATGTATTATTATGGTCGATCTTTGTACTAAACGTCATAATAAATCATTGTTGCACGTCCCTAATACAATTTTCCCCTGGTAATCCACCAAAATAACCTCGACAACCTTAACATGGGATTGATAGCAGTGGATTCCGTCCAAGGAATAGAGAAGGAGGCAGTTATTTTATTTACTACTAAGTAAGACTGACTTCTCTCCAGCGACAGCCGAACTTCTCAACGACTACGGTCGCCTCAATGTAGCTGTCTCCCGCTGCAGACATGGCCAAACCATATTCGGCTATGTCGACTTATTACGGAGGGTCCCTACATGGAACTGCCTCTTACAATAAGCGGATTCCATCGGAGCTGTTTTCGGAGTAGAAGAGCTATCCCATTACCCCCAGCGCCCCCAATAAAGTCCGCTGAGAAACTTTCTCCTCGCTGTACATTCTTACAGTCCGTGACGGACTTTGGGTACAGGGGGAGCTGTGAGCCGCACCGTGCAAACGCGGCGATTAGCTGATTATGTTTTGAGATGAATGCATTTCAGGACGGAGCGGCGAGCTGGAAGGTCTTCAACGAGGAATCTACCGAGGATCGTCATCATAGACAATAGCCACGGTTCTATCTCTCTCTAAAGGGCGAAATCCTGGTCCCTTCGAGCATCTTCTTTCGATCTCAGTCTCTGTACGCCGATACTTTGTTATACTGTTTATGTCGTGTGCCCCTTAGTTTCCTTGTAACGTATTGTCTCGGATTGCTGAACACTTGCCTATTTTTTGGTCGTTGTTCAGATGAATGGGTTATAATCTATCGGTTTCCAACAGAATCAGGGATTAAGCACACTCCCCTGTGCGCGCGAGCCTATTATTGAGATCGAAAAACGTACCTCTGCTCTTAAATACAGCTTGTCTAAGCATGAAAAGTTTTAAAGGCACTGTTCACGAAAAAATGGTTTCGGAGATCTGCACATGGTTTGAATTCGACGCCCCCTCTAATGCCATTTGTGCAGGAATGAGGTCGGAAAACGGTCTGGATAGGGCACAATAAGGGCAGGAACATTGGGGGACGGGAGGCCTCCGCCCCTCGCTAGGCTGACTACGAGTTCTAATTGTCCTTCACCACATTCGCATTGGAGCGATATGTCTGCTTGGGTGTGTTGTCTGCTACTGCAGACATTGCTTCGCCTTCGTGCACTCGCCCAAACACTTCCTTAACCGCCGTTCTTCCAATGTGAAACTCGTCCAACCCCCCTTTCCAGCTTTTCTTTTGACCCTTTCTATTTCTTTTTGTTCATCGTTTTTTGCGCTTTTTTCGTTGTTATCGCTTTATTCTAGAGTAGTTCTATGAATTCCCGTCAAAAAAGAGTACCCTAAATTTATCGTGAACGGTGCCTTTAAGCGACACTTTACATGCAAGGATACAGAAAGCATAGCGAATACGTGGAAATCATTGAATAGATAGAAACAGGAGGAAAACATGTCCCGACATGACCTTGGCCCATTGTCGCATTTTTGGCAATGGGCCAAGACCATGTCAGGCCACATTTTCGCCCTATCTAAAAAGGGAAATAGCTATTTACCCCGGAAAGACAGGGTCTTACCCAAAACTAGAGGGGAATATCCGGCTCGACACGTTCCGGATATTCCCGTGTTTTTAAGTAAGACCCTCCCTTTATGGGGTCAACCGCTATTTTAGGGGGTACATAAGCAAAGTTTCTTGTTGAGACATCAGGGAACAACTATGGTATTGGGAACTCAGGCCTGTAAGTAGCCTAGAGAGCCAGAAGTTTTCAAGCCGCCATGAACCTAGTTAACGGCTCAACGGCCTTCAACTATAGCTTCGAATGGGTTCCCACACCTACGGTCCTTCGTTTACCAACATATCCATCCCACAACAATGGCACTGAATATACATAGGCAGTCGTGCAGGATACCTATATGATCATCAGTGATAAAGATGATGACAACCCAAGGAGGTTGACCGTTGGCAGCCTATACTGGGGTCACTTCAGAGGAACTATTGAAGTTTAAGGAACTAGAAGGTAGTGAAAAGACCTTGAAAGAGGGGGAATTAACATCCAACTGTAGCTCACAACCAACGCATCCGTCATCTACCATCATCATCGTCACTTTCATAAGCATTTCCTGGAGTAAGCAAGTACCGTGGGGTTAAGTTTTAACCAACAATGAGTGGCTGATCAGAATACAAGCAGTTTTGGACTTTTTTATCATCAGAAATAAAAAAGACGTGCATTTACAGAGACGATATCACAATCTAGTACACTAAGCGTGTCGCGTCTACGTAGCCGGACCCAGCGAACTACCCAGACGGCGGACAAAGAACTCTGTGAATCTGAATCATACCGTAATACAACTCGTTTCTAGTACCATACAATCTAATGTAAATCATGTAAAAAGCTATAATTAATGCAAAATTGTTCAATATATATCGTAAGAACACCTCGCCTTTCCAGAATGTGTTAATGGTGTAAGATAGAGATATGACCTGTAGCATCAACTAGAGCATCATGAGTAGAAGAGCGCCGAGAGCTTATAAGCGGCGGCATTGACACGCTAACGACAATAAATAGCTGCGATTGAGATTAATAAAGATTAATATTATTACTATCCGTAATTGAATAGCTGCAAAAGATCATTGTGATGACATCATGTCAGTGAAATTGGTGAAATCCATTCATCGATGACTTTTGTGAGTCATTCGAGCTGTTACAATTCCTCCTGGTCCAGCCAATGTCGTCTTACCCATAAGATACTCATCGACCTGAAATTATATGAATTTATTATAAATTTAATGAATTAGTATTAATTATATAACTACAAAATATTGTACTGTTCTGTAGCAATTCAATGCCAGAAAGTGCAAAAGGATCAAGTCTTTGGCGTCGATCAATACCATCTCTGGGATACGCCCCGCACTCGACTTCGCTTCAAAATTAAAGTGGCGTTTTAATGCATTTTTGGCCTATACAATGAGTTGAGATGGCCAAACGGTGTACAAGTCGACACTCTAACTCTTCCGGACAAGTCTAGTATCAATTAATGATCCCGAAGGGTGGAAGCTTTGGTTGACCCCAGCGATATCAAAGCGGGATTCAAACCTTGGATCATGGATGTCCGATGGGGCGCTACTTGCCATTACACCACTTCTGTCTAAGAAGGGCTTGATTACACAGAAACTTCCCACTACCTCTAGACTACTGAAGGAGCACAGCTATTTCATAAGTAGACAGGCCTAATGTTTAGCATGGGAAGATCAGAATTGATGGATTTGTGAAACTTTTCCCAAAATTACGAGTTCAAAATCAATAAATATTACAGCTTTTGATTCATACCTGACGAGCAGCTTGTCTACCTTCATGAATTGCCCATACCACTAGAGACTGACCACGACGACAATCGCCCGCAGCAAATACCTGATAGCGATGAAAATAGGCGCGGCATTAACGGTATTAACAAAAAAAAAACACTGTACATACAAAAATAGTGTACTAGTCATGTTCCTTAAATTTTTTTGTAGTAATTACAAGGTAAACACAACAAAAAATGGAAAATGCTTCTCAGGTTCTGTGTCCCATGGGAAGACACAGAGAATTGCGCAAGATTTTTGATTTGGTATTGCTTCACAAATCCCGCCCTTCCAATTCTGTTCACATGACAAGTTGAAGAGGAAAAATTACCTTAGCTACATCTGAGTTATACTTGTCTTTTGGTGTTAGAATGTTAGATCTCGCGTCCGACTTGAGACCAAGTTGTTCGATCACCACCTAAATTCAAGTTTGAACTTCAAAGTCCGTGAAGAGATAACCCTGAATATCCCACCTTTTCAGGGCCAACGAAGCCCATAGCAAGTATGCATAGATCGCATTCCACTGTCTGCGTCGTATCGGGCTTCTCGATCAATTTCCAAGCTCCCTAAACAAAGCTCATTTTCATATTGATCACAAAGTTCGTAAAAACAGATCAAACAAATAAATCGGTTATCGATTGAACTGATTTATAATTGCTATTACTTACCTTCTCATCTTTCTCCCACTCCACTTCAACAATCTCAAGACCTGTAACCACTTTGATACCGGCGGCGTTTTCAGTTGTTAAGAAGGCCTGAAAGCGATTTTACTTTTTTGTTACAGTACATAAGTACATAAAGATGAATTACTCTCTGTTAGTTTGAAAATAAATATAAAAAACTAACCTTGGTGGAAATCGAATACGTTCGTGGATCTCTTCCAGTTTTCACTTGCATTTCTTCATGTCCGTAATCAATTCTGAATATCACTGGCCACTCTGGCCACGGATTTTCCGGCTTACGACTATCGGCTGGCTTTGGCAGGATCTCGAAAGCTCGTACAGATTTGGCACCCTGTTTGGGGAGACAATTAGAAGACTTGGCCGAAAAAAAAATACCAGCAAATCTTGAAGCGAAAGGGTAGTTTTTATGGAACTCTCAGAAAAGCGGTTCGACTGTACAATATAATAAACCTTCTCTGAAACTTAATTGACAAAAGTTTTCATTACCATTTTTAGTCGGTCGAGAAATGCATTTTATTTGGATAATAAGGAATATATTCGTAATAAAACGAAAAACTGACTCACCAAACGATTACTGGTAGCTATGCAGTCTGTAGCGGTGTCACCTCCTCCGAGAATAATCACCCGCTTTCCAGCTGCATCTAAGCCTTCCCAAGACACATTATCACCAGCACGACGGCGTTGGTTCTTCTCCAGGAACTCCATGGCAAAACAGATCCCTTTCGCATCGCGTCCACTTACCTGTAAGTTGGCGAGTATGGCATAAGTAAAGACTTGTAGTGAACAACGTGAGCACAGCCTGGCGCGGCGCGAATTCGCCGCCCGCGGTTGCTTGTTTTGCCGCGCGAGCGCTTTCTGCCGCCCATTCTGCAGCACAGCCGTTCGGGCGGGAATTTCGCGGACCTTCTTCAACACATTCATAAAAACATACTCGAAGATCGCGTGGGGTGGTAGAACCAGTGCAGACGATGATCGCGTCATTATCCTATAAAGTCAGCATTACTCTCTCATAAAAAAAGTGATTATCTGGCGGTCCAGTACCTTTAGCAAGAAGTCGGCTGGGACATCCTTTCCGATTTCCGTATTCGTAATGAAGCGAACTCCCTCATCTTCGAGCAGCTTCACCCGCCGATCAACAATATATTTATCCAATTTCATTGATGGTATACCGTACCTGCAGAACACCCCATTTCGAGAATTTCTTTTATTCTCAAAAGTCCACGTACCTCAGAAGACCACCGACTCGGTTCTTTCTCTCGTACACGACTACGGTATGACCGACTTTGACCAGTTGGGCAGCTGCGGCCATTCCTTGAAATTCAGAAGTATAGGGAGAGAAGCGTAAAAAATTGATAATTCGAGCAGAAATAATTACCGGCAGGCCCTGACCCTACGATGGCAATTCGTTTTCCAGTATTTTCTACTGGTGGACGAGCATGAATCCATCCTTGCATGAACGCGTAATCAATGATAGCACATTCAATCGATTTGATTGTGACAGCAGGTGATGAAATGGCAAGGCAACATGCACCCTGAAGTTGCGTTTATAGTCTACTACAAATCTCCATCAGGAACAAACTGAAATTCAGAACGTGAAGAACCCAAGCTCAAAGAAATGGCACTTAATGGCGCTTCACTCGGATGGTTGTGCGGAGAGACAACTAGCCAAGAAACGCGGGCGTCAGGAATGAAATGAGCCTGTACACCACTTTTATCTAGACTGTATGGTAGACTCAAAAAAGATTCATGACATATGACACCATTTAGTCCTAGGATCTCAGGCGGGGACTATGAAGTAGAAGAAGGACACATCAGCCAAATAACAGGTGACAACCCGAGAAATATAGAGTTCACCCACCTCACACGGTGCCGGACAAACCCTTCCTGTGAACTCTGGGAAATTGTTGGTCTGTAGAAGTTGTTCAAGCGCTTGGCGCCAATTTTTCTTGAACACGTAGTCATTCCACTTGGGGATTATGTTGCCTAACGGACAACCAGTGTGACCTTGGCAGAACGGCACACCACAGTCCATACATCTGAAAACTTTCAAATTTCCGAATGGCGATACCCAACGGGTTCAGAGACACTCGAAAATATGAACCTTGCAGCTTGCTGTCGGATGTTACTTCGAACAGCTCCAAAGTCATACACCTCGTCCCAGTCCTTGACACGTTCTTCAGGGTTACGGTACATCTTCTTCTGGCGGTTATACTTCACGAACCCACTAAATTGAGATATTTTGTACGACTAAGAGTGAGTAAAACAATTAAAGACTCTAGGAAAACAGAGTTTAGCCGATAGTGAAAGCATCTAAATAGTAGTTATACTGAGGGCGAAGTAGCGGATTACAAATTCTCAAAAGCTGTGGGTCTCTGAACGAAGGACTGCGGGGAGACAGGACTAGTCTCAAAGTACTTTTTGTTGGTTCGATTACTGCCTAGCCCATATTGTATGTTCATGAAATAGGCGCTGTCACGCGTGTCATTAAAGTCTGTCTCCATATGAAGATCGGCCCTGGTACTCAATTGAATCATCAAAATCTACAACGCATGTGGTCATGGCGCAATGGGCAAGTGACCTTCCACAACTATTGCCAATTTACGCTTTCATATTTAAAACCTGAGCAGCGGTCGGCGATCATAGCTACAAACCGCTGAAAGACGGTCGTTTCAGGACCACCTGAGACTGCCGCGCCCATAACCCAGTTCACCCATGGCGACCGGGATAGCGCCTGTTGACTCTAGTCATACGACAAATATTTAGCCTTCAGAACAATTACATGGGGAGAAAAACTAAGGAAACGAAATGCGCTCTACTTTCACCACTTGGCAATACTGAATTTTCCCTAAGAAACAAGGACCCTCAATCCTCGAAAGTTTGAACCTTACCGAAGCTTATCCAAGGGTTCGTCGTTCTTTTGCAGATGAGGGGGAACGATAATGTTCTCTATATCCACACTCTTTTTCACATCACGAAGGAAGTCGTTGTCTTGCATGAGCTGAAATCATTTTTTGGTGATCTCTAATCCCAAACGATACAATCTTTTAATATATGCACCCCTCCTTGGTTTTCAGCGACTCCCAGAAGATTTTTGGCAAAATCGCTTGAATCGAATAAATCGAACCTGCTCATCGTCCGACAACAGCTCTTCATCGTTGTCGGACTTTGTCTCATCCTCTTCAATCTCCTCATTAGCATCTTGCAAATCTTCTTCATCTTCAAACCCGGCAATATCTTGGGGTCGAGGGTTCTTCGAAGACCTACGTTTGCGTTGGGCAACCTGAATGGGTACAGTGGCATGCAGGGGGCTGATACATCACAACACATCATGCTTCACTACAGGTCAGTGAGATACTAGACCGTCACGTTTGTGCACTGCACACAGCATACCATTACTTTTTACTCAACAACTCTACAAACACCACTACTTTGATCTACGTTTACTGTTATACACAGTATACTCTGCACCACCTTGGGCACTTCGAGTCGTACGTTCGATGCATCAGCACGCTGCTAAAAATCTCCTCTATTAAACACACACAAAATGAAAATATTAGTTGTTAGGGAAACGGTAATGCAATAACTTGTGCACTTACAGAAAGTTTCTTCTTGGCCAAAAGTTTCTTCTTATGAATAAGCGTCGGAGCGATTTGCATATCCATCGATAGAGCACGTTCACGGGGCCGTCCAGGTTTGTCATTTTCATCCTGAAAAGTCATTATTACTCATGCTACTAGTATTTTCATGGCTGTTGTAGAACAACCTCCAGGCCAAAGTGGCCACATTTACCTCAGCTGCCTTCTCTGCTTCGAGACGTTCCTTTTCTGCTTCCTGCTCTTGGAGAACACGCTTGTAGTCTTTCGGGAACACCTGGAAGAAACAAACGCTTTCAACAATTCCCAAAAGAGTTGGGAACAAAGTTCATTGACGTCACAAGGGCGATTAGCGTCCCATTCAGTCGTTCATATTATTTTCAAAATAGTTTGTCAAAGGACCAGCTCAGAATGCCCCCCCCCCCTTCCCTTCTTAAAATGCCCACCTTGATAATCTTTGCATGCTCGGCCTGCCAGTTGTCCAGAATACGTTGACCAAGTTCCGAACCGGTCAATTCAATGAAACGCTCGATTTTTTCGCGAATGAAGATGAGATCCTCCTCAGTTGGATCATCCAAATCCACAGTTGCCGTATTAATTCGATGTACGAATGGGTCACCTCTGAAAGTAGAACTTTACAAGCTGAACTGGAAATTGACACAAAACAAGTCAACTAACTGGTTAAAGAGGAAAGCGATTCCTCCACTCATGGCAGCAGCAAAGTTTCGTCCAATGGCTCCGAGAATGATTACACGGCCTCCGGTCATATACTCGCAGGCATGATCTCCTACTGCCTCAACTACTGCTGTAGAACCGGAATTTCTGACGGCGAAACGCTCGCCAGCTACTCCACGTAGCCAGCATTCACCTGAAACCGTACTTACTCGAATTCTTACTGGGAATTCAGTAGGTAAAAACCAAAAATACAAACCTGAAGTAGCACCATATAGCGCGACGTTACCAATGATCGAGTTTTCTTCCGATTTGTACTGTGCGCACTTTGGCGGGTAAACGATTACGGTACCACCAGAAAGGCACTGAAACAGATCATTCTAGAGCTTGTAGCAAGGAAAGGAGCAGCAGTAGGAATTTCTGAGCTCGAATGGTAAATAAATTTCTATGGGATTATAATGTTGACCGGGCTCACCTTGCCAACGTAGTCATTCGCGTCACCCTCCAGCTCCACAGTAACACCCTTGGCAAGGAAAGCACAGAATGACTGGCCAGCCGAGCCTTTGACAGATATTTCAAGCGACCTTGAACCTTCGAGTCCAGTTTCACCAAAGCGCTTCGAGATCTGCAGTGAAAAAAGTCAATTATGCAGGAATATTTCTTAAAACCCTCAAAAACAATCGAAAGTTCGAATGCTAGTTGCTGAACAGAGATGGTACGGGTCAAGTACACCGGTGATTGGTGGAACCACAGCAGCACCAATCAGAGGCATACCTCGCACGTCCTCACTTCGGATATCGAATTAACCTCTACATTTGAATAGCTAACAAACCTCATAACTAATCCTAGTACCAAAGGCTCGATCCAGATTCGTGATGGTTTTATCGGTGATCTTCATATGTTCGCCAGGATCATCGAGGACTCGGGGTAACTCTTTCAGAATCTCCTGTTCAAGCTCACCAAGCTCGATTACCTAGAAAAAACTGTTCCCCATCGTAGTTTACTCAACTTTTCAGTAAGAGATGAATAAGGAGATGATTTCCGTATATATAAATTAGACAGGAACATACTTGTTTCACTGTTCCACCTTTGGTAGACACATTAGGGAACATATGATGCACATTCTTCAGGATTGAGCCGAATTCGAGAAGGGTCGCCTAAAAAACAATTTAAGGAGCATAAATATCATTACCATATTCAGTAGAACAGCGGAGCACACATATTTGTGAGCCGCTCTTTTTATCAGCGCTGCTCTCAAAAAGTCTCAAAACTTCCTAAATACTTACTCATACTCATAATACGAGTACAGTATTGCGTTATATGCTCTACTTTAATACCTAGGCGCAACATTTTCCAATTCCTTATGGAGTATCATACCCAAATGACGCCATGACCCTACCGTGAGGCTATGGGGACTAAAACGAATATGTGTGTTCACATACTTCTTAACGTACCTACCTTTTTGTTCACAGGATTCGGATTCGCATAGAGAAGATCAGTTCGTCCTATGGCGTCGCTAAGTTTACGAAGACCGAGTCTTGCAAGGAAATACCGTACTTCTTCGGCTACCATAAACATGAAGTTCACCACATGCTCAGGTTTGCCGTCGAATTTCGCACGAAGGATGGGATCCTGAATTTATTTTCAAGAAAATCATGGCCTACCTTCGAAGTATTCCGTAAAAAAGCGAATGCATTTGATAGGCTTGGGTTGGACCTACCTGGGTAGCAATACCGACTGGACACGTATTCAAATGGCATTTCCTCATCATCGTACAGCCAAGAACGATCAGGGGTGCAGTGGACATACCGAATTCGTCTGCACCCAACAGAGCCGCTACCATTACATCACGTCCTAATCAGTATAATTTCATGCTTCAACAGTCAAAGAATGATGAGCAGCTTCTGGCTGTAGCATTTTCCTACCAGTTCGGATTTGTCCATCAGCCTGGATAACTACTCGACTCCTGAGATTGTTCATTGTCAGCACCTGATGGGTTTCGGCAACGCCCAGTTCCCATGGTAGACCAGCGTGCTTGATACCGGTCCAGCTTAAAAAATATCGATGTTTGCCCAGTGATGACTGTTATGTTTCTTATAGGTGCATATTTATTTTGTTCACACTACATTTCAACGCCCAGTAGGATCTAGCGAAGGGAATCGTCGAACTATTTCTACTTCAAGTCATTATATTTAGTGAGTAATATACCGCAGAAGTGTCCCTATGCGATGCTATCGAGACTGCCTACCAAATTTATGAAAAGATTCCCAAAAAAGAAATTGATGATGGTTTTTCACACTTTCTGATCCAAAGCCATGTCGAACATACTGTGTGACCTTGTCTCGGGGAGGAGTAGGGAGGAAGTTTTGCACTTCTGCGATGGTAAATAGTAATGGGCTTATGATTAGTGCTGCTCGCTTGCTAGGACGATGTGGGGAGATAGAATTACTTGTTACTCATAAGGATGCTGAATTAAAAAAAACCTATTAGTTTTTTTTTCAACTATCTGATTGCCATTAGAAAAATATTTGACCCCTTGCTTCACGTCGCACAACTGAATTATTTATTTTTTATATACTTTTTACTGTTTTTAAGATTTTATAGGCATCTCTTTCAGTTTCGATTTTACTTTTTGCTGGTAAGTTACTACTAATAAACAATACGAAAAGAATGATTACCAATCACTTTGGATTTCGCTACTAGTAGAGACCCCAGGAGGCGAAAACAAACGGGTTGATCGAAGCCATTCACACAGGAAAATTCAACTAAGCTGAGCCTCGTCGACATGAACACTTATCCCTACTGTGGAGATACACCCAACCGAATAGTAATACTATAATAGCATGAGAATCGAACACGACTTTCAGAAACAAGTATTCAACGAAGTACTGTTTTTCATTCTCAAAAATACAATTGGGTACAAACCCAATCATCCAATACTTGAACTCACCCCCTCAATTCTCAAAAGCTTGTACTAATATCGCCTAAAGGCTTTCTCTCATGTTCGACAAAGTCCACACTCTATGTATTATTAATTTCAGCTTTTGAAGAGTATATAAAATTCAGCCGCCCATAGTGAACTACGAGTTCATTCTGAAAAATAGTAAGTTATTCAAGTGTTTTATGTGAATTGCCAATTAATTCTCGGGAAAAAATTGTTGGATTACGTAATGTTTTGAGTAATTCACATCCACCCATTTGAAGGTGTCCTTACAAATGGAAACCAGGCAGACTTAGCCTCTTGTTCGAGTGGATGACTTCAATTGAACCTTTTCCTTTGCTTCACTTAGCATCAGCTTCTCATCGTGTGATGGCTGATGTCCAAGAGATTCTTCTTAGAAACGAAGGAATAACTCTCGAGTAGAAAAGTCTGAGTTCAAAAGGGCAAAGGAATTGAGTCAGGCTGGACGGGTTCCAAAATTGAATCACAGTTGGGTAATACGATGAACTAACCACGCGAAACTTTTTTTCCGGGTGAAGAGTCCCAAGAAGAACAGAGGGAAAGACGGGAGAGGACCCGCACATACAAAAACAACCCTGAAAATTCGCCTCAGCAACCGATAGGCCATCAGTGCACCACCAACTTCAGACGGCTGCTTAAGATGCACCCCCCCTCCCCATAACGTACATAGTATATAAAAAAGTCTTCGTCATAACTTCTTCCATAGGATCGCCCGTGGTAGGATACCTCAGGGGAAGTACTTCGGTTTACCCTTTACTGACCCATCGAATGAGAAAGCACGTAAATCGCTCTGAAAATTTGGGAAACAGATTCGAGATCAACGACAAAAAGTACGACTATGGTATATCTTGAACCTAAAAGTATTGCTTCAAGTAAGGAGGTCCTAGTAGTATGGCTATGGTATATTCAGAACTAAAAATGATTGCTTTCAATTAGGTCTCTCCCTAGGAGTAGTAAACATGTTGTAGGGCCAGTTTTTTTAAATGGTAATATGTTTAAAATAGGCTCATGGTAACTGACCTGGAAGCTCCAGTACCGCCATCATGTCCCGAGATGGTGAGATGATCGGCGTTACCTTTCACAACACCTGATGCGATAATACCAACACCTGCTTCAGAAACAAGTTTCACACTAACACGTGCCTCAGGATTGGCACATTTGAGATCATAGATTAGTTGAGCGAGATCTTCAATGGAATAAATATCATGATGGGGTGGCGGTGAGATCAATCCAACTCCAGGTGTTGATTTACGTGTATCAGCAATATCCTTTGTCACTTTGTGACCAGGTAATTCACCACCTTCACCAGGTTTGGCACCTTAAAAGATAATTTCATTCAAAATCGGCAACGTTACAAAACTAATCTCGATTGTACAGGTACTACTATATTCTCAGAGGCCGGATGCACCAACTTCTGGGGGTAGGATGTAGTTGCAAAAGTTACCCGCTACTGAACGCAAGGGGGACGTGCACTGCGTCCGTCCGAATACGCGCGCGGCAACTTGCGCGGCGAAGATAGTGACGATTTGTACGGTTCTGACGCCAATTTTCGGGGCGCAAACTTGAAGTAGAGTAGAGTAGTTTAGTAGGGTCAGATGATCCTTCTAATCTACTCTACTTCAAATTTGGGCCCCAATGATAGGCGCTAAACTAATTCGTATCTTTACCAACTTCGCCGCGCACTTTGTCGCGCGCGTACTCGGACACAAGTAAGTCCACATACCCGAACGGCAACTGTCGGATCGCAAACGTTCGTCAAACAGTCATAAATAGAGGCATGGTGCACCAGGTCCCGGATAAAAAATGATGTTGCCCGGGAGCTCTTCTTCCCTGAGTGGTAACAACTGGATCACATTCTACCATCGTCTACAGAAGAACGTCACACCATACAACACTTTTCTCTGACCCAGTGTCTTCTAAGCGGTATTCTCGCCAAGTGTAAAAGCTCATTGACCATTTCTAATCTCATATCACCTAACAGCGACAAAAGTTCTCCTTTTAGCACTACAGAAGCGACCAAAACCACTCAGAACTTACCTTGTGCCATTTTGATTTGAAGTTCGTCGGCGTTGGCCAGATAAGCTGATGTGACACCGAAACGTGCAGAAGCCACCTGCAAGAAAAATTTATATCGACATAACTAAAGGCCTGAAACGGTGCTGAAAAATTCGGAACAAATAAGAAGTGGGCTAGCGATCGTCTCATTGGTCAAAAGATAGGAATGGTGGCGTACTGAGGCTGCTATTGGTGATCTACGAACCAATCACAGACAACCCTTGCACGAAAGGTCTCAACCTCTTACTGTCTTTACTATTTGCTATTCATACTGCTGCTAGCAGTAATACTACTTTACTACTATGTATGTCGTAACGCATCATTTTCACTCACCTGTTTGATAGCCGATCGCAAGTTGTTGTTGGGATCTTGGTTTGTTGCGTATCGCTCTGGTTTCTCACCACCTTCACCGGTGTTCGACTTACCGCCGATGCGATTCATGGCGATGGCAAGCGTCGTATGTGCCTCCCATGAGATTGACCCGAATGACATAGCTCCTGAGGATGGAAATCATTTTGAGAAAAAACCGCACAGCTGTTCATTTTCTGGCTGTGGGAAAGATATGGTCTCATAGCGATTTCGCGCAGCACCTTTAAATAGTCTTATAGTGAATGTTATATTTTTCAGGATTTATATGGTTCGATGTTGTCCTGGGTGCCCTCGGTCGGAATTCCTCAAACGGCTTATACGACTACAAACTCGTTACTGTAATCAATCTAGACATGGCTGTAAACTAACCTGTCACAAATCTCTTCACTATCTCACTAGCCGGTTCGACTTGGTCCATAGGAATTTCGAGTTTCGAACTAGTTTTAATCTCGAGTTGGCCCCTAAGAGTGCACCATCTTTGGGCAAGATTCGATGCTTGAGAGTATTCATGGAATGTCTTCTTATTGTTGAGACGAGTAGCTGCCTAAAAGATCCGATTTGTAAGATTTCAGTTTCATTCGAAGGAATTATGATGTGGAAATTAAGTCCGTTAAGCCTCTTTTTTCACTAAGGCCATTAATGCATAGCATCGTTCACTTAAGAATTCCTGAACGCGACGCGACCGCGCGCGGGCGCTACTGAAGCAAACTGTGGGCGGAACTTCCTGAGTGCCACTCACGAAAATTCAATTTCCATTCGAGAATATAAAAGAAACCTGCAGCTTGGCAATCGACTCTGGCTCATTGATATGTTTCTCTCCTCCTGCTCTCCAGTGGAATGTTCCAGAAGCGACGAGAACACGTGAATCTCCTGAAGAACAAAAGCCTCCAAAATTACAGGTGTTATGCGCTGACACTGACTATATTTATTACGAAAATGGGCAAGACATTGGGTTACAAGGACGCTACTACAGTAAGCTTGCAGTCTATAGCTTGGCAATGGGGGATTGTGCGCACACAACGAAGAGCTTTTCCGATCAAATTATAAAAACTCGGAGTTTCTGATGAACTGCTGGGAATCAACTGTCCAAAAAAGGGTTTTCAGAGCTTCAATGACCTACTGGACACCTAACTGGAACTAATTGTTGTGCTTTTACAATAGAGCAACCAGTATGCCCCTCCACCTACATTTATTCCTTGCTATGAATTACCACAGCTGCCCTTGTAAGCTCGGACTTTATTACTGGTACCAGTAGGTTGTAAATCGCTACTAGGCAAATTCATAGCAATCGCCACCAGAACGGCCGATTTCCAAGCTCGCAAAAGGTCCATTCAATTGCCCGTTCTCGTTCAAAGAAATTGAGCAGCAGTCGTCCAGTTGACTACTACCTAAGTGGACCATTGGAATACACGCCTATAAGCTCATGGTTACATTTTACCAGTATATTACCAGTGTAAGAAAATTATATTGGTCGGAGCTAGACAAAGGTAAAGAGCAATGAACGCATGCGACACGCACCGCGGACATTTCGGGTTTTCGGGGTGTCTTGCCTTCCAGAGCCTTGAGCCTAATGCATAGAAAGCCCTACTCAGCACAAAAACGTCTACTTTACTACAACAGTAAGATTTACTGTTTTCTATACATATAACTAGTATTATTGAATTTATGAAGTACTAATAGCTGCTAAAGCCCAATGTGATTACATACGAAATGAACTAGATCAACATGCTAGTCAAACACAATCACGTACAACACATATAACTTCACGACTGCCTTACCGTAAACTCCTTTACGACCATTCAGCGTCTCGTCAGCTATAAATACTCAACGCAACGTACAAATCAATGTGACAATACGGTTGGATATTGATTGGAAAAGAAGAAAGGTGCGCGTAGAAGTTGAAAAGATATCATTCCAAAAGTTATCACGACATGATGGGACTTGAACAGCCACGAGTTTTCGAAACGGTATTCACTTCACTTTTGTGGATCACGGTACCAGTTTTCGTGCCATGACCACGTGCTTCTTTGTGCATGATCAGGGGAGATGGGCAGTAGGAACCGTCTGTGCAATCGATCCGCCGCACGCGGATGTCGCGTACCACTTGCCTTATTATAACAGTTCTTCATACAGCTCAATCGGTACGAGATTATTACTTATGGCATGATTCTACTGTTAGTTCTTTTGTTCCTGTATTTCTTACTCGCTGCAGCATCCAGCCACATTCCTTCGTGCGCGGCGTCTCTCTCGCCGCGACGCGGCAATTTCGTTCCTACCGCACCACACCCCAAGATCAGCTCTATATCATGCTACGGTCTGTTACTGTCTTATAACCTTGTCCATAAAAACATGTAGAAGAAAAACTGGTAGTGCCAAAAGGTCACATTGCTAATCAAAATGAAAGTTTTTAAGATTCAGGGATACACAGAAAGCATCGAAATTTTGCTCGATATCGCCTTTTCTAGAGCTACATCTATTCATTGGAAGGATATAGCAGATTTTTTCTTGTACAAAGTGAGTACGAGTATCGATTGGTGAAGATGATCTCTGATATATCAAAGTCGTACATTCCAAGCCTGAAATGTCGACTCGGGTGCGGGAGTGCACGTTTTTTTCGTTCGCTCCTTGCTCAAACGCTAACAAGCGACACTGACAACATGAAAAAAATAATTGGTTTACTTGAAATTGAGATGAAAGATCAAGAGTTGAGAACTTGAACTATCAACTATTCAATCTTTTCTATAAGGCATTGTTTCCGACTTCGAAACTAAACTTAACAAGCACACTTCCCCCTTTTATTTTGTTTTTCAAGTGTGACACGACTTCAAAGCATACACAAACATTAGCGTTCTCATTGTAACCTCAGTTCACCTACACTACACTATCACTTTTTACAATATCTCCGGTTTATGGCATTTCTTCGTTCTTCTTATCATCCACTATCATTTGATATCAAGAAGAGTGCGGTAATTGAAGGGAGACGGGCGGTAGGATCGGTTTTGTGTGATCGATTCGCCGCGCACGGCAGCCGCGAAACATCCGCCTCTTTGTTACAGTTCTGGTGTTTTTCATACAGCTCTATCGCTATGCGATTATTACTTTTGGCAAAGATCTTCTGTTAGTTCTTTTCTTCCTAAATTTCTTTTTCGCTGCTGCACTCTGCGACATTCCTTCGCGCGCGGCGCCTTTCTAGGATCGCAACAAGTTCGATCCTACTGCATCACACTAATTGAGCCCTGATGCGCATCAATGCCGGAGTGGTCTTGGCACGAAAATAGCAGCCCACACAGAAGTTTTTCAGTATGAAAATAGATCGTGGCTGGAAGGATTGAACACAAACCGCACTTGTAGAAGCCTATTGTAAGTTATTAATACTCTGCAACAGTATGGTTACATCAGAATTGCTAGTTCTTGGAAGATCTCGTTCATTTCATCTTAACCTTCTATTTTCGTTTTATTCTACTAGAATGAATTACTATAAACACTCAGTCAAGATTTTACCTAGAAAAAGTTGAGACGTTAATTTTCCAACAGAACGACACAAGATTTTGAAGGAACAACTGAGAAAGTGAACTGAGAAAGAATTGACCAATCAGGTAAGAAGGACCCACCTCTATGGGTAGCTACAGGCCGTACTATTGGTCTGTTGTCATGACATGGATTTTTTTCGCGGACCCTCCAAAATAGCCTTCAATAACTCACCAAAAACGTGCTTGTCAGCGTTTGCGGCCACAGGGAATGCAGAGCGATGGCGTTTCAGAGCCTCAGCAGCCAAAATCTCGAATGTGGCACCGCCAAGACGAGAAACGGTATTTTTGAAACACAAGTCGACTACTTCCTTAGCCAACCCGACTATTTCAAAGATTTGGGCGTGCTGAAAATCAATATAGGTCAAAATTGACATTGAAAAATTGCATTCAAATTGCAGAAAGTAAAAGCTGCATTCAAAACTAAACTGTAGACTTATACTGTACCTTGTAAGAATGTAGCGTACTGATACCCATTTTTGCCATCACTTTGAAGATACCACGTTCAACCCCCTGGCGATAGCCTTGATATACCTGGAATGGTTTCAATCGATAATCAATCTACCTCTTTACGAATCGATATCCTACCATATCGTCATTGAGCTCCTTGTCAAGCAAGCCAAGATATCGAAGTCGATACATTGTCTCGAAAACCATGTAGGGGCAAACAGCATCAGCCCCAAAACCGAGCAATACACAGAAATCATGAACAACCTTTGCTTCACCAGTTTCCACAATGATGGCAACCTAAAATGGTAATAAACGAGTGAAACTTGATAGCCTAGGACCACATTTCTTGATCGTTTTCGAAAACTCCACATCTGAATCCACGGACGGGACTTGATGGTGAACATGGTGAGGGCGCTCAAAAAGTCACACTTCTACCTGTCCTGACAAGCTGTTTACCATTTATGAGATCTGACTGCTTGTTCAAATTAGTTACAGCACCGGTGGGGTGGGGGGGGGGGGTGCGACTAAACTTGCAACGTTTAAGGAAGCGGTCGCGTTGCGGTTGTGGGTGGTCACTGCCCGCGATCAATAATGCTTTAGCTACGCGACGCCAGCAAAGCAATTTTCCTGGTACCGGTAACGCAAACACATTGATCGCAGAAGCCACGTCGCATAACCGTGGAACGGCACCTGTGATCATTGTATAATATGTACCCGTTACCAGGAAAACAACCCACAACTAAACCTTCCCTTGTCAGTTAAAGGAGAACTTCTTAATGATTCACGATTCTGAATAAAAGTAGTACGTACGGCACCTACTCAAAGAGATGTCAATACTGACCAATTCGTTTGTTTCCTTTCTATTCGTCCACAGAAAATTACGGCAGCCCCAATGAATCGTTTTTAAAACTGGTGAATTTTGTTAGTTGTCTCAGGTCTTCCTAGGCTGAAGGCCGCTTTCATTTTAACATACACGATTCCCTTCAATGTATGGTAAATTCAATTCGCTTTACTAAGAAATGACGACATGTAACTACTTCCTTCTCTATCACTTTCACGTACTGGTTTAATGTACTGGTTTAAATTATTCGGAGTAATTATGCGCACTTTCCGGGCAACAGTGAGGGAGGAATCGCGATGATGTGAAAGTGAATTACAAATTGTTGGAAGGCTGTCAAGAGTACTAACTAGAGAGGACGCTTGTGTAAGATGTAGTTCAGTAGGATATTAGCTGGGTGGGTGGTAAACAAAACAAGATAAACAATAATTACGAGGGGAGCGATCTTGAGTGGACGTGCTACTTCCGATGAACTTATCCACTTAGGCCCTTATGTGATTAGGATAACAGAATAAGAGTACTACTCGATTCTTCACAGTTATTGAATTGGTGAATAATTTCGCGACGTTTTTATTTAGCTCAAACTTCTATTTTTAATAGAAGAATATTACAAAAAAACATGGCATCGTCAATGACGCAATCCCATCATTACATACAATCAACTCCCACCTTTCAACCGATCTGTCGGATTTCATGGTCCGAAATTATTGGAAATCGAGGAAATTTTCGGAATAATTTTTAAGGTGTCCCTTGTTCTCAAAATGTATGTTACAAATAAATACATATGACTTTGGATAAAGCGGGGAAGATGGAAGTCGATAGGCAGAAGGTCTGGTGGGTACGGTGGATGCCGAAGAATCTCCCATACAAGCTTTTGAAGGGCTACATTGACCACGGGTGCTGTACATGGGCACACATCGTCGTAAGCAGGACGGGTTGTCCCTGTCGATGGGCGTTCTTAACTACGGAACCTTACTAACTCAATACAGCCGGACCATATGAGGGTCCTAGTCGATCGTTGCGTCCTTTCCAAGAAGTCCCTACTGTATAATGACCTATGTACATATCAGTCGCCCTCCGTTTAAAGAGACCTATGAGGCTGAACAGGAACCTTGAAGAGAACAGTTTTAGGAATGATATGAAAGAAACTATCATTGATTCGAATAGCTTTGAATTAAAGCTTATACCCGATTTACAGCGAAAATGGTGGTCCACCTTGATGAGAGCATAAAGGGCAAGTTTCGTTAACAACTAACAGCATCCCTTGCGAGAACTTGTTTTGACTAATGTAAGGGATAAAGAGCACGATGTCAAGCACAAGTACAGGTTCGATTCCCGTTTGAGGCCGAAGTTTTGCCCCCAAAATGCCATCCTTGTGAGCACCTTTTGTGATTGGAAGATTGTTCATACCCACCAATCATAGCTGCGACAAGTGATACCTCCAAAATTACTGGATCAATACTTTACACCAACTAAACAGAAATTACCAGTGGCCAACTTTTCAGGGATGGTTGCTCCCTTAAACAATTGTTTACATTTATCTGATTCAAACAGTAATGATTAAAGTGACAATTTGTGAGCAACCTTCAAATGGTCCTTCAGATATTTTTCAGATTGGTGCCATTTAGAGGCAGAGGACCATTCAGAAGTTTAGCCATTCAATTCTTAGAGCCCTTCTCGAAATTTATTGCTTAACAATTCCAAGTAAGCATGAGGGGTTCTGAAAATCCTCTTTAGTTTCGCTAATCACCGTTTCATGCCCCTTCATTCGCTTCAGGGTTGACCAAGGACGAGCCTTTGAAGAATGAGCGATTAGTGGCCTGCAAGATCCGAAGTGTTAATCACAACACTCCATTATATTGTTGGAAAACAAAGGAGTCAAATGGAGCTACAACAAAACAGTTGTATATGTTATTAAGATGCAGCTTAACCAGTAAGCCGATTACTTTGATATTTCAGAACGCTTAAGCTCGAAGTTGTGCATCGCATGAACCGACAATCTTAACCATATTTTTCCCATTTTTTGATGAGCCTTCATTCCACTCTATCGTCAGTTACCGCGGACGATAAACAATCGCTTCTGACAAAAGAATAAAAGGGAGATTCCCAGTTAAATTATTCACTGCATTCCTCAAACCTCTTGGACACAATTCCGAAGCTCAGAGCGACTATCTGCTGCACACACAGTCCCGTGATCAAATCCTGGACCGCACCCCCTTCCTCCCTAATCCACAACCTCAGCTCATCCAGGAGCTATTCATCTTTTCGATTCCGGTTAGCTCGCAAATCAGAACTTTGTTCACCAGAGGTAGGTGCACGACACTATCAACTCCGGTCGACCAGCGAGCTTCCAAATGCCATTAAATTTGGAGACCGAAACAGATACGTGGCGCATCTCGAGACGAAATCAACCAAAGCTGTTCTAGGAACTGAGTGTACAGTGAAAAATACGATTTTTGGAGAACATTTTTTTTTGCTCGATCAAAGGACAGCTGGTACTACTGAGGTGCAAGAGGGTAATGAAGGCATCCCAATGGCACTGAAGAGTTTCGCGGATAGACTTTACCTTCGAAATCGGTGGGAAATCAAAATTTATCCCATTTTTTGCAAAATCTTGCCATTGAGGAAGTTTTTTATGTCCTTGCAGCTACTCACTAGTCATTTGCAGGGGCTGGGGGATATTTTGAGCCTTGAGCCATTAATAACCTCGCCGACCCATTATCTCAGCTAAGTACCGACAATAGCATGGGGAATTTGTTAGAACCATGATTACTTCATTAAGTTTATAGAACCTTATTTACCATACAACTCTACAAGTTATTCTATCAACTATTACTGTTATGTTACTCCAAAGTTTGCCCATCAGACACTCTTGCATTTCACCTGGGAATAAATTGCTGCCAGACAGTTATTAGATGAGTCGAAGTACACTAAAGAAATCGCTAACCGAGGGTTATCGTCCGTGAAAATTTATTATTTATTCTTCAAATATATGTTGGCTCCTTGCAATTTTCTGGAATATTTCGCGTACTGAAACGGTATTTCTATCAATAAACGCGGCACGGAAAAAGTTCACTCTTTCACGTTGTGTTGTAGTTGTTTCCAGAGGGAGTGGCCAGAATTTTTTTTTTCGAGAAGACGTTTTTGGAGAGTAATGAGTACTACAACGAGGAAAAGTTGCAAAGCTAAATTAAAAAGAGTAGATGTTTCCTACCGAATTCTGTGGTAACATGTAGCAATGCAATTTCAGTGGACAAACTAGTATCGAAACAAGTATGTTTGCCATTAAAGCTATTCACAAAAGATCTAGCTTTTTACTGAATTTACATTTCAATCGAATACATAGGTTTTACGCAAATCGTAATTCTACAACAATGGGGTTGCTTCAAAAAGTAACAGCTCAATTGTCATACTTTTCTCTTGATAAAGACGACTCGTCCTTTTGAGGGCGTGAATGAGTTGGGATTTTTTCCCGTCTCCGGCTTCACTACACTTTCATAAAAAAACATACTGCTGACGTAAGGTTAGTAACCCAATCTCAAAGGGCGATGTGCAGGCTACATGGGAAAAACGTCCGAATGTCTCTCTTTATCCACTACAAGGATTGCCTTACTACCGCTCCTGGGTAGGCTAGGCCCTTTTCCAACAGATTTGCCCTATGCCTACAGCTTCTGCCTACATTGGCTACGATAAGCCCTTCTAGTCTTTTTTCCCTGTAATAAGCTTTTGGCAGTTTCAAAAATCTTTTATGTGCTGACCTTCATTCTGAGACGGTGTCGAATGAGGCATTGATGTATGGCTCCGACGGCTAACAGTGACGATATGGGCACATTGTCCTTACTGGCTGCCCTATCTGACAGCACCAGGATCTGATAGCCTTCCAAGGCTGCTGTGCATGCTTCACAGCAGATTCTATCCAGACCAGGTACCAAGCCTGAACGATTTATGCATATATTAGCTCATGACAAATCCTTTCCATCACCGGCAAAGGCAGTTACCAGTAAGGTGACAAAAGAAATTTACGGTGGTTTATTTTTACCTTTCACTCCATATTTTACTGGGAACGTAATGTCGATGGTTTTGCTTCTCCAACCTTTATACATCGTTCGCTTAATGACCTGAAACTAATGGATATGACGGAAATATTTCACACCCTTTAATTTTTTATAATCTTTTAGGGGGAATGCAATAAATATTCGAAAGGACCTTTCAAGGTTTATCCCCTTTCCGAAAAGAGGATAATGTTGGCCAATTTACGGATCCTCGTCGAACTTTTCTAGCTCTAATGAGGTCATAATCCATAAAACCTTCACTTGGGGTAGGCTACTTTGAATTGGCTCCGCGCTAAGGGTGAAAGATCTTGGGACACAAACGGCCGCATGACTGACGTCAAGCAATTCTTTCCCACTAGTACTTTACTCTTTAACTTTCTAAATGAATTACCTTCACATCAACCAGTGAAAGTACAGGTTGCTCAAGAATGAGCCGACTATCCAGCTCTTCATTTGGCTCAAGCAGGTTCGATTCCGGACCAACAGGACATCGTAGACTCATAACAATCTGCTCACGGAACGGGTCAATCGGGGGATTTGTGACCTGAAATTGAATTCTGTTCAGCAAAAACTGTGGGTGATCACCCGATTATAGGCATTCCAACTAGTAACCAACAACTGCAATTGCAAATCTCATGACTACTCTTCTCTATAATGCGATTTATCGTCAATCAGCTAAGTTAGGCGTTTCTTTGACCACCAAGTCACCTACTCGGAAATCATTCCATTAGCTCTTCGTCATATCAATGCATCCCCAATGAGATTCCACACCATCCTGGTGCATGTCTTTTACCTTTACTTATATACCAGTTTTTTTTGTTCTGAAGTTTTCGAGCAGACCTTGCTTCACACTAAATTCCTATTTCGAACAACATCTAATTGAGTTCCAGGGAATTTTAGGAAATTGTCTGAAAGGCAACATTTGGTAGGAAGTTTTCCTATTCAAGCTATTCCTAAAACTAATTCAATTATCACTAATTAGTTCTTTGAAATTTCCATTTGGGGAAGAAATATTTTGGGGTTTGACGTAAGCTCTTACAGTAACTGGTAACAAGTTACCTAATCCTTCTTTGCAAAATTAAGTATGACTAACTTTCTTGGATGAATACAGCGATTTGAACCTCTCAAAGGCAATGGGTACTGCGCAACCTTCATCTAGATAAAGAGGCTGCGAAACGGGAAAAATTCGGAAATGTATGGCCTGTATGGGTGGATGCCTGAACCCTGAGATTCACAAATTCAATTTCGGCTCGCCTCCTTCACCTTCGAAACAGCTCTCTAAGAACCTTTCCGTATGCCTGCCGCATGGCTCACTCTGTTAGTCGTTGGTTGGGCTCCAGCCAGAGGCTAAGTATGGTACTTACAATTAGTCGGTCCGCAGGATCGCACTCTGACTGACTGAGCCTTCTCTGTCAAGTATTAACTCGCAGAAACTAAGTTCATCCCAAAAGGGAAGTGCCCTGACCAGAACTTCCTGGGACATGTCCAAGGCCCCTGAAAAGTTCTGAGCTGTCGTCTCTGTTGTTATGCCGTTTGAACAAGCCGGACATAGTGGGGTGACCACCAATCATTTTTGAGCAATGCCATACTTAAGCACCATTAAGTAATTATATAATAATGGCAACACAAACCGTGGGTATTGATTTGTTATGAGAGCCATTTGGGCAGCACCGCGAATCTGCTCATGGGCGAATAATTTAATTTTCAGGAAAAAAAAAACTGTTGAAAAAACCTGTCGTCTCAATTATGTTGGGATGGTGTGTGCAAACAAAATGGCCATCAAGGGATGATACGCAAACAGTTGAATTTACATCATGGGATCGTTAATTATATTCATTGAGTATAATTCCCTGCGGACGAATGGCTCGCAACATAATATTGCTATGAACATTTCTACATTTTTTTCCCGTTTCATAGCCTCTCTTTATCTAGTTAAAGGTCGCGCAGCACTCATTGCATTTGTGAGGCTCAAATTGCTTGTTCTCTCTTCCTCACAGTGACACTGCTGACACTCCAGCTCCAGCCCCCACTTCCCCATCTCATCCGTCATCTACGGGGTGCTAGTGTTTTCTAAGCAATGACTAATGACCCCTTCAATGTTGTCATTCCTGTGATTAACTCCAAAAACTAACTTCATCATCTGATTTTGTTTCTTTTCCCTTCCAAGACTTTTTCGTGTTTTCAATTTACTTAAATGTTTACATACCTGAGCAAAAAGTTGTTGAAAATACGAAAACATCAACGGATTGAAATCAGACAAACAGGCTAGCGCTGCATCATTGCCCATAGAACCGAGTGCTTCTTTCCTGAAAAGATTAGAATGGGAGATCGAACTCGTTCCATTGAGCAGCAGCTCTACTCAGCTCCTTATCCTGCAGGCGTCATCCCCTCAGAAGTTCTAACACAACTCTGTCTACATCTTCCTTTAGTAGTAGTTTCTCTTGTTGAAAAAAAAAATCAGTAGTAGTTTCATTCGTTGAAAAAAAATCCGAAGGGCCTCAGCTGCGAGCTGATAACAGGGCAAGCTTTACCACAGTCATGGCGCATTCTCGACGTCTGAAGCTCAATAAGGTACATTCAGGGGTGCTGTTTCGGCCTGTACTTTCGGCAATTAGGGGTTCGGGGGGAGAGGGGAGCTGCAGACCGATCTTACTTCCTGACTTTTTACTCGAAGCTGCAGACCGATCTACTTTTTGCTCGGGATGAATACAAAAGTCAGACTTGTTGAACGGGAGGGAACGGGAAGTTTACATAAGCCTTGTGGTAAAAGTAGTTTTAAGACGGTGTTGATGTGTGGAATGGGGAACATACGTAAGGCTGCGTGTTTTTGAACGGGGATTAAAACTAGCCTCTAGGCATGACTTTATATGTAGAGCGTAACGTGGTGAATAACTCACAACACAATCATGCTCCCCTAAATTCGTCGTGGGCGTCACGTTAATAACAGGGTTCCCCAATGATTTCTCAGACTCATTCTCGCCCTATCACATCGGTTTTTCGCTCTCCCACATCCAACACCAGGACTCGATCTCGGGCTTACTCACTAGGACTCGAGCTCGGGCTCGGTCTTCCCACGTGCTACCGACTAATCGCTCTTTATTCACCGTTAACTGGGCTGAGTGCGGCTCATTAGAATCAATCGCCTCATCATTTATGCGGAGTAGGAAGTCTTACCTGCACTAACTTGATGTCTGATTACTAGTAACTCGTTTAACAATGTATAAAACCTACTTTTCTTTGATCATCGGTACCAGTAGCAAGCTGAATGTGTCATGTGTATAGGCATAAAGTGATAGGCGACGATCTGAATCCAGGTGGACATCCTTCTTCTTCATACCCTCAATACCAAGTGCTTCCAGATTACACTTGATGAGGTATTCGTTTGTAACAGCTCCATGTGAAAGCTAAACAGCATGAACATGGTGGCTATAAAGTACATTATGTAAACAATGCCCTGTCATTACAAGTAATAGCAGAGCTTAAACGTACAACATCATCTTTCCGGAGTAAATCCAAGTAAACACGTCGTGAAGTTAGTTTTTTGTGTGGTCGTGACAGTGCAATTCGTCGTTTCAAATCTTCATCTTGTTCGATTTTTTGTTCATACGTGTCCACCAACAACATACGTCCAGGTTTTAGACGATCCTGAAAATTAGGGAATATTTTTAGGCATTTAGGCCTGTACATTAAAATATGATTTAGTATCTCTGATGCCACGTTTGTTCAAAGCAATCACAGATGACGCTATGTACTGCATTTGTAACATCTGATTAATGACCTGAGGGCTGGCCCCCACACAAAGGACGAGATGGGGGCGGTGTCACCAGAAGTTCTTTCGTTATTCTATCATCTGCGTCTGCGGTGTGCAGTTCCCCTTAAGAAGTAGGGGAGGCGTCCCTAGTCATCATCACTTCCTCTTCTTCAAAGGTTTGGGGGTGTTCGCGCGGTTCCGGGAAAGCTTGGTGCTTCCTTGTCGGAAGTCTTCACCTGCCCCATCCTGCTCCTGCTACCAGCCTCATCCAGCCTTAGTATAGGGTGGTCAGAGGCCAGAGAGAGGACATCAGGGTTCTTCGCTTGACGAATCTTCCACGACCGCCCCGATTCGCATCAACGATGAGCTTGGTCTCGTCGTAGAAATACGACACCAACCTCGATAACGAGTAGTATGGCACTCACATGCTATATGTTCAACCTGATTCCTCTTACTCCTCAGGAAACATTACAATCTCTGATCTGCTTAGACTTTTCTGATCTACTTAGTCGCATCTCATATGGCGCTATATCATATCGGTTTCGATTTCCCCATCAAATCTCATATTTCAGGTATAATGATCAGCAAGTCTCTGATTATCGTTGTTGTCCTGACTGTGTTGTGCCTACTTGTAAGTAATTCACAGCACAATTGACAAACTTGAACTACTGGTTGAGTGACTACTTTTAGGCGTCTGCAGTATCACCACAGGCAGAAGCAATGATGGAGAGTCACCAAGGCTTTAAACGATTTCGTGGAGAGCCAATCCGATTTGGCAAGCGTGTACCACGCGAACCTATTCGGTTAGTTTAGATCATTTTTATGATCTGATCATGATCTGGACCCTTATTTGGACCCAGACACAAACCCATAACCCATCTTAAACCTCTAAACTTATAGATTCGGCAAACGAGGTCCAATGTTCGAGCCATATTTCGACTACTAGGCAAGAACGTGTATCATCCACACCACCATCTTCATCTTCATCATCATCAATTCTCATCATCATTCTCCTTTACTTCACAACACATCTCACAAAAACTCTCAGAGCAGAGTACATGGCGCGAGGAAGTTCCACCACATTCGACTTGCTTAATACAACAATTTTTATGAGCATTTCTAGAATGCTACTACAGAAGAAGAACCAGTTAGTCGTTATATCCCCATGATGAACTACATTGCGCTACTCTATTTATGTGCTTTTGTAACAGTTAATAAACAATGATCGTGATCAGTGATTATTGTGAATTACACCCGAAAAGTATCATCTTTTACACAATCTGTGGGAATGTAAGTTCTGCACGGGAGCTACCTAGGTTATTTACATATTTAATGAAAATGGAGGATATGCTCTTTGAAAGGATAGAAACCTAACTTGACAACATACTCTTTAGTTAATGAAATTTACTTAGTAATGAATTCTTGGAGCTGCCTTTATGCAACCAAGAAACAATTCCAGGAATTTTTCGAAGTCTTGAGAATTTGATGGGAATCGATCGGTTCATTTCTCGGAATTCTTGGTAAAAACGACCATATCTTAGACGAAAAACAATAAGTTTGAATACTATCATATACCGTAGTTTCCAGAGAATATATTCTACATCGGACCTATTGCGACATTTTTTTTTTGAAAAACAAAAAAAAATTGGGGCTGAATATATAGGACCCCTACAAAGTTACTACTAGTACGACTCAAGTGTTTTTGAAGAGTATTGGACCAAGCTCAAATCTAGTCGAAACCTCCCACTTACAACATGACGTCCTTTTTACTAGTTTATTCAATACTAGTTTTCGATACGTCAGAGAAAAAAAAAACGTTTGAATTATTTCACGTACGGAATGATAAGTGCTCCTGTCGTATTCAGATGTTGTACTTTAGTATTTTGCGAAGTTGTTAGGTGAGGGAACAAATTTTTCGCTAATGACTGGTACTTTCCTGTTGTGATTAAATGATAATTAGCTCGGGGCAAGAAATCTCATCACTATATCAAAATCCTTACTGTCACTACAGTAATCCAAATTCCTGTCAGGAACAAACAGAAAAAAAACTGGGATTTCAGCAGTTTTTTAGATTCCTATTTAATCTTAGCAATCAATCTTAAAATTAAATGAGATGTGGAGTCGCTGTCTTCACACATTACAACATCTTACATACTTTTATCATATATTATATTATATTATATTATATTACCGTATCACTCTTTCTGACTAGTAGTAACTTGTTTTTCAGTATCTTTGTACGGAAAAGTTAGGAGCTATGGAGCTTGGTAAAGCGCATTCATAATATTTTTTGTTGTCATTGACGTCCTGCCTATAAGCCAAGATCATTGAACTCCAAAGCTTACGCCAAGTCTCAAGCAATTTCCGGTTGCACCATTGAACCGCTTTCAAGCTCCCATTACTAAACAAATAGGTGAAAATTTTTCCATTTTCCCGGGCATTCCCCAAATTCCAGCAGGGTTTGCGGAGTTGTTTGACTGGTTACCATTTGATTGTCCGGATGCAAAATCTACAGCTGAATTATGACGTAGCACTTAATTGCGCGGTCCTTTCGGAAAAATTAAAATTCAAAAAGTTCAGGAGTACTTGTTACCAGACAGTTGAGTTAAAGCCGGCTTCATGAAAAAATAAGTGCTGACAGCTGAAGAAATCCTAGGTTCAAAATGAAAAGCAAAGTGCGCATTGTATGGTGATTACTGTATTGAAGGAGATCATCAAATATCTTACCATACCATTCGAGAACTTTTTCTACGATTCTTCACGAAAGTCCATAATCTATGTGTTCATTTTTAAAAAATAAAACGAAGCTCACTTTCATGTATTACAGGCTCAACATAGAATAACACTGAGAACATGTAAAATCGGGTACGGATAATAACAATAATATTAGTAAGTTGTAGTGATAAATAGCTATAATTGCTGCTACTATTGCATAGATGGCGTCACTTAACAGTAACATACAGTAATATTAGGCGTGATTCTTGAAATCCAACGATTCCCTACCCAAAACACAAGAAATATCAGGTTTTTTCACCACTGAGGTGCCTTCAGAATTGAAATTACAGCCCCCTTACTGTTCCAATCTGTGGTTTCTTTACGCTTCCTTCAGGGTTTTCCACACATCACTTCATCCATTCCAATATTACCTTATAATTACTGCTGAGGTTCTTTCAGTTCTCCTTTTTTGCGTTAGCGGTGTACCTCTTCGAAGAACTCTCATTAAAATTAGAATAAGAAGTTTAAAGTTCATATAATCCAATTAAACCTTTCAAAAGAGCACTGAAAGGAGAGTGAGCGCATCTTTGTGCAGAAACACGGTCAGTACAATCTAATTTGTTTCCTTTAGGAAGTTTCCAATAAGGTTCATTGTTAGTGCTGTTCGGCAGTCTACCCCTGATTAGGGTTGGGTGATGTTGGTAGAAAAGGAAAGAACCAGCCCGGTACAGATCGATGACTGCTAACGTCAGCTAACTTTTACGGCTGCCTCCAAATACACTGATTTCTTGCGAGTTGAGCTGAACCCAGTCAAAATTTCCATTTCCAATAAAATTTTCCATAGTATAAAATAACTAGTGGTATTTTGACCAAAGAAACAGGAAAGAACCTTTCACTTTCATCTGATTCAGTGCTATTGAACTCCAACGAGCAGGGTCAGGACCCCAGCTCGAGCGACAATTATCCCCTCGAGTTTTATGATCTAACAAAGCATTCAAACACCCCAATAAAGGATTGATACATGGCGCACTCTATCAGAATTGATTGTTCACGTTGATCTACGCGATCGACGTCTTTGAAGAGACTCCCAAGTAAAGTAAAAAAGGATAGGGACATATAATAATGCAATCATATAATTGTCATAACCCTGAACAGTTATTGTATGATAATGTAATAAATAATGATAATTAGTAATAAAATAGTAGTACAGTATTATATGATGATATGATATTATATCATAATAGAACAACTTGCTTTCATGAAAGTGTACAGAATGACTTAGAACAAATAGCACACAGGTAGTTACAATTATAAGTATTGTACCTTGCGATTGGAGTAGGCTAGTTTTAGAAGCGGAGCTGACTTGTGCATTCAATCCTTTAGGCATGTCTGTTAGTGGGTGGTGGATTGTACTGCTGCTGTACTTCATGTATGTAAATACAACACCCACGCCATGGTTCATGACCTCCCTCTGTGCCCTTCTAATCGTTTGCTCTTAAGTCGTTATAAATTTCTACACATTTCAAAACCCCCTGAGTTGGTCAGAATCTCTTATGACGCTCCGAAATTGGTAGAATGTGCGGTTTAGTCGAAGTACTTAGCAACTCGATGACGGGGGCTTGCTGCCTTAGTTGGGACATGCGAAAAACGTGGCTTACACTTGAACTCTGGTTTTCAAAGCTTTTCACCTCAGACTAATTATGATGATCCTTCGAGAATGTTGGCCGATAAACGATCTGATTTTCATCAAAGAAACGTATCCCAAGGATGAAAAAGGAGCTTTTTTAATTCCCATTGCATCAGGTGATTTTCTTGAGCCCAACGATAGAATACGATTGAAGTGGCATAATTATTTCGAAGGAAAGGTGTGCTTCAGTGCATTCAAATGCAAGATTTCAACGTTTACTTCCTGGTGTACATGGAGTATATATTATAAGTACGCTACTTTACAAGTAGCGTAGTTTGAAAATGTGAAGAATGTCCCCTATTATCAATTTACCCAATATCCCGACCTTATCCTTTACTCCTTGAAGGAACTCGGCGGAACTTCAGGGTTCAAATGAAAAATGAAAAGCGAGTTCCCTCGTTGCTTATGCTATCCCTATTTCGAAAGATGGGCGAATAACGCCCCATTTTTTGAATTTTTTTCCAAACTAAGTGATAACAATGCACAGGCTTAAGATGGGGGCATACTTCATGCTGAGAACAGGACCTCGTTAGATTTGCTGACCATTAGATAGCCTTCAAACTATTTTTGTATCGTTACCTACTAGTTTCTAAACAACCCATACTGGACAGGCGTGCGTGCACCCTGCTTAAATCTACAAAAACCATGTTTTACGCCAGAACTCGATACATGTAGCTTCAGAAATGGCGTAGTTATGCCGTGTTTTACTGTGTGGCCATTTTGAACTAGACAGGGGTAGACGTCCAATGTGACAAATGACAAATGAGTACCAGTAATGTTAGCAATTCTCCAAATGGGATGGGATAACACGTCAACCCGTAAATCAGTGAACAAAATTTCCACAAGGATCGTCTTTTACGCAATGTTCTTTGAGAAAAGGTTTACCTCATACCATTCTCGACTAAGATAAATATGTTCAGGTAAAATTTATTCTTAGGCAGAGTTGGTAACCAATAATGTGAGAAATACTCGAGATGGATCGGTACGAGAAGATTCATTTTGTAGGCGGATGTGGTATTTTTCAAAGTAACTCGTTATCACACGCATGGTCAGAGGATCGAATCACTGACTGGTATCCTTCTAAGCCGATCAAGCCTTTCAATTTTTCAAGTTAGACCAGTTTGTACCAAACTCGTATAGGAGCCATCTCAGGACATTGTACAAGCCAAATACGCGCTCAAAACTCCTCCATATTCTGAATGAGAGTCAGATGGGGCCGCATTCCTAAACGGGTTTGACCAACGCCCGAAGCTTTATCCTTCCATAATGTAGGAATTAACTTCACTGAGAACAGTAATATTGAATGCCCCACCCATTGAAATGGTTAAACTAGAGTTTTGGCTTATGATGCCAATGGATCAAATCTAAGCTCAGGCTAATCGAGTCTCCTTTTCCTACGCATTTCCTAGTTGTGGTGGGAGCGACTTGAAGCGGAAAAGTCTGAAATGGCACCAGGCGTGATCGTGGGCGGTGTGACCCATGACAAGACAATGAGTGACATAATATGGCAGTAATTTACTATCATTTTCTTGTGATAGGCCAAGCGAAAACACCCAAATGGACAAAAGCATGTAACACAGGGAATGACAAATATCGAAACCACCGAGATTTTTTACCAAGCGGTCAGGTTCTGAGGAATCATTTTAATAGTAAATAGTAATAACTGTAATAATAATAATATAGTCATAAGCATAATACCAGTAAAATTTAGTTTTGTCATGCTGCTTAGTCCAACAGTTGGAATAATTATAACCAAAAAGAGTCGGTGGAATAATCCAAGTGCGCTCTAATACATGTATGGTTATGGGATCGAATCCGGGCTAAGGTCTGCTCGAACTGAGCTTTTCTTCTCCCGGGCCGGTTAACTAGTACCAGGCTCGTTTGGAAGGGGAACACTGACTCCAACATAGGGCAGTAATAACGGTAGCTAGTGATAATGATGTCGGCTGCCATTCAGAATTCATTGCATAGGCCAAAAGCGGACTCAATCGGCAATACGATTTACGAAATAGAGTCAAATGCACGGGGCATCCCCAAACAAAATCGATCATCGCCAAAAGATTTTTCTTTTGAAACTAAATTTATCAAACAAATCGATTTCTGGAAACTTTGCTGACCACCTATTATCCTCTGTAAAAGTCTTCATTTTCTGAAAAACTTATGATTCCCACGGGTAAACCCTGTGTACAGTCGCCACTGCCCAAACGGGAAAAGCTCAAAGTTATATTTAGTAAGGGGTGCAATTCAATGAAATTAATGGATCAGTAACAGATCCTGTGAATTCACAGTAAAAAAGTAAAATGTAATAATGTAATGGGATAATATGATATTCTATGCTTTAATTCATTAGTGCCCAGCTCTTTCTCTTACCAACCCTTTTCCGCTTTTCAGCTTCAACTTTGATGAAATTCAAGGATACCCAAAAAGCCTAATAAAGTTGGGAAATAATGGGGAAAGGAGATCAAACAGATCAGGAAATCTACGATGACTTACGGGAATCCGGAAAAAGTAATCGAGTAAGTCACTCCGCAGCTACGAGTAAAAGCCTCGATTGTTCCATTGCATCCGTACCTGTGCCACACCTGGATACTTATGAAACGGGAAACTTTACCTTTATTACTCTATGTTCCAAGGCCATTGAAGAATACGGATAGTGAAGCGCACTGCTGGGATCGGCCTTTCAAGGATACGCCACGCACCCGACTCCTTACGAAGATCGCACGGGGATTTATAGACGTTTGGAATTTTCACAATGTACTGAAGAATCAACCGAAATTTCAAATACATGGGCAACACACAAAAAAAACTTTGTAATGCTAACTTTTTAATACCGCAAGAACAATAGTAGTAAGCATAGCTTGGACCCATCTGTCTTCTGAAGGGAGACGGGCGTTAGGAACGATTTTGGGTAATCGATTTGCCGCACGCGGCTGTCGCGAACCACTCATTCGCCGTTATCACAGCTCTAGCTTTCTTCATACAGCTCAATCGATATGCGATCATTATTTTATGCATAATTCTACAATTAGTACTTTTGTTCTTGTATTTCTTACCTACTGCTGCATCCTGCTACATTCCTTCGCGCGCCCCCCTCTCACCGCGACGCGACCATTTCGTTCCTAACGCACCACACCCGTCTTCTGAACATCCCGTTTTGACTGCTCAATTCATTCTTCCCCCGTACTCAACAAAAACAATCTTCAAATCATAACGACTTCAGCTCCGATTTTTATTGTAAATGCTTTCGATTACTATCCCAAACCTTTTCTCTCCACATATATTCTGGATAGTACAAATGTTTTGTCAAAAGGATACTCTAGCTTCCGGAATGGACCTTTAACACGAGCTAAGGACCATATAACAGAAATTGTCCAGGAATTATGCAGGGAGCGGTTCCCGATATCATAGCCTTCGATGGGTGGCCATCAAGCGTTCCTCACCTGTATCCTATGGATTTTTTGTCTGGTCAAAAAAACATGAGCTAAATCTCAAAGGAACCTGGATGGTCTCGAAAAACGCATCGCAAAAAGCCAGGAGACAACTCAACGCATCTCACCTGCGGGCAACCTTGAACGTCTTCCTTCCTCGTCTTCGGGCTTGTGTGAGAAGGCGACAAATTTCAATTTTAGAAATCTCGCATAATAAGAAATTGGTGACAAACAATTTTTTTAAGTTGATTAGTTTTTCTAGCTTAATGTTCGTATTTGCCGTCTTTGTCATCACAATTTTGGCCCATCCTGTAGAAGACCCCGTCTACCATGACCATGAGACCATGTTTGCACCTTGAAAATCCCTTCCCTCAAGTGAATTCAGGCTTGAAGGAGAAGCGCATTGAAGTATACGTTGGAGTCTCATGGACGCTGAGAAGGGAACACCACCAAATTACAAACAAGAAGCTGATGGGTTACAGGGCTCGAGCGATCTATGCGACTTCTCAGCTCCAAGCAACTGAGGAGTATGAACGGGACATCATCACAATCAACTAAGCCGTATAGCGCTGGATAGAAGGAGTTAAAACAACCCGATCAAAAAAGGTTTGGGAAAAAGACTACGTTTAGGTAAGTCATGAGAAGTTCCCGTGGATTTATGATGAAGAGACGCTTTATGATTCACATTCCACAAAACATCTGACGTAGAACAGTTACTTCACCTCGCTTTCCAAGACGAATTATTCAAGCGTGAAATACTTCACAGAGAGGATGTTTGAGGGCGTTTTGCTGACGCGGTTTACCATTGAACCGTCGAAGTGTAACATATCCCTCATTAGGCTCTTCGATCCCATAACTAGGTGACTTTTGTACTCGAAAAACGGTGCGGTATAGAGCCCTGTCCTTAAATCTCATTACCCGAATTATGCCCTTTGACGAGATCAGACTGTCCTTCACAGCGCGAACAAGGTAGTCAAATTCCTTGGTGAAGGAAGTGCTTGATTTTTTGACTGGGAGCATAGCTCAAAACCTTTTCCAAAGTAGAGCAGCTAAATAGCTTGTAGATACGAAGCACGCGATGGTCCGCAACCCTGAAGCAGTCCAATATCTGAGCAACAGGGTGTCCAACAGCTCCAGAAACTCCAACACAGTCTTAGCACATTACCTCAGCGAACCAACTATCAAAAGGTTAAAAAAGGACAAAATTCAACGAAATGGCGTAATCGTTGACTATTGGGACGGCTACCGTACTCTCTAATTTCACGAATTTCGTTTGATATATCGTGTTTCCCTTTCTGTTGTACCCGTTGTACTTCCTGTGATAAAAATTGATAAAATAAGCTCATTAAAAGCTATGGTAACTTTTTTTTGTACAGGCCTCGGTCTCAATCAGTCACGTATTCAAATGCTTCAATAATTTTGAATAGGATATAAATGTAAGAGGCATGCGAGGTGGATCACATGCCTCACACGCATTTATGTCCTTCAGTGCTTTCATTCTTTCTGATAGGATGCGGTGGATGAAGGCTCGTCTATTCCTTTCTTTTCACTTCTTTCTTTCCATTCTGATACTCTTAATCAGATATTTGAAACTTTTCCTTATATACATAAGCATTTTGAGCGGAGGTGGTGTAATGGCATATGACGGGAGATCACACAAGCACGGCCCGATGATCGATTCCCGGCGTGGTACTCGCCCAGTACAACTAAGCCTTCCTTCTTTCCATACTATTTGGTGAAAATATTTGGCAAAAAACTCGCCCGATAGGATCAAGTCACTGTACATCAACTGGTCCCCGGCAACCCACTCTCTCTGCCACATAGGCAATCAGCCACCACTACGATTCTAAGGGGATATCAAATGTGTGGCGCATCCCGACACGTCATAGGCCAATCCCGAAGGATTGATCAACGTCCTAGGCTTCATCCCTTTATATGGTGCCTTCACGTACTGTAAATAATCAAAGAGCTAATGGTTTATGACCACCTACACTTTTTGCTAAGGATTAATACAGTAGCCAACTTTGTAATCTAATTTTACGTACTTTTTATTAGCTTGGTAAAAAGTTTCACGACAAAAAAGAAAGTCATTTCGGGTTCGTTTATAGAATTCTCCGAGTCAATCAAATATTAGAAATGAAATCAACGGAGATATCAGCAGTTTTCTCTCTCTTCCAAACAAATCTTTGATGCTTCTTGTTCAGAAGTCAGGCTACGGAGCTCTAAGCAGTCATTGACCCCCATTTTTACACCATTATAGGCCACAAACTTTTTTCATCAAGGTGATGCTTGAGAAGGCGGTGCACATGATTATCAATGAGTATCTAAAAGTATCAAAAAGTATCGTAATCCCGGAAGTACGACCGATGAACAACCTGGAACAAAGGGAGGCCGAAGTTTCGATGTGTGTTGTCGCTTAGTAAGAGACTGGTAAGGTATTAGGCGACTCCTTCTAACTGCGTTAGCCATGCTAGGGTTCATAGGGATAGGCCATAGCTGTAACTACCTATTCTGTGTTCAGCAACTTATTGTGGATAGGTCTCTTCATGCCCCACAAAACTATGAGACGAAGTTTGCGTTACTTCGAAGACTACTATTATATCTCCTGCGGAGGAGCAGTTCAACCGCTTGTTACCCGTTGAAGTGATCGGTGTTCCAGGGAATAGGTAGCTGGCAATTTCAGCTGCTACACTTGCATTTCTCCCTTGACGAGCTTAGTAGAAAGTGATGGTATGAATCTGGATTTTCCCAATCATTGGTGGTAAAGTTGCGAAAGCTGCATGTGCACGCCCTTGTTTGCTCAGGAGTTGATTGCCCTGGAAACGTTCTAGAAGGTAATCATCCTTGCCATCGTCTCCACATTACTTATACAAAAATTTTAACGCTTTGAATATCTTGCCGAAAAGCTTTCTTGCGAACGAATGGAGGCTGTGAATGAGAATTATCGAAAATTATTACATCGCTTATAATAAATTTACAGGTTTCAATTGTAATGTAAAAAACCATATGCAAAATCGATCAAGAGCACTAGACTTGACATTGTTTTAGTTCTATACTACCAAGTATTTACTTTGGCAAGTACGTTACTTCCTACACGCCTGCCAAAGTTTCCAAGATTCCCAAGTAAGTCTAGTGACCCGTACTCACGTCCCCTGTACTCTCAAATAGTTTTACTTGATATTACAATATCTTATTCATCATATAAATACAATATCCCTAATTTTCGAGTTTTTTTTTGTTTTTTTGGGTGAACTTGGAAGGCCAAATCTGAGAGTCTGAGAATCTCAGTCACGTATAAGTTTGTTTTTTGCTTGCAACTTCTAATAGGTTCGCAAACCAAAGTTCCCTCAAAAGTTCAAAATAAGGACCTGCTCTGGATCGATCATTGCAGGTGAATTTGTTCCCATGCAGTCTCCTTCCCTTTATATCAGAATAGAACTGAATGCAGAGTTCGAGCAAGGTTTTTTTGGACCAAATTAGCTTCGTAGAGAGTATTGAATAGGTTTTTTTTTCGACCTATGAAACCCCACATACTCATTGATGAATTTGACAAAAAAACTATGTCCCCACCCTCGACTCCTGCCTCCTGCCTGCTCATATAGGAATTTTCAAGCACATGCTTCATTTGAGTTAATTTCCGTGCTTCCGTGAAAATTTAATCTCAAAAAAGGTTCGCAGTCTTGTGAAGTCAAAAACCATTCACCTAACCCCGATAATGCTGATTTTGTGTCCAAGATACGCCACGCATCTGAATCAATTGAAACTCGTTCAGTTGTTGATAGGCGATTGTCCCTAGGTAGAACCTAACCCGGAAATTGAGAGACTTTGTCAACATCTCTATTCTCCCCGGGGCAGATTCAATGAACCATTCTCTGACGGGAATGAAACTCTCGCGGTCTAGTGAATTTGACCACGAAAAACCCATAACAAACAACTTCAACACATCCGATACCCTGCTGGGATTCGGTCCCAGTATCTTCCGGAATCATAGGAATTACCCATGCAAACCCTCCAACTCCTCCTCATTTATTATGATAAAGCGATTAGGTGGGAGAGATCCCCATGGAAGTCTATGTGTGGGATGTATGTCATCATAGCCAGTCACATTTCTGGCTGCTCTTTTCGATTGCTGCTTGCACGTAAAGACCAATAGTCACGTCCTCATATATTGGCTTCGCTTTATAGCCCATTAACAAACATGTCACACACAGCCTTTTGACCATGGTGGAAATGGCACCATCCGATTATATCCACCAAAAAGGCCAACTTGTGGCACCACACATGGGGTTTATATTAGAGAGAGAGAGAGAAGTGGAGTTCCAAGTGAAATTGCTCTCTATCCAAAATGCAAGCAGCACACATGGTGGAACACATTGAAGTGAAACGGGGGTAATTGTTTACTTCGTTTTCACCCTTACACCGGATATTTGTTCACTACTATTTCCCTATGTGGGAGGAAAACGCCAGACGTCAAAAAGAGTGCTCTATTCTCACTTTCTTCCCACCAGATACCCTCCTGCTTGCTAAGTATTGTTCTATTAGAATCTGTTTGTTTTCCATTAAAAGCTGATGTTTGCCTTTGATTACACGCCTAATCGTAAACATTCTTCATCTCATCTCTGCTCTCTACAAATTCAATTTCCATTTGGATTTCTCTTTCAACCTTCAAGCGGCCGGCTTCCAGAGGATGTCTCAGTTTTACTTTCTAGTATTGCTCATAACTAAAATTCTTCTCTGGTTTTATTTTAAATTACAGAAGTGATAAATAAATATTGAATTCAGCTTTGGTAAAGAAGATTTTCTACAGTTTACTGCCAAGTAAGGGAGGATACGGTAACATGCAAAAGCTCAAAATGTGAACCATGAAGGCAATTTTTGCAGTATTTATTGCAACTAGTTGGACTATGCTCCGAAAACTCAAATCTCTTTTCTAATAGGCTATAAAATAAACGGAAATATCTGAAAAAAAGAAAATCTCATTTTGTCTTCCTAGAAGCCACTATTAAATTCCCAATAATTCAAAAAATCAATACGGCGTCGAAATTCCTAATCCTGCTCCAAACGCGATGCCCAGTGCAGAAGTTGATATTAACGAATTTGAGTATTTGGTACGAATTTATATTTATTACATTATATTTTTATATTTGTTCACTTATAATATATTGTATTTTATTTATATTATGTTGTATTGTCTCCATAGGAATTTTCATAAATCGACTGAAACTGTCGGCTACCAAGTGATACCGAGTAATCCACGATGCTACGGTGAAGATTACCTGCGTGCCCCAGGGGGGTCAGTAGGGCTGGGGAACATTTGATCAAATATTCACAACTTGTTCTTGCTCCATTCCCCACTTCAAAGAAGGAGAAGCGCGTTAGCCTAATAAAGACTTCAATGAAAAGCTCGTGAAGGTTTATATTACATTATATTACATTACTATTGGATATTACACCATATCACATAGTATCATATCATATCACAACACATCGCAATATATAATATTTCTACAGATCGTTAGCAGACAACTATTTCGGACAAATCTGCTCGTTTGCAGATGGTGAGGGGGAGGGTAGGAATGAACTTTCATTTCATTCTTTAGGCAAAGTCATTTTGAAAGCCCAATTTTCACAATTTTGAAGGTGACCGAACCGAAAAGGACAACTTCCGCCCAAAATTGCCGTTCGTGGAAATAATGGCCTTTAAATGTGCTAGCTGTTCTCCCCTCTCCAATTTCATTTCGCTTACTTGTCCTTGTAAAAGAGTATACTTTCAAGATATCATTAGAGTTACTTTTACAGGTACTGTACAGTCAGTCTGTTGATTTCATCGTCATTTCAAAAAACAAAACATGATTTCATCGCAATGTCTTCTAGTAATCAGTTTCATATTGCTAGTGAATGCTGAAGGTCAGTATTATATAACTCGGTCTACTTTTTAGTAATTGATTTTGGGTAAAAAAAATAAAGATTGAGATTAAGCAGCGGCTGGGGAGCGCTAATTACACTTGAAATCGTTCCAATCCAGTGATGTCTCACATCCTTACAGGACAACAGTATCTGACTTAGCTCTGACCCCAAAGGTCAACTAGCTTTCATAAACTAGTACATGATCAAGTACATACTCGCGCAGAACGAGGAAGTTTGAGTAAATAGGTTTCCCTTCTGTGTGTGTGAACTTACTACTTGAACCTTGGGATTTCGTCCTTTCATTCACGTCCCTAGAAAGTTCCTCCCAGGTGTAAATTCTAAGCCGATCCGTAAGCCTGGTGTTCTAACTCTGACCATTTCTACCAACCCTTCTCAAAATCGATATTTTAACAAGTTCTTTCTGTACTTACAGAACGAGCATTACTCTTTACTGGGGGACGGAACATTCACCCAGAACTGGATGGACGCGGCAGATGGCGCGGCGAGATTCGCGACGTTTAGGACGATTTTGGCACCTATCATTGAGGGGCAAACTTTCAGTAGAGTACATAAGTATGGTCAGATGATCGTACTGATCGACTCTACATCAAAATTGGGCCCCAATTACAGGCACTGAAGTCGGTTGAATCGCCGCGATTTCCGCCGCGCGATTAGCCGCGTTCATTCAGTTCTGGGTGAATGTACCCATACCCCTCTTTACTAACTGTCGGAGGGTTCAGGAAAGTAGGATGTGATACAAAGTGATTCCAAGCCAATTTAGAGCTTGATGCTTCGAGTACAAGTACAAATTGAAATTCACATGTTTATATTAAAGTTCCATCATGGCCATCTGGGAGGACGCGAATCGACAAACGATTCAGTACCAACAACCTGTTCGCAAATGCACAATGGCATCTTGCCAGCGATTTCGATGACACCCATCCCCTTCATCCAGACTTGCGTCACTTTGGTGAGTTTTCAAACATTTTGCAAAAAAGATTTATGAAAAATATCAAATCGGCTTCTAGAAGGTAAACTTCGGTGAGTTCTCGAAGATTTGCAAGAAAAAATGTTAAAAAAAAAAGATATCAAACATTTTGAAAGGTAGACCTATTTTCTTAGGACAGCCAGTTCAATTGGGTTTTGGTAAGAGAAGTACCTACTTCCAAATACCTATTAACTTGTTTCATTACTAGACTAAAATGTAGCACCAACCGTAAATTCAGAATGATATCCACATTTTTTTGAACCAGTTTCTCCCACATGGGTGAATTGTAGAATTTTATATTCTCTATAAGCGGTCAGTAGTGAGGTAGTGGTACGTCAGTTTCATTTTTTTCGATAGATTCTTCCAAAAGGGAATTTTTACTTTTGAGAAGTTCTGCTAGATACGTGAACAGTTGGTTCCAAAACGATTTCCATATACTGTAGGTAACTGTAGACCTCTGCGTACTGTAGGTAAGTGGAGAAAATGTGAATGCATATGAATTACGGGGAAACATCACAAAGGGTTTTTTTTTGAGCCATTGACATGCTTGTTCATTGTCATGGGTTACTATATATGTAACAAGTACTTTTCATGTTTCTGAACGTTTCTATGTTTAGGATGGTTCATGTCAAAGAATACTTTTTCATTGGGCTGGCGGTAAAGTACGAATGCCATACATTGCTATGAAAAACGTCTCTTTCCCATTCATTAGGATTTTAATGAAGAATAAAGACGGGCAAAAGTCACAAAAAAAGATGTATTACTTTGGTCGATTCGCAGTTTTGCATGGTTGTTTGGAAAAATGAAACAAGAAATAAGCACTATTCAAGTATTCCCCGTTTCCGGCTCTAAGAATGTAAATGGCTCTGAAACTTAACTGCACTTTCCAGAAAAAATTCCGTCAGTGTTCAGAGTTCGTATAGGAGAAATTTGCAACAATTTTGTCTAACAGGCCCTTACCCTTACCTCTTTGAAACGGAAAAACGAAACGTTCTGGGGAATTCTCGACAAGACTGACTTTCTTTCCAGAAATCTCAGGAAAACTTGGCTCGAAATTCAACTTCAATCTCAAAAAAAAAATCACAACTTCACCCGTAGCCTGCAGAGAAAAAAGCCGTAAAAATTTCTTTTGCCTACCCTCCCTTCTTTTGGATACAAAGACGTAAATGTTTTGAAAATTTGTAGACAAAAATGATCCCAATTCCAACAACAGGCTATTGTATAATGTGATTATTAGCTCAAATAATTCCGTGATTACGAAATGATACCAAATGTATGGCGCGTCCCAAAAATCTATCGAAATCATCTTTTTTTGCATTTTATGATTTACTAACATAGGGAAATACATACTGCTCTACTCAGTATCTGAACAAGAAGGATTTTTCAAGACCTTTCAAGAGAGCTCTGAATCCGATGGCTGGCAAATAAGGTTTTTAATATACTGCTTAAATTATCGAATTCGATTAGAATTTTTAGGAATATATATTGAAAATTAAAAATAATTAACCAACTAAGGGTGACTGACAGAGTAAATCAACAGAAGTCACTTTTACAGCTTTAGAGTACGAGTTTTCATGATAACTGATGAAAAAGCTCATTTCATATTTACATAATCAATTTTTGGAAAACCCCATTTGGTATTTACATAATCATTTTTCTATGTTTAGTCAAATTTAAAAAGAAATACTGTAAACAAGTTACTGTAGAAGAATCCAAGGGATTTATTCGATTCTACAGCTTCAATTTCATCTTATTACAGGTACACTTGGGCAAACACGAGCTATGTTAAGCGAAGGTAAGGACCTTGAAGCTCTGCACACGGATTGGGGGCAGAGCCTGGAAGAACTGTTGATTCATACTTTACTAGTTTACATTTTTCAGGACCACTTGGTACTTTTCGTTTCGGGAAACGCAATGGTGGACGATCTACAAGCGAAACCCTCTATCTTAACGATCAATTCAACTAAACAACTACAATGTTCATGATGACAATGATCTCCATGATGAATTTCAACGATTGAAGCACCACTTTTCATTTCTAACAGTTATAAATACTTAATCGTTAGAATTGTTTACTGTAGCTATATTCCTCGCAGGACCCTTCTGTTACGGTATCGCGACGGGATTTTTGGTTCGTACCCCTTTAAGTTCATGAAAGTTCAAAAAACCCCCCTTCAGAGGAATGCGTCCATCAGTTGGTGGACATTTCTGGGGTGCAGGATTGATGGCAATGGCTATCCTTGTCGACGACTACCGTTCGCAGAACGGAAAGCAATTTTAATCTGGCCACTTGCCCTTGAGAAAAACGGCCCCGGAAAACCGAGGACAATAGCAGTCTGTGGGTGCGCTCTAGAGGGGACAATGATGAATGCACACAGCGCTCATTTCATCTTGAACCTTCTTGATTGCATACTTACCCACAGCAATTTGGTCCTGCACCAAATAAAACGTCACCAGCAGCTTTTTTCCCCCAGAATGAACACCAGCAATAACTTTCAGTACTGTCTAGTAACCTTCCTCCTCTAATATGTTCTAATTCAGTAAATTACGACTACTGGGTTACCACATTTGAAAATATTCAACTGGGGACCAGTTTGGCGCTACTTAGACAAGAACTCCATAGGAAAGCAGTAACCAGTTGCAAACATGGAAAGCAGCTCCATGGTCACGTTCATTAGGTCGAGTTAAACAGGAAATATTCTTCGCTTTGAAGCCCTTACCCAGGTGAACAGTCATTTTAAGGTTTCATCGCTAGAAATTACCAGTAATTATCGACTTGTCTCCAAAAGGGAGTTGTTTGATTCACTGAAATACGTTAAATCATCTGAAAATCTGGGCTGCAAACGGACAGGAAGCATCATTATTCCGCACGGTTTGCCTCATTCTTTTCACTCCTCTTTAGAGCCAAAAAATATAAAAAATAATTGGTTCTTTGTTAATGAACTAATTCCGAGTATCGCCCATGCATTTCACTCCAATTCGGTATCGATGTTGTAGTTGAAAGGTATCCGGTCATGCATTTCCCACCGATTTATATATACTTAAGGTGGAGTGTGGTATATGTTATCCGACCTGGAGAGAGGGAAGGCCTGATAAATTTGGGCTGTACTGACGAATGGAGGAGTTGATCCCAGACCTTTTGCACAACTGCAAAATTAAATGACATTCACTGAATGAAAAAATGAAATGAATCACTATATAAACATCGGGTTAGATTCAATTCACCGCTAACTTAGCCCAATGGCTAACAGAACTTTGACATTTTCAATGCAAAAGCCAACATTGGACAATTTCCTTGTACTTTTCAAAGGAGCCAAAAGTCAATAAAACATTTCCCGAGCAAATTTGAAAGAAGCAAGTGTTGAAGGATATCCGGAAAATGGAATTCCCCACTTCCGGCCAAATTACTCGGCTGCGGTTTCATATCCATAAAACCAAACGATTCAACTGGTGCGCTTCATGCTGGACACAAGTCTAGTTCCATAATAACCGTAATCAAAGTGAAACTCGCCCACATCGCTCGGCAGTTTACAGAAGGGAGGTGATTTGAACCCACTGCCCTACACTACAGAAATTGTCTCTATTTAACTAGTATTTGTTTGAATGGATTACATGTTGAATGGAGTACTACCATAATCCTTCATGTAAACCTGATAGCGCGCAGGACCGCTTTACCTACCGAAAAAGTAGTGGACATTTTCGAAGAGTAGTGCTCTAGCAAGGCAAAAAAGTGCATTTAAAAAATGTATACAACATTTCAAGGCTATTCACAAAATATTTTCTGCTGTACTTTGTGTTATATAGATGAAATCCATTGAAAATTGATTCTGTAGACCAAGACCTAGTGTTTGATTATTCCACAACGAATTAAAGTGAGGTCTATAACAAAAAATGTGTTGTAGTAATATAACAAAAATGAATTAATATAATTAAGATAGGTTGATCGGCTCTGATGAGTTCACCTGGCTCATTAACTCCACTTTCTAGACCTATTTCCATTTCCCATACTATACAGACACCTAGAAAGACTACTATTTCATCGTAACCACAAATCATCTACAGCCCAAAATCACAAAATTTACAACCAGACCCCATTACTTCAGTAATCTATCACTGAAACCATTATGTCTACAACACTGGCTGGATCCATTCACGCCTTTTGGGTGAAAGGGAGGGAAAAATACAACAATACAGCAGCCGTGGTATTGCTCAACTGGTACTTCTTGGGAACGTCACTTGGCCTCGTCATCCTTCAATCGGGATGCCAGCCCTTCAGAACCAACGCTCTTCACCTCCACCCTCTTCACTGTGCTTCTTGATCCCAATTCCGTCCCAAAGTAAATGAATTCCAACCAAAATAGAAAAAACTAAATTAAAGCAGAGTTGACAAGGAATGGTGAATGGGAGGCCTCAAGTGGGTATATCATAGACTGTTCGGGAAGTCATTACCAAAGAAGACAACACCCACCTCTCCTCGACGGAATCTGAGAATTCTTCAATAAAAAATATTACCCAGCTTACAGTCAGCCACCCCACCATCGCACCTTTCAACCAAAAAGTATTATTCTGAAAAAAACAAACAAAAAACAGAGTTACTACTGGTAAATTTCTGATAAATACCAGGATATTTCCAAGGAACTCAAGATGAACATTTCAGGATTTTTTTCAAAAAAAGGCGAAAAGCAAAATTCATCTGCCACTAGTGAATTTTGTATAAATATCAAGAGATATCATGCGGGATCACGAAGTATACTTAGGTATTCTTTGTGGATGTACACAATAAAACTTTCCTCAACATCTAAACACCGTCTGTGGGTACTTCGTTAGTGACCTCATTTTAAAATTAGTGTGTTCCTGTTATTCACCACCACAACCACCACGACCACGATCATAAATAACTGCAGTATAGGGTCCCGTATCCAATCAGAAATAAGTGGTTGGTATCTTGGGATGTAGGCGTGTTTGTTTCACGACGCCTCTAGCGTCATACCCGCCGTCGTCTATGTTTCTTCAGAAACCCTCCGGTGTAGGCTTAATCATTAAATGAATTCATCAATCTCCAGAATTCACAAAGCGGATGAAAAAATCCAACTAGCCACCTTAGTACCTCAATCAACTATCGGGCATACCTTGAATTTTGGTGCATACACTAATTAGAACATTTTAGACATATGCTGAGAATCTGCTAGACCAAAAAAAACCCTGGTTTCAATCTGTTTCCATAGATACTTCGAATATTATGACTTTTGTTCATTTCCTACCTTCCATTTGCAGTTTCTCGCAGTTTCGTGCTCCTCCCGAGATTTCTAACATTATGGTCCCTTAAGTGCTCTGATTTTGGGGGCCACATCTCTAAGACCTACATACAGCTACTCTCGATTATCTTTGAATATTTTTCGTTTCATCAAACTTTCTTGTTACAAACATTTTTGAAAAAATCGCATTACCCGAAGCTGCCGTACTTTTCTACAGCCCACTCACCCATAAGTGAAGTCTAATTACAAGAAACTTCACCAGTAGTAATTAGTTACCAAGTACTAGTAGTAGACTTGACATAAACTTTAAGATGACTTGAGGAAAATCACCTTGTATCCCCTTGAATTTCAAAAAATCCTATCATTACCCATCAGGACCCGATGATTCGCTACTCGTACTCGTTATTACTAACTAGCTACATTACCAAATGGCCAAAGCAGTTCCTCCATCCTTTATGTTACTACAAGATCATAGGTTAATGCTTAAACTTGTGCCACAACCTGTGTCATACCAAGGTTCGATTAGAGCTCGAACTAGGACCCATATTTAATTTTTAGGATATAATAACTTCTGATGGTGCTGGCTTTTGTAATGTAGTGAACGCTAACCAGTTTGGCATCATGGCAGTAGTAACGAGTAATAAAAATAAAAAAATCAAGGTGTTCCTGTCGCCGTTTACTCTGATACTTGGTAAACCAGTACAGAAATTAATCCACCTTATCACAACATTACCTTACACAGCTTGATTAACTCTATTGAGAAGGTATTCCTTACTCGTAACTGCTTTAATATAATAAATCTGTTAATATTGAAGGCAGTAATTCGTCAGGCTTGAACTACAGTTCCTCTTACAAACTACTTATACTGTCGCCTTAACCCTTTGGAATAGTTTCGCTTCGACAGTGCAAGACTGGGGCGGCCAATTCCTACGGTAGCGACTCCAACTATAAATGGGCCCTTCCGGCAGTTAAAAATCGCTTCCGAGCTCGAGCTCTCCTGCAAGTTTAACCACTAAACTGCACTGAAACACAAACTGACACTTCTGCAACCCTCCATTCCACTACCGTATGCTACCTGCCAAGGAGAGTTCAGGTTTCATCAACCATAAAAACAGCTTATTCCCGATTCTGGATCCCAGTCCGACTCATTCCGTCGCTACTTTCCCGATCTGGACATCTGATGATCATTATTTATTTAAAAGGAACACCACATCGCGCTTTCTACTACGCAAATTGTCTCAGTCTATTCCTTCTGAAGCTGTTCCCAGACGGACTCCGCCCCTGTTTCTCATGCTCTCCTCACTCATCCACAGTCTCTTCCTTTCACCCCTATAGAAATCTTCCTTTAAATACTGCCCTCGTCGTGATTTTGAAACCATTTTCGGCTGAAATGTGCTCAAGGTTCCCCACTGCACAGCCAGCACCTTCCCAAAACGTCTCTCCGAATTTCACCAGCCTCATAGACAACTTCCCAACACCATTCACCTCTAACCCCAATACTCAACTTTGGGGAGGAACCGAAAACTCGTACAACCAACAATTTTCCTTCATTTGGTTCCACACAGGCGTTTTGTTTTGGCACCTTCACCAAAACATAGTAAAATAACAAGTAAACGTCCCCACACCCACCCAATCAGCAAAGCCACTTCCGTCACGCACAAATCTCCATTTGATTCGTTTTACTCGACGTAACTTTTCTTTCTGGGTTCCCAACAAAACTAAGCAAACCGAGGCGAGTGCAATCGGATTCGCTCCTTACATTCATTCCCTTTCCACCAAATCTACTTATGGCTATTTGCCCATGAATAGGATTTTCATGGTGGATGCTCTTCAGGAAATTTGATGAGGAAACACTGTCTGGGTGGCTCCTACGTGCATCATCATTATTCCTCACCAGACTTTTCGCATACAATCCAGCCAATCATTCACAGAATACACCCTTCGTAGAGCCTTTCAGCTCAAACTGCTGCTCCAATAACAAAACCACTCATTTTAGGTAGTATGTCATCGACACGCGCTGTTCTGGCTCTCTTCTATATGCTGCTATTCAGCATTGCCATTGTTACATCAGTGCCAAATCGTATTTTCATGCGCTTTGGAAAGCGTAACGTCGATCTAGCAGAATACCGTAACCCTCTACCTGCTGATTACTTTCCAGTTGAACTAATTGGGTAAGTTTCTAAAATGTCTACAAAATAATTTTGAAACTGCAGCATCAATAGATTATATCCCGATCTCGCGCTAAAACTTGCTGGGCACATTCAACACTGCCGTCATCCCCATCACCCCCGTTTAAACTACTCACATAATTCAGTTTGGGCAGGCTAATTACGTTCATAGTCAAACGATTACGGAGCGTTCGTAGCGTAGATCAAAGCCGCTATTGGTTGCTGTTGAAGGTGACCAATCACGAACTCATTAGACACTTATCGAGCTTTTCCCGCCAAAATTTTTTAGCAGCCTCGTTATTCAAATATTGTCAGATTATTCAAATATTGTCAGACTTTTCTATTTTTGTTTGCACTATTTTAAATAGAAAACCAGTAGAACACCAATTATTTCAGAACGTCACGTTTCACAGACGGTGATATGTAGAAGAGGTACTTACGGTCAGAAGACATGATCTGCTTCATCAAAGTGACGACACGGTTGTATTTTTATATGAACGTTTTCTTTGCCGAATAAATCCGTACTACTCTCGTTATACTTGCGAATTTCCTTGGTAACTCGAGTTCGTCAACTCGGATTTCCTGGTCCCAAGGGACTGTCCGTCACGCTTTTTTGCTCTCCTTGTGATTCCGGTGATAGTGGTAATAAAATAGTCATTGATACTTTTTGATAACGCACCTTCTTCACGATGGCCGTCTCATCGTGATCGTTCACACCCACTTCTGATGACAAATACAGATGGTCGTCTGCCGTAAGATAGTAACGAGCTGGACGCAGACCGTTCCGGTCAAGTATAGCACCCACGTAACGACCATCAGAAAATGCCAAAAGGGCTAAAATAACTGGGATTATGGTAAGAAATTGAAACCGCAGTTGTGTGGGTGATGAATTTAGGGAATTTAGAATCATTTGGGAATTTTTTCCCGAAATTCTATCTGGGCATTCAATTTTCTTCAACAGGCCGCAGATGATAAGTGCAGGAAGGGATGGTGTCAAACCGTGAAAATCATCTCGAATCCCCATACTCTTTTCAAATGGTTTTGCGACCGAATTTCGAAGTAGTCCAGGAACTCAGTGAGACAGAGGCTATTATGTCCTATTCAAGCAATCGTTGTGATTTAGCTAAATTAGCTTCCCCAAAACATCACAGTAAAGCCAAAAAATCTTTGATTCTTTGACGAAAACATCACATTTTCTAATATTTCACAAATTACTCTTTACCAAGGAAGGCGAGTTCTCAGTGAAGATGGGAGAAGGGCACCTTTTCACAGGAACAAGTACGTTTTACGACAAAACAATGAAGTTCACTCGCTTGGGACCTACTTTGACGTTTACTTTGACTTTCCGAGTCACATACACTTTCCCATGTAAACATAACCCATTCAGAAAATTTCGGTTTCAAAACAATCAGCATGTAGCTAAGTTTTGGGCCAACAACTTATCGAATCCAATCCCATCTCCCCCGCGTTGCTCGTAAAATCATACGCTGACAACTGCTGGCGTATGAATTGTCTCATGAATTTCCTAATTCAAGTGGTTCTTGCTTGTTTTAAGTCAAAAACGAAACGGAAATTGAAACTTTGCAACATCCAGTTCAAAGAAACTACAAAGTAGAAGTAGACTTAAGTCTTTCCCAGGGAATTAAAACTATTCATTGGGCCTTCAGTAGTCATCATTTAAAAATTGGTCCCGAAAGGTTAAACTGAAACGGTAGAGCACTGAGAATATGCCACAAAAAACACCTCAGGAGAGGGAACCCAAACGTTCAGCAGCTCCCTGATGACGCAGTTCCTTCTTCATTCTAATGAGAAATAATTAAAAATGTACAACGGCTCATTTTTGAGTAGCATACTTTCGACGAGTTACTCGAAATCCCCACACTGCCTCAGTTTTCCCCACTTAAGTACCCGAACATACATCGATAACTCACCAGGTCCATCCCATGGCTCCATAGCCATAGCAGCCCATCGATAGAACGCTCTCTTGTCATGGTCCATTTCCTGGGATGCAATTGGAATATTCAAAAACCCTTCAAACTCTCTCTAAGAATGGATAACGTGAAGTTTAAAAGAAGAACCTCGTCTTTTTCCCATGCCTCAGGGACCATCGTCATTGCCGCTTCGGGTAGTGATCGTTGTCCGGCTCTAACAAGAAACTCGCATACGTTGTCAAAACATCCCGAGTCCGTTAAGCCCTAAAGACTAGGAAAAAGTTGACATCCTGGATAGACTGGAAAAGTTTTAAAAGTGCAAATCACTTTTAGAATAAGACGGGCTGAAAAAGTCTAAAACTTTTTCTATTAGTTTTTATAAGCGCTGGTCTTCCCAAAATGGAGACAGCATCTCACCTCAGGGAGAGATAGTACTTGTTCTAGGGGCTACCTATTGGGACTCTCGTTACCCAAGTGGGGATGACATTGTTAATCCGGGCTAGATATGCGACGAGCTCGCATGAAACGGGAGAATTTCCATGGAAATTTGTAAAAACCAGTTTTCACGTGAACTTTGTGTAGAACTTCCAACCTCTTCAACAACCGGATAGAGTTTCACGAGATCATCTTCATACAGCGTACTGGACATTACTCCTTCACGTGCTCGCATCAGGTTAATGTTACCACGGAGGGTATTAATTTCTCCATTATGAGCAACCATTCTGAAAATATTTTTTATATTTTATTCCTATTACATTTTATGAACACTACTTGTTAGTTATGGATCTGTTCATATTCTTCGTATCCACCCAGTCAGCACCCTCACCCTTTTGATGACGTGAAATCGCGGGAATTACAGAAGACTGGGGTCTACTGACCAGCAAATTATTGGCTAGGACTTGTTTCAGACGAAAACTTTCTACTTCAGAAAATGATGCTCAGTAAGGGAGGCCTCTGCTTCACTTGCAGCCTTACAAAGCTTTCGAAGCTTGGTTTCGCTAGTAGAATAGCAATTATTTTAAGGAGTCGTTGACCGTTACCACATGAAATCATCACATTACGTGGAAATTTAGAAAAACTGTTGCCGGGTCATTGCTTAATTAAATGGGTAAATAGAATGGCTGCTTCGATACGAAAGCTCAATTTTAAAAGTGTCATTCATGAGAAAATATCGTTTGCATTTCTGAGCCGTTCATTTTTATATGGGATGAGGTTGAGTGGTGCCATGTGGCACCGCTTCAGCCGTATACATGAATCGGCCCATTTAAGGTCATTGTAAAGACCTAATTCGCATTCAAACCCCACAGCGACTCTGAACGGAAAGCGAAAGCATGGCGCATCTAGACCAAGAGACGCCAAAATTCTTGCCATTCTCATTTCACATTGCAATTCTTACGAAGCTGTATCTTTCAACTGCAAAAAGTGAAAACGACATTAAATGGTAGACTTTTCAGCGTCTAAACCATTAAAGGTATTCAACATACGCCCAGGTAAGTCATGTCACCCACATGTAACCCGGGGTAACCCGTATCGTAAAGGTAATGTTCACAATGTAACCAGCGATTACATAAAATCCTTTGCCTCTCCTCTTTTTTTATTTGAACTTATTGAGACATCTAGAACTTGCTTTTTACAGCCTAGTATTTCCGGTTCCAATACGAGAGGATTATGAGGCGGAAAAGGTGTAGTGGCAAGTGGTGCACTATCTCACACGCACGAACACGGGTTCGATTCCCGGATCGATATGCTCCCAAGCCAAACAAGTCTTCTATTCCTTCGGGGTCGGTGAATTGGTACCAGACTCCTCTGGGAGGATAAAAGCACTGACTTCTACATCGGCCGGCCACTGCAATTCATTGTATAGGCCACACACGCATTCAATACGCCACTACGAACTCTGAGTGGAAGTCGAGTGCGGGGCGCATCCCTCAGTCGGGATTGATTAACGCTCCAAGGCTTTATCCTTTATCCTTTTAATACGAGGATTGAACCCTTATCGAGCTCAGGGTAGGTAAAGTCAGCTTCCTACTACCTCTTGATCATACGGTGTCAGACTTCACAACTTCTGCGGGGGACAAATACAAAAACTAAATGCATAAAATAAATAAACAATCTGAATCTGAAAAACCTAATGCGTGACCCATTCGTTTCATTACATTTTTCTTTATATTTATTTTTACTGCTCATAATCATAATTAGGTTTAATTACATCTCTTCATATTTTCCGAGCAGAGCTCCTAATGATCTGCAGTTCCTAGCCTTCCCATCTTGTATAAAAGATGTTTTTCAAGTATAATTAACGTTAATTGAACGTCACAGATGTAACTCAAGTAAACAAACAAACTATAAGGAAGTGGATGACTCATTCCGACGCCAGTGAATCCAACCAGACTTTCAAAGATTATAGCCCACCAGAACTCTGGCAGCCGTTTGCTCTTCGAAACTCAAGAGGTGACATCAATAGAAGTAATGAAAGTGAACTTTCGGAGGAAACAAAGTAGTTAGGCCTCCGGTACCACTTCAAATTAATTGAAGGTCTTGACATAATCCTTTTAGAGGAGAATGAACTTCTCTGAACTTCAACATTACTTCCCGAGCGTGCGGTGGGATGAAATGGTTAAATTGAACTAATTCTTATAAAACTGAAAGAATTAATTCTTGAATATAGTCTCCAACTTCGCTCTCTCTAAATTATTTAAATATATTTTCAAAATAAATTACTATTCGTTTTTTAGTAGATTCAGGTTAACCTAAATATACTTTTCTACAGCTTACTTAGGCAAATGATGGACGGTTTGAAGCATTTTAAAACATTTTAAAAACATTAAATTTTTCACTATTATTCACACTCTCCTATAAATACAATTTCAGTTTCCCAAAACACCAGCATCATTGCAAAAGCGTTTATTAGAGCGCTGCAAATTGTGGGTTAATGCCTTTGAAAAAAGCCAACTGAGCCTCAGCCACACCCCACGCGATCGCGCGGTCGGTCGCTGCGACCACTCGCGCGATCAGTCGCTGCGAGCAGTCGCGCGATCGGTCGCGGGCCAAATCGTGGACTATGAAAGCAGCCAATGTGATTGGCGAGTGACCGAACCCACCAATCACAGAAGCTCTTTAAAAAAATTGACAACTTTGCAGAATATTCAAAATAAAAATGCGCACGCTACAAGTGCCTAGCGTACTCTCCTAGAATGAGCCACGCAATCAATTTTCGTCACGAATCGTGATGGTCCCCAGTGCATGCTAAATGGTACTACATAGTGCTCGAGGTGATTATCCTGAACATGTTCTTTTATCACTTCAAAAGAATATATTAGCAGCTGGTCGACCACAAAAGGTGGCATGTTTTGCGGGCCTAGCGAAATTAGATCAGAAGTGTTACTTGTCAGTAAAGCGTACGGTAACATTTCGCGTGCCATACTGTTATAAGTTCCCCTTCCGGATAAATACAAGTTTGTATTTTGCCAAATCCAAATTGCCCAATCTGTGCAAATTCAGTGCCTCATCTATAAACGGGAGGCGGAGATGAGTGCCGAGAAGTGGCGCACCATTACAGATGCATGTCGCGGGATCGAATCTCTAATCGATATCCGACAAAGCCAACCAAGCTGTTTTAAATCCCTCCGCGACGATCATTTGGTACCAACTCGTCTCGGAGGAGAAAAGCACTGATTTGTATATCGGCTAGTCAGTTTTTACTAGCCAAATACGCATTCATTATGCCGCTACGACTCTTAATCGAAGTTTCATGCAGAGCGTATACCAAAAAATTTAGAGCTTTCTCTAATTTCAAACTTTGAAATCGAACGGGGTTATTGTACAAGAAACTTTGTTCCTTATCCTTTATCGACCATCCGCTTTTATAATAGATAGATGGTGTGACTTAATAGGACCAGAAAAATTAAAAGTCCAACTTCAAATGAATTTCATATTTAAATCTAAGCGGTTTCATCTGTCAAGACCTATTTTGTTAACATTGTAACAAGTCAAAGAAGTTTTTCAGGCAACCTTGGTTGTTCTATTATAGTTGACTGATAAATCGATGGAAAAGTAGGATTTATGAAAATACTGACCTGTTTGGTTGTGCTCTTGGCCAGCTAGGTAATGTGTTAGTTGAGAATCGTGAGTGAACGAGAGCAATATGAGTAGTAAAATCTGGATCTCTCAAATCATCGTAGTACTTGTACAGTTGGTGAGTATTAAATTGACCCTGCAAGAATTCGTACTTAAAACACGTTAACTTCACCAAACTTTGGAACCAGCCGCTTTAGGCTTTCTTTATACAAAGGGCAGCGGGACAAGATGATTACCGTATTTGTGAATGTAAGTTTAAGCACACAGTGGCATCTTGTCTTCACCAGAAATCAGGTTCCACTACTTCGGGAAGATAGGATCCTTTCAATCAAATGAGGTTCCGATTAAAACAGCACAAGTAAGGTATGCCAGATTAGACGACTACTCCCATCCTTTTGATGGGGCCTTATAATCTAGAATGTACTTCAAACTACCCCTCTTGACCCTGCATGTTCTCATGACCGGGATAGCACGGGCTAGTATGCTACAAAGGCTTCTGAAAGAAATGCACAGCTACACTAGACCTAATATGAGAGCACGGCTTATTCTCAAATCGTTTTCGACCGTGTAATTTCTATACGAAATTACAAGCAGGCGTGTATGAGAAAAATTTCAAAAAAAGAACTCAGCCTCTCCCCTCTTCCTGGAATTCTTGGAATGATTGAACATCAAAAGTACGGGTGGTGGTGTAGAACAGCAATGCCTTCAGTGAAACGGAGACTGGGCTGCCTTGGGCATGGTCTCCCCTAATTACCCCCTTCGACCCCCCCCCCCTCATCGTTTCCTTCATTTTTTATAAAGTTGATTATTCTATTTAGTAACTAGCTTACTAGCTATTACTACTACTTTTCACTAGAATCAGCATATGTCATGAAAATTATGTACAACAAACCTTATAAACTATGGTTGTAGTACTGAGTGAACATATATAACAGTCGACCATTTGTTTGGCCATATTGTTAACCGCTTGCTTTCGCAAAAGATAGACATTACGTTCAAATCGTTCCGGATCCTCGGCTACATATCCGGCTGTGACAAACACCTACAAATAAAGCTGTAAATAATAGAATATCATGACCGGCAAAAAGCTTTCAAAATATACTTATTGGCTAACTTCCAGCATTTCCCTTACTTTCATACTCAAGTAATTTGAACATGATTTCGTAGGAGAATAAGCTTTATATTTTTTGTACGGAAGACTAGGAATTAATCAAAAACTTCCTCTGTTATAGCAGGACTTTTTCCACCATGGAGGACATTCGATTTCAGATTAGATTCTGGGGCTATAAGAATTCAAGCTGAGTAGGAGTGCACGGAGATCGGCTTGAAATATGGTGATTGTTTGAACAGGGGATGGTTTCAAAGGGAGAAATGGTGTGACAAGGTCATGTCTGGGGAAACAAAAGCAGGAGATGATCCACGGTATCCTATGCGTTCATGTACGCATTTATCAGGAATTCTGGCGGTGTCTAAAGGCACCGTCAAGTTCACCTGAATGCGATAGGACGAAGGAAAGTTCTCCTGAGTGATTCATCAAGAACCGAGGGTTAAGACTCATCAATGCTCGCTGAGGTGTATGGACCGCTTCCATGTGTCAAAAAAAGCATGTCTTCTTTGGACCGAGATGAGACACGGATTATGTATTAGAACCTGAAAAGGGTACCAGTGTGGGAATACAAGAAGCTTCGAAGGACAGCGGCTGTGCATGGAATTTCATGCGATTGTGCCACTTTCCGTTGGTGGTCTACCACAGCCGTCAAGTCTATGTACTGCTGTACATCTAAGGTTCTGAGTTCTAAGGCGAAAAGACCGGATCGGTAATCGAATAATGTTGTAATATGTTGGTTGAGGCTCCACAATAGTAGCTAGCCATAAGAATGTTCGGAATGGCTTGGGGATCCTCCCACACGCTCCTTATTCTCCCGCTATATTCCCTATAGACTACACTCAATCCACTTTTGAAGGAAAAATCGTTTCAAGAAAAGGAAGACCAGAATCCGACGGCTACAATTCACTTATTCTAATTGTTGGACACGAATGGACTGATTCTTCTGGGATAAATAAATAGAGTTTCAACAAATTACTGATGCTGGAAATTACTAAAATTGCTGAAAATTACTAAAATTGCTGGAAATTACTGATGCATCCGAAACAGTAAATATTTTCTAGTCACCGCAAAAAAATTAATAAACATTACATTGTTGAGAGTTATTGGTTTCACGTTAATTAATTTTTTTTGGATACATGAGAAATCATCTTCTTCAATAAACACGCCATTCAAGTCAAAATAGAAAAAGCCGACATCACCACCTTTCTCGATTGTACGGCTACTATACGGATTTTATTGGAAATTGGTTTAGTAACTGCTCATGGTCGTCACAAAGGGGAAGACAATTGGAAAACAGCTCTGATGCTCAAATATTAGACAAGAGAGAATGGCAAAAAGGATATTTCCCAGAAAAAGTTGTTCAAAAAGAAACGGAAATGAGGAAAGCGCGATAGAATGGGAAGGTTCAGAGGACTACTGATAACTGCACGAATAGAACTACTGCCTCTCCCTAGGGACATTGCTCGATAAATCGTGGGTAACACCCATACGTCAGGATCAGTTTCAGTCAGCTGCTTTTGACAAGCGGTCAACTACAAGCTTCTTTTATGTGGTCATCTAGCACCACTCAGACAGCTTTGGGCTGCTGCCTGGCCCAATATGCAACATTTCCGTGGTGGGACCATTCAATGTCGGACCTCACTCCGGAAACAACTGATGAAGCCATCTCAGAGCTTGAATTCACCCAACTATTTTGTTGACGCATAATTCCGGACCACATGGCGATTGTTTGTTGTGAAAATCTCATGAGCACCGCCGAGTTTCGCCACTTGCAAGAGATGAGCTGCCATTAATTTTCGCAATCTGCAAAGGTCATCCAGCTCACGCGCTCGCTGCTGGCCACCGACATGAAGTCAGTTTCGCAATAAACCTTATGAGCCTGCATTCTCAAGAACTATGTAGTCAAGTTACTCGAAATCGAGGCTTTTTGGAAGGTTGAATCGATGGTATGGTCCATTCACGAATAGCACTTCAGTGATAGACCCACACCTTAGCCCTACTTACCTACAATTTCGATACTTTCTGTGGCGATGTTGAAAAGCAACCCAAGCGAAAACCCAGTACCCGGTAGAGAGCTCCGGATTCAACAACCCGACGATAATCACCCATATCCATGAACTAGAAAAATCTGGAAAACTAGCCTTCGGGTCCATCATGGGTTGTACCACCAACACCTTCACACACGATCTGGCATCGTGACTTCTACTGGCTTTTCAATATTCATACCGCCGTAAATGGATGATGCTATTTCCGAGCCAGTTCTACAAGCAACACTGTCTCCCTAATCCAGGATTTTCGCTGGTCAGAACCGGAACACACTCAGAAGGCGCTCCTCTGTGTTTTGGTGGAACAGGAGGGGAGTCACTCACTTCCACCTCCTACCCAATGCAGAATCCTAATGGGCTCACCTTGACCACGTGTCCAGCAAGCTGAAAGGAAAAAAGCCGAATTCAATTAGTTGATGAGAAATTAACCCTATTTTTCTGAAGAAGTTCAAAAGAAACTGAAAGCTCTCCGGGGTGTGGTGCAGTAGGAACGAAATTGTCGCGTCGCAGCGAGAGAGACGCCGGGCGCGAAGGAATGTAGCAGAATGCAGCGGCAAGTAAGAAATTCAGGAACAAAAGAACTAACACTAGAATCATGCCAGCAGTGGTAATCGTATAGTGATTGAGTTGTATGAAAATGGTCAGAACTGTTATAATGAGGCAAATGGTCCGCGACAGCCGCGTGCAGCGGATCGATTACATAAGACCCATCCTACTGCCCGTCTCCCATTCGTTCCTGCTTGTACTTGTAGTGGATGACCTCCAACGATAATTTAGAGCTAAGTGGTGGTATTATTTCTACCACTTGCCGAATCAACGACTTTGTCATTCATCACTGAGTTGGAAGAATTTCTCAATGAGCATTTTGGAACGGAATTCCATGGCAGTGACTGACCAAATTGCCGTCTGCACTACAAAAATGCGGGTATGAAGAAAATATGAACATTCAAACCATTCCGAAGAGGTAGTGTAGAAAGAAACGGAAATGAGGAAAGCATGAAATAAGGGGAAGGTTTGAAGGGGTACTGTTTACTGCACCAACACAATTTTGGTACAAACGGCCACTGCCGAGTGACATAGCTCGATAGATCTTGGGTTATACATGGGGATTAAAAGCTATTTGGAGTCGTTTCACTCAGAAAGTGGCCTGAAAGTGGCCTAAAAGCTGCTTCTGTGGCCATCTTGACCGCTCGGTCAGACAAATTGCTGCCGCTACCTGGACCAATATGCTACACCATTCGAGCTACGGGAAATATAGCTCGTTTATACTCCGCGAAAGATAAGGAACTAACAGGACGAAAACGGTTGTATGCAAGAAAGGCCTATGATTTGTGACGGCATGGAGCTCTACTGGTAGTTGTAGAGCTGGTGTACAGAGCACAGTGATGTTCGTATTCATTTTTACAATCACAATATCTTGTTGTTCAGATTTAGACGGAATCCCTTACCGTTCGCTAATAATAGGCCGTCTTTCAGAGTATACTAAAGAGTATTCCACGTTGTGAACTCGAAACATACCTGTCGCATCAGGGGCTCCGTTTTCTTCGCTTCTGCCCCCAGAGATTCGCGATTTGTGCCCAACTTTCGCCAACTGATTACCCGAACATTGCAAGACCGTGCCAGATCAGCGAATGCTTCCTGCAATTATTAAGCTGAATCTCACTTGATTTTCAAACAAAACTTTCATCATGGGGAGAAACGTAGGAAAAATCGCGTTGAAAAATTCTCGCCCTCAGAGTAGCAACAACCTAAAAGTTATTTCAAATGGAAGGAACGCAGCAACTCAGTTCAATCCAGCCCGAAGCCCGACTCAAGTCAGTGTCATTTCAATTTCAGGAATTTCAAAAATTAAAAGTCACGCTTATTTCAAGGTGCAATTCCCGTCCTATCCTCAAGTGAATTTCTCTTGTCGATTCTTTCGAGTTACTGCTCAAAGAAGGCTCCAATGGACTACACAGGCTCTGGACAAAGCTACGCAATTGAGTTAGAGGCATCCGCTCGATCATACGGAAGGTACAAGGGCCAAGAATTCGAAGGTAGTTCACGTATGGCTATGAATTTCCAAATATTCAAGCAGAAATCAGAAATACTGAATTACTTTTACTGCTGTAATAAGTGCCACTGTTATTATTATTATTATTATTATTATTATTATTATTATTATTATTATTAATCTTATTATTACTATGTTAACAAATCACAATATTCTTTCAAATAAAAGGAATGCTGTTTTCACTTCGTAACGATGACAATTTCCCCGTAAGCTCGAGCTAGTATTCTAGACAGGTTGTTTGGATTCGGCCAACTCGTAAAAGCTTTCTTCGATGATGACTCGGTATATTCGCCAGCGATCTCGAGCGAGGCAGTTTTATGCTCCAAAAAAGATCGGAGTGACGTCGAAATTTAGACAAATAAAAATCGTTCGTTTTGTTGAACGAAAGGCGTCAAACTGGCTTAAAATCCAAGCCTTTGAAGATGACGTCAGCAACTTGGAAATGACGGACGAAACAAAAAAGTTTTCGCTTGAAAGTTTGTTTCTATAGGACTTCAAAGACGTCTAAGTCTTCATTACCTTAGGATGCCCAAATTTTGGACTGAGTCCAAACACAGTTTTCGTTACTTTCCTTTCTTTGCCCCAATCTTCGAATTTTAAACTTCCATTGACGTACTGAACAGAACTTTCAGGCGTTCGCTTACATGTATTCCATTCCAACTCGATGGACTACTAGATCAAATGAGGCAAAAGTAACATAACTTCTGAAAATATTCACCAGCCTTGGAAAGTCAAGAACTCAAACACAAGAAAACTAAAAGTGAATAAAAAACTTATTTGATTATGGATGAGTTCTATTCTCAACCAACATTTACCTTTTGCATCGTCATAGATATAGTTGAGCAACAGTCAGGACTTTGCGCCATGCACACGCAACTGCGCATCTCACCAGAAGTCCAACAAGTTGCAGGATAAGGCCAAAGGAGACATTACACACACGAGCAGTCCCAAAACTACCATTTGAAGCGGTCACGACCCGTTACAGAGGAATTTTCGCTTGTTTGGCCAACAATACATTCAGTAAACTGACATTGTAAGGGTGAAGCAGTGGCGTAAAGAACCTTCGTTTCATACCACCCTCTAAAGATCAGGTCGTGAAGTACGATCTCCTTGTGCTTCATTGCCAAGAAGAGACGAGCAGAAGGGGAACGGTAGGGCTGTTTCGATGACTGTTGTAACGTCAAACCCAAAAATGACCCCTTTCAAGTTCTCCTGAACTCGTGGCTCTAGGAAGGACGCCGAAAAGCAAGCGACAGATTTTGCCTGATTCAAAAAAAATTAATTTAACCATGATTTCCTACATATCGGGGTGGTGCAGCCGTTACTTGCACAGAGCAACCAGTAGTGATCAGCCATGATTGTGATCAACATGCCAATACATAACAGAACTCGTCCATATTTCACTTCTCATTACAATGGCTTGTCAATGAAAAATGTAGGGAACAACAACAAATTTATATATAACTTATATAATTCACATATGATTTGTATTTATAACAATTTTATGCATCAACTAGTTACCCAAAAGAGACATGCAATCCTGTCATTCTGCATAAATTTTACTAGTTTACTTACTTACCAGTTGGTCTTTCTGCAACCCAACAAACGTTCTTTAGCCTGTCGAGGTTGCAATGTTTTTCAATGTCTTTTTTTTAGGGACGTCACGGATCAAGCCGCAACTGTTGGCACAAATGCGTTTACATTTCGAAAGAATGCTGCTTTGATCGGGATCGTCTAGCCAGTTTAAAGAAGCAAAAAAGCCCGAAAGACCACAGACTGAACTCTAGCATTCCTTCGCATATTCGCGTTTGCTTTACAATGGCAAGAGTCATAATGACAGTCAAAATTACATAAGAATAACTAATAATGGCGCATAATTCATAAAAAACGAAGGGAGTTGTGCAATACTCGTGATTGGTGGGTTGTCCTCTGGAACTTGTGATTGGTTCCACAAGGCAATCCACCAATCACAGGCATACTTCACATGCTAGTCCTGCTACTACTGAGCTATTGATTATTGATAGATGGCTGATTGTGGACGTGCAAACATATCGAGCAACAATCGTTAAGATCTCCAGTTGAATTGCATGTTCATAACGAGTAAAAAGAATTAATTTCTTTAGTGTCGCACTCGGTCGCTCAAAAACAGCGTTCAGTCCAAGTGGACAAAGAGGACAACACAATTGTATTTCTTGAAAAGGTATACCTGAGGTCTGGACAAAGTTATGCATCTTAACCCACGATGGTCAGGATAGTAACGACTCATGACTTTTGCCTACAAGATTGAGCTTTTTCCAGCCTCAAATTCAGCTACAGTACAATGAAGTCTACCTGTCACCCACAATTACTGTGAAATCCCTTTTTATCACTTGTTACGTCACTTCCGCTGAAAAAACCGTGTACTGGGTACGGACTTTAATGAAATATGAATCTGGCGTTGATCCAATATTGGTGATGTTTGGAAAAAAAGGCACAAGAATCAGTCTGGCATCTGAAGCCTGGTCTCTCATGGGAATTCCGGGCGCAGAAACAGAGAAAACGATTCTCAGAAGTTCCCGAATGACTTTGCAGAAAGAAACTGTCTTTCGAAACTGAGATATTACATCACTTCCAGTTAATTCTCAAGAGGACTAATGCTGCCAAGAAAATTCCAAGAAGGTCAGGGAATCTCCTTATGGTGCAAACTTTGCAGTCTGAACCTTCGCTTAACTTTTTTTGCTATTCTGTTTTTTTTGTCGTTTTATAAGTGCAATCTCACCTTGGCTTGCTTGTAGGAATCCTCGTGAAGGAACAGAATACCGGTGGCATAGTGTCCAGGAGGTGGCAGGTCCACACCATCTTGTCTGAAGAAAGTACGTAATCGAAAATAATCAAAATAGGATATCCATGAAAAATAGTAATGAATCATGAAGCCTTAAAAAAGGCATCGAAGCAAACCAGTGGAATGGGTTCGGTTGCAAGGAACTCAAAGCTCTGTACAAAGCTTTTGGCCAACCAATCAATACCGACCGAAAATATCGATTTTAGGAGAGACTGCCATGTGGCACAGGATCATACCATTTCGAATGAGTTCAAAAAAGGAGAAATCAAATTCGGTCACTGCTCCAAACTGATTTGTTTAATGATAGTCTCACAAGGTTGGCGAGTTATGGCAAAAAATTTCGGCCTAAGACGGGACTCGAACCCGTTCTTGTGCTATTCGGACACGGTGCTGATTAATGATAGTTTCCATCTGGGAAAACCTGAGCATCCTGACTTCGCTCATTAATAATTCATGAAGATTTGATCTTCAGTCTCCAGTGGAAACATTTTTTATCTGACCATTCAAAACAATGTTCAGGTATCAGCATCCGAGCTAATGAATACGAAGCACTGACGTATTTTAATGATTAATTCCAGAAAAAAAGATCTTTGCTAAAATTTTATGAGTGTTCTGTGTCCCGAACCCATCTAATTGAATGGGAATTGCCCTTGGAAACGCCTCACAACAATTTTCTTTTCGTAATGGCGACATCCTTACGTCACGAAGGAAAAGTGGAGACTACTGCATGCTCGAATTGGCCAAGAAATGCGTGCGGTGGAGCACTAAATGATCAGGTCCTCTTACTACAAAATGCACTCCACTGCTTCTCAAGGCACTCTGTCTAAGTCAATTTTGTTCCCTCCCCTGGTCCACTCTTCTCGGTCCCAGGAGTTCGATATCCGACGTCTCCAGAGAAATGAGTCCCGTCATGTGGAACAACTATTGGGACATAAACAGTCGAAACAGCGATATCGGATTTGAATATAAAATCGCAAGTTCAGCTTAAATTTTAGAAAAAGGTCAAATTTCAAATGGCTTGGAACTTTTGTTTGTAATGAAATTCTCAGAACAACAAATTCTCGGAACTTCATTAGGATATGAGATTTGAAGGCTACCATGTAAGGAAATATTAATTACCCTAATTTTCCATGAAAACAATTATGTGCCACCCATTACTGCTCAGAGATAATTTACGATTCCCAAGAAAGTGGGACCCTAGGACAACGGCAACAGACTCGCCCAACAAGGGACCAGGACAACGGCAACAAACTTGTCCAACTAGGAAAGTTTCTAGGCAATTGCTTGCCTCCTTATATATGAATATACTTCTAAAAACCAGAAAATAAAACACGTCAACATTTGCGATAAGTTTACTTGTAAGTACAGCTAGCCTTATAACTCCTTTTTTAGATGTCTAACCGAAATTAATAAGTAATCCATCATTTAGAAACCGTTGATTACATTGCTTATGAGCAAAAACAGAGGGTAGGTTCGCTTATAAACAGTAAGCCAACTTTCCTAACCAATAATTTATGTATGGGGAAGGGTGAGGCCGTAGACTTCAGGTCCGTGCACAGACGGTCGAAAATATCATCGTAAATACGTGGGGAATAAAAAATTGTACCAGTGTGCTATGCTCGGCTATGTGATGGAAACTGTATTCACTCCCCGTACCAAGAGGCGCCGTTCAACCCATAGACCTCGTTCGATCGATTCTCTGCTGGTCCATCCAGTCATCCTTGTAAAAACCCTTGTTGTTGCAGTCCCAAACCCTTGTCCACAAAGTACCCCACTAATGGTTGTGGACCCTCTTTAGCTGTTGAACACCGACCACTTTGTTATCAAGGTTATCTCACGGTCCCGTCACAGGTCAACGGAAGGTCAGCAATAGCGTGGGAAGCTGAGGAACGAACTTTATCGTGAAGGCGTGGGTAACTTTTTTACGTCTTCATTGAAGCGAAGTATTGGGTTGTAACATAAGTTCGTAGAGTTTTTTTCCCAAAGATTTATTTTAACAAAAAACAATAATTATAATATAAAATTATTCAATGATGTATCCTCCTGTTACTGTTTGCGACCTCCTCCAATCTCTCGACCAAATGTTGATGCCGTTTCGCCAAAAAACGGCCGGTCTGGTGTCGAAGAAGTTGTTGAGCCAGTTTTCAAGAACCTCTTCGCCATCGAAGGTAACACTCCCCATTTGGTTTGACAGAGAGCGGAAAGGTGGTAGTCGGTAGGTGCAAGATCCGTAGAGTACGATGGATGCTGAGGAACCTCTCATTCAAGCTTTTGGAGTGCTGTTTTGACGACTTGGGCATTATGGGGCTTGGCGTTGTCGTGGAGCAAGATGACCTGACCTTGTCTATCGGGTCTTTTCAGCCGAATAGCCACACTAACACGGTTTAGCTGGGCAATGCAGACCTCCTTGTTGACAGTAGCGTTTCGTTCGAGCATTTCCCAGTGCACCATGCCTTTCCAGTCTCACCAAGCGCAAATCATGACCTTTTGCGAGTGAAGGTCCTGCTTGACTCTCGGCTTCGGTGTCTCTCCTGGGGCCACCAAGAGACACACCTAAGACACCTTCCTCGTACGCACTGCATATGTCCCGAGCGACTTCGGCTGCTTATTGACCTCGATGAAAAGCAGATGTCGAAAATTTTGATTTTCTCCTCCTGGATATTCCAATTCTGAGCCAGAAAAAGACGTACGACTAGATTATTCAAAAAAAAAACGAATAAAACTATTTTATAGAAGAGAAAGAGCTGATGGTAGCGTGGACCAAGCCGTAAAATCCCGAATAAATGCGGCATGGATGAAGTGGAGGGAGTCCACCGGTATCCTCTGCGACCGTCGGTGCTCCAAAACCCTGAAAGGAAAGGTGTATCGGACAGTGGTAAGGCCCACGATGCTCTACGGCAGCGAGTGTTGGCCCGTGAGTAAATCCCACGAAGGACAACTCCACTCCGCTGAAATGAGAATGCTCAGATGGGCCTGCGGCTGGACGCGGCTGGATCGGGTCAGAAATGAAGACGTCAGGACGGCTATGCAAACAGCTCCAATTCAACTGAAGATGAGAGAGCAGCGCCTGAGATGGTTCGGGCATGTGCTAAGAAGACCACAGAGCCATCCGATAAGGGAAGCAATGGAATTCGAGGCTCAAGGTAAGCGACCACGAGGAGCCCCAAAGAAGAGATGGCGGGACGTGATCAAGAAGGACCTCGCCGAAACCAAGGTGATGGCAGAAGATGCCGTAGATAGAATGAAATGGAGACGGCTGACAAGAACAGCGGACCCTGCGACGGCGCGGGATTAACGCTAGGGAGAAGAAGAAGAATAGAAGAGAAAGAGCTCTTTCGAATGAATATATACACTTCGCCAAAAAAAAAGCGAATCGTTGTAAAATGACCCCAACACAAAACTCTACGAACTTATGTTACAACCCAATACTTACTCTCGCTCAGATCAGTATTGATACGAACCGCTCTGGCCCGAAGGCGGAACTGTCGACCTTTCCAGTACTTCCATATGGATTTTTCCATCTTTCAAACTTTGTTTAGTTCACTGCTTCGTAAATATCGCTATTATTACTGTTATTATTATTGTTATTATTATTATCAATGTTATTATTACTATTATTATTCTTATTAGTAAGAGTGATGTTATTACGTCCATAACTATTTTTCTGACTTGATTATTTTGCTCTTTCATTAACCTTTTCAATATTGTTTCCTTTCCTATCAAAATTTTAATCACGCCTAAGAAAATTAATTGGAAAAATATGTAACAGAGTGAGGAATGCGGTACTTACAACAAGAAATAACAACAGTAAAAAAAAGCTTTTTTGAGGTCTTTGTCCGGCTTGAAAAATGAAAACCCCTTAGTAGAAGAAGGTTCAAAATTATTTCAATTACCTGCGTTGCAGACAGCAGCACAATGTTTTTTAGCACTCTAAATTGAAATTGCCATTGGGGATCAAAAATTTGATGAACCGTGCGCGCCAATCAATAAACGTTGCGATGTAAATGGAGCTTGTGACAAACCGTACACATCGATCAATAAACTGTTTGATAATGATGACGGAAATGCGGAAGGCGAGAGACACTTACCTCAGTTCGTGCATTAATTTTTTTTTGCTTTTATTATATTAAATAATAACAAATAATAAGTTTTCTATGATAAGTAATAGTAGTAGTATTTACTCCCTGATCATGTATGAATAAGAAGAGGAATGGTAATTGAATGGGCATAAAAGTGTGTTGACTCTAGTACTATAAAATAAATGTAATAATAGAATAACAGATATAATATAATAACAAAAACAAACAAATAAATAAATATAATGACAACAATGATAAAATATCGAGGCTTCCGTAATGGACATAAATGATTCAGAAGGAAGCAGAAACTTTGAACATTGGAATCCTTTCTTAGCTTTCCGTTCGGAAGATGTTTTTTCCAAGAAACTCTGGGCATCAGTTTTCCAGACTAACTCTTCAAATAATCTTTGAATATCAGTAAGTGTCAGCCGTTGCCCAGTGCCATGTTTCACTTGATCTCCCCTAATCCCTTCGAGAGAAGGTTGAGTGACAAATGTCTAGCAGATGCCAAGTGCTTTACTTCCGCTAATCTTTCTAGAATTGCAATCATTCTAGACGCTAGACTGACTTTTTCACGGATTTCCTGTAGAGGAGATCGGGTATTGCCGTCAGAACTCCTGCTCCATCACCGGAATCATTATCACATGCACAGGCACCACGATGAGCCATTCGTTCCAGCATTGTGCGGGCTTCGCAAAGGATCTAAAAGTGAATTTTTTAGTGGAATATTTGAGAAATATGGCCTTAATTGCTGAGACAATATCCAGGGCTATGGAGCAGGAAACCACTTTGGACCAGCCGGCCTATGGAATCAAATTTCTCCCGGAACCCTACATATCTACCAGCCCATTCAATTTGTCCCATCATCTTTGACTCCCAGAGAAAAGCAGACTTCAACGTGATCCTTCTCTCAGCCCATACCCTCAACTTTGAAGCGCATGTTTCCGTCAGATCGTATCTTTAGGGACATAAGCAGGTTTAGGTCACCCTCTGAAGCCACCCATTCAGAAAATCAACTCCACAAAATTTCAAGAAGGAGCTCAGGTACAGGGTACATCTCCAACATGATTGATTGCACAGACACTTCACCCTCTATCCCGTTCATCCCTCATAATCCCTTCTAAGGGAACATAAGGACAAGATGCCCGAAGAACTGAGTACATTCAGGCCCCGAATCTCAAGTACACTTTGGGTCCTCGGGCGAAAAGATGAATAAGCCCACTTCAGCAATGGCATTGTCTATATAAGTTTTATAGGCCGTTCGTAATCTTCTACTTTTCATTGAGAGCAATATGCGATGGTTGGGGAAGCAGAGGAGAGCACTTATTGCCCTAATGTGCTTCCGGTTACTGAATAAACATGAACAAAGGGCTTTTCGCTCGACAACTCCCGTACCTGGACTCCCTCTGACCCATCAACGTGAAAGCGCCTGACATTTTTATCTATTCTTTTTATTACTTTATTCGATCGAAATGGTCGGGGCTAATCCAACAATGTGACGTCAAACGTGGGCAGAAAAGTAGTCCCAGACTGGCGAGACGAAAGGGAATGGAAGGGCATCCTGCCCGGTCAACGTTACTATAGCAGACTCCTGAGCAGTCACATTTGCCCCTGCAGTTACTATTGATTTCCGGAGATCAAATCCAATCAGGGTTCGGGAATCCCAACAAAAATTTACCGCGTCAAACCTATACCTATCTACGGAGTAACAGCTCATCGATATCGGTTGGTCTGACTAAACTCATACAACTTGACTCCCCATGGCCTTCAGACGGCAGACCGACCAACCACCTCAGGTGCTTTCGAATTACCCAGGTTCTAGATTGTAGTTCAATAGAATCAGTACTAATGGGAGTAGATTTGTGAGCAGGAACACCTAGCGGAGAAAAAAACCCTCAAGAACTTGACACTTTACACTTGGTGATCAATTGCTGACAAGATTGATCAGAAATCGTCTTGCTAATCATACTAGTCCAGGTAAATGATAGTAAAACATAGTAAAAAACTGTAATACACGATAGTAACAGGAAAATACCTTACCTTATGGGTTTTGATCCCCTTGATGGAAACGACGAAACCAACACCACAGTTATCCTTTTCTAATTGGGGTAGCCAGAGGCCCTCGTTAGCGGCTTCTTCTTGTTGTTCTTTAGTTAGAATAACCATATTGATTAAGCCTGGAATTACTTGTATAGGGTATTTATAGTAGTTGTGTCACGAGTAGGAACAGCATTCACGCAAACATCAATGACCAAGTGGGAGTGGACTTAAAAACACTTTTGAAGGTCGTTGGATTGTTTACGGAATGACGTCATTGTCACAATGCAATGGAAGCTTTCAGAACGATTGAGGGCTTGATAACCGAACGAATGAAAGCGAACGAAAACATTGAAGGGAAATCGGAAACCGAAAAAAATCAAAAACACGGCGTTTTCAGGAGCTGCAACTACAAAATTCTGTAGTACAGTACAGTTTTAGTGAATGAAAACGCTCGAAAGAGAAAAAAAACGAAAGAAAGAGAAATCACCGAGCAATACGGTTACCTACAACTACTGAGCAGACTATTCTGTAGGTACTGAACTCTAATGTGGACGGAATAGACTTCAGAGAAAATAGAAATATAGTTAAAGAGAAACGGGACTTTCTAGGAAATGCCAGAGAGCGTCTGCTAAGGGCGCAGACGCGCACAGCGAAATCGAATGTTCGACTCCTACTAGGTCAAAAAACAACAAAGCATCGACCCAAGGCTAAAATATGCGGTGATCTCCGGGTACCCGGCTACTTCTATTATGTGGATGTTCCTGAGAGCGACAGCAGGCTGTAAGTTGTCTGTCTAACTAGTAATTGCCAAAGTATCCGACCGATTCGTCGTCGTAGCAGTAATGCGAAGAGGCTCATCAATAATGCCACCGAAAGGTAATCGCCTCGTCCTAAGTCGTCCGTCCGAGGCCTGCAGCCGCTCTCGAAAGGCAATTCCCCGAGCCCGAGCAGCATGCCAGCAAAAGGACATCGACGTCGGTCGGTCGGTGCTTACGACAACTGTTTGGATCGTTTTTAGTGAGGGGGGGGGGGTATGCTTCGACGCCAGGAAGGAGAACGCTAGGTGACGCTCTTGAGTGAGTGTCCTCAACCGCCGCCCACACAGAGAAGCATATTTGCCTCGCAAAGTGCACAAATACGAAGCGAAAAAAAGCTTTTTCGAAATCAACAAAGTGCAGCGATCACTGGCACCAGAGCAGAGCAATTTGCTGTTTGGTATTGAGATTGGAAACGCTGCTGGACGAAACGCCTCAGAAAAACGATTGCCATGCAAAAGCATTGACTATTTGCTATGTCCCCCTGCATCCGTTGGCCGCGTCCTTTCAAATAGACTCCATAACAAAAGAACGAGCTCATTGAAATCGGTGTAATTATAGAATAGTGAAAATGACAGACAGGGTGGAGACGAGACAGTGTGGTGGTGGCTCGAGTGAAGCGACACCAATATGAGGTCGATTTCCGCCCAGCTTACACCCCGCCCTCAGCTGACTTCACTGACGAAAACACAACGAATTTTAGGCCCTGACAGCAGCTGCCCGAATGCTTTGACGCGTAATTTTCCCGCTCAAAGTAATGCTGTCAAAATGTGATCTAAAAACCATCAGAGAATGGAAAACTGAAAAGTGTACCCATTGAAATAGATTGAGGGAAAGGCTATAAAAGATTTAAGACTAAAATGTTCTCTATAACGATCTCACAGGCTCTTTTATACAAAAAAAAACAGAAGTACCCTTTACATCTTCAAGAAAGAGTTAACTTCCACTTTTTTCGGATGATGTTGTATGTCAATGGGTTGCGCCATGCTTCCGACTTCCGCTCTGGAGAGCAGAACCGTATGACAGCGTGACGAAAGGCCTTCTGAGGGAAAAGCCATCACCCTGTATGAAGAAACAGGTAATCCTCTTCAAGGGCTCAAAAAAAGAGTTAATGCTGAATTTTTTTAGCTGTTATTGCACGATAGTGGGATGCGCCATGCTTTCGAGCTCCGCTATTGCAAGTAGACGTGTATGATTGCGTGAAGAGGTTAATAAGACAACCCCAAATAGTTGATCAACCATTGAATGTGCTCCCTAATAGTCGCTCGCCGTGCTTATAAAATGTTATATTCTTCCTCAACAACAACGAAATATAAACCCGATCTTCAGCTGGATAAATGGTGGTGGGTGAACGGATATAAACACTTGCACTCTGTAGGTTTGCATCAGCACAAAGTTGAAACAGTCAGCTCGCTGCGGCTCCTGGTCACTGTTGGCATCTCAACCCCATTCAGACAGTCCCCACATCCATTCCTGGGCCTCTTCTTGGTGCTTTCAAATTTTCCGCTTCGTCTACCATGAGCAAAAGAGACGGCCAGTTCTTGCGAATTCTTCCATAGCTTAGGTGGGCGCTCAGTAGCCAATGGGCTTCGGGAAAAAGCCAAATTCCTGGCGCGTCCCATAAAAAGGACAAAACAATGCAAAGCATTTTATTTTCCCACTTCACACTGGGGTTACTCATTCTGGTCTACCACACCTACTTCGTGCCAGTAATGATAAGTTTGATTGATCGATATTTATTCGAAAACAAAAACAATGGAAGAACGTAACTTATTTATGTGATGACAATTCGTATTGTACAAGTTTCTACAGTATGATACTAGTTCCGATGAAGCACGTTTTGCCTGCATTTTCTAAGCCGTGCAGGAAAGATTTTCTTGAAGAGTTTTCAGTTAAATCTATTGATTTCTATATTTTAATGTTAGATTCCACCACTTTCACCCATCTCCTTCCCTATATCCGAGTGACTTTAAATCGAAAAAAAACAATAAAAACTAGGAAGTAAAAGCTGGATGTTACAAGATTGTGCAGGAAAAGCTGTGCAGGGAAAAGCAGGAAGCAGGAGTCTTGTGCAAGCAGGAATGGGCAGTAAATTGTTTGTCAATGCAGCAATATCAACCCCTCTATGAACTCGATTCCATTCCACTCAGTCCTTTCAATAATGAACCGTCGAGTCCAACGAAACGCCGACCAGTGAACGATCATTACGGGTCAGCGAGTCCCTGCTCATATGATCATGTTAGTGAATTGCCTAAATGGCTTTGTATTTTACCAGCTTGTTATCTGTAACTTCTGTAACTTCGCTAGTAATCAATATTAAATATAGTAAAATCAATCATGACAGTCAGAAGTGGTCCGCAGGAAATCTTTGGAAGTTTCTTAGTTAGAAGAATTGGAGAAAACCGGTTTCAATCTTCAAAATATTCGGGTACGGTAGTATGATGTAGTGCTATGGCAAGGTTAATATCGGAGGCTTTGTCGGGTGCTGAGCTGTTTGGTTGGGGTAAAATAAAAATTATTTTCATCCTTCTAGGCTCCGAAGAAGGCAGATCTTTTAGAAACGTCAGCCATGTAGCTGTCTGTCAATCTCGTTTGGAGTTGTGCTAATAAAGTGATTCAATTTTTAATGAGAGGTTTATGGAGAGCCGCTGGTGGAGCAGGTCTAATCATATAGTTCTCCTGGCTACTGCTACCGAATTGAGGTGACCCTGAAGGACCCACTGCTTTCAAAGGATTCATGTAGATTACTGAATAGGTGAGCAAATGAAGAGGTGTCATGCAAAGGGAATACACCTGAAGTATTAAACAGTGGACGACTAGTTTCTTTCTTTGTATCCAACGTCTTCCGGTGTTACTCGCTGAGCTTAGGTAAAGGGTTGAGAAAGTAGAGTAACTTTCACTTGGTTTTGGCACCATTGTGTGGAGAGCAAAGCATTTCCAGAGGCCTCTATGAGAATCATTCCTCTCCAATAATCCCTGTTGGCTCAACAGTCCACCTAGGGCAATTCATTTTGGGTTTCTATAAGATTCTCACAGCAAGAAGGCTCCCATTTTCAAGGATGTCCCGCTTCTGAATGATGAAGACGGGAGCAAATAAACACACTGTTGTCAGCTAATTAATCAATTATGAAGTACTAGTAAACAGATGGGCCTCCTTAGACGTACTTGGTTGAAATATGAATGGAATCTTATTTTCACGAGGATTCCGAACAATCGAATCCCCTTTCAATCCAAAAATCCTGAATTTTCTCTTATAACTCATCTACCCAACCAGAGGATAGAGGAAGGGCCGAATGGAAATGTCCAGATGCTTAATATCAACAATCTGCCCAAGTTATTTTCTCAGCAAAAAGGAATGCTAAATATTATGTTAAAAATATACAGTAGAAAAACAATATCTTTATAAACGTAATTTATTAATTTAATTAATATAAATTCTGTAGAAAGGTAATATAACGTGGTAGTCTCAGAAAGGTGGTGCAAGGAGTTTGATTAGGAAGAGATACAAGTAAAACCCGTGTTAAGAACCATAACTGACTGATCCGTTACCTCCAGGATGAACTTGTCCGACAATAGTCAAAACAGAGAAAAACACGAAGTTCAACAGATATAAAAAATTTCGACACTGTAAATAACGAGAGTGAAATATGAATGATGACAAATTCCAAATAGAATGTGGAGTTGAGTCAGGTGAACTGTTGATTTATTCTTATGCACTCCCAAACAAAGATCGGGAGAACAGTCAAATGGGTGGTCCAGTCAGCCACCGTTAACCGTGAAGGTGATCCGGGGAATTTGGCGGGAAAACTTCTGATCAAATTTCAATCAATTCTAAAGGTATTTCAAATATGTGCCGTTTTCAAAAAATAATTGTAAGTATTCACGTTTATGTCGAAATACTATGTTGATCTCGTGCTCCATGGTCTTCCCCACCTCCACCCCGTGCAAAGAATGTGGGAGAAGGGGAAAACTGGTTTTTGTGTGCAGTAGTTATTTACATTCGTAACTATGAATAGGTGAATTGCTATTATGTCAAATTAACTTATGGTTAAGACAGCACACGTCTCTATGAAGACGAAAAATGATGAAATTTCATCGCCATAAAATCAAAAAGCAAAATAAAATGGTAAGAAAAAGTTCAACCTAGGATGGATTCCAATGATTTATGAGTGCCTCTGATGGGAAAAATAGTCTTTCTGCGATTCTGCAACACAATGCTCGCCAACAGATGGATGAACATATGCTACTACATAGGGCTGACTGGTAAACTTACTGGGAATTCGCCTGAAAGAGTGTTCCCGTGAAGGAGGCAGCACAGCGTCCGAGAAACTCGGCAGCGCACCTTATGGATTCGCAATATGCACAACCCATCAAAATATTCATCCTTATTAGCCAAGCTTTATTCTTGTAAGAAGTGAGAAGCACTGGCTACGCCATGAACATGATGTCTCTCTCCTATTGTTTAAACTAGATCCCATTCAATCACTTGTATGAGTTTAACTGTAAGATTGTTGCGTGGCGTCTCCCGGAAAAACGTATCCGCCTTGATCACACATGTTCTCGTGGATGTTTTACGAACATTATTTACTCCTCTATCATAAACTGGCTATCCTGCATCTTTACTTTTTCCTTGAACTTGCTAGTAGTAATCGATCAAAAATTTAACTTTAGTTGTTGCGTAAGTTTTCATATTTTCCAATAATATTTTTACAAGTGCAGGTGACCGTTAGCAATATTACTTACTTAAAAATTCATGGAATTATTCAGGTATAAGGCCAGTAATATAATATTTTGTGGAGACAATATTGCAACTCGAACATCGAGAAAAAGTGAAAAGATGGAAATAGAATTTGAAATGAGGAGATCCGAAAGTATCATATCGTTTTACTCTGCTGTTACTACGATATATAACCATATTCAACACTGTTACTCAGTAGAATAACTTTGTGTGCAAGAAGTACTTTGAAGTAAAGCCAATATTCAAGCAATCATATTAAAAGCGCTGACGTATGTAGTTCCATTAGTTCTCATACGATTAACACGAAGCAAATCGAGTTATCTACTAGTACTGCCTAGTATTACTATCAGTTTCTGGGGAAGTAAACCTATTGCTTGTGGGAAGCACTAGCCTTGTGAAGCAGTAAAGCTCGCCACGCCAACTGTGAACGTGAAGGGGTAACGGTGAATGAGACAATTATCAAGGAGGCAGGACATCGCTATCGATTTTCATCGGGGCGCAGACAAATATCGATAGTAACGCACACCTGTTGTGTGTTCACCAAAAAACAGTTAGGTCCAAATCTAGCATGACTCGTGTTCACTGCCCAAAATCATTATTTTCTGGTTGAGATTTGATTGATGGAACTCATGGCTCAATCCGTTAAGGCTTGGTAATAAATCTCATGGGGTTAAATAGGTATTTAAAAGTAGTAAGCCTGAAACCCGAGCAGTGCATTATGAAGCTGCAAAGCGGCACACAACTTGGGGGTCCGAACGCTGTAGCAAAAATTAGCCCTCCATTCCGAAGAACTCTATAGGTTGTTTGGCTTGCCTGTAAGATAAAAGCTTTGCATAAAAAATCGGCTGCCAACTGGATTCATTGTGCATGCTAGGACACATTCAAACACTGTTATTTCAGACGAATGTACCAGATGCATGGCGCATTGCCAAGAAATTAGTTGGTGCTGCTTCGAAGTATTATGGACGGCTCATTAATGGCCCACAGTCATTAGCAGCTATAAATGAAGGCACAGTAAGACAAAAATATCTACAGAAATAGTAATAATATTTCGTACATAGAACAAGTAATAGTAAAAATAATAGTAATCAGCGCCGACTACACGCAGTAACTAGAACAATGATAATAACCCTTGTGAGAGAAGAGTTAAATAGTAATTTCAGAGCAATGCGGGGTCCTTAAATCCTCCTCGTCAATTGCTGCGTACAAAACTTTTACTGGTTCAGATTTTGTAATGAACCATTCCAGTAATTGTAATGGGTAAATCTCGGCGTCCGAGTCCCCTTTCCTAAGGTGCGTGGAGTTCCCGAGCAGGCATGCCCAGATATAAGCCTTGTCCTCTGAGCTTGAGGCTCTTAACAGGAGTCGCCACTATTCAATTCCAGTTTAGCAGGACTAAATCGAATAATGCGCTCGAGTTCATTAGCTTGCAGTAACTGAGTTGGTGCTAGAAGTTACTTTTTTTTACATCGATTGCTGTCGGTTACTTACCTGATTGTTCGTAGTCAGAGGTCGGACTAGCACCTATCAACTAAAAAAAATAAGCTCTAAAAGTGGTTTGATGGTTCGGTAAAGGACCTTGGGCATATCGGAGACGGGCTGTGCACTCGGTGTTATTTGAAGAATTCGAGGGTCCGCATGGATACTGAAGTTCGTCGGCATGTCGGCCTCCGACTAGTGAAAAGGACTGACGACAGGGTGACGCAGATCAGCACCGCCTAGAGGGGCGGAACAGGTGTTGAAGCTGAAAAGTGCGCCAGAAAGGAGTAACTCATGAGGCAGTAGTTTGAGACTTGAGCTGTAGGAGCTGAGGGAGTGGGTGCCACGCAAATACCCTTGCTCATTATGGAGATTCCTAGTGGGAAGGCTGATCACGGCCTTTGCAAACCCTACATGTCCGTACTTGTAAACATTACAGAGTACCAGAGCGTACCAGTAGTAGTTGTTCACATTCGAAGCCGTTGAAACCAAGACTTTTGGATCCTATTCCGATGATTCGAAGAGGGAGTATCTTATTCAATGACATGAAGGAACCTCAGAAATGTGGGCGACCTTGAACGAGGCACTGATTCCTCTAGTCTCTTCTAGTCAATAGGGAAAGTGAACACGCATTCAGAGACTCTGGAACCTCCTGAAGAATCCGATCGCGATGATCAGTTCGTCAACACTTTGGAAACCATTTGAAAGCAAATTTTCCGCTTCATTCCATCCCTACATGATATTTGAGTTGAATTTATGAGCAGAGTCCTTCTCTTGAAAAAAAAGTCATTTCGTCTCGTTATGAAAGGACGCAGACCGCTATCGCGAAAGCTAATTTCTGGACAACGAACGAATCTTTTCGAAGATTTTTGCACTTGAATCGGTTTTATATGCACAAGAGATCGTCGATTTATTCATACAATTAAATAGAGCTACTTCTTTCTCGATGACGTCGGCTAGACGTACGGTAGCTTTCCGATCATTGCACGTCTCGGAGAAAAACCATCGGACAGGGCCGCGATCAGACACAATGAATTCACGTGAGTGTTTGCACGAGAATTTTGCAGCCATCAAGTAAACAAAGCTTGAAATTACCTTGCTAATTTACTAGTAATAAATTTGGTCAGAAGTTATTATATCCAGACCGGTCTCAACTCCATCCAAAGCCTTCCGGTATAACGAAGAATGTACTGCTGCGTATAAAAACGAACTAAATTCTACACTCTGACACCATGCAGACACATTGTTTGGCCCTATTCCAAAATTCGTGGATTGAGCCACGCATCCGAATTGAGGCAAAAAAAAAACAAAAGTGATTGAGGAGGTTCCGGAGCATAAACTAATGCTACCGAGTGTTTAGGTCTGCTCTTCCATTCCTTTTGAAAGTTGGTGCACGTTTATTGACTTCTTCGCTATCATCACATTTACTACAGCTCACACGAAGTATAGCATCTTACATTTTTCTAAACGGAAAGAAGGAGGTATGGGACGGGGTGGGGGTGGGGGGAGACTTGCATTTAAATGCTTAAATTTTGCATGCTTAAATGTTCTAACTAGGAACGCTAAACCTAGGAAAGACAGAAGACGAATGCACAAAAAACAAGCTCCATTTTTCCAGAAAGGAATTTCTTATGTTGCCAATAACGAGGGATTTTACTCAAGTACAGGGCTGCTCTTGAAGATTAAGAAGGTTTACGTGAGAACCAAAGGCGAATCTGCAAGGAAAGAGAAAACTCACTCCAATCTATAGTCAGGACCAGCAAACTTTTGATATTTCAAAGGCAGTCTGCTTGTCTAATCCATAAAGGAGAATAGGAACACCGGATATATATCGCTCCTGATCAAATAAATACTATCACAACTCTGAATTGGAGCCAGTTGCGTGGCTCATCCCAAAGAAAGGAATAATCAATGTCAGTGAAGAAACTCATTTCTGGATAGGATAGGATCAGTGATTTGCTTGTTGTTCTATAGGGTTTTTCATATTTTCCAGCAAGAGTGCGTTTCAATACGATGAGCTCCCAAGGCTCCAGTCAAAGCCTAATACTAGTGGGATCACAAGTCATCAGCAACAATACATATAATCAGGACATCTGTCTGAACGAGCTCGTCCATTCAGCCAAGTGAATTCGCTGCATCCGGCAATACTGCTACTTTTTATGTAACCTACTTTTTTAGGCATGGAAAGGACATTGTGCGCGACTCTCTTGAGGTCCAAAAAAACCCTTTTGCACCCGTCGATCTCTCCGCACCCCCTTGCACCCGGCGAGGCAGCGCTAACACTAATTTGTAGGGTGCGGAGCTGGAGCTTTCCCTCTAAGCTTGAGTTGTCCTTTCAGAAAGATTTCGGATGATAAATAGTTTGAACGGGTGTTATTTTGCGATGCTACTGAAGAATTGCTTATACAGGATGTTACCCGGACTCTTAGAGCTTTACTATTCACTGAAGTAAAAGTAATTGAGAACGTGACTAAAGTGTGATCCGAAATGCTATGTTGTTCCCAATTAGTGTTGCCTCTCACATCTTTTTGAGTAATAATTTATATGGCTGTACTAAATCCTAATCAGCTTAGCTCATATTCACAGCATTTCCTCTGCAAAGGTTGAGCTACATTCGGGAATTGCTGTAATTAGGAGCTACAAGGAAAAGGCCACTTAGTACTAATGGGGACTGCGGTTACATGAAAGTGCAGTAGGTGAAAGTTCCTCTACTTCTTTTGGGTAACTGTTAGCTACTATCACGGAGTCTGCCGTCTTTATCAAGTCCCTTACTCCCACGCAGGATATCGTGTTGACCGTGGTCTGCGCGAAGCCCTCCTTAAAGACGTCCACGGAATTTTTTCGAGCGCTTTTCGTGGCTATTTGACTTGAAAACTCCCCTCTCCTTCGGTCAGGATGATCCTCTGGCCCTTCCGGTGCCTGCCCGAACATCCGAGAAAGGTGCTATCACTTAGCAGAATGAAAGCAGTAAGGATTACCATTTTATGCCTCTTTTTCCAAACACGCCCAGTTCCGTACAGCCGTAGAATCAGCTCATCATTCTTGATTTAGCGGAATGGATTCCATGAATTCTGCCCACAGACCAGTGCTTACCACTGTCTGGTACGCCTTGTGGTCGTGAAGCGTCAGCAGTTGGAGAATATACCGAAGGATACTATTCGATCGCCTTCAGATCCAAAATGCCACGGTCATTGGGATCCCTACTGCTTGTTTGGCCTTCCCAGCAGCTGAATCAGGTTCATAAGGAGGCCATTCCAGAACTTGGCGCTTTTCTAGCCACTCGATCCAGGTTCATCCTTGTTGTCTGCTAGAGGGCGAAGATGCCGTCAGCATAGAGGATGGTCTTTAACCGATTATCGACGGAAATATTTGCCATAGCGTTATATTGGAAGGGCAGGAAAAAGTTTTCATTTTTCAAAGTCCAGGGAATGTTATTGTCGCTTTTTAAGTTATTTTGTTAACCTCTCGACATTTCTACTGAAGCTCGTGTACCTCGATGATCTGGGAAGAAAGCCCTCTTCCCAAAATTCGGACACGCATCTACAGCCGCTTGAGAGGCTTCAAATGAACTGAACTGAATCCTGAGTGGAAAAAGGGTACATTGGCAAATCCTTTCTACGACTAATTCAACCCAAGAAGCACTCAACCGCAATAATATACTGGCCGACCTTTGCCAAGCAGCTCACCATATCAACCATCGAATGTGCCATGCATTCAACCAAAAATTAAAGTTGAAACCACATTTTAGAGTGTGTTTGATGTTTATCTACGAACACGAGCTCATATATATTTATCGCATTTTTTGACTAGCCTGTTACCGTTCAAGTCTTTCCAAAGATTTAGTAGACTTCTTTTACTCGAGCAAAACCCAGTTCAGGTTTCAATCAACGGATCATGTATTTGCGGCTTTATCTGGCCCTGCTCTGTTACCATCCTCTTAAGTAACATACATACCTAGTAGACCCCTGTTCCATCATCACGGGCAACATGCCTAGTAAATCCAAACATGCACCAAAAAGCAGTTTCCCACCAATATCCTTCAGAGAGCACTAGTGTTTATAGTGGACTTCTAGCTCATAGAGCGTTAGGCATTCGTGATTAGTCACGACGAGCCTGTCACCAATCACAGGCGTGAACCCTCGCGTGCGCTGTGATCGGGGTGCAACGGAAGGCACTGAGCTCCTGAGCACCTATTTCTTTTCTGAATGCTGACAAGAAAGTTGGTATGACCTTAAACATCGTGGAGGAGACTTATAAGAACTCAACATTAATATCGAGGTTCAACAATGTGCACAAACTAAAATCAACACAAAAGAATGTGCAAAGCGATTTAGAGGACCTGGCATGTCCTTTACGATCGACTTCCATTCACGACCATGGCAGTTCTGGAGAGCTTATTTGACCCAGCCCGGGTGTGGTAGAACCGGATGTAGGGAGTCTGGCTTCGAGATAAGGAGCCAGGAAAATAAAGTCTAAGTTTTCTCAGGGAATTTCAATCTACCGATAAAACGGCCAAAATTATTTGAAAGTAATTGAAAAACCGAGATTACAATGAGCAGACTAGCATAAGTCACTAGCAAATGTGAAGCCTGAGCTCAGAAAGGGATGAGTCCAGTGGGACCATCAGATCAGTTCCGATTCAAAACACAAAAACAAGGTAGAACCAAGTTACGTGCAGCGGTTACTTGCGCTTTACCCTTTCTGAATCAAGTGCACTGCAAAAAGAGAAATTAAATATTAAATAAGTTCATCATTAGAACTTCTCGGCCATTCGGAGCCAGAACATATTCTTTTTGTATAATAATTTGAAAAGGTAACCTATTGAATCACAAATATATAACTTACAGGGTCAGAAGAAGGCGATTCCGCTGAAACGGTAACTGTGAATAAAATATCTTACCGAACTCGGAGGCTAAGTTAACTCACAATTACTTTTTACTTCAGTTTACTTGGTTCATGCCGATATTAATGGAGAGTCGGTCATAGAAAATTGGTTTGGTAACAGAAAGTAATTAAATTTTTGAAATATACCAAATCACCTGATTGCCAACCTAGTAAATTGGAAGCGTAACATTGACGAAAAAAAGAAACGAGACCAAGTAACTTGTAATGTGGAAAGTAACTATTATAGTTCTGTTCCGAAGAGTAAAAAGGAAAGTAACTAGTTCTGTTCTGAGACTGAAATTTCAAAATCTTTCAGAAGTATTGAGTATCGAAAAAGAAAACAAAAGCCATACCCTTAGCTGAACTTCTACGGTATCTCACAGCATTTAATGGGCTTCGGACTAAATGACACAGTGACGTCGAGCTGCTCAGTGAGCACGAGCAGCGTTGATGGACGAGAAATTAATAGGTGCGAACAGCTTCTGCACTTTTAAGCCGTGCGCATAAATGTGGCGCAATGAAGTTGACTTGGCAATCAATAGACCAACTCCTGTCAGTTACTGCAGTAGAACATAAGTTGGTGAAGGAGAATAGGACTTTTCCCTTGTTTAATTGTTCACTTACGAACAAATCGTCTGAGCTGGTCTGCTCAAAACTCGACCTGCTCGGAGTTTTTCATCCTGCAACCGCCTGTGGTGGCCTAACTCCTGTGGTTTGGGTTCCATAACGGCGATTTCAACTTTGGGAAGCGGTAATCAGGAAAAGCTGAGTAGGAATCAGGAAATCCAATGACTTAGATCCGATGGAAAGGAGTTTCAGCCAATTTTTTGTCCCCTAACTTCTCAAGTACAGCGCGATTTCTCAGAGCTCGAGGAAACCGCAAAGGAACTCCCACTCCTGTTTTTTTTCCGTAGGACATTGCAAAACGCTCACAAAACTGAGGAGATGGTCCCTCGAATAACCTTGAAGTATGAAAAGAAAAACGAGTAAAGACCTTTACATAAAAATATTCTTCAGGACCTTCACAAGCTGTCAAACGTCGTTGACTTCGAGGCCGTATGAGCATGAGATTGGAAAGAAATGAATGGTTCTCATGGGCATGATGGGTTACTGAGATGTGTGCGTATGCATATATGTGAGTGTGTAAGAAAAACCAAAGGACATTCGTCGGCCCTCCCTCTACCTCGGCTGAGGTCACCAGACGTCGTCATCGCCGTCGTCGTCTTGCTGTTTGCCTATCATCGAAAAACGAGCCAGCACGATCCTATCGCCCCACTGCAATTTTCCCATCTCAACTCAGCCATCTCCTGCAAACGGGCAGCCAATAAAAAAAAAGTGAATGCGGTTCAGAAATGAGAAAGCTGATTGCATAGGAAGCATACATATCGATTGTTAGCTTGAAATTTGCAATTGCATGGCTTACACGACACCTTGCCCAGCTTTCGTTAGATCTGCAGTCATCATCTGGACCACCCGGAATAACAAACTACTTGATGATTGTGCCTGGGTGGTCGGATTTCAGTGAAAAAAAACCTTGAGAACATTCGCTGATGTGAGGGGTTGAAGAAAATCAGTTGATCACGCAACTGTCATTACACTATTTACAAGTAAGAGCTCTTCAGATTTCCTCGCAGTCAATTCAACAATCGTCAGCCCTACTGATAGGTGTTGTTTACTAGCCAGTAACTTCTTTTTTTACTTATTATTCTTGTAATCTATTTATTCCAACCAAAGATAGCCGACATTGTCTTGCAAAAGTGCAAATGCAGAGCGAAATTAGTTGCTGCCGGATTCGGACATAAATTCGTTCCCATTTTCGGCATTCACTACTTTATTTATGCTAAACCAGTTATTATTCACAGGAAATATCTCTGAAAGGTAGCTGAGCATCATAACTCGTGTAGAAGTAGTTCTGGTTAGTAATAAAAGAGTTATGAACCCACAGGGGTCGCTCGAGTTGATTCCATTTGTCAGGGCTCGCTCTGAAAGCCCGGAAGCGGGGCCCCCAATCCGTCCGCTTGGCCCCGAATCACTTTCATTCCCAGAAAGCTCTGAATATGTGACGAGACGTTAGTTATTTATGTGAAACGAGAAGAGTAGACATAATGTGCGCAGAGCGCGAACAAGCCAATGAGCCGCCAAGGGTGCCGCCGTTGGAGCGACAGGATCTGGGCGAAGTCGGCTTCAGAAGCTTCTGTCAGAAGGCTCCCTTTCATAGTGCGGCGGTTTAACTAACTTACAGAACATCGAGAAATGGAATCGAGAGAAATGAAAGGATTTCTAGGAAATTCCCGTTTCAGACGGGAGAGCTTGAGGCCTAGCGGTCAGCACGGTCATTGAATCGATACTCGGCCGCAGGGCATGGAGCTCATGGAGAATGTCGTGTGTTGACTGCTGTGTGTGTCCTCCCGTCCTCACATTCCTTCAACCAATGAAATCCTGTAAGAACTAGTTTCTTTGATCAGTTACAGTTTTCCCGACCACCCCGATCTTGCCCTGGTATTGTTCATCATCGTATTGCCGAGCAATTCACTTTTTTTTTCACACGTTTTTACGATTGTGCAGCAGCGATTGTGCGAAAGGAGGCTCTTTATCAGACAGAGAGTGCATCCTAAGACTGCTCTGAATCGTCTCCACTTCCACTTCTCCCGTTCTCCCCGGGTAGGATTTTTGTCATGGAAACGGCCTCATGTAGTATTCACTAATCTATTGACATCCTTATGCATATCCTAGTCCGTCAGCACTACACTAGACACTAGCAAACAAGCAATCTCCAACTGAGCGAACATATGCTTCCCCACCTAGACAACACCGCACATGATGAACTGAACACACCAATGAGCAAAGATCAGCTCCCTTCCGGCTTTGTGGGTTTTCCTGCACCTTCTCCGATCACTCGTGACTACCTGAGACCACCCTGAACTTTCATCTCCACCTAACAGGTTCTTTATATTTCCTCAGCGTCCCATTACCTCCTATCATACTTGTACCACCTAATTTATGGGACCTATGTTATCCTGATCAGTTCCATAATAGAAGTTCATTTTTCACGGTCATTATTGAAGCTCTGAAGTGAAACCATAAAGCCGCATCAAAAAAAAATTCTACTAATCTATACTTTTTACAATATCTACTTAGCAAGCATGAGCCATTTTTAACTTTCAATAAATCTAGGCACGGCTAGAGATCTTCCGAATACGTTTGTGAAGCCTTGACCATGATTTAATTCCTCGAGGATAAATTTTAAGTATCTTCGGCGTCCAGGCTCTTTTGAAAGCAGTAACGCCGAAACATCAGACAAATAACGCTGTGTAATTTTTATCGAAGCTCTATAGTCATGTGAGACGTCAGAAATTCTTCCATCATCTTAAAAGTAGGCAATCAAGAAGTAACTCGCAACGGAAATGTGTGTTGCGGGGTTTATGTCTGAATCTCGTGCCTCTTTCGAACGACGATCGTGATTGGTCGACAGTAGCGATAACCAATCACAGGTTCTCCTCGCTGAAATCCAAAGCCATCATAGGCTCTCCTCAATGCTTTTCATTTTCGTTGTATTTTTTCGCTGTGGGTCGTCAAAATGCATCTCTCCTGTTCTCTAAACAGACAGCCCTGATATCTGCACGACCTTCACGATGGAAACTGTAGGCCTTGCACTCGAAACCGCCTTCCGAGGCATGTCTTGTTCACTATGCTTCACCTCGGTAATAACTGGGTGAAATGGCTTCGTCATTCACCATAACATGAATTTGACGATGAGCAATTCAAAAAAAAAACTACTACAGTAAGTTTGAACCCCCGCTCTCAATTTTCCAGATAATTTGCTCCGTAACAATGTGTCGTACTAATTGAAAGTGGGCAGAAAATCGTAGACTGTAGGCGTTTACTGCAATTACTTTGCAGAATTGCTACGAGTCTTACAACTTCTGCTGAAAATAACTTTGAGCTTCGTCCCTTTTGCTTCCGAGCCTCTCCATGAACTCTATTTCAGGAAATCTTTTTCAGAGATTATCGAAGACTTTAGACTCGCATGCTTCCAACAACTAGGAACCCAATACTTGTTAATACTGTGCTGTGAGAACGCCCTGGATTCCCAGTTAGACCACAAAGTACAAGAATTGAAGGGCTTCAATCACCAGAGTCTCTTAGATGTCTAATAAAGTTAAGAAGCCAACGAACGAAGCAGTTAGAAGAAGCCCGACTACTGGGGAGTCATTCTACAGCAAGCCAGATAAACCCCCTGTGAAAGGTGTTCTGGGTGAACGGCAACACTTGGGACCTTCTTATCTGCTTTCTTGGATTACATGGCAGTGAGGAATAGGCCCTGGATTCGTCTCGCCCTTGTAAGCCTTCCAACCCAGTTGCTGATTGCTGTTGGGCCAGAAGATGCTAAGCCGAAGGAACCGTTTGAAATGGATTGAGCTCATCTAGCACTTCTGAAACTGGCTTCAAATCTCTCCTCCACGCCTTCTCCTCTTTTCGCCGAGAGCAAATTGCAGAGGTTCCCCCATGAGAATGTTCTCAGGTTGAACGGGCACGACTGACCAAGGAGATAGGGTTGGACGGACTTCCAACCATTAATGAGTAGATGTCAGCCTTCTGCCTTTTAGTTGCGATCTATAAGGTTCGGACTCATAGTGGGTGGTCGTTTCGCACCTTTCTTTAAGCCACCGTGTGACCGGGTCCCGTTCAGATCTGGCTATAATTCTGATTGAATGCCGAGCATGTGGATCATTCAGGAGTTTCTACTGATGGCCACGTCCTTTTTTCAGCCACCAGCCGCCAAAAAGCCAGAACCTTCTTGAATTTTGGGGATCCTTTGGGGAAAAATGAGCTGAGGAAAGATTCAACAGTCTCTTCAACAGAAGCCCTTCCGCTGTAATATCACTTTTCAACTGAAACATTTCCAAACCTTGTCCTTTTCGAGGTCGTTCGATGGCCAGAAACTGAGAAGCAAGATTGCACTCTACGTCCCTCGCAAAAGGCCCGAGGCAAAGGATGCCTGCCGCTTATCGATCGCCCAAGAGGTCATGGATGTTGTGCCCTATTTCTACTGTTTAGTTGTAAACTGGGAGGCTTACTTTTTGATGCTAGGCCAGAAATAATAAGCAGTGCGCCTTCCTAACGACTGTGTTTGGTAATGAACCTTTTGCAGTTCCTTAAAAATCACATTATCGTCGCCACCACTCACTGTATGTACTCGAACAGAATTTAATTTGGTGAATTATGCCGTTTTATTTACAATTTTGCATTGCACCGTGCAAACTGCACTTTTTCGTGTTACGTAGCTCCAGGAAATAACAAAGACGTACGTTGTATAGCGATGCGCGCTCCCGATGCACAACCGTGCGTCGAGCGCACCGAAACATTTCTAAATTGATTTTGACGGTTGTCATTTTACACGATGATCCATGATGGCCTGATATTTTCCCTGGCATTCCGTTTCTTGGCATTTTGCCGGTCCTAGCGCTCTGCACCCGATGATCCCGTTCATTAAAGTGCAGAGTGTTTCAGTGTAAGCAAAGTGCAGCCAGATTAGGAAAGGCTAAAGAGATAAGGCTGAAACCGTTCCTATAACAGTAGGATTTTCCCCTTGAGAAACCCTTGCAAAAGGTTGTTACTATGAATGGTTAGGGGGTACCATCCTTGGTTTGGCCTAGGGACCTTCGTAGACGCTACTAGCTATCAGCTGTAGGCTACTCGTGTTATCTTTCCCGAATTGAGTCTATTCTCGCCGTACAACAATCTACCCTAACAGCGTCGAAGTGGGGTAGGGGTCAGTAATAGTCTGGTTGCGCATAAGGGGACCAAGAGGGCTTAGAAACCATTGGCCCCTCGAGGAGTTTTATGGCGCGCTTTATTTGAAAATGACGGTCCACCAAGTATTTCCTAGTCTCTCGTCGCCGACATGGTTTTTCAACCTTTTAAACGTCAATATGGGCTATGTCGGTTGGGTATGGGTGGTGAGTCAACCACTATAACTATTAATCCCAACATCGGCTCCCCTCCCATTGCATTTCTCCTCCTCCCCGCTCCCCAGGCGCTCCTATTTCAGACTTGACAGATAAGGAATTACCCTTGTTTAGACGGGTTTCAGTGTAGCTTGCTACCCTGCTGCTTTCATCTCATTAAATTATCGAATCCCCCTTGAATGTGCTCGTCACATTTTGTAGCTCCTATTCATTCTAGTCGCCCCTCGTGTTCATTACTATTACAGCGTCTCTCGTTTCCAGGCGCAAGTTATCATTAAACGCGCTCAACACCTAGGAATAATTGATTCGTACAGCAAGGCGTCAAGTTTCGTCACAGGACCCTTCGTGCTTTAATGGGCGAGATAATTTGTGGTATGTATGAGCCGAATTTCATTCATTCATCTTCCTGAAAACCACCTATCTAACCCTTCGGCCCTATGTACCATCTCAACAATCGATATGCTCCTACCCCCATATACCTCTGCCTTATTTCTTCCTCGTTAACCAATTTACACAATTATCGATTAGTGTCGCACGGGCATGCAAGCTCACGGTTCGATCCGTGCATCCCTATTTGCACGTTTGGGGTGTACGTATATGTGTGAGAGTGGTATTTGTCGACGGTCGTTCATGGTTTGACTCTTTTTTCTTCTGATTCGATAATCTATCGATTTTTGCAGGTGATGGACCGTCGTCCTTCGGATTTCCCGCTATTGCGTAGCAGTCCACATCCAGAATTTGAACCATCAGCGCCCAGGCGAGTCAGAATTCATCATTTGCAGGACGAAATAGTTTTTTGTACGGGCGCGTATGTGTGTGTGTGTATCGTTTCGTTTCGCTGCAGGATCAACGCGCGCAAGTCATGACTGTGTCCCATTTGCTTTCATCTTTTAGCTGTGGTATAATTCTTCACGTTGGTTCCCCCTTTTCCACTTAAATCATCGAACTCTCGACATGTTTTTCATGTTTGTAATGATTCACGTTCGTTTCTCAAAGACGGCGCAAGCCCAAAAGGTGTTGTATAGGCAGCACGCTTGGTCAGCCCATCGGTTAGAGCCCAGGCTGTAAATGTTAACATAAGTGCGCTCGTTCTATCAGATGTTTACCTCTCTGCATGATTTTCAATTCAAAGTAGTCCTTTGTTACCGAGGAGACCCTTTTGTTACGGCATAAATTCATTCAAAATGAGAATAAGTACCCATTTTATATAGGGCTACAAAAATCTCTGTAGCTCCATTTTATAATCTGTTTTTAGCCCAGAATCAGTGGCTGCATCACCGATGCTCATCTCTTCTCGAACATCGGAATGTGGTGATCCTCCTATAGAGAGTGATGAGGTACCGTCTTTAGGGTTTTCTTGGTTTTACTTTTTTTTAAAAGTTTTGCTTCTTCTGAGCACTTTTTTTCCCAATTTGATTTTCAAACATCGTGAACTCTCGTAGTTGGTAGGGGAACTTTTACCCATGAATAAGTTGTGCACATAATATGTACATATTGAACGTACTTCGATGGCATATGACCCTCGTTAGTTTACTCTCAACTGGCAATGAACGTACTGGGAAACACTATCAAATGGCTCATTAAGGGTTAGTTTCTTCGTATCTCTCAGAAGATTCGTCGCCTAACCGAAAATTCGTAGTACACGTCTCCTAGGCTTTGTTATCGACTTTTGTTTTTCCAAATATACGGATGTTTTGTTGAACAGAAATCTTTGAGGTAAGGGCCGTGGCTACCCCATTGTAACCCCGTGGTAACCGGGCTTCTTATTTCATTTTGACGCCTGTAGCCTTACCTCGTTCACTTTCACAAGATTACCTAATTCCTTATGGGATCCATAGGATTCCCTTAATAATCAGTGTTTTGGAGGTGTTTCTATTGCCTATTGAATTATGGCTGCATGTCGTGGGTAACTACCCATGATAAACGCATAATTAAGTAACTAGTACCTTATTCATAAAGAGTATTGCTTGTAATTTATAGTTTGTGGGTGTGTAAGCCCTTTTTATCATAGTTTCTATAGCGTTTTAAAAATCAATCAATCTTCCTAATAATCGGAAAGTTCTGCAGCCTTTTTACTGCCCGTTTAACTTTTTTTTCGATCCACTACACATCTTTTTATAATCTTGTTTGCAAATGGTCCCCTTGATTCGTGGGTATTTTATTTGAAGGAAATTACGATTTTTGATTCCGTGACGAATACCCTTTGAAAGCTGTCAACTTTGCGGTCATGTTTTTCTCTAACGACTTTTTCTCTTCTCTAACGAACCAATCCTTGGCTTTTATGATCCTGCTACACCGGGGCTCGTTCCTTTTTCACTCGTATGGAAAATCCCTTGTTTTAAACTTTCTTATACGTTCTTCACCTTCCTTAAGCGTTACAGCATTGCCCGGCGAAATTGGCCATGATCAGTCAATATGGTCGTAACCCGACCAAGCTCGAGTTCTCGGATTTCTATGGAATACGAGACATTTTATTAGATATGCCACTGTTCGAGGTCATCGCTATCTACATTCCTCGACGAATCTAAAAAAACCACCTGTCTCGCGTCATGACCACTTGAATCTGCAATTGAGCATTGCGATGGCGGTGCTCGCGTCTAATAGCACACCCCGTCGGTAACCGATCAGTGAGTCCGCACGGGACCTAGCAATTATCGATTGGAACCGTGTAATGTCGCTAGTGGATGTATGCAAAATAAAGAAAAAGGGACATGGATAGTGCTGGATTTGTTTGACAACGGCCTGTTCTCTCGATCACATGTTTTCAGCGAAAGAGAGGAGAGGTAGAGAGGCGTTCTACTGCATCGCTCTTGTGCTCCATTCACCTCTCCCTATTATCACTCACTAACTCCGTCATCACAAATCTCTCGTGATGCTATTGTGTGTGATTCATTTAGGGATACGGTATATCGGATAGCGGTGAAACAAGCCGACGTTCGACTATTAGCAGGATGGATATGGTGGAGCTAAGCCGTGACTTGGAGGTGAAAAACAAGTATCCTGAACTGTATCAAATGATCGTTGTGAGTCATGTCATCATCGATTTATGCTCATCTTTTTTTTTCTTTTCATATTCAATCGTCGTCCTTTTATGCGTCTGCACTGATTTCACTTTCAAATAGGCACAGCGGCGTTTTGGCTCGACGGAGAATCGTGATGCTCCCATTGTCGTTCACAATGCGAATCGAGACTCCTCCAAAGATGACGATTCTAAGCAGTTACTGTATGGAGAAGCGGTTGAGTTGCTGAAACGTTGCCGTAAACAAGAGGTGGAACTCCTATTTGTCATATATGCATATCCAGCTTTATGCATGGAATAGACCATGGTAAAAGTAAAAATACGTGTATTCTAGCGTCAATTGCGTGAAATGCAGAAGAGTTATGACAATTTGCTTAGCGTTAACAAGCAAATTAAAGAAACCTATGTAAAAATCTATGCCAAAGCTGAACAAGAGGAAGAGTATATTTCGAATATTTTACTAAAAAGGTTCGTTCCATTCATTTTCCCCATTTGTTTTTTCACTTTAAAATAATAGACTGTTTGTTTTTTTTCAATCCAAATTGTACCAAAAGTCTAGCTGTAGTCTATAATACTTTCGTGAACGGGTAGAGCCTGATGATGCCAGTGGTCTCGTGGAAGATCGATGATTCTAAGTGCACATCCCTCATTCAGCTTGTGACGGGAAGAAAAAAAAATACGCCTTTTAGTTTTCAGTCCAAGTGATGTCTGAGGGCAAATGGTATCGGGAGCGGAGGGATCAAATATATATGAAAGGTTATCAACAAATACCATAACTTAAGATTGCCTTTATTTCTTTTATACTATTATGTCTTGCTTTTCTTCGAGTTATCGATTTCTCATGGTTAATTGTAAATGGTTTTCAACTTCTTGTTATTCTAACCGTTAAATGTCAGCGTGCAATTAGACTGTGCAATAAGGCTTGAATGAGATGGGATCGCTAATCATATTAAAGAAATATTTCTAACGAGGCTGTATGTTTTTCAACTGGTATAGCGAATGCTAGTTAATGTTCATTTCATCGTCAGAAAGGTAGAGGCATAAGTCACCGAAATTTCCCAAATGCACTTTGCTCCTTTTATGATGTTTTGCTCATCAATTAACGAAGCTGTGAAAACGTCGTCCCCGACCTGAAGAAAATAACAACTGGTACTTACAATCTTCGTTGAAATCGCAGGTTTTTGTTCCATCCCGCGAAAGCTCATTGTGAACGTTATGCAAGTCTTCCATTAGGATTTTCCTTTTCAAGATTTTATAGAATAGCGATGTAGAGGCTTTCTTAAGATAGTCACTTTAGAGAAATTTGTGCTTCAGTATGCTAAGCCATGATATTAACAATTTCTCGGACAAAAATCGGTAGTTTTCCTTTGTATGGCGTAAAGTAGCGTCTTGCCTCAAACATGTTTACTTTCAGAATACAGAAATTGAAAAATGACAAGGAAACGTTGGCTCAGAAGTACGAGCAGGAAGAGGAGTTCCTTACGAATGATTTGATGAGAAAAATCAAGCAGGTTTGTAATTTTAATCATTGTTGACCTACGAAATGGAAAATCTTTTTCAATTCGATCTTTTTTCTTCTGAAAGGGCATGCTACGCCATGTGGACTCTTTTTCTAGCTCTCAAAGCTATTTTTCTTCTGGTAAAAATCTTTCGAGGAAGGCAAAGATGATTTAGAGAAAAAATTTGTTTTTCGGGTGGCATACAACTGCTATTTCTTAGGTGCATGAACTTTTAGGCTTTTTACCTGTTTTCGCAGTCCTTTAACTGGTACGGCTCCGAGCTATGATTCTAAAAAACTTGATCAATTCCGTTTTTGAGGAATATTACTTGCTTCTGAAGATGAAAAATCTTCACAAAAAGATGCTTCAGCTTGAATACTTGATATCGTTTGTTGTATTACATTAATGAACAAAAAATATGGATGTAGTAGCTCTTTGAGTGATGTGAAGGGATTGGGGCAGATGATCAACTTTTCTGTTGTTTACTTCCCATCCTTTTGGATCTTATGTTCCTGCAAAAGGCTACTGGTAATCTTGTTTCGATCGTAACATGGAGTGGATTTCGTTTCAAAGACGTCATAATAATCATACAGAATCGACCACGATCAGGGGCTACATTCAAGACTGTATCCTCAACGTTGTCCCTGATTCTACCGATTTTCGGTGCCGTACAGGTTTGGTATCTGTCGTAGCGATTCGAAAATAGGCTTAGTGATTATCTGGATTAGCTGAACCCGTACCTAGTTATGCAGCTGCGAGATTTTTCGCTACTTCACAATTAGTCATCGGAATTTAATCGAAATACGTGCTAATTCGAGTTAATTATAGTATAGCAAGAGAGCGAATCGATTGATCCTTATTTCTGGCGTGAAAGCTAAGGACCGTGGCTAGAACTTCTTGGAATGTGGTGGGGCCAGAATATGTATGATTTGGGCGCGCAAACGCGCAACGGTCAACCAGACTGCGTTTGCCCCCTTGTTGATTTTATACCTTCGAAAATTACTTGTCTGCCGATGTACATGTGGAAGTAACTCTCAACTTCGAGAAGTTCTATTCCAGTAGTCTTCTTCTTTCCCATTTTACCACTTGCTACCACTCGTTATTACCACTCGCTATTTAACTACGATGTTGCGACAAGTCTCGAAACAGCAAAACTATGCAGTGGGCTCTAGGATTAACTACATAGCCTAAGTGTAGCCAATTCACTCGAAAACTAAAGGTGTTGTTCAAGTCGTTGTTGTTCCCATCACCTCACTCTCACAAAGTTATCACACCCGACAGGTGGTATATGTGATTTAACACCTTAGAGCATGTGTTCGAGCTCACGTGGCTGTACAACTGTTTTCACATTGCCTTAGTTTTGTCGTTTAGAACAATTTTATGGGCTAAAAATATGTGTCTGCCTTCTTTTTTTCTCCCTCCCGCCAGAAACTATACATAGCCCCCAAAGTTGCGTGCATACTAATTCTGAGAATCGCTCCCGTGACAACGTTAAGTGTTTTCTTCATATTACAGTTGCAATCTGAACGTGATGTGCTGGAGGGAAACGTAAAAAGTGAACAAGCCAGTGTGATTGACAGCCTTCTGACAACAATCCGTCGCATGGAAAGCGAAATGGCCGCAGGGCGAAAGGTTAGCAGGTTTTCAATTTTTTGTTTGGTTCGGAGCTTTTTTTTGTTTTTTTGGGTCTTGTTTGTTTTGCTATAAGTTCATCTCGTTCGCTTCAACATTTCAATTCACTTTGTAATCTTTTTTAGAATATGGATCGTATGCGTAAAGAGAAAATCGATCAGGAAAATGCTCTTGAACACGAACAAGAGCTTCTGTTTAATACTCTCGGAAAACAAATGGATCAGCTGAATCAGGAAAAAAGGTCAGAGTTCTTCTCTATCGTCAGATATACCATAATTTCTTTTGTAGTCAGTCAGAGATTTTTCTGAACGTCATGAATATTAAAGGAAGATGCAGGCGAGTCTCCAGAAGGCGTACCTGAACGGCTTTATTGAACCAGATGATGAGGTTGTTGGCTCTTTGGTAAACCAAAGGTACGTTTTTTAACGTTTCTTTTTTCCAAACTTTACTGTTACTTGTTTTACGGGCCCATTCTTATTATCTTCCCAACGGGACCCGTTTCCTGTTTTTTTTTAACTTCTTTTTGTTTGCGCGGTAGAAGGCTACCCTATACTACTACTTACTTTCCTTCTTAGGGGTTTCCTGTTTTACTAGTTTACTCGGTCGACATTCACTCAGCAAAAGCGAATGTCATTATATCATTTATGAAAGTAGTGGGTTGAATTGCGCTAGGTAGGAGGACAATGCCATCGTCTTATGGGAAAGTGCATCAACGATTGTGTTTTGAACGCTGTGAATGTTAGATAACTTTTTTCTTGTTCATCAAGTGTTCCGTGATTTACAGCTCTAGGTGCAAGGTAATTCATGGCCAAGAAACTTGAATAGCGTGCTCGGTGTTCTTTGAGCAAGGCGTAGGCAGTATTTGTTACTAGTTACGAGTGCATTCGTAGAATTGGGGACTCTTTTACGAGGAAATCATTTAACCGCTAGAAAAAGCTGGCAGCTGCACAATAACGTTTCTGATTGTCAACTTTTAAATAACACTTTAGTGGTCTCCTTGATGAGGTCGAGGTTGCGGCTTATAAACTGTTCAATTCGTTGATTCTCAGTTCTAGGTGGGAATCATTTTTGTTTTAGTGAGAATAATGATCGTGGACCGATGGATTGTGGTAATCGCAGCGGCTCCGAAGTGGCTAGGTTGCGATCGCATCTCAGACGTGTAGAACACCAACTGGCCGAAATGCGTGAGAGGGACTCGAACAGTGAGTTCAGCAAATAAGCTGTTTTCGTTTCGTCTTGATTCTAATTTTCATTTTTTATATTAGTTACAATGTTTTCTGGTTCTCGTTATCGATTTTTTCATCCGCTTTTCAATGTGTAATGCCATTTGAATCGTTGAATTTTCAGAAGCGGCTCAAATTCGTCAGCTAGAAGATGTTATCAGCACATTGCGCAAAGAGAAAAACGAAATGTCGCGGTATGTTTCTGTACATCACGTCATTTTGAATTACAATATACTGTCCTTGTTTTCCGCTCAACATCAGCAAAAAATAATGAAAAATGATTATTATGGGAGGAGAACCATCTAGTCCACGGAATTGATGTGTGCCATTTATGAACTCGATCATCAGTTTTGCTAATCTAATAACAAAAATGAAAATACTGTAGGGTGAAGGAAACCTTTTTTCTCATAGTTGCTTGGACTTCAAATGAGTGGAAGGTCCAGTCAGTCTGTAGTTCAAACTGTTTTCGTTTCTTCCTGGTTCTATATGAGGAGAGTACTGTCTCGAGTATAAAAACGATTAGTTTTTTGCACGGAGTTCAAAAAAAAGTTACAAGCTGATCACTGGAATAACTGTCTAAGGTCGAGTTGTCTAGCACGGGCTCACCAAGCAACCTTTTTAAAACGTGTTTTCATGTATGCAAACATTCCGATTACAAAGCTGTATCGTTGCGCGAAATAGGAAATGAAATAAGAATTGAACTTACTGTAATTAATAGATCATCTCCTTGCATACAACGTAGATCAGTACGTGCGGTAAAATCGATACCAAACGAAGATTTTTCCTGCGGCTACATAAGAATCGTTTCATCATTTGTGAGGCCTCACGTTTATTGATTCCTTTAAGAGCTTGAGCATTGAGATGTTACCTTGGACAATATTACATGGTTCAAATTTGCTGTTTTTTTCAACCAACCACTTTTGAAGAATGCATTTGCAGAAATATCGAAGTGGCTGTATCGAGGTTTTCAACGAAAATGGATTCCATGACATCGCTTATTCGACCGGACTTGATGGGTCCACCGTGCGTACCTCAACATTCATCTCGTCACGCTGATGGCAATGGTTGGTGTGGTTTTAGAGATTTCAAATGTTTCCCTATTATTTCATAATCTTCATTCAGTAAACAGCTATTTTTTCTTGCTTCAGTGAAATTGTAGCCCTCCTCCTCCTTCTCCTCCTCCTCCTCCTCATTTGTGAAATCTACTCCTTGATTCTTTTGATGAAAGCTAGTTTTTAGTGTCCGATATGGATGATAGCAGTTCACGTGGATCACTGTCGCAGTCTGATTTCAGCATGAATTAGTAAGTGTTACAGTTATATTTGATTTCTACAAGTTATTACTTTTTTACTTGATATGGGCACTGGTAAAGAACGAGTACTTGTAACATTTTTGATAGTCAAAAGTGCTTTTTTTTGGAGTTCTACGCACTGTTGCCGAGCAATCTCATAGGGCAAAATTTTTTTATTTCAGGGTTCATGCATTGCATGCTATGGAGCAGCTTTATCCGAGAACCATGCGGTCTATTATAGCTTTTTGAATTATGCATTATCATACTTTTTTACTATTAATCACTTGAGTAAGACATTCCCCTCAGTTCAGCAGTAAGCGCTTTTAGATTTTTTCTTCATAATCCTGTCTCTGTCTCTTGTTTAAAATTGATCTGCTCAGATGCTGTTTTGCCTACGACTACTATTGGTTTTCATTTGGGTTTTACGGTCGTGAATACGCGTTAATTGTGGGTTGTTGATCAGACAATATCGACTTGTTGTCGTGTTTACTGTTTCATTGATTACTGAGCAAAATAAGGTCATCATCATGTGTGTCAAAGACTTAGCCAAGAAGAACGGTCTAGACATGTTAGAACGCCGTCATACTGGTCGTCTGCACACCAGCTCGTCAATAGGTAGGATATACGGATATCTGCTCGAAAAGAAATTACAAACAATTTCCCTACGCTGCCCACATTCTGCTGGAATATTATTTTTGTATCATGTGCTTATATTTCTGCTAGGTTTTTATTATGATGGTAGCGTACAAGTAAGTAATTGTAGTCGTTTTTTCACGGTGTTTCTTCTATCCAGTCAACTCTCTTACCGTATTCGGCTTTTACACCGTCAACTACACGTATTTGTATCTTTTTTTTCTTGTCAAACTGATTATTTTGCTTTTGATCGATCGTTTTAGAAGAATATTTTCTGTGCTTGGTTATTTTTGCCACCATAATCACTACAAATTTCATTTTACTCGAACAGTTTGCATATGAGATTGCGTAGAGTCTTAAGATCGATTATCTCCATTTACGATCGTTTGTGATTCTGACAGCGGGCTGTATTGAGTTGCAGATTACGGTTTTATTATTACTCCAGTGCGTGTGTACGTCTGTATCTGATTATGACATTTATCATCATTACTTAAAAATTCGATATCGACGATTTTGGTAATGAAGAATTGTTCCTGATGTTGTTGCTATACAAGAGTACACGGAAGGTGGTTCAACCAACGAGGACATGAATCACTGACAGTGAGACTTTCATAATGTAGGCAAAGTTATTGGCTAGTTTTGTTAACTGTTGTTTCTCCGCCGCAGCGCGAAAGGCTTACATCTCGTCCGAGGCTGAATTTTTGTCCATAACTCGTCAACCTTGTGTAAGTTTCGAGCATTAAACAGTTGAAGTTAATATATTAGCCTGGTGAAAGTGGTACCAGTACATTGTTGCAATGGGCCTCCTAGGGTTGAGCTGGGAGGTAACTGGTAGCGGCACTTCGATCAATACTCATCTCAAAGGCTATACGAGCAAATGAGCACATCTCAAGCGCAGGTGTTGGAGTAGCCGTTCCAGCAGTGACCAGGAAAAACTAAACGGTCACACGTAAACTACGGGAATTGAGTCGAACGCTTCAGGCGAAAGCTCTTGACTTGGCTGCTCAATGGAGCGTAAGGTTCTGTTGGGGAATCCTTGGCAGAAGGGGTTGTCCCTACTCATTCGGGCAAAAGAAAATCATATTGTGAGGGGATGAATGTTTTGAAAATAATCTGATAAAGCTAAGGAAAGTGCAATTACTGAGTTGTTTTCTAGAACTCTACACGTGGTTTAACTCCGCCGTTGCCGGTCCCAAGCCCGGATGAGAAAGGAGGAGGGTTGGTGCGAAGGGCCGGCGACCCTTCCACCGTAAAAAACTTCAATGCTAAAGAAACGACGAAACATATATCTGTTGCTTTGAGGGAACCAAAGTTCCGCTTTATGACGGATAACCTCCCGATTCGGAATGCGGTTTTCTCACCTAAAAATCAAACTTTTGTTGCTACTTGGAATGTGCGCACGTTGAATCAGACTGGGAATCTTGCGCAGCTGCTGCGAGAATTCGACGAATATCGATTGGACATCCTCGGAATTAGTGAAGTTCGATGGCTCGGAACCGGTCGTATGACTAGTGGAAACAAGACTGTCCTACATTCGGGTCATGAGAATCGACATGAGAGAGGTGTTGGATTTGTCTTGAATGGACGTGCAGCTAAAGCACTTGAAGGATGGAACCCAGTGAGCGACCGAATAATATCTGCGAGATTTGTGACAAGGCACACTCGCATCACGATTATCCAGACCTACGCACCTACGGAGGATTCGAACGACGACACAAAGAACGACTTCTATGAGCTTCTTCAAGACACCATCGACAACGCACCAAGGAGAGACTTGAAAATTGTTCTTGGAGATTTCAACGCAAAAATAAATGGTAATAGATGCGGCTTCGAGAGCACAGTCGGACCATTCGCTTCTTCTGAAGAATTGAGCAATAACGGTGAGCGACTCATTTCGTTCTGTGATCACAATGAACTATGTATTGGAAACACCTATTTCCAACACAGACAGATCCATAAGAAAACCTGGCGCTCTCCGGACGGAAGAACGTTAAACGAAATTGATCATGTATGCATAAGCCGCAGGTGGAGGAGTTCCCTCCAAGATGTTCGTGTGCTTCGAGGTGCGGATATCGGCTCGGATCACTACATGGTCAGAGCGGTGGTTAAACTCAAGTTGAAGAAAATAAGAAGTACTCCATTTGCACGGCCGTTCGCTGTAGAGAAATTGAAGGATCCCAACCTTGCTTCGAGGCTTGCCTTGGAAATGCGGAACCGATTCGACGCCTTGGAAGAAATCACGAACCTGGAGGATGAGTGGACAGCTATAAGAGATACCATAAAAGTTTGCGCTGAGGAGGTAGTTGGTCGAAGACGTGGAAAGAGAAAAGAAGAATGGATCAAGGACAGCACGTGGCGAAAGATTGATGAGAGGAAGTACGCAAAACTACAGAGAGAACAAGCCAAGACTAGTAGAGAGCTGGAAGAGGCAAAAAGGAGGTATACCGAATTGGACCGCCTGGTGAAGAAATCTTGTCGTGACGATAAGAACGACTGGCTGATAAGAAAAGGTGCAGAAGCGCAGTACGCCGCTGATCATGGAGACTCGAAGACTTTGTATCGCATTGTCCGTGAGTTGACAGGGAACCGGAGCAATTCGAATGTACCGATCAGGGACAAAAACGGCAGGCTCCTCTCCAATAGCGATGAGCAGAATCAAAGATGGCTTGAATACTTTCGAGATATTCTCAACCAGCCCAGTCCATCGACAACATACTGTTTTGACAACACGGACCCGGTTGAACAGCTCGAGGTAAATACAGGCTACATAACGAAGGAGGAAGTAAGTGCAGCAATTGAGTGCCTCAAGAATAGGAAATCCCCTGGTCTAGACGAAATCTCTGCGGAACTATTGAAGGCAGGAAGCACCGTCGTGGTGGAAAAACTTGTGAAGTTATTCAATCGGTGCTGGAGCCAAGGAGAAGTCCCAGAAGACTGGAGAAGAGGCGTCATTGTTAAAATACCCAAGAAAGGAAACCTGTCAGACTGCAGTAATTGGAGAGGTATCACGCTGCTATCTGTGCCGGGAAAAACCTTTTGCATTGTTCTGCTCCGACGAATTTGCACGGCTATTGACGGACGACTGAGGGAGGAACAAGCCGGATTCAGGAGCGGAAGATCATGCAGCGAACAAATCTTCACCCTTCGAAACATCATCGAACAGTGTGTTGAGTACGGCCAGCCGCTTGTCATCAACTTCGTTGATTTTAAAAAGGCTTTCGATAGTATTCACCGCGAGTCGCTATGGGCTATCCTGAAAACATACGGCGTACCGCAATCATTCATCAGCATTTTCAAGAATTTGTATCTCAACTCGTCTTGCTGCGTGAGGACGGATACAGGATACACGCCGTTCTTCCAGATTGATATAGGAGTGCGGCAAGGATGCATTCTGTCTCCGATCCTGTTCAACGTCTGTCTGGATTTCGTCATGAGGGAAACGATGAAGAAAGTAAGGGCAGGTATCAGTTGGCATGATCGAAGCAGACTCACGGATTTGGATTTCGCTGATGACATAGCACTTCTTGCCGAAGACGAAAATAAACTTCAGCAGGTCACTACCTGCCTCAGCAGAGAAGCGAGCATGATAGGATTACGTATCAGCGCCTGCAAGTCCAAAGTCATGAAGGTCGGCTTTGACCAAACGCAGCTGAACATCAGCGTTGACGATACAACGTTGGAAACCGTTGGCAATTTCACTTACCTCGGAAGTACGATAACTCACAACGGTGATGCTGAAATGGAAGTTCGCATTCGAATAGCGAAAGCTGCTGCCGTATTCCGACGACTCCAGCCATTATGGGCCAGTTCATCGATATCACAGAACATCAAGTTGCGCTTATATTACTCTATCGTGATCCTTACGGCATTATATGCAAGTGAGACGTGGAAGAGTACTGCTAGCCTCGTCAAGAGATTGAACGCCTTTCATCAGAGATGCCTACGACGGATAATGAAAATACGCTACACGGACCACGTCACAAATGAGCAAGTTTTACGACGTTGTGGTTCAAACTGCCTCCACGTGGTTGTGGCACAGCGTAGACTTCGACTGGCTGGTCACATTTTGCGCATGGCACAGCAACGAGTTTCACGAGTGGCCATGAACTGGATACCTCCAGGAGCCAAGCGAGGAAGAGGCCGTCCCAGAAACACGTGGAGACGAACGTTTGAGAATGATCTAAAGACCATAAATGTTTCTAGGAGCGAGGGAGAAATGATTGCACAAGACCGGCAACAGTGGAAAAATCTCGTCGCCCGATGTGCTCTCCAGCACGGGAGGAACTAAGTCTAAGTAAGACACGTGGTTTGTTTGCTAGCTTTATTAGGCTGACGTTTCGGAGGAGTCGCCTTCTTCAGAGCCTGGGAACTTTGTGAAGAGTTCAAGAAAACAACTCAGTATCAGAGCAATTATGCCAAGCTTCATAGAAGCCGTACGTGGAAGGTAAGGAAAGTTTTCCCGAGTTCATTCAGTGATGAAGACCCTTGCCCATCTTAATCCTCTTCACGGTCAAGGTCCGACACCCGTGGAAGATGTACAGGCATAGCCATAGTCCCCCCTGAAGGTGAACTTTGACGGGGTGTATAGTGCTCCTGTGCAATTTCGAGTTTGTGATGAAGTACTCTTTTAATTATCGAGGACAAAATCTTAATTTTTTGACCCGGTGCACATAGTCAACCAGATAACTCGGAATTTAATGTCCCACTGAATTATTGTCTCCTCGTGTTTTTCATGAAAGTGATCTAATTAGATCTACTTTCATTATCGATAAAAATGGAGATAAGCATCTTGCCCCCCATTAAGTTTGTCACAAAGAGTGGTAATAGAGAACAAGTTTCGGCCAGGCAAAAGAGCCAAGTAGGATTAGTTATGGCCTTGGTCACGGTACTGGAGTATCGGTGAAAAACTTTATTCATTGTAATCAATCCATTTCATGCTCTGTTCCTTGAAAAGCAAAAAACCGCTTTCAAAACGTTTTTATGGTCTATTCTGGTGGTTTTGCCCTTCAGAGGAGAGCCAGAGTGTTCATCACCTCTTTATTCTTGGTCTCCTTATATCTGTGGTAGGGGTAGGGGTCTAAAACGCGGTACAAGTTGTCCAGTCAACTAGTTATCAACAATGGATGGCAGTTCAGCAGGGGTAAGACATCAGTTACAGATTGTAGTCACAATAGCTCTTACCTATGCAGGCGGGAAAGTAATGTAGGGTTCCATGTTCCCATTAAGTAACACCTGGTTCTAGTATCAGTAAATACTAGCTAGGCAAAGAGTTTATACTGTAAACATGCAGAAATCGTGACCATCTGCCCTATGATCGTTGGTCTGAAGAAAGCTATTTTGACATCATCCTCAAAGATGCTGATTTATGTGGGAAAATCGGGACTCTGCCGGACTCGAACTCGATCTGCTGTATGCCGAGCACCTACACCGAGCTCTTACCCACCCACTGGACTAACGGAACTCGTGGCACAGCTCCGCAACTTCTTGGTCAAATCATTACTATAGCTAGTTGGCACTTGTAAAAAATAACTTGAAAAAGGTACAGGTTCCAATACCAGAACTCTGCCATCCCTCCGAAGCCCCCTGTACTATCACAGATTGAAAAAGTCCATATCATAAAAAGATCGGTGTGGCCAACCGGCTCTGCTGGAGCCTTCTCCCATCTGTTCGCTAGTTCCCCGTGAATGAGTTGATCCCCTTCGGCGAAAGGGCCTTTTTTCATGAGTTCAGGTTAGGAATCATTTGTCCCGCCAGAATTCTGTTGACAGTTTACAAACCAGTTTGCCGGAATGTGTTCAGCATTCAACAAGTTCAGAAGATCTTTCCTGATTTGCGCGATTGCTATCTTTTGACCCTACAATCAGTTTAAAATGGGTTGCAAACTCTTCCATTCTGATACTTTGAGGTAAGTCATTGCCGTTGTTGAGTTCCCTTCTGTCTGCTTTGAGGTTGTTTTGATGGCCTTCTCCAAGCTTTACTCTGAATTGTCAGCCATCGTCAATGCCTTCACCCTCACTGGATTGATCCCATTTCTCCTAGCTAGCAGTACTTACAGCAGCGAGGAAGCTTTATAAATGTTAAGAATTCATTTTACACTATGAATTTTTTAAATAAAATGCAGCTATCAGTGAGCAGCCCAAAATAGAGTTCTCCTCTCAATTACTGCAAAGAAATCCAGTTATTCATGTCATCGCCAGCATTTTCGAGGTCCTTTCTTCCCAAAGGATATGGGGTAGCGTCCATGGCGTTAATCAATCCCGTTTTTGGATACGCCGTGTATCCGTGTTCCATTCTGAACCGTAGTGACGCTTTGAATGCATAAGGAGCTAATGCAATTATTTGCATCCGATGATTGAGTCTATGCTTTTATCCTCCCGAAGGATCAGGTAGCTGTAGCTGGTAGCTGGCCGATTTTGAGGTAGAAGTTTTACCCCTCAAAAAAAAATTGGCCGCAGTTCAAGAGTTTTTTAGGACAAATGCTAGACGGCTACTTAAGGAGTCCAGAGTATCGTGAAGTTTCCTTTAATGTTGCAATCGACGCATAAAACTCTATGATCCGTCACGAAGTGCTTGTTCTCAGCCAAAAGTCTTAAAAATTTTTATGCTTCACGTTTTTGTCACAGCAAACAACGACTATGACTGTAAGTGTTGTATGTTCGTCTCGTTAGGCGAACAAATTCCATTACGTAGAAAGTTAAGAAAGGTCGTTAAGAAAGCATAAGATGACGTCACCTTGTCAAGCAATCTACTGGGACAAAATATTTTTTCAGGAACAAAATTGCATCATCGTTTCGAAATGATGGCATTCTTTCGTTCGCACAGGAAAGGTGACGTCAACGTCCACCAGGCCAGTTATCGCACTGTGCAAAAAACTCCATGACTTTTTCTCAGGTTATTTTCTAGGGCAAGCAAATGCCATATGAAAAAACAGGTAGCAAATGAGCTTCTGATATGGAGCTTGGGTTTCTGTAAGGAGCAACGGTCTGCAGTCAAAAGGACCCTCATGATACGGCTGAAAAGCTAAGTATCATCCCTGACCCTAATTTTCACCCGACATGGATACTCCTCCTGAATTTCTAAGGCCGCATTATAGCTGACTATCCAGTTCTTGTCCCCTGGCACACGAATCTTTTACAATCCCAAAAACTCGTTCATTTCGAGTCATTAGGTAATATAACCTATAAATACCCATTTGAAAAAACCGTAAGCAACAAACTTGCAAGCTCACAACTGGAATTTTTACGATCAAAATGCACGAATCTTTTAGGACACTGTTTTTTATTGAAATGAAAAGTAAAGGGCAAAATCTTTGCTTCAATCAGTCCGGTTTGAGTAAGTTTTGAGATATGTCCCGAACCTGACGGTCACTCTGATTCGTAGAGGCTCCTTTAATGCTTACATATTTGTCCTGAACCTAGAACCTAAAAGCTCAGCAAGCCATATCGTCGTACGATCCTAAGGGCAAAGCATGAAGTCTTCGTACTCTGATCAATCCCCTCTTGGGGATGCACCATCGCATTCGGCTAGAAGTCGATCCGAAATTCGATCCTGGGACATGTGTGTGCGTGATAGTTGGCCACCTGCCGCTACACTACATCCTTTTGATTGAAATACTCCGAAGAACCTAACTTGTAGCTAAAACAGTTCAAACCCTGAGACTTTAGCCTGTCATGATCACTGAGGTTAAGCGGAGGGAAGGGGGTGAGGTTTCCCAAAAGTGGTCTTGAAGATAGGGCTCGATATGTAGGAAGATGTTATGTCGAGTGCCATCTCGGAAGGAGTCATCACACCTTGTTTGTTCCACTTCCACAACTTTCTAATGACTTATTAGAGTATTACGGGGAATAGCTGCTTGTGATAGTTTCAAGACCATTGACAAACTTCGCAAGTGGCCCTTGAAGAAACTTGTTCCAAAATCGTACGACCGTTTCCTTCATTCAAATGTTTATTCCGATTTGAAGAGAGTGAAAACAAGTTTTCAATAGCATCACTCCTTTACTCTTCGATTGACTATCCTGACCTTGTAGACCTATGCAGCCTTACGGATTTGGTCTTTGTACATCACTATATCAGTTTGTATTTATACAACTGGTAAGTTTTTTTCGACAGTGGCTAGTATTCTCAGGTAATATCTGGTTATTCCGTAAAGTCCAAACCAATATCGTCACTTCACACCAATATCGATTATTATTGTGAGCGATTTACTATTTATCGTTTTGTATAATCTGACAACAAAATTAATCATTTCCATCAAAACTAGGGAGATTTGTCATTTCGAGATATTCATTGCTGAGTCGTGTCAAGTTCTGACACCACTAAAGTACTCGTTACCGTTAAAGGCACAGTTCACGATAAAAATGGTTACTGAGTTCTTCTCTCAGGAATACACAGTGACCCCCATGGGTGGTAGAAGGGTCCCTCTCGCTCCCATAATCTCGACGGTGAGGGCATAGTGAAAGCTCTATTGCTGGCTCGCGGGGCTTTTCCGCCCCTCGATCGATGTCACGTCAGACGAGTGTCGAGACAATACAGATTGCAACTATTCGTTCTAGGACCCACACGCAATCAGCTGGTCGCCGAGTGATGAGACGATGTTTTTCTCCCATTCTTTTTTCCTCTGTTATTCTTCTTGCTGCCGCGATCCCTTATTTATTTTCCTACTCTTAGAAGCTGAAAAGGCTGAGCTACTTTTGCTTTTACTTGTGCTTATAAGTGAATGAATTTTTGCTTACCGTAGTCTTTTATATGCACCAGGACCCACACGCACGCAGTGAGACACATTGTATAGCTCGTCCGAACGCCCCACTCTTCTTCATTTTTCTGATCTCATTCTCGTCCAGCCCCCTTTTTAACGGTTTTTCGAGGCCTTCTTTCTTTTTGGAAACACCGATTCACGCAGTTTCTTCACCCTCATCGCACTATTTTCGATCTTGTCTTCCATTTTTCATCATAATCTGGATTACCCAAAATTATCGTGAACTACATATGCCTTTAACCGAGAGCAGAAAGTTAGCTTGAAAAAAATTTTACGTTTAAGGAACATTTGTAAGGAGGGTGGTGGTTACATAGCTCACCCTTAGCACAATCAAGTTTATGTGGATTCAGGTGTGGCACCTCCTTCTTCAAAAGCGACATACTGGCACCAGACTTGTTAAAATGTTAAAACTACAAGCAGTATCAAACACGCCCACATATCAGATTTTATTGTGAGAAAAGACTGGGGAGGAACTGCTGGTCTACTACCAATGGATGAGACCATGAGTGAGACCATGATTCCGAAAATTCATATTCAGCGTACTCTATAGAATTGCTTGACATCTCTGTAATTTATTCAATAAATAGAACAAGTTTTACTGTAATTTTCAATCAAAATAGGCTCCTGTATTTTAATTAAGCAGTTCAGGAATAGTAAGAGTAGTAACTTGTTCTGCCTTGACGTTCTGATGTTACCTACTGTTACGTCACCGAAGTACGCGATGCGAGAGTCTCACAAAGTTGACGAATTGTAGACAAAATTTGAGCCTCGGGCAGGACTCGAACTCGTGGTTCTGCTTTACTGGTACTATGCTCTTCATCCCTTACGATCCATAAGCCATTGAGAAGATGACAAGTGGGGTCTCGGTAGGGAAAGGGTTAGCGTTGCTGGGAAAGCGCAAGTGCGGTTGAAGTCCCGTTCGAGACCGAAGTTCTGCCCACAAATCGTCAACCTTATGAGACAGTACAAGTAGTTTTTGGTGTATGTAAGAGGGTGTAAGTAGCTTAGTAGTATATAGCTTCACATACCAAAATGTAATGGTCAAATCCGCGCATGATGACTACTTTGTAGATTGTGAGCTGTCTCTATTAGGTCTTCCGTGGGTCTGAAGTCCTGTATTTAACAAAAAATTTGACATTTAATGCTCCGCGTTTGATGTTTAATGTTTTATTTATAGCATGTTGTTTCAGAAAAATAATACTTGACGTATTAACAGTGATACTTTCTGAAGTGTCCTGTTAAGAGAGTTACTTGTTGATCACACATTTCATTTGCTCTCTAAAAGAATCCTGTGTTACCTCCTCATCAATCTTACTGCTTCAATTTATCTTAGCATTTCGAGCACCGGTGATATTTTTTAAAATAGAGTTAGAGCATAAGGTTTTTGGCGTCGATCAATCCCGTTTAGGGACGTGCCCCGCAATCGACTTCCATTCGGAATCGTAGTGGCGTATTGAATGCGTATGGGGCCTATGCAATGATTTGCGGTGGCCAGCCGATGTACAAGTCAGTGTTTTTATCCTCCCAGACGTATCTGGTACCAATTCACCGACCACGGAGGGATGGAAGGCTTGGATGACCTGGGCGGATATCGATCCGGGGTTCGAACCCCTGACCGTGTGTGTGATATAATCTTTTGAAATATTTTTTGATTTTCTCTTATGGAACTAGTCGGGCGCTTGTTGATGACCTAAGACAGGCAAGTCTCATAAGAATTTCTGGCTGGCTTACTATGATGAAACAGAGACCCCGAGATGTCGCTCCATAGGAACTGGCTTCGTCATTCACTGGTTCTGGTAACCAGTAGAGCGTTCTTTATCAGAAGTCGACTAACATAAGCTATACCCGAATGCGTTAACCCACATTTGCGCTAGTCTCTCGCATAAGTTGCGACTGCCGGCCGAATGGTTCTACTCTCTTTCAACGGAACGGTTCAGCTCTCACTCACTGTGTTTTCGCTTTTTCGCCGAAATTACCTTTGAAGGTAAGTTTGTGGGGTGAAGGCAGAGTATCACCGATCCCGCTGGGCCATCAGTCTTCTGACTCATTTACGCAGCTACTATTGCGTAACGTATCGAAATCGTTGCCCCCTTATGCGTCATTCGTCTCGCTGTGACCCTTCGTACTGGTAATACTGGCTATCATCATTGGCGCAATGCCATTCTGCCCCGACACCACCCCTGTTCACGTTTTGTCTTAGCTGCGTGTGAACGATCGGATATCAAGTGAGTAATGGGTGGGGCTCAGTGGGTGGGTGGGGTTGTACTCGATACAAAAGTGGGTTAGCGAAGCGATTCAATGTAAGTCAAGGCTGAAACGCCCACGTTTGCCAGAGTGCGGATGCGGTGACCGTGACGGTTGGTTGGTGTCTGTTTCATCACTCCTTTCCTCCTAGTTCATTCTAGAAAACTCACATCTCCACCCAGTTTTTTTGGCGGGACAGAGTTACTCTACTCCTTAGAATTCGTCATGACAACCTAGAGACGAATCGCATGACTCCATCATTACTGTTTAAAAACCGGTTTATGACGTTCCATGCTACATATGTTGACCGCTTGAGCAGTTCGATGACGGCGAAAACAACTTCCCCTTCCGTTCCCCCCGATGATGAAACTTGCACCACCGTTTTCGCAGCTTCTTTTTCATTGCGGTCGGCCACGGTTACTTTCTTCGAGTGCACTTCAAGCTTCGCTTAGTTCTACCTTGTCGACATGTCGTCGAAACATTCCAACTGGCTAATTTTCGCCATCGTTTTCTCATCACTACGTTCTATCACCAAAGTTAGACCTTACGACCGATTCTTTCTTCTGAAATAAGAACCAAGGACGAATCGATTGTAACAACGACTTCAGCAAACTATCGTTTCATTCTGATTCAAGTTGCCTTTCATTTTGTTCTTCAGGTTGGCCCCGAGTTTGAGCCTCTTATTCTAAATAGAATAGTTTATGTGGTACAGAAAGACGTGATTTTTTATTTCTTCTTCATATGGGATAAACTTTAGCATTTTACCAAGTTACGACACCACCAGGATGTGTTTGAGATGTAGGGGACGATCACCATGTTCTACTCACGCCACGTGGTGTAGTTCCCAGCCAAGCCCACTCAGTGCAATAATCTGAAAAACGGAATTAGTCTTATTTTTTATGTAAAGTTGACTGTACATAATTGTTGAGAAGTTGTTTTTCGAAACAGTAAGAGGTTACTTCTCTAACGCTGTACTTTGACTAATATAAAAGTAGACTTAACAAGTTCTTAGCCTTCCAGCATCAGCCATAACCAGTGCTAGGCGTCAGAATGGGCAGTTTTGTGAGTAGTAAATTGTGACTTCCCATTCCTTTAGCTCTCGCTCGACTGGTACCTAACACGTGTTCATAGGTCTTACCGAAGGGATGATGGTTCCTCTATACCAGCGAGAAGGGGATTTGAAATAAAAAACTAACGATAATTGGCCTAGGTTCCATGACAAGCATGGCCAGGCATGTCTCGGAGAAAATCGACCCATGCCGCCAGTCAATCGCTTTGTTTTTTTGTATGTTTTTCCATCTTTTTTTTCCATCCGTCTCAGTCATTTTAAAAAAATTCTTTTCATTCTCCATTTCCAACTCCCCTCATGCCCCTTTTTCTCTTCTTCTCTTCTGGGTCAAAGGCAAATGCATCTTTCTAACAAAAAATTCCGCTTATGAACTGTGCCTCTGAGGGACTAAGTGGCAGCAAAGTTACTTCAATGATACTCCAAAAGAGAGGCTCACGTGTCGTGGAAGTTATGTTATTATGCTGGTGCCCATTGTGAAGCCTCTCTACAATCCTCCAGTACCACATACGAATCTCCTTGCAAGCTGCTTCAGTCCCCCTCCCGCCCCCCCCCCCTCCCTCCCCCACAGATGAGGCAGGGAAAAGCCTTTTCAACGCTCCTTCCGTCCCTATTCTCCAATGGAGACACCTCCACACACGAATGAAATACAAATCCAGGGTCTTCTTCTCTCCCATTCCCGTCTAGCTTTCCTAGATACAGCATGGATTGCGCCTGACCCCATCGCAATCGAATGGCGAAAACCCATTTCTTTCTTTCCAAGAGGGGGCTATTTATGTCATCTGTTTCGAAACGAGCGCCGGTGTCACCTAGAAACAAGAATGAGTCATCGTTCAAACACAAGGGGTTTCTGGAAAGACACGCACCAGGGGTTTTCCCGAATTTATCTTTTTTTTGCTGGATTGTTCCAAATTTCCGGTCCAGTTCAGCACGCTCTCATGATAATCACTCAAATCTTGGAAAATTGCAAAGTCGAAAAGTTTTGAGGAGAAACATACCCAATAATATTGGATAAGAGACCTCAAGAAGATTGAAAAGCGAGCCCTGCAGACTTTGTATTGCGGCTACAATAATCAATAGATCCCATATCCTAATCAATAGATACCATATCAGTAACATTATTACTATTATTATTATTATTATGTTTATTATTATTAATAATATTATTGAACTTTTGATCTAGAAACTTAAATTAGCTTTCGACACTGATTTCTTCTTCAGACCTTAGATAACAATTGTGAACATACTATCAGCTTCAATACACTAAGGAAGTACATCCTTCCGACAAAGTGGGGAGCATTAGTTTCTTGCGGCATGCATCACGGCGGGGCATCTATCTAAGATATAGATTGTGGCGAGACAGCTAGCTAAGAAACGCTGGGGTCAGATCAATACTAACACAACGCACCCACTTGGAAGTCTTCAAGTTTTTCTTAAGAAAATCTCTACCGGTACATATTTTGCCTTCGAATTCGGGCAGTTCCCCCTTTCTATTAGTTGTTGGTTTGATAGAAATATTGCTAGCGATTTTCCTCTTTTGGTGTAGTATTGGGTGGCTACGCGGAACACTCAGTTGAAGGTCAGGGTGTTCTCGTTTTCTCGCCTTACCACTCACCGCGGAAATTGGGTGCGTGAGTAACCAGTTGGATTGCCCATCGAATGTGCCCAGACTAATCTATACGGGTTCTCACAGTCTCTGGTATTGTAGCTGAGTATATTCGAACTGCACATTTCAATTTTGAGAAGGCCTGCTCAAAGAAGGGCTGAGTTACACAACGGAACTCGAATGCCAACCTGTGCTCTGGTATAGTGATCTTATCCATTGTACTATCTTGTTTAATCGTACATGATGAGCATGATTTTAGCGTGAATTATTCACTTCTACCACTAGCGTAACCGTATGTGGAAGCGGTGTAGTGACAAGTGACGCCCTATCAAACACGCATGGACACGGGTTTGGATCCCGGATCGATATCTGCCTACCTAGACCAACCAAGCCTTCCATCCCTCCGAGGTCGGTTAATCGGTAGCAGACTCGTCTGGGAGGGTAAAAGCGCTGAATTGTACATCGGCTGGCCACCGCACGTCATTGTATGGGCCACTTACGCATTCAGTTTGCCACTACGATTTTGAATGGAAGTCGAATGTGGGGCGCATCCTCAGATGTTATTGATCAACACTCAAAGACTTTATCCTTTATCCTTTAATAACGTAACCCCGGTGATCCTAAATGTTATTCACATAGGTGACCGAAACGGTGCGTTCGTCTCTGTTTATTTTTGGTCGCTAAATTGAATTCCACCGAGGTCAACGGGACTTGAAGTTTTTTAAAAAGAATATTAGTGAAACGAGAAATTTGTCAAAAAAGCTTTGCTCAAATACATGAAAATCCTCAGTACAAAATAATCGGCCACTAGAGTCGATTTTTCCTTGGGGAGGATTTTAGGTTTCCTCCTCCGTGATCTTCCGCCGTGTTCTAGTATTTTGTGGTACATTGCAGTGTTATTCATATTTCGTAGCTTTATAGTCAACTTGACGTCCGAACCTTACGTCCACTTTGGTGTAAATTTTCTGCAATTATAGGAATGAAAGAGACAGAGTGGGCATTTCATTGGTAACTTGTGAGGTCCTCCAATCAGAGATGCTTTACATGCCTAAGCAGGCTCTTATTGGCTAGTTGCCCTTAGTCCGCCGAAAAGCCCATTATGCTAACTTCAATACGAATCGCGCCATGAACAACTGCCACCTCCACGCTCTGTTGGCACAGCTTAACAACGTGACGGCTACAGTCTAAGAAATCTTCGTGTTGACTGAGATATGTAGAAGAAAATTTACTCCGCTAATCTTCAATACGGACTTGTTTCCCGAGGCAAAGGGTCAGCCATCGGTTCAGTGGTCTAAATAGGTCGTCCCGGGTAAAATACTGAAGGATCGTGAGATTTAAGAGTATGGGAAGCAGTTGTTCAAGTGGAAAGCGACCGTCAACGGCATATTGTCGGTGTGACATAGAATTATCACTAATTTTTTTGAAAGTACGCTGTATGTCTTTATTTTCCTGGCGAAATTAGGGCGTTAAGCCCCCATAGGGCCTCGGCATTTGTATACGGTCCGCGGTGTTCCGGTGAGAGGTATTGTCGCCCAGACTAGTTGGTGACTATTGATAGCAATATAAGTGAAAGATCGTATAGCCTCTGAGTGGGATCCGGAAGCGTTGACGGATGACTCGAAATAACAGGGATGAGTGCCTGTTGTGACACTTCCACCCCTCCTTCTGAGTACTTCGTTTTTCAACTTATGAAAAGGCAGTTACACCAACAGTCAGTAAACAGGTATAAAACACTCAAAAACGGTTATATTGCTTTGAATTGGTTCATTTTTCCATATTGTAGTGAAATATCCATAAAATTCGATTAATGATGTACAACGTTTTGATCAGAACCTTTCTTGAAGCCATGACGTCGCTTTACACATAAGTTCAGAGAGGTGACCGGGGGAGTTTTGGATTTACCAGTCATTCTGTTGGAAATGCTGACTATGACTTGCATCCGAGCCCTTTGCACTCAAATGAAGACTTGTATCGAAAGGAGAATTTCTGTTATCGGTATTAGAGTGAGGAATAAAAGGGAGGTTCCTGTGAGTAGGGACCATGATAGGGACAGCTGATACCCAAAGCGCCCGTAAAATGCCGGGGTGGTTGAGCAGAAGAGGGTGAGTAGTACAGGCAGTGATCCTGGCATCAAGTTTACCCGCTGAAAGTGGAAAAAGTAGGAGTATAAACACTTATTATCCAATAACATCAGTTATTACCATTCATTATCAGTAACAATAGACAGTATGAAGCGGTTGGTAATTCTTATTACAAGTAGCGCTCTGTTTTGAATTTGCAAAGTATCGATGACCGATTTTTGTACTCTGAAAGAATGTGATCTAAATTAGCGTCAAGGTCGCCATGTCGCCGATGATTTCGTGCCCTGTCCATGCCGTCGCACGTCGGACAGCGTTCGCGTGCGATGATGTTGCAATCGTTGGTGGGTTCATAGCGCGACATGCATCGATCGGGTTCACTTAGGGTCGTCTCCCAAGTGACGTCGTCGTATAGGGCTATACTCAACCTAAGCTGGTTCACCGAACATCGCCTGGTAGGGCTGGCATGGTAGGACGGGGGAAGGGGGGGGGCAAAAAGTGTTTGGGTGGCGATGATGGCATGGGGACGACGACGATGCGGCCGACGTGTCACATGTTTCATGCGATCGACCTAGATTGAATTCGTCGTGTGTTGTTACTTCGTGGGGTCGTGTGACTGCCTACCAGCATTCTTAAAGGCGGCGACGGTGAACTGACCGACCACCGAACATCGTCGTCCGTCCACCATCCGTCCGTCCTCTTCACACACACGACGACCATAGGACCTTATCGCTTCGTCACCGATCCTATCTCCTTCCCGACATTTTCTTTTTTCGTCTACGTGTCCCTATGTGGCGCGATAAGTTTTCGTCTTCTATCTGAATGTGTTTTTCTTTTTCGAACGTTGCGAGTCACCGACGTCCATTTAACCGTTGCGAGTGCAAACTATGCTACCGAAATTAATTGAACCCAAATTTCAGTAAATTGCCAAATGTCCACGAACAATTCACGAAATCGAAGGCGGCTTCAGATGGTATTCGAAGAGCAGGAAAAAGCTGCTAAATTAGCTTCTACGGCGACCGGCTTCATCATGTAAGCCATCTTATCATTTTTCAATGAAATTACTCGCCGTCACACCAGTTTACCCCCATGGGAATACTGGTATGATGTATTCAGTATCGCAACCTTGCTCTTGTCATAGTGGGTTGGTTGTTTTTGAATAGACACACCTTAACAAATCATTCTAAAAAACTCCTCACGTGTTCGACATTGTGTAAAGACGCATTCATATCTTCCCAACAAGGCCAATGGGGGGAAGTACAATTGGTGAACATTCCTTTCTTCGATTACTAGTTTTGTCTTGTGATTACCGTTTCATGGGTATGGGGTATATCGGGGAAGTTGCCTGAAGCGTTCCGTGTACGGTTGGCAGGTAGATGAAGGGGTGGTGCCTGTGAGGTGGGCGGGACTTCAAGCCTGGGAAAGATCCTTTGGTCAGTTATGGAAGGACTTCTGACGTTTTTTCTCCGGTAATCGAGAATTGCCAACTCCATCGAAAAAAGGTATAAACCATTCCAATAATTCTGAATATTTCCTCCTAAACAACGTTCCGCACTTCCCTAGGATAGGATGGTTCCTGCAGCTTTTCACTTCAAGTCAAATCAGCACGCTTTTCCTTTCGTATGACATTAAAGGAACTGGATTCTGGTCACAACATTAAGCTTTTTACAAGAATGGAATAGTTGAAGTGCTCAAATCAAGTAGAACCAAACACTCCTCGTTCACCAAAGAAACTATTTAGCGAATTAGTAAAGCTTGTCACATTCACTGTTGCGAAAGATGGTTTTTTTATCGGACAAGACTGTTGATGTCGCGAAATGAGTGACCCAAGTATCGTCCCCGTTAGGTACGATACCCAATTAGTCCGTTGAAAAAAATCGGCGCTCTCGTCTATGGGGCTATGACAGCCCGACCGGGTTGATTTTATCAGTGAGATGGCTGGAAGATAAACTAAAAATGCGCTCTTATGGTAATTTACTGACCTATTTGGGCTGTTAGATTTTGATCATACGTAAAGTGTCATGGTTGTAAACTAACAACATAGAACACTTTCGCTTTTCTTTCGGGGCAACTGCGAATTAAAATAAATTATAATTATAATTAAAATGAAATTAAAAATTTAAATGTTCGACCCACACTATTCGGACCACATAAGGTCACTGAGTTCAATCAGTGCTGTTTGACTCCTGGTTGTTTTTAGGGCGTTACTCGAAAGCACCCCTATTGGGCTTTCCAGGTATTTCCAACTGCCATAAAATGCATAACAACTCTTTATATATATTTTTTTATTTTGCTGCTTTACACGGGTCGAATTTTGTGAAAACCTGGGATCCCCAAAATCAATGAAATTCACAAGTTCTCTGAAGTTAGTTGGGTATTCTTCAAGTCATTCTGCATTCAGAGAAGTCATGGTTACCTGGAACGAAATCCAAAAAACCCCTGATGGCTGTGGGAAAATCTTTCTTTTCAATTCAATTAATTACTCCACGGTCATGGCACTATCAGTCGTATCTTTGTCTTTTCGGTGGCTTGGTGTGGCCAACCTTTCTCGTTTCTTCTTACTTTTTTACCATCATTTGTAAGCGACGTGTAAGGTTGTTTTGTCAACTTCCAAATGTGAAGCCAATTGTTTGAGTGCTAAAGCAGGGTGCCGGTACTCCCAGGGAAAACCTACATACTTCGCCTATAGTGTTCTTTGGTATACTTAGTTTTTGTTCGCTGTAAATGTAAAATCACCGCAATGAATCGCTAGATTGAAGGCACAGTTCGCGATAACTTCATGTACTTTTACTGTTTTACGAGCAGAGGTGTTGCTACGGAATAGTTCATCGGGAGAAGAGAACAAGAAAATTTATGGTTTCGAAGGCCTTCCTTGGAGTGTATTGTGTACGTGTGTTTGCTGTTAGCGTATATCAGCTGATTGCATTTACAACAAACGTGCTCCATTTCGAATGATATCAGCCCCTACAACACCGTTCAAACACGTCTTTTCTTCAAGAGGAGCGACAGTGGGCATCAGAATCGTTTTTGAGTGTTGTTGTTCCCTAGCTTCCGCCGTTTTTCCATAAAACAACGCTGTTCTAAGCTATACTGTCACGGGTAGTAATAAAGTCAAAATAAGGTTTTGGGCGTGGGAATTTTTGGATATTCAAAATGCTGAAGTGAAATGGAAAAAAAACGTAAACTGCTAATGAGTCCGACTCGGGTTCTGCTGCGGAGTGGCTCCGCTCCTTAGACTTTGGACATCCTTTTTTCCGTTTCCAGTAGGGTTTTCACTGCCACTCCAATGAGACCATTTCAATAGAATGACCTCTCCTTTTTCATGTTTTGATTTGAATATCTAAAAGATTGTTGAAATTCACAAGTATTGACATGCTCTGCACTTATGGCAGTTGAAGTAGCTCTTAGGGGTCAACAACACTTTCAAACCTTGTACTAAGCAATCGACCTCGAAGATATGAAAAGTTTGAATGATGTGGTTCTGGATATCTCTTTGGTAGTACGACGACATGTCCCTTAAACTACCTCGCACCTTTATTAAGTCTATCCCTTCTCTGTTTTCTTGGTAGTTTCCACCTCGACCTAACCACGCCCAATACAGTCATATGATCTGTTTTTCTAAAATTTTTGATTTCCGTTGTCGCAAAGAATTTGATAAAATTTTGTGTGTGTAAACATAGGCTGCCCTTTTGGCTATTAAATTTGCTCTCAGATTGTTTGAAAAAGTTTTCTCAAAAAAACATGAACGGCGAAAAATCGAACGCTGCCACCTATAGGCACCTACTTCGGTGTAAATGGGGTGGGTATACATTCCCACTCGTTCCTTCACGGGCTTTTATAAGCTGTTCTCCACCTACAGCAAATGATTAATTACATTATTGGGAGTATGGTAGTGGCTCCCAACACTGCTGAGATAATAGGTCGGAATCTGAGTATCAATGATGTATTTCTATATTTTCTTGGGAGAGAACAGGCTCCACTCAACTCAATTCTGACTGAATTTTTGAATTTTCACTTTATTCTACATATATTTTTTTTGCCTAAAGTTTGTGTCAGAGAAAGAGAAGCAACTTTGAAAGTCTCGCAAAACTTGGCGGTCTTTTTGGAACTTCTTCACCCTAGTAGTGTTTTGGATTTGATGTAGCCAGAACATTGAATGTATCAAATCTTGGAACTGCACATTTTGGATTGATAATATCAATTCATATGTAACTACATGACAGTTTAACATATTTTCAGGTCAATCTGCTTTTTCGTATTACCAGTAGTATGGTCGAGTATGTTCCATTTGCTACCGTTGTCAGCACCAGCTTGTGCACCAGCTGGTTTCGATCCATGGAGTGAGTTTACCGACTTGTGAACGACTTCTCCATGTTGTCACGTGTATCAAACAACTCGTAATCATTCCCAGTTTTTTTTGTGTTTGTGTGTTTGTCAGCCGGCCACTTTCCCAGTGCATTCATACGTGTGTTTCAATGCTGTGACATTGGTTTGCTTATTTTTGGTAATCATTTATCATAATCATTGATCATAATCCATGATACCATCGAGTAATTGCAATTTCCATATATCGGGTTTGCACGCGAATTCGCGCTACCATTACAATCGTGGTTGTACATAAATATATGTATTTGACGTGTTTTAATAAAATTATTTCAACGGTATTTTTCTTTGTGAGGTTTTTTCATGGATAAAGGGGAACATGCTTATCAGCTTCGAGTTTATAGAGGACCCTGCTGCTGATTCATAAATCATTCCATTTCTGGTTTGGGTGTTGGGTGTGATTAAGGAGGTGGACGTGGAGCGTGCGCAAACCAGGATTTCTAGCCATTCATCATTTGTTCACTTTTTTGGGAAGGCCATTTCCCACAATGAGCTATTTATGATATTTCCAAGGACATGCCCTCATATTCATGTAGGGCTCAGTACTGGTATAAAGCAGATCACGGGACTTTTCTCGGAAACTTTAGAAAAGGTTTAACAACCCAGAAAGAATTTGACTTCTAATGTCACATAGAGCTTCATTCAAAGTAGCCCAGAAACAACCTATGTTGGCACTACTGGTATGCATCGATTTTGTCAGAGAATGATGTACGTAAAGGGGGGTAGAAATTGCAGCGTTTACATCAGAGTGCGCCATACCTTCTACCGCCATTCAAAGTCGTGGATTTGCTTGAAAACCTGTTCTACTTGGTTTCATTAGTCATTTAGGCGAGTGATTGTTTGTTTTGTTCGTGTACTGCATAAAGAAACTTTGGCAAGAAACATCCTCAAAGTCTTGCCCATCTTGCAAAGGACGTGATTTAACTGCGAAGTAAGGACGTGAACATTTCTATTTCACATGACGGGTATCCATAAAATCACGTTTTGTTTGGTCACGAAACTGAACGGTTCAAGGCTCAAGGCCACTTTACAACTTTGGCACCGGAAAACCAGAGTAAAGTAAGTTCACATGCACAAACAACTCGTGCCCTGAGAAGTGACGGAAATTCTGTTTATACATGAGGCTCACAAGATTGATTTCTGTGCTTTTGGAATTATCTATCACCAGTTGGAAGAATGGACCAGGTTCAGGGGCAGGGACTGATCAGACGACCACTTCACTGGAAATCTCATCGGTTTCACTCTAGGTTACGCAGCGAAATAGAGGAATTCAAGGTTTTTTTGAACTTCATGACAAGATTCGATATAGGAACCTTCACTTTTCATGATATTTCACCATTCACTTCTGAACCCATCCATTTTTCACCAACTGAATAATTGCATTCTACTCAAAATGTCCATGAACTGTTGGAACGGTTTTGATTAGTTGTCTTCCTCAAAACAGAAGTTATTGTTGGTGGGTAAACTCCACGAGCAGATACAGGACTTGCACAGCACAATAATTGTTGAAACTGTCTAATTGAAAACATGCATATCGATTGCATTAGCAACGTATAAAATGGGAACAAGAACACATAGTTTATCGTAGGCGTACAGACGTAATAGCGAAGCAACTACAGAACAAAGAAATCCGTATCGGATCGTTTACGTCCGCTGAATTTTTTCCAGAGTAAGTCAAACTTCATTAACGGCTGTTTGAGCAAATGCCGATTCACTCCTTTCTCTATTTGCTCGTCCTTCCGTGTTCGTGGTGACAACCCGTAAAACCCTGAAAATGTTGAAGTCAGTATTTCACAGTCAGTATTTCAACATTACTTGGCATAGGTGGTGTAGCGGGTAGCGGCGCACTATCACGCACGCAAGTTGTGGAGAACGAATCCCATATGGGCATTCGCCCATGCCAACGAAGCGGTGCTTCCCTCGAGGGCCGGATGGTTGGGATGGAGTTGTCTAGGAGGATAAAAGCACTGTTATGTGCTACATTCGATGGTCACCGCAAGTCATTGTATAAGTCAGACGCTTTTAAAATGTACGACGATTCTGAGAAGAGGTCTAATGAGGGGCTCATTCCAATTGACCCGTAGACTTGATCCTTCATTTTAAAATTGTACATTAATGACACAAGACTCGTCTATATGTGTCAGAAAGGGACTGAATGAGTCCAATTAGCCGATTGCAGTAGAAAATGCGATTTAATAAAATGAAATATTATTCTCTCTAATTAGTTTTGTCGGATACGTTCGCTCAGTTCAGTTTTGTATAGAACCAAGGCGATACTTTTGACTTTTCGACCTTTACAATGACTCATCAGGGCTTCCTCATGTAAAAACCAATTGTGCGTGAGCAAACTTTATGAGGGTAAACGTCTGAGCCAATTCTACTTGAATAGGACTTTTTCCCAGATCAACCGGGTCAGTTCGCAAACAGTAAATCACCGGTTTTTACATCACGGAGCGATTTTCTTTTTTCCTTCGACCTTTTCTAGTGATTATGAGGCCAACTGTATGACAGACTTTGATTTCTGCGACTGCGGCACTGTGTGGTTCTTTATTCCATCTTCTCAGAATCACGCACAAAAGAATTTGTATAAAAAATTGTTTTGAATAACCGCACTCGACAAAACTGGTTACCGCAATAGTTCTACACAACAAGATTTTACATCTGTTCTGTTGGGGAAGGGGTAGCACCGTGTAGAACTGGTGGTGAGCCCAAGTCTAGCTACTCCATCTGAATCTTTACCTTTTGATCATACTAGGTCAGAAAAGTGATTCAGGCTAATAGTGAAGAATAAAAAGACAAAGTAGTGCCCTTGGCTGTACCGGGTGACACGCCGTTACCGCCGTTCAACTTTGAGAAGAAATGAGTAGTGAATAAATTTTCCCGGTAAGTTTTATATCGGCCCGTCCTTGAATCGCTTGCTGAAATCTAAATGGAAACAGTGTTTCACATCGGGGCCCAATTTTAAACTGAAGTAAAAGTTGATTTCTGGCCATAAGAATCCGTCTCGTACAACTCGGACAAGTTTCTACTGAGAGTTGTGAAGAACCTATGGACAATCGCAGGGATCCGGTGGTCATTCCGAGGCTCCAATGCGTTTACTACTGCATTATTTTTATTTATTTTTCATTTTAATTTTATTTTTTAATGCTAATTTTTGACTTTATTATTGATTTTTGTTTAGTTTAGTGAAAAGCAAGGAACCTGCTTATTCGTTGTTCTGGAGCAATGTCGTAGAGCCCGAAAATACTCCCTGATAAACCAGCTTCATGGTCAAGCACAAAGTGTTGCTATGTAGAGTTCAGAGAAAATTGGTTAGTGTTTCCCCATGGCTAACTCCCTTCAATACGATTTTCGCAAAGATTCTCCTGACTCAGCTCAATGTTCTGGAAAATTCGAAACGTCAATCGCCAAGGAGCAATGGATCACACGAGGCAATCACCTCGATTATGCATTTCTTCCATGGTGGAATCAGGGTCAAACTGAAAAGATGTCGTTCACGACTGGATGACCATTCCGTCATCCATCGTCATGTGATGTTTCGAAATTGGTCAATGTCCTTGAATCGCTTGGTACCAGTACCTCCGAAAAGTCGCGATATCAAAGAGGTCAGTGCGGTCATCCAGGGAATGAAGTTCTGTACGCATCATGTATCAGTATTAATCGACCTTGAAGATGTAACAGTTCCAATCGGGGAATCGAAAAACCCCTTCAATTTGATGACGAATATTCATTCCTTTCATTCCTTCTTTTACTGAAGTTATAGAGCTCATTAGCGAACGATAATGATGAAAATCACTTCTTTTCTGATCTGGTGCCAGCTCAGCCCAGTAAAAACCACCGAAATTCATTTTCATTACCAAAGCTCCATTTTCGATTTTCGTTCCCTTAGTTTTCCAAGCATTTGTGCTCTTCGAATGGTCACAATTATTCGATCATTACACTATTTTTTGCGCTTCAGTCAACCGTACCCGAGAGAAAGTATGAACAAACTCAAGAGAACAAATAGAAGCAAAAAATAAAAAAATATCAATTATATTTATCATCGGTATTTACAATTTCTCTAAAACTGTGATAACCACTCTTTTTTCTAATGAGTATTGTTGCCGTTATAGTAATGCAGATGAGTTTCTAGGGATACCGTGAAGGCTTTGAATACCGTAAAAGTAGGATACGGTAATGCGGTTGCTATATCACGTGGTCAAGCATATCACGTGGTCACTTACATATTCAGAGCACTGAAACGGGTCTTTCCAAATGATCGAATATGCGATCAGCCAATACGTTATGCGTGAACGTCATCCATCAATGGTGACATTATTCAAAGTTTTTAAACTGCATTTACTATGAACCTATAGCAATGGAAACCCAACCGAGGGGAAAGTCCGCTGTGGACTTCACTGGAAACTACATTCCATAGTTAGCAAAAGAAGAGGGTCAGAGTACTTTGATACTGATCGTTTCCGTTCACGGAATGCGCCCCGCACACGACTCCCATCCGCAATCGCAGTGATCGTCTATATAATAAGTCGTGGTGGCCAGCCAATGTAAAAGTCCGTTTTTGTTATATTCTCAGACGAGTCTGGTAACAGTCAGTCGACCCCGGAGGCATGAAGGGCTTGGTTGGCGTGGGCAAGTACCGATCCTGGACTCGATCCCCGGACCATGCGTGTGGTAGTGCCCTACTTGGTACTACACCACCCAGCATTTCTAGGCGTAATATAAGCTGCAATTAACTGCTTATACGTTTTCTTCGGTGATGCTGTCAGATGAATCGTAAGACCTAGGAACATAAGCCAGATTGACATCACACATCACACATCAACTTACAAATACAGTATCATGTATGGAAAGTTTTTCGGGACAGTTTTCTCATTGATATCATCACACTTCGTTCTATGAACGTCTAACGAATTCGATACATTAAGTACGTCCTCGCTACTTACTGTCGCATGAATTAGGTCATTTTACGCGAAAGCGAATAACTAGCACAAAAATTGTGTCACACAGCGTTGCGCGATGTCATCATTTTGAACTGAACGAATGTCTCCACGATGACATTCGGGACGGTCATGGTGATAGTCGCTAAGAAATGCGCAAAACATTACGCCGCTACAAAGTATCCTTCACAGCCCTTATAGAGACTACGAAGTTCCTAGAATGTCCTCGCATTTCAGCTTTGAACACGTGGGAAATAAAATATTGAGCAAGTTCTTCGGAGATCTCGTCTAAATGAATAATTTTGGGGTTCTCAGCCATGCACTGTGTTAGGGAACAATCTGAGAGTTTTGGTTCAACTTCACAGTGATCTCAGTGCGAAAGCACGTGTTTCCAGTTTCAATGATGCTGCGGAAATCGGAATACGAAAAAATCGACACAGGGATTCGGTTTCTCAGTGACAGAACGCTTTTCGTAATGAAAAGAAGGCCATCTCCACTGCTTGTACTCGTTGGGAAAATGTAGCTAATAGTGCTTATCTAGATGAATCAGGGTTTTTTTGGAATTCACCGAAAGCAGATTTGGTCGCTGAATCATCATTTAGGACCTACGATAGCGGGACCAAGGAAAGTTTGAGCCTCGTCGGAGCCAGCACAGAGAGGGACAAGCTCAAGCCTGTTTTCCCTATCTTCAACAAGGAAGCAGTGAATTAGGAGGTCTTCAGAAATATCAACTGACTCCAACGGAATCTTATTCTGGCTCTGATTCACTTTTGCAGACGGTAATGGGCCACCGAAAATCACACTGCTTCGATGGCCAATAGTTTGTAAGGGCAGCCCAGAATCACAGAATCATTTGACAAGGGTTTCTCTGGCTCTGGTCCAAGGGAATTATGCCTTAGAAGATTGCATTCTACCTTTGCAATGCCTAATGTCGCTGTCTCAACCACAATTCCGCTTGCCAACTCGTTGTCGACCCATCCCGAAAATGCTTTACAACTCTTTTGTTGACTTCTATCAGCTAATAGATTACATCCGATTTTTTAGTTGGTGGTGAATAGTATTTTGCACTTTTGCTTAAGACCATTACTACTTACTTTTTTTTTACTCAATACTAGTATCTGGTATACCGCCCTGGCTAATGGTGACGTGGTTTAGTGGAAACGGAAAGGGTGCGGTCGTAGAGATCCGATATCGCTTAACTTGTTCTATGCCTGTTTGAGATCCGTCGAAAACTGTTGCTACTCGAGTAACGTTGATGAATAATGACATAGAATATCACACGGTATCACTTACATCAGAAGAAACATATTTGAGACAATGCCTTGACACTTAGGAGGAATTCTATTGAAGGCTAACGAATGCTTAGATGGCTTGAGCATGCAGAATTCGAAGGTGAGGGTGAAGGATATTCCACAAACCTTTGTGGGCTACTTCTAACTCTCCTAGTAGTGTAACCAAGACTCCAAAAAAATTCATCCCACCTACCCAGCGAGCGTTCCGGAGGAGCGTCTTGGATTGACAGAAGGGGCAAGGAGAGGGTGCTCTTCATGATTCCTCGTTCTGACAGAAGTTTATAAAATATTGCAAACGCTAGCATTTCGTTTTCTAGAAATATGATACGTCTTGATAAATCAGGATAAAAAGAAATCTTTCGTTCCCTTCCCAAACCACCTACTGCTACCACCTTTTAAAGGCCAGCTCAATGAATTCGGCCATCTGTGTAGATCTAGACTGGGCCCTGTGCTACTCTAGCCAGGACACAGGATAAGAACGGATAAGTTGAGTGAAAAAACTTACTTTTCAATCGGTTGAGTGTAAGGATTTCATTCATTGAATGCAATGAGAATGCCGCCTCTATGATAAGTGATAACACCCAAATGAGATGAAGATTTCGCATCTGGAAAAGTCAGAAGTCATTTTGTTCCAACAAATTTTCTATTTGAAATAAGTCGAGAGCGAAAGGTGTTGTAATTGATATGATTGTAAAAAAGACTGTGGAAATGAGGAAAATGGCTAATGATGATTCACAGATCAATTAAAAATCTCCTATGTACCGTTATAATTGAACATACCTTTCGTCGTCCCTGACTCTGAGGCGAATGAGTCAAAGCGTCAACTTAACAATAGGTATTCTTAATCTTGACGCTAGGCTCATCCCGTCAATTAGTAGAGTACAGATGTTAAAAAGAAGAGATCAGGGATAGGTTTTACAGATTTCGTGGCACAGTAGTGAATAGCTTTGTGAAGTCATTGAAATTTGTAATTAGACGACATTAGATCTTCTCAACCGTATTGAACTTGAGATCAACACTTGAGAACAACTTTTATCGACCATTACTACCAAAAACATTTCCAGGGATAAGGGGCCGGTACTGAGCAAAAAGCTGAATCTGGTAAGGTTAACAGTCGATCTTTCTTCTTTTTCGGGATCTGCTGCCCTGACACCAGCAAACCTTTGGCGCTCACTTTTGAAAACTTGGGATTCTTTGGTAATGTAAGACCAATACCGTGACCTCAGCACTGTCTACATTGTAGCCGTTCATCCTGATTCGGTAGCCGAAGGCATAGCCTTTCAAGTAGGCGATAATGGCCTATCCGTGAGTATGGAAGGATTTAAAAAAAGAAACGTACACCCACAAAACAAGAAATCCATTCTAATCTTCGATTTTGTACGAAAGAACGTATTTATCGGGGCTCTCAGTATGATGCCAAGGTCTTCCTTGATGAGTACATCTCTGCTCATAACGAATGCTAACCCCTGGTAACAAATATGGAATTTAGTAAACAAGTAATGGTTGGCAATAATGGAATGGCAGTGTAGGTTGATTTTTATTCAACGGCGCCTCAATTCGCTAAGCAGAAATCGACAAGCAGCGTCGACACGTCCATTGGGAGGCGGAACTCCACACAAGGCGTAATCACTGCCCGTGCAGCATTTCACTGCAATACCCTGAGGAGCTCAGAATGGGAATAGTGGAAAGCGTTATTCATTTTCTGCTCTAGCATATAATCATATTGTTTTCACAGCTCACTTCCTTCAGCAATCAAATTTCCTGTCATGCTGATTTTGACCTTTAACTCCGATTTTTGAAAATGAGGCAGTTAGGGCTCTATGAAGAAGAACTTGAGTTTCATCACAGGAGTTGTCCAGAGGAGGGTACAGTCCTAGCACCGATCGGATGCGTGAGACAGCGGTATCTCTTGACAATAGACACCACTTCTTTCTGCATAGGAAATCATCTACTTTTTTCCATATCTGTATAATATAAAGTTATGTCCAATATCTATGCCAGGCCAGTACTCCTCTCTATTCACAGTAACGTATAGGGACTTCTTGAACTGAAACTTTAAATTAATCGCTTGATAGATTGCTCTGACTGTATTCGTCGAGATCAGCCTACATGTCATCTAAAGCGTCTCTGGTCCCCTATGTAATAGCTCCCTAATTACCAGGATAGGGCTGAGGTGTTATTTCACGTTTTGGAGCAGCAGTAAGTAGTCGAGAGAAAAGCGAGATTCATTTTCGAGTAAACTTCCGTTATGGCTCAAAATCTTGGTTGGTCTGGCAAGATCCGGGCACTTCGGGACTACATCATAGCTCCTTTCATGGCTCATAGCTTTAGATTAAAATCAACTCCATGCAGTTCTGACTGGTAAACTGACGGCAGTGTCGTGCCCATGTTGGTATACTAGTTGATGGAAGAACCACTTCGCAACATATGAATGATATCGAAGAAAAAGTAAAAGTGCTGTAATACCGCGTGCTAAGATCATACTAGTAGAGATGTATGACAAGTGGTTAATGACAGCAAGAAGTACAAAAACAAATAGTTTGGCATACTGGTATCAGAATTGATGTGAGAGTCGTGCGACTACCCTAGCCTTCATCGGACTAAACAATGGCTGCGACAGAAAGTTCAGAGGAGTTACATTTTACCTCGGTGACTAATATCACAGCAAAAACGAATCTGTCTAACATTAAATGAAAATGTTTTACAAGATGTTGTTCAGTGATGGGCTGCGTCACTCACTTCAGAGGGTGGATGAGATACAAATAAAAACTATTAAAGCTGTTCTAGTAACGTCATTGTGACACTAAACTCAGAATAGCGACGTCTGATGAACGACGTCTACGTGCGAATGGAGAATTCTATATTCGAGTGAACTTAAAACAGGAAAAAAATAAATAAAAACTAGTCGAAGCAGGCGCAGGTTGTTCTCAAAACCGCCCACTACCCCTCAGAGCGCGTATAAGCTGCGTCACCTGAAATTATTTTTTACCCTTTTTCGAGATCGATGACAGAATTTGAGGTTTATTGGCAGAAAACGGAAAAAGCTATTAAACGGAATGGAAACACATTCGAGAACGTTCACTTTCGAAAGTAGCACGTAGGATATGAAAAATTCCCCTTTCCCAAGGAACTCATAGCATTGTGTCATTAACTCAGTGATTATCTGGAAAGGAGAAGAGAAAAAAACTGGGCATATGAGCTGAACGGTGCTTTAACCAGAAGAGTGGTCAAGAGACATGAAGGATAGGAAGGACTTTTCCGAGACGTTTCAGGCGGTCCAGCTTGGAGAAGATGGAATTTGGCTTTTCCTATCTCCTAGTAAGGTTCAACAAATTGAGTTTCAACACGTTGAAGTTACCGGGCAGATATAGCGGAACTAGATGGCCCAAAGCCTCCGGATCAGGTTGAGTCCCACAAATCTAGGAAATGGAGTTAGAATCTTCCCAAAAGCTGGAAGTGGAGCAGTCTGGTTGAGCGGCACTACAGAAACTAGTGTACTAGAGGTCTAGTAATTAGACATGTTGGAGGCTGGAACACTCTCTCGTCAACCATATGATGGAACGTGGGATAATTGTAAAAGAATAAGATATTGCTTAATACTAAGTACTTGGTTTTAATGATCCAATACCAGTAGGAAAGCTAGTATTTGGCTTTGTTTTCTCACACGATTTTGGAATCAATTAAATGGCTCCAAATAAGTTCGAAGAAAACGCGGTAGGTCCGGAAGTTGAGTTGACAAGTAAGCGAGCAGTGGAATCACACCATCTGACTAAGGGTAGCAACACCGGTCCGGTGATGACAAGTTCTTCTGAGGGGTGATCAGATAGGGAGGTCGTTGTTGTAGTTCTTACAGTGGCCCAATCAGCACCTACTTGAGGCATTCGAGACCTCATTAGGAGATGAGTCTCTGAAAGTTACCATTAAGGAGAGGGCAGAAAGACTATGTGAGTGAGAAATCAGATAACGAATGATAACGTTATGTAGAGGGTTTCTAAATCTGAAATCCTAATAGCAGGCCAAGAGTTCAAACGTGTTTTTGAACCTTTAATTTGTACTCGGGCCAAATTATGCTGAAGCCGAAGAAGTTCGGTGAATAGCCAAGTGAAGGGCAGTGAAGGTGAAGGCGGGGAATGCCATTAAGTGTAGCCTACGGGATTGGGCCTATTGCAATAAATGTTATGGGAAGAAAATAGAAATATTGATGCAGCTAAAATTATGATATTTCCTTGTAATAGAAGATCCCACTTGAGAGAAGGTTACATAGAAAATGACAGCTTCACTTCTCAGTAACATTTGAATGACGTGAACTTACAGAAACATTTATCTACAGCCCTTTCAAGGATTCCTAGAGACCAACAAGTTATTATCATGTAATAAAAACAGAGAAACTACTGGAATGTAGATTGGATAGCTTCATTACTTGTTAATTTCTCATTAAAAGAAGTAAGTAACTAGTTGGACTACCTCGATTTCAATGTGTGTGTGAAAAGTAGTGGTTTCAACGATTACCTAATTAGTAATTTTGCACTATCAAGTTCGTTTTGAGTTTTTGTTATTCCCCTCACATGCTTACTCATCGATGAACGAAGTTGCTTAGACTGAATGGCTCTTGCTAGGTAACCCCGACTCGAAAAATTTGTTCTACCACCCTCAAGGAGCGAATCTCCTCCCAGTTACCACAAAGGGATTTTTAGGTGGGTGTGGCCCAGTAGGATCGAATTGTCGCGTCGCGGCGAGAGGGACGCCGCGCGCAAAAGAGTGGAGCAGAATGCAGCAGCGGGTAAGAAATAAAGGAACAAATGAACTAACAGTAGAATCATGCCTAAAATAAGGATAGCATATCGATTGAGCTGTATGAAGAACGCTAGAGCCGTAGAAATGGCGAAGCGAATGGTCCGCGACAGCCGCGTGCGAGGAATCGATTACACAGAACCGATCCTACTGCCCTTCTCCCCTTTGCACACCCAAATTCACCTCGGTACTGTTGCAAGGGAAACTACGAAAGGGTTAGGTTTGTAGCGTTAGAACAAAAAAGTGTACCCATTCTTCGGATGCCCTATGTGAGTCTGTGGGGTCCCATACTGTCTGTGTGCGGAAACTATTCGCTGCCTTTCGGGTGAAACACCCTGTAAACATGATACCTATAAGAGATTTCTGACTCAGGCGAATGGCAGCAAGTTAGGCAATTTGGATGTTTTAGTTGTGACATTGGGTTTTTAGGGCATACAGAGATGATGGCTTAGACATCAAAATTTTAAATGCTCCTTCTGAATTCGCCTACTTTCAGAGACCCGGTGTTATAAAAAAAGGTTTTTTCTACTTCAATAATTCACTTCCAAACGAATTTGTTTGTTTTCGGAGTAGTTTTTTCCTGACCCCATGCTATGAAATATGTCACCAATGTTTCATGGAATTCAGACACGTTTTTCAGAAGTAAAACGAAAAAAGTGATTTAATGGTCATGTGGAAGATAATTTATTAGGAGGATTGTCATGCAAGAAAAAAAAAGTTAAATGAAAATGCACAAAAAAAACCAGAACAGGTTATGGAAAACATTGTTTTATAATGAAGACATTAGGTTCTGAACCGATTCGCCATGATTTCGCTACGGCCATTTAATTTTATTATTATTATTATTAGCGAACGATGAAGCTAGATGCCTCCTCGATCTCTGTTGTCAATTCCGTTTCCGGACTATTATTCTTTAATAGAGAAATTGCTATTTAGCATGAATAGCCCCCAATTTGTAATTACAGCATATGCAAAACGTATGGCCATCCTTATACGTACCCATTATCCTGCCCTTTTCAACACTGCCATTCATAGGTAGTAAAAAGTAATAATAAATTTCTAGAGCACTTCTGAAAAGAATCGGAAAATTGTGCCGGTTACTTGTTGACCAGGATTTGGTAAATCTCGAAAAGTCCCGATGATCCCTATGACCCAAATGAATTCGACTAAACTCTGGGGACACCCTGCCCAACCAGAAAGACCTCAGCAAAAAGTGTTTGGTAGATTCGTCCTTCTGGACTGGGAACAAGTTTTCCTGAATCCACGTCATCTGCCCGATGAGATCATTATATTACACATTGAAAACTGGCGTATTTGTGAGAAGGAGTAGGTGGTATTCATTGTTCATATGCCAATTAATTAATGTGATGATCACATCCGCCACATGACATTGGCGTAAGGAGGGCTGGCCGTCTTCTAGAAACTTCTTGAAGCTCAAAAAAGTTCTACGTTAAGGTATTACTCATCAAAAGGAACACAGCAAACAAGTTTGCTCATTTTTGTTGCTCAAGCAATCTTCAGTAACAGTGAGACTGAAAGAAAATTGTCGCTACAATCCTAATTGCATATTTCATAAAGAGCAACCAAAACGGGAAATTTCAATCCAAGTAATGAACCTACTAGTAATTATTAGCATTTATTTTTTTCAGTTTATTTTTATCAATTCTGATATACAGAGTTAAAAGTAGGAGCTTAGTTCGAATTCACTGCTTGCAATGGTACTTGACCAACTGCTATAGCTCTTCAGTAGATAGACTTCTATGGAAGGGCAATTCTGTCGAACGGCTTGATTCGTATGGGTTAACTCAAGCTCAATAAGTATAGGCTTCGAACAACAGTGGAGATCATGAGGATGATCTACATCCCCTGAATCTCAAGCTGTAATCAAGTGCATTTTCAAGTACCGGGTATATAATTCGGCGTTGACTGATTCAGTAAGTGAACCCTAAATTGGAGATGAACCAACTTTTTGTTAAAGTAATGCCATTAGGCAGTAGTGTTGCTGGTCTAATTGGAAAAGTTAGAAAGGAAAATGAGACTGGTCGAGACCAGAACGCATAGTTTAGATAGGGTCTCCGGTGTGTTTTTTTGTGGTTTCAAGAAAAATTAATATACATATATTCATTACATGTTGTTCAGGATTGATTAATAAAAATGTCTGAGAAAATGAATGTATTCAGGTTGATAATTCAGTAAACAAGTTATGTTTTGCAAGGAGGTTGTGTCTGGAGGAATGACACGCGATAAAAAGAAGGGTGGGGGCGTGTGCGTGGCTTAATGGCAAAGTGACATTTTTATAATTCTCTGAATACATTGAATACTCGAATAAGATAGAGTAATGAGTAAGCATTTTGTCCAGGAAGTATCGGATAATGCCATGTTCCCATGCAGCCACAAAATTCTTTCACACTTCCCAGAAGGACGAAATTGCCCACCCAATAAATAAGTGGTATGCTCAGAAAGAACTATAACGTTCCAAACAAAAATCAATATCCATCCGGAAATTTAGTATAATATTTTTTAAATTATATTTAGTCATAAAATAGAGAGGCCAGCATCGATTGAAAGAACAGAACACATCAAAAGACGCATTCCAGCTATATGGGTCCATTATTTGACGCTGTAAAAGGCACCCCTTCAGCTTAACATATATGGGTGGGGACAAGGGTGGGGATTTTCTGAAAGTTTCTGACTTCTTTTCTGGTAAAATCTAGATATTAATGTTAGATTGAATGTTATCTTATGCCCAAGAGACAGGTGGGAAACCCTATCCTGGGCTGGAGGTTTTGACCAAATAGTCTTCCTAAGAGGACTTCCCTAAAGAAGTCAGACATCTAAATTTCATTTAGGAAACTGCAAGCAATCAATTACTTACAATTAGTTTTGAGAGCCAGGAAAATGGCCTCAGCCATACTGTAGGGTGGATTTCAGAGGATAGCCCTCTTGACAACTGCATTTCGTTCTGCCTATCAAAATAAACCGTTCATAACTAGTAGCGATGTAACCGGTCAGCCTCTTCGTCAGAAGCTTACAGTAAGCGTAAGTGTAGGTAAAAACCCGATTTAATTAGTTAACTAGTTTATCTGAGATTCCAAAAAAAAGAGATTCTCAACCTATGGGTACTTCCACAGTTATCTTCAAGGACCTGATGTTTGACCACCGGCAGTCTCTCCAAGTGATGGGTTTCTAGTAATTGAGCCGTTTTCCAGCATGAAGACACAGAACAAGCGGAAAAAGAGAAATGGAACGGAAAATGGGGTTGTTGCTGCAAGAGACCGCAAAACTACTTAAAATTGAAAGGTCAGAAAGCCATTATCCCAAGCAGTGTGCCATGAAAAGATGGGAAGCCTGTTGAGATACATCACAAGAAATCATAAGTAGTTCCAGCTTGGCCACATTAGTCCAGTCAGATCATTCCTGTTATTACAGTACTCATAATAGTATAATCCTTTGAAGCGATTAAGAGTATTATAATTGGTTGTATAACTGAATTCTTGCAATTAAGAATCATTTCAGTAAAAATAAACTATTTTAAAATTGTTGATATCATTTCATAATGATTCTAACTAAAGATGAAAGGAAGTAATTATCCAATTCAGAGAAATGTGTAAAACTAATTCACCTGCCTGCTACGTATGCACTTAAGAGTAAAAAGCCAACAGGGGAAAATTCAAGATTAAAAGAGGCCTTCATATGTACCACGCATAGAATTTCCAGAACTTATTTCATACACACTTTCTCCTATTGTTAGTAATGCTTATCGAAGTCTGGAAAAACAGTTACAGGTGTTTTGACTTGATTTTCATGTTGAAAGCTATTATTCCGCTACAGTATACGAAAGTGTCCCAAAGATGGCGAGTTGTGGGCAAAACTTCGTCCTTGGACGGGAGTCGAACTTGAGCATCCAGACACGGCGCTCTTTATTCTTTGGGCCACTGGAGACCCGCTTACCCGGCTCACCCGGGAAGGGGAATGGAACGGTTTGGGAAGTATGCGATCCAAGGAATTTCGCGGAAATCATGCGGTGCTTCTAGCCACCCCAAGAGTATTCTAGATACGCCTTATCTCCCATCAACAAATTCTGCCCGCCTTTTACCTGTTTGCATTGATCCTTCTCCTGCGGATAGGAGGAAACAGTGGTTTTAGAATAGCAGGTATACATATACTATGACTCACCGCTTAGCAATCTAAAATGTAATCTTTCTGACAGATGTTTAATTTAATTGACGGGATCCTCATGCTCTTGAGGTAAAATGCTTCTTAGAAACATTTTCAACATTTTCAAACTTTCCAAAATTACTCCTGCTTTAGTTCTTTTATGTTCCACGCAATAAGTAGACTCTACACCCTTTTCTGTCCCTCTTCTCGAAGCTAACAATTTCGATCAATATCGATTGCTCGGGCGGAGGCTGTGTAATGGTAAACTAAGCACGATAACTTAAGGACCAAATCATGGATCGACATCCACTCAGGCTAACCAAGCTCTCATCCATCTGGGGTCGCTTATTTGGTACCAGACTGTTTAGGAGGACAAAGTCACTGGCTTGAAAATCTGGCCACCTCAAGCTGTTGTACAGTCCGAGTACGCCTTCGAAAGGCCACTACGATTCTGGCTGAAAGTCGAATACAGGGCCCATACCGCATTTGAGATTGATCAACGCCGATAGGTTCATCTCTTACTCTGCTACATATACTGCCTGCTAGCACTCCCAGGTGTTCGAGTTACTTCAGTAGCCGAAGAAAACCGCAGAAAAACGAAAATTGCTGTTCCAGAGGATTTTCGTTCTGACACATGCACCAGAGTTGGAACAACCGAAATACGAAATGGTCCCTCACTCACGAGCTCCCGAAATTTGCTTTGCCCCATTTAATTTATTCCTCGGTTTCCATTCTCCACAAGCTTTGAGAGCACATTATGGACTCCATGAAATTTAGGAATGTCTTAAAATAAGCGACAGGAAGAATAGAGAGAAAGAAGAGAAGAGGAACGAGGAACGACACAGAACGGATCGGTGCACTTTCAGACTTTTGGCAGGACTTAGTTGTCGGATTAATGAGGATAGCAATTTTATGGCTTAACTCATGTTAGAGATGTGGGTGGAGCGAGATGCCTATGATTTAAGACGAACCAATGGAAACGCGCGCAGGGGCGGGCTCCACACCTCCAATTGGCTGGAAATCCGACTTTCAAAAAGGAACACTTCACAATCGCTGAATGAACTACTCTCGGAAGTAGAAAAAACTAGGATAAAACATTTCCACCTTCCCATTCAACGCTGAATTTCAAAGGTCATTATCAACCAGAATGAATCTTTACAACCAGTTACTCTGAAGTTTTTTTATGGTGAGCAGAAAATCTTGAAATAAGGCTAGTTCAATGTCAAACTGATATCTTTTCTTTTTTTTACTCTTCTCCCTCGAAAGGGCGTCCTTGAAGTACCAATCTTGACATATTCAGCCTTGTGGTCGGGTTTGGTCTCAGAATCAGACCCAATTACCTATATCCAAGAGTCTCCAAGAAAAGTTGGAAGTCGTTACGTCATTCCCAATTTGTTGCATGAGAATTTCTCACCATTTATAAGGTTGTCCTGATATAAATGCTTTTTCACTTAAGTTTTTCTCGACTATGTGGGAATATTCAGCGATTCAAGTGCACTCCTGCAGTAGCGAATATTTCAACACAGTGACTTCGGGCACTTAAAGAAACTTCATAAACAAGAGACATCATTAAGGACATGACGAGGTCATCAGCAAGGCTTTGGTAGAAGGGTAGAAAGGCTTTGAATACCATGGGGCGAGACAACTAGCCAAGAATGAATAGCACTTTATTCAAGGAGGAAAGCCTTCACTTCCACAGAAGGCAGGGGACTATCTGTGTTCGACCACCACGTCGGCCGTTTGATCACAACTTTCAAAGCGCTTGAAGCCCCCGACGTCAGGGTCAAATTAACAAGGACAACTGATGCCGTCTGACATATGAGAGGGGTTGACGTAATCAGCCAATTTCAGAGCTGGTTGCTGATGCATGAATACTCTTCAGGATCTTATTCCTTTTGCTGCTAGGTACAAAGCTGTTAGAGTTACTCCTTTAGGCAGAGCTTAGGTGAGTTGAAGCGAAGCAAGGAAGTCATCATTTAAGCAACCTCGCTATATCACCGTTAAGCCATGAAGAAAGTTCAAGGAAGATCGCAATGCTCTGAAGTTATTCCCTGATGAAGCATCCTACATTAGTATAATGGTCAAAATCTAGACTAGCTGTAGCTCGTACCAGTTACCTTTCAATTCCACGTGATCATAGCAATCTCTAACGACTACACGCGTTGAGAGAAGAAACAAAATTTGGGAGGTAATCGTGCAACAGTCACACAAAGGTTGGGAATACCTCCTCTCTTAGCTCCAGAATTTCATAGTGATCGTCTAATTGGAATTTTTCATCAAGGCGAAAAAAACACTCATCAAAGCAAACGTGACAGGTGATAATATTTTCGTGAAAAGCTCTACCATAATCAAAATTTTGAAGGGAAAACAGAGCCGAAAAAAATACTGGCCTAATTGTCCAGTGGAAAAAGGCGTAAACAGTCTGGTTACGAAGGAACTATCAACCCCATTTTCTATGGGGCAACGATCTGGGGGGGGGGGGGGGGGGGTGGAACCTTCAGTTATGTCATGTCTCTGAGTGTCTCTTACTCAAAAATACTGAAGATAGCTGCTTTGATCAGTTGGTACTAGAGTCGTCGAGGCCAAAGTTTCGCCCGTGACTCGTCAACCTTGTACTGCCGAAGCTACTTGAGGTACTTGGTACTGCCAAGTAACTCTAGCAGAAGATAAGTAGTATTCACTTGAGACACTTGAGAAAGGTATGAGAGAACAGATGGCGAATGCCGACTGACAATGCCACATTTCACAAACCTCGTCAGATTATTAAAAGCACTTCCTGCACTTTTCTTCTCTGCATTGAACCATTACAATTACCGGGCTATTGGAATTGTGTTAGAATAGGAAATAACTCATTTCATAGTGAACCTCACCGAAGTAGTTCTATATATTCACTATGAGCATGAGAAGCCTTTTGCAGACCTCTAACAACTGCATGCTAACCTCCTACGAAGATCTATTTGAGCTCTTTTGTCAGTCCCTTGATTTCCGATAGCAGCTGGTTTTTCGCATCGATGCCCAAATCGAGGCAATCTATCCACTACGCAGATTAAGAAATTTCTACGATCGAGGGCGAAATGATTTTCAGAGTTCAGCCACAGATTATACGTACATACTTTAACAAAACTCTTGACACAGATTCCAGTAACAAAGATCGCTTTTGAACGATCACGTTTGGCGAGCAATCGAACAACTAATTTCAAGCTAATAGCAATGCATATTTGAAATTGAACCTTTACAGAACCTTACTCATTGCATAGTTACTTTCTACAACCACACTCCTTTTTTCGCAGACTAAAAAGAAGCGACACTTTCAACAAGAACGAAGCTTTTAATACTGATCCTCATTGAATTTTATTAGGCAAGTCTCCAAGCTGAAGTTATTATAGCCCTCTTAAAGCCAGGACTACTTGCCATCCACTTTCAGAGCATCAAGAAAAGGATAGCTCAGATCTTTATCCGAAAATGTACACTATGCTCTTTGAAGTCTATTCGGGACAGCTTTGAAAGAACAATCACAGTTACTCGACCGAACGAACTAGTTCGAGTTTAAAGGTCAGTTTAAGAGCGTAGTACTCTGTATAGCTGGCGACAGAACTGATTTCTTAAGCGATTACATACCTTGCGAAAGCCGGATAGTAATGTACAAAACGGTCTTACAAAAACAATCGAGTTTAGAAAAGAGCTACAAACGTTGTATGAAATGACATCTTAGCGTAAGTTCTCATAGTGTTTCTAGCTAGCTTACGAAAGCTACTTTAGGAAAAAAGTAATTCCAATAGCTGAACATGCACGGCAAAGATAACGTCTTCATTGGATCACCATGCATGAGTCGTCTTGAGCGTCATGCGCGGAAATTCCAACAAAACAATGACGAGCGATTTTCCGAAAAATAAGTAAAAGTTCCATGTAATCAAGCTTTGATTCTATATAGGAAAGAAACTTGAAATTAAAGTCAATTTACCGATTGCTCATTATGGGAACAAGTAGTTTTTTGTTATATATGAAAACTTCATGTATAAGATCAAAATACATGTTGCGGTTGAGAAGCTATGTAGGAAGGTATAGTGAAAAAGAATTTGAGGAAGCGTGATAGGCTTGGAATACTAATTTACCCCTAGTATTACTACAGATGTACTTGACTGCTTTGGAAAAATCTCTGGGCTCCGATGAACCGTTTTCAGCAGTGCGGCCCATGCAAAATAGCAGAGCGACGAACGACTTTTCTTTTAGGAATCTCAATTTGACATATGGAGTGGATTGGAGTGGTTTGAAGAATTTCTGGTCATAAACAAACAAACTACACTTCAAGTCAGTGCGAAGTAAATCAGAGCAGCCTGGGGATTATTAGTCTTGGTACTTGGTAATGAGTTGTTAGGAATGGGTAAGCCAAAGCGAGGTCATTCTCCCTTCGAGTCGTGTGGGTGGATTGGGCAGTAATACTGAAGCCCTGCTACTTCCTCACCCATTCTCTTTCAGTGATCTCCACGCTAAGAATCCCAGAATCATCCAATTTGGTGGGACACAAAAACGGTTCAAATAAGAATAAAACTAAATTTTTTCAAAAATTTTACTATTACTGATGCAACTCTAGAAGGGAGGACTTTGGTTTACTCAGATAACTATCAGATATCAGAAGGAATTCAGATAACGGGCCGAACGGCATAAGGATACCCTGCTCCATGTGCTTCTCCTCATACATTTTCCAACATTTCCAATTTCCGGAAGAGCATCTTGCAATAAATCATTCACCTTGAGAACTGCAAGGAGGTCGTACATGTATGACAGGAAAATCTTCTTTGGAAATCGGTAAAAGGAAACCCTACGTCATGGTACCCTAAAGCCTAAGAACAGCAGACTAAGTGCAAACGTCATCCTACGCACCTATTTACTATAATCGGAGTCACAAGCCATCATCCTTCTATGACGAATTGGAAATGAAAAATAAATGAGGCTGAATGGCTGATTGGCTTCGTGATGATAATCAAAATATCGTAACCTCCAAAGAATAAAAGATGACAGATAAAGGTAAGTTATGGAAAAAAAATACATATGTATCTGCATAGAGACGATATCCACAGCCGATACTGATCTGTCACAAGGGTTTTCAGTATTATTGGAAGGAATTTTATTTGTATTTTCTAAAGGATATCAGCAGGCAGAAGAGCGGAGTAGACTTTTTTTGTAACTTTTGGTTGAGTTGAACTTCTTCTGATTGAATCTTGTAAGCCTCAGCATTCCTAGAGGAAACAGATGAGAAACGGAGCCACCCTGTAAAACCACAAGTTGGTTCGTACCTTATGTAAAGTACTGTTCGGATATGCCTCTAGTTCAGTTCCTTTTCTTCCAAAAAGAAAAGTGGCTTTCCCCGGCGGTACAGCAAATCCTGTTGAGCTTTTGGTGTTCGGAAGATTGCTGTCTTTCCCATCAACACCTCTCACAGCAGAAGGCCCACAAAAACCTCATTAAAAATACTTTTAATAAGTTTTTGTAGGTCTAGACTAGACAAAAAACAGTAAGGGAAAAGACAATAGACAATAAAAAAGTAAGACAAAATAAAAATAGCGCAGTGTACAGTGAAAGAAGCTATGTTTACTCGTTGAGCTAAAAGTTTTTACCGAATCGGATAAAAGACAATGACACTCGATGTTCATTGGTGTTTGGGAATCTAGTAGAATGCACGTCTCACAGGGGAAGTTGAGGAAAGGACAGTCAGAATCTGTAAAAGCAAAGAGTCTGGTAAGGGTAGGTCAACGTGTCTTTGCTTATTGACAATCTGAAAGCAACTAGTACACGAGCAAGTGACTTGTGATATATTGTCATCAAGGAAGTCTCCATTTGCCCCTTCTAGAGTCAATGTGGGCCGGTAGACCTTCCGAGGGCAAACCTTCATGAATTTAGGGCTAAATTATGTATATCGAAAGGAGATAGACCTTCGCCTCGATTCATTCATCCCAATTTCTTTTGAAAGGATTCACAGCCGAGTCAAGATTCACAAACCGGTCACTAGAGACAAGGAATGATCAATGGCGCTCGAAACCTCCAAGAAAGACGTGTTAAGCGGTCTTGCAGAGTCTGCTATCATTCAAATTGGAGCGCGTTTGCTGTAAATGCAATTATATACGATACGCTATTATCCATCACACTTCGCTTCACACCTATTTGAATCTCGTTCAAATATTCCCTTCCGTGTCGAAACCTCCGAGGACATAGTTCCAGAAAAGTTCTGTGACTGTACCTTTGACCATTTTTTGAACCTGTTAAGCTTTTTTTGCGGGAAATAACGAGATACTTAAGCCACCCTCGACTTTCCGACAAAAACGATGGAAAAAATAAAAGGAGGGGAAATGGAACCATAGGAAATATAATATAATAGACGGCTAGAATTGCAGTAACTTACTATGAACCAATTTGAAACTAATAGCTATTGAGAACATTTGACTAAATGAGTACGCTACGGGAAACGGCTTCGTGTAATTACAATCGCACAAGGAATGGAGATTACCAGGTGACTTGGCGATTCTCCAATAGCTTGATCTGTAAGGACTTGCGCTCAAAATGGGTTGTTTGCAAAACTTGCATTATTATTTTAACTGATCTTCATAGGATTCCTTTTGATGTATAGCGAACTGAGTACTACGTACAGTATAACGTGTGCAACATAAAATCCCTTCAAAAATCACTGAACCAACGAATGCTGCTAGTTCCAGCTCATATTTTGATTGAGATTCATTTGGTAGTTTTTTCAGATTAGTGAGTTTCTTTGGAGAATTGATGGTCCCAAAAAAATTCAGTTTCTCATAAAGAGTTCACTCAAAGGAGTTTATCATGAACCCTTGAAATTTGCTCAACTCACCGAGGACAACCAGAAGCATGGGAAACGGGAAGTAAGAACGGTTTTGTGTAGTCGATTCGCCGCACGCGACTGTCGCGACCATTTGCCTCGTTATAACAGTTCTAGAGTTCTTCGTACAGCTCAATCGCTGTGCGATTATTACTTATGGCATGATTTCACTGTTAGTTATTTTGTTCCTATATTTCTTACTTGCAGCTGCATTCCGCTACAGTCCTTCGCGCGCGACGTCCCTCTGGCCGCGACGCGACGATTTCGCCACTACTGCACCACAACCCCGGAACCATCATTCGTTCACCCATAGCTCGATCTTTAGCAGTGATAAACATTTTTGACCGGAGTGATAAGGTGAAGCTGAGAAGTATATGGAAAATGATTATCTCATTTATCGTTTAGTATCACAATTTACCAAGATTCCAGCTTCTACCAGGGGGCTTTTCTCATCAACTGTGAAAACAAACCGCGGTCTACCACGGATCCTGCCACGTTGCCTACATACGAAGAGTATCTTGCGATGAGGGCCTGTCTTTAGCTGAGAAAGTTGGAATATGCATGATTTCGACTTTTCTGGGCCTAGTATTTCTGGTATGGAGCAACATTCAGAGGATGAGAGAAAATAAACATTCTTTATTTACACTTCGAATGTTACACCCAATGCCTGAAAGTTCATGAAATATTGCTAATAATCAGATCAACATACAAATCAAACTTCTTTCAGAACAAACAATCAATATAATATTAATATTAAAAATCACCGTATGCACGGCGTGATTAAGTGGCAGATCATAAGAAAGAATTTGGAAGGAACAGGTCCGCTACAGTAGTCAAGTAGTGAACGCCAGCAGGGAGATGGGCATCATCTTGAACATATTTTGGAAGTAAATCACGTAGCACATTTGAAAGACTACGGTAAACACTGAAGAACGTCTGCTGAAGCGTTTTGAGGGCGAGATTTGAATGGCACGAAACGAGGTAGCGGTTTACTACAATATCACCAGTGCTGGTAAGCGGAGCGTAAATACCAGTCTCTATGACCTGAAAACGTAAAATTTTACTTGAAACTCAGTTTCCAATTTCAATAAAAGTGCCTCATTCCAACTCCATGCGAATGAACTACATTTTGCCTATCCCTAAGTAGGTGATGGAACAGATCGACGCAACCAATACCTTGGAAATCGACGTGATACGCCTTGAGATGAGATCGAAGTTTTCAGTTGTAATCTGAAGACACTGCCCTGGTCGGGCTTCCTTAGCAGCTGTCAAGTGAAGTGGATCACCACTGCCACAATTAGTTATGTACAGTAGATGGTTCTCAGTGAGCTTGAGGGAATCGCCCTGTTCCTAAAACCAGTAACATGTATTATTGCGAAATTTTGTTTGTTTCCTAATGTAATACCACATGATTTTTTTTTTCTTCTATCAGCCTTACTCAGGATTACTCAAACTTTGCCTCAACAAAACACTGGTGAACATCGCGACCCTCAGCAGTAAAATAGTACGTGGCGCAATCTAAAGCATGGGTCCACCTAAACCCTTACGGACTTACGATTCGTGCGCATTATTAAAGTCGCATCCACTATGTACGTTCAGAGCTAAATTGGAACTCTTACGCCAATATTCTCCTGCACCCTTCCTGTGCAGGTGCTCACTTCTCTGCTTCTACTGGATGTTAGGGAGCCTATCACATTCGATCTTCAATATTTTTTCTCTCCATTCAAATGAAAATGCTACTATGATGAATTCATTTTTAGTTGATTATCCAGTGATTTGGTGAGAGACGGCACATAAAGATGTGCCATGCGCCCCTCTGTGTGGTCAACGTGGCAGACCACCAATCACAGTGGCTTTCACAAAACTCGGACAGCGAATTATTCGCAGAAGAAAAATTCCAAAAAGGCTCACACTCAGAAAATTCGCTAATTCCATCAAGCATGCACTTACCGTGTGAATATGCAGGAATTCAGCACGTTCCTCCTCGAGTTTATGAAGAAACATTATCACAGGCGAAAACGTTATCTAGAATGATCAATAATTTAAACTTGAGAGTCAAATCAGATGTATGGAGGTGCACGCTGACCATGAACTCGTCGATACTCAGCACCATATCACCGACTTCCAAGTCCTTGATTGATTTCATGCCGTATGGTGTCTCAACCTTAATTTTCAGTTTTTCAAAGGTTCTCTGGGCCTGTCTCGAAAAATCTCTTAATTTAGAGGAAATCTCAATTCTCCTTATAATTCCATATGTTTAAAAATTAAACATAAAATTTTCACCTCCATATCACCGCTGAAGCATTGCATTTGCTCAAATATCGTATTCAGGCCGGGATTCTGAAATAAATCAATAGCTACCCGTGTATCAATATGTACTTATCCTGAACTCCGAGTTGTTATCACATGAACAAGAAAATCACTCACATTTGGGTAATAGGGGTAATACTGAGATGGGTACTGAGATGGGTACTGAGCTGGTGCAGCTTGCTGGACTGCTACCGGTTGGTAGGGTGCCTGCTGGAGAGGTACTTGCTGGGCGCGAAATTGCGGTGCTACAGCTTTAAAAGAATCATTTAATTACCATTCAATATTGCTGAGCTAATCTTCTCTCAACGCATTCGGCCGGTCGTGATAGTTCGAATAGTTGTAGGCGGAGCTTTTATGGGTTAGATCAGAGTGTGACGTAGCTCGAGAGAAAAAACTGCCATACATAACAAGTTTGCATGGAAAAAATCCCTTGAAAACATGAGCCGCGTGTGTCCAAACAGCAGCGCTACCCTTCCCATGCGACAGTTTCAAGCCTGATCTATCAGCACTCATCTTCCCGCCTGCGCGCCAACGCGTACAATGCTAGCTAATCAATACATTCAAACTGTCGCGGCTATTTTCTGAAGATTTTTTTGTGTTTGACATGTTCTATGGCTTTGCATAGCCAAGGGGGTGACTGCTATTCGATTCAAACTTACACAACCGACCGAATAAGATCAGAAACGATTGAGCTTTATAAACGTTTGCATGAATGTTTTACTCGCCCATTTCAGGTTGACGTTGTTGCACACGGAGATTAGAATCTTCTAAAACATTTTCTTGGAAAATTATATTCTGCGACTTTGCGGAAATTGTATTATAACGACTATTGCTAGTTTCGAGCGAAGCTTACAGCTAGAACGCCTGGCGTTGGGAAATACTTTCCGTAGCCAATCAAAACGCTCCGAGACATCCTCAACTTGGAGCACTCAACAACTATCGGAACGATTTGGAGTCTCGAACTTTCTGAACTTTCAGGAAATTCTTCAATCTCACCCCAATCCATAATTAGCAGTAATGCGGTTACTATTTAAAGTGGAAGTGAAAATTTTTTAAGGCGAAAGGACAACAATATATACAGTAGCGCTCAAAAGTATTCGGCCAAGCCTTTTCGGCCGTAACTTTTTTCTCAGTGGAGCAAATCGCATGAAAGCTGAAGCATATTGTACACTGTCCAACACTACTTCACTGCAAAGCAGCAAAGTCCACATAACTGAAGGGAAGGCGTTTGTAGACTATGCTGAAAGCAAGTCTGTGTGGTCTGCAGTTATTCGGACCTTATGTAAATTTTTCTTCCCTTCTGGGTTCGACATTAGCGCTCGTACACTTTCGACATGGCAAAAAGAAGAAAAATTCCGAAAGGGCCATCATTCGTATTTCCAGTTAATTTTTTGTTCAAGCCCTTTGGGATATCTGGAACATGATTAGATTGCACGGTTAATAGTGGTGAATATTCACACTACACCCATGCTACACATATTGAAATTCCGCATGATCACATCAAGTAGGAAAAAAGTTACGACTCAAAAATACAACTGAGGAAGCATTCCGCTGAATACTTTCGAGCGCTACTGTAAGTAGGAAAATAAAAATGAGGTAAAATGGAAATGATCGGAATAATACCGCCTTTCGGTGTCCGACCTAGACGAAATTTGGAACACTTCTATATGACGAGTTTATAGTTCGCAAAAACGTCATATTGCTTAGATACTCATCTGAAAAAAAGTGAATGAAATCACCACTCACGATATGACGGGCCGGATGCGTAGCTAGGAGGTTCACGATAGGCTGGCACATATTGCGGTAGTGGCTGAGGTTGCTGATAGGCTGATACTGCTGAGGGTAGAGGATCCGCAAGAGTATTTGATGACACCTATAAACAAGGTCCCTTAGAGTACTACGTCATAGATAGACAATAGACTCTATGCGTTATCCACCCAGATAAGTCCTAATAGCAATTTGTCGACGGGTGACAGGCGAAATGGCATAAGAATCCCACGTCGAATTCCTAAGTTGAATTTTATACGGTGCAAGTGGCCATGGGCAACCTTGACCATTGCGCTACCCACACATGTAGCTGCTTTACGTCCATTCTTTTGGTTTTTCAGTGTCTCACGCTTACTGCCATATTTTATCAATGTCGCTGAATATTTTGACAACTATTTTTTGAGGTAATTCATCCAGAAACTTAACGCTCCGGCGTAACCGTCCTCGTCAGTGTAGACAGGTAAAAAAGCACACAGTAAAGCCACAAAATTTGCTCTTCAAAAACTCAAACCCTGATTCCACAAGAAACTGTTTAAGTTAGCTGCCATTGAGAAATTGTCAGTTTCATTTCGTAGCGGTTTTTTTACAGATTTCACATTTCTCTGATCACCGACAAGATCAGCGCTTTAATCATTTACTTCTTAGGGCTACTTACAAGGGGGCAAGTGAACATTTCTACTGGCAACGATAAGCAGTAATCAGTTTGAATTGAGTTCTATGTTAACTGCGTCCAACAATGGAATGCACCCCTCTCTTTAGGTCAACTAGCCAGTGTGACGCGCAGCATTTTCTCGACTGCGCTCAGCGTCGATAATGTTAGAAACTATGATGGTAATGAATTTAGAGTAAAGTGAAAGTGTTAGCGTAGGAGTTACTACTGCAAAAAGACTTGAACGAGTGAACTAACTAAGTGTTTTCCAAGGCTAGTCTTTGGCGGAGCTCTGGATGACGTTTATGTAGGTAAGCAATTTCGAGCACCTTTAGAGTAAAGCCCCGGTCAATCCCGGCCAACGCCCAAATGAAACTGGCGGAGTTCATATTTGTAGCCAGAGCTACTCGTTGGAAGTGCTACAGCTGATTCAGAGTTTGATGTGAAGTATTCCCGTGCTAGTCCTGAAACGCGTACAGGTTTCTCTGGAGAAGCGGAATTCCGCCAAGACGTTGGGCATCAGTTCATACTCTCATAGCAACTTTGAAGATTTTCTTTTGACAAAGAAGGCATAGGCAAACACGACATAAGCAGCGAGGAGGAATCCAAAGAGAAAATCAAAAATGAAGTTTGCAAACCGGTAATGGAGAAGGAGGAAGTTGCGTGAGAAGCGTCGATCTAGAATTGCTGTCGACAATTGTCAGATCGGGTTCCAACTAAAAGAATAGATCTTCAAGTAAAATTAAGGTTGAAAGTAAGCTTAATCGTTAATTTGTTTTAGTAAGACGGCGATGGCGAAACGGTCCGGTATGCCTCTAGCCACTTGCACACGTTTAGTGCCCAATTTCTGTCGAATCACCTTTTTTTCTACTGAATGTACTGGTTATCTTCAAATGTCTCCACGAATTCGAGCAAAGATTCAAAAACTCAGAAATCGAACTGATCAATACATTCCCGTTGGATCTTGGTTTTGAATTACATTCAGGAAAATTTAGTTTGTATCTTCGATCACTTCTCTTGTTCTTTTTACGCTGTAGAATCTGACTACTTACAACCTGAGAGGAACCGAGGTCATTCGGGTCAAAGATACCACCGTCAGCGTAAGCTCGGGCGAATGGCCAAAGCCGATTCCCCTTTGATCGTCGTCTGAAAATGCGAACATTCAATATAAGATTCGGTTGAAGCTAAATCAATTCAAACCACAAAACAAAAGAGATGATGGAGTAAGGTACTAGTTGGTTAGCTGTACGTGGAAAAAGAACCCCTGCGGAGAAAAGTGAAGAATTGGGAATTTTGCTGGAAGTTTTCATTTAGTGTTTTCATGTTGATACTTACTAATACTAAAATAACACACCTTGATAGCATTTGTCGAGGGACATAAACCTCATATTCATAGTCATAGTACTCGTCATCGTAGGTTCTCGCTGATGGACGCCTTCTATAAGGGTGTCGTCGCCGACCTGGTAGTCCGTAACTACCGCGGTATCTGAAAATAACACTAATTTCTTCTAGACTTTTCTGGACCGGTCCGCTATCGATATCATCCCTTAACCTTCTTCTGATTTTTTTTTTCAAAATTATTTCTATTCCCTGGCCAATTGACTGCTAAAACTGTGTGAGCGAGAGAACTCCTTCAGTTTACTTAGAAAATCTTTTAACATAGGCTATACCATATTACCATTACCATTGAGCTCTTATTATCATGGACTATACTGTACCCCTCCCTATTTTGTTTCTATGTCATGATCAGAGTGCTATATAACTGAGTTCTGAAATTAAAAAAATGTGTGAACGGGAATCGGGCAGTTGAATCGGTTTTGTGTAATCGATTCGCCGCACGCGACAGTCGCGGACCAGTTGCCTCATTTTTGCCCTTCTAGCGTTTTTCCTACAACCCGACCGATATGCGACTATTATATTTTTAGTATGATTTTGCTGTTACTACTTTTGTTCTAGCATTTCATAGTAGCTGCAATGCTTCTGCTTCATTCTGCTAAATTCCTTCGCGGGCCACATCGCTCTCGCCACGCAACGACAATTTCGATTCTACTGCACCACACCCGTTTAAACTAAGCTTGCATGCTATGGAAACTGGTATTGATTGCTTATATCTAGTGGTTGACGCTCACCGATTTTCGTTTTCCGTCATATCGTCGTTGTTTTCTTGTTCTCTCTTCTCATTGTTCAACCGACGTTTATTCCGAGAAATACCACGGGAAGGTACTCCTATAATTAATTAGATTATTGTAGGGGTCTGTGAACTACTACATACGCTGTACTACTGTAGGAGCATTGCGAGCTCTAAACAATTGCCATCTTCATCTTGCAGTAAAAATTCAAAGGAGTGTAGGTTGCTGTGGGAAACGAGATCAGTTCGGATCGCCTTATAAACGCTTACTGGACAATTGATGTGAACACTGGACAGAACAGTATTGGAGTTGGTCCCAAACTAAAGGGAGCCATCCCAGAGAACATAAGGTATTAGGGCGTGTATGGGACCAGTAAGCCGCGATCGTCATCAATTCCATCCAGTATAACCCCCAATCTTCCACTACCTCTGTAATGGAAAGCTCGAAGCCCAGAGCTTACAGTCCAGTGCATTCAACTCGGAAGAGCTCGAAATTCCCGCCGCTGCCTGCGACGTACATCCCGCCTATTGATTTTTGAGTCAAATCTTTCCAAACCATTTTTCGGATGAAAGGCAGTTTTACTAGTATTAGGAGTGCACTATTAGGAAAACTTTTAAAATGTTCATACAAAACAAGGCTGATAGTTTATCGCGGAAAAAACTTGTAGCTATTTGAACAGTGGCATCCTTAAAACAATTCCTGAAAGGATTTCGCAAGCACAGAGCAAGGCGTAAGGAGCACAGGCTGAGCCGAAATCGATTGATCCAGCACAGGGAAGCTCCCCAAGCTCTAAAGCGAGCCCTGACCTGGAACCACGACGTTGATGCAATTAGGAAAGAAGCGTACGAGAATTGTTCTAACTTGTACTTATTACTTCTTAATTCCCCTCTCAGTAGACATCTGGCAATTACAATTGAATTTATATCAGGGATCATTTTAAACCTCTAATTTCTCCTAGAATTAGCAAAACCTACTCTTACTTGGAACTTTCCTTCTTATCCAAACCAATACAAGTCCTTTTCTCATGGAGTTTTGTATCGTTCAGATTCAAGATACCAAAGTAGATAAGATTGAGATCTTCCGGTGTTGATCAATCCTACTTTTGAGAACGCCTTCACATATGACTTCCACCCAGAATTGTAAAATTCTTTGAATGCATACGTGGCCTGTACAAAAAATTCCTGTGCTCAGCCGATGTACAAGTGAGCGTTTTTATCCTATCAGACATCCTCCGGATGGATGAAAGCCTTAGTTGTCCCGGGCGGGTATCGATCCAGGATTTGATTCCCGGCCTATGCGCATGTGGCCGTGCACCACTTGCAATCATACTTCTTACACTCTAATTCTCAATATGTTAAATTTACTAACCTTGGCTAGCCGTGGCATTACCGCATACAATTCTGTGGACCGTAACAATATATTGCATTCTGAAGCTATGAATATTACAGAAATAGATAATTCAAGGAAGTAGTTTAAGTGCTCTCAAAATTGGCGTACTTATGGTCTCTGTTCATCGTTTTTCGTATTTCCTTAATCACATCAAACGCTAGCTTATTATCCTGCATTTGAACCAAACCTCCATCAAATCTAAAAGTCGGTTATCAAGATTAAATTAGGATAATTTAACTCTCTCATTTCTACCTCACCTATCATCGTGTCCAAGGAATATGGTTTTCATCAACCGCGAATACTTCATGCCATGATACGAACAACACGCAGCCTTCAATCTGAACATAATAAATTAATAATAAATGTTACAAAAAGGGACCCTCTCAAGAGAGGAATACAATGTGTTCACATGGTTCGACTGCCGTTAGTGACTTCCATTAAACCAGCAGTCCATTCCAATTCTCCACTACAAACGGTCTCTTTGAAGGGGTCACATTTCTGAAATACTTTCACTTTCTTCCACTTCAAACTTATGCGAAATATCGCTTAGGGACCATTAACTGTTTGTTGGATAATGATGCAAGGAAGTGAATTTAAAGATGTAAGGTTGTAGTGTTTTATAGATTTGCAATAAAATAAACCTTTTAAACTTGATAATTCAGATTTTATTGTTTTTATGCAAACTGTTACATAAAGAATTTACACCCGAAACGATTAGCTGTATTTTGAGCCGGGGCACAAAGGGTTATGGGCATGACTGTGATACCGTACCAGAAAGGCCTATCGTGGGGTTGTAAGACGTAGGTTACCGGCGAAGCTGAATCCATACAGCCAGGATCATTAATGAGCAGTAGGAACAGGTACGGTCTAATTGTAAGTTACTTTATTAGCTTCTCGGTTGTTCGAGTAGCTTCATCAGCTTGCACAATACCCACTAGCTCTCCTCCCGGATACCATCCCACAGCTGAAACATTTTCTGCCTCAACGTAATAACACGTGATGAGCGTATCCGATCTGGAGTGATCTTTGGTTGTACATGATTTCGGGCGAGAGCATCCTATTGACCATACCCATTATGGCCTTTATTCATGCCTCGTCAAGCGCAATAGACCTCTCGCCGAATAGTTCACCAAAGGCCCCACTTAACTTGATGACCGTTGAAACATCCCAAACATCTTGAGCCTATCAAAACTGGTCCCACATGTTGCGAACAGAAAAGAGCGTAGATCAAAGAAGTCAAAGAAAAGTACAGGAAATTGAAATGCCCCCATGTGCTAGGGAGAGACCGTTCACTTGTCATCAAGTATGAAATCGGTGCAACGATGCTAGTATTACGTGCATTATGGACTTTCTTTGAAAAAATCAAATTTTTCTAAGACTGGGGGAAAAGGGAACATGGGTAACCTAGGAGCAGAACGCATGGAGCACTTTCGTCAGAATATGTGACGTGCCAGATGAGAGCAGGATAAGGACCCCGACGTTCACGTCACGTACGAACCATTTCTTTCGCACTGTGATGGTAGGCCAGATACGTGTATTACAAAACACTTTGACTTCAAAATTAAACGGACTCCTTGGCCACCTTTCTGCCTGCGAACAATGCCGTGTACAGATTTCGAATATTTTCTATACATCCGAAAAAATGCTCCCAAGATGGAATAGCTAGACCCCTCAACCTAAAAGATTTTACTGCTTGGACTGTGACAAATCCGAGTAGTTGATTGACAGCTCAGCGGTGGTACGCAAGGCTCAATCCCCTCAAACGCAATTGAACGTGAACTCTGGTCCAAGTCGATGATTTCATATTCAAGACGTAGAATTATTAAGTAAACAGATTACTTACTACGGCTGTGTCATCCTCCTCTTTGCTGCTTTGATTTCGTGAAGATTGATAGTTTTGCTCCAGATCGATACACGACGGTAGGGAGTTGCATGACAGTTCTAAACAACCCACAAATTCTCTTTCGTGAAAGTAATTCAAAAATTTGAGTTTGCTGTTTAATCGGTGTACCCCTCGTTTCACACACGCGCAGGGCTTTTGATATCTTTCGTTGCGATCGGATTCTATGGTAAAGGAAAGGACCCAGACCACCCAAAGTGACATCTCCCAATGTAATTAAGAGCTTCTCAGACGAAAAGTAACTCACTAAGATTCGTTCAGGTCTTTTTTTTATTGAGATCAGCTATGAACGCATCGTGCAACTTCTCACTGGGTGTTTATGTGAGGTAAATAATGATTTTCAAGTTTAGAGGCCATCCGATATTAGTAATGTAGTATTGATACTTTTTTTTCCTAATCCTTGCACCAGAGAAACGACCCGAAGGGGACAGGAGGCTTAGTTAACTGCGGCTATACTCGGCCAACAGAGCGCAAATGCGGCAGGAACGATAAGTCTGAACAACCCCGAATATACTATATGAAACATATGCTATCTATATTATGAACAATATATATATTTATGTTACCCTTCTATCAATTACCCTTTAACTTGGACGGATTATTGATGAACATAATGACTCCCATTCTCAATGATTGAATTGCATCGGCTTTATAATATAATCGACAACAAGAATTGATATTACTGAATACTTACTCAATCTTCCCTGATCGTTGACTGATACTCGATACGGCATAGCATGTGTGCCGCAATATCCACCATCATGAACTACATGTTCTTTGCTGAGAACAATCTGAGTTATCGTCCCAAGTAAAAGAAATATCATTCTGCAAAATATTTAGCAAATTAATATAGCTTCTCCCAAATTTCATACTTGTTAGGCATATTACATGCATTTATTAAGAAGTAAGCCGCCACGGAACCAATACATTCTCTTCTTGAGCATGTACAGTAAAGTTCAAAACCAAAAAAATGAGTTTCAAACTCTAGTGTTGCATAGCATCCTGCTATATGGAACGTTGAGGATTTCAAGATAAAAAAGATTAAGAGTAGCAAATCAGGAGATCAGTAGGTCAGAGAACAGTAGCAAACAGTAGCAAAGGAGGCCTTATAATAATGCTGCTCGATGGATAAAGAGTATGTAGCTTCGCGGCTCATGATTGGTTGTTCAAATTCCGATAATCCAAATCAACCTTCGTGGAAGGTTGCTGGTTACTGTGGGCGCTGAATCAGATTTGATAACAAGACCCTCGTTGTATGAAGGGAACTATGTAGTCATGGACATAGAAAGTAGGAAGAATTTATGGCGTGATCGAACAATTCACTTGAAATATCTGAGTAATACGCGTGGCGTAGTGTCCAATAAGACGACAATGATGAGGATAAGAGAGCCGTAAATTGTCGTCGAAACACATTGCACCTGGTCATAGATTACTGTACGCGAGCGACTCGCTTTTAAACCAATCCTTCAGGTCAAGTTTTTCGGCCGCTGTGGTATGGAAGAGGGTGGCGAATAGGCGGAGCCATACGGTATTCTCACATCGTCTTATGAGACCTACTGACCAGTAAATAACAGGAATTACTTCTTAGCCGATTCAACTCTCCCTCTCCAAATTTTACCTTGGAATGAAGTACTCTCACTAAAACAAGGGTATCCTGGAGAAGAGATGTTAGCTGCAGACCTCTTCTACTGACAGAGAGGAGGAATAAAAACTAAAACTGAAAAGAGTCCCATAGAATTTAACATATGCTTGGGTAGACCGAGTGAGATGAGGAAGAAATTGATGAGAATCAGGAAAACCCGAAGGGAAAAGATGATAATCCGTGGCATGCGGCCCAAATGAATTTCGTTCCATTTATAAACCATTTATACTTAAGGAATTGTCATGAAATAACTACATACCTGAAATTGGTTGAGTGAGTTTATTGGCTAGCTAACTCATGAAAATGGGTATAGATTGAGGTTGTGCAATGGCAAGTGGCGCACTGTCACAGACGCAAGGTGCAGGGATCGCATCATGGATTGGTACAAGAAGTGACCAAACAAGCCTTCATCTCTTTGAGGTCGACATTTGTATCAGATTCGCCTGGGAGGATAAAAATGCTGATTTGTACATCGGCTGGGCATCGGAATTTATTGTATAGGTCATTAACGCATTTAAAACGTCAGTGCGATACTGAATGGAAATCAAATGTGGGGCGCATCCCATCGGAGAGCCTAATTGACCTCAGAGACTTTACCCTTTTTTCCATATTTTTCGTCATATGAGCATATCTGGCCTTCATCAGTGCTCCAGTCCAGAAGCGATTATAACGAAATTCAACCCAGATGTCATTACAATATAATTGAGTGACTTGAGATACTGACTACTCGAGAAGTAGTACACTGAATCCGCTCCTTCTATATGACTCTGACTTAGCTACAGACACATTACTTCTTTTCAATTCGCCCTTCATGGCGTTCCAAATGGCCTAGCACAGAGTGCATAGAAAGTTGACGCTTTTAAGAATGGCATGTCATCGCATCATTACAATAACCGTTTATCGGACGTACTATTCAAAAGGGTTTTCACCACTCATGTTTTTTCGTTGACCTCATTATAAACTCCTGTTTGACTAGTATTTCAACAGAGTTTTATTCGTTCTGAATCCCCATCTTCTTCGCCCTCGATCAGGGACGTTTGATCGCGTCAAATGACTGCAATTATAAGAAGATATAACGAGGACGGTGGCGTACGATTAAAAGACGATCGGTGAACAATTAGAGGAATTCGCTTATAACATCTCTGAGACAGCCAATCAATAAGTCAATATTTGACTTTGCATTTCTCAAATATTCACTTTTCGTAGATGTTTTTTCATGGTCGAAGAATTACCAGGTGAAAGTGAACCTTGGATCGGATGTCAATGTCTTCGCGATACAAAATGTTCAGCCCACCGAGTTTTTGGAGAAAGTGAAAAGGGTCAATTGTAATTTTTCTGATCTCGACAACTCTTTGCGATTTCGCTGATGACTAATGAATAGCTCAATAAATAGACACACGAATAATAGAGAGATTTGGTATATGCTTTTGTCTTGGTAAGTCATGGAATAGGATAAGGGTAGCCCAAATGGTATTTTTGATGGAACGCATAGCTTTGGAAAGGAGAACAATTCAGAGTAGCACATCTGGAACTATTCATGGGAATAAACCTACGTGTCGGCTCAAAGAGGAAATTCGAAGGTTAAAGTGGTTGAATTAGAAGGCTAAAGTGGCCTCCAGAAAAAGGATAAAGAAAATATGAACAGGGAACAGATGCGTTTCTTACCTTCAGAAGTTTACTTTTTGTTATGCAGAGATAGTTCGACCATCTTTTTTGACTACATGATGTTTCGGATTCACATACTCATACACACAGCCTTCGCAGGCTCCATCAATGGGAACGACAGCGTTCCTGATCGCCGACCATCCGGCGGAACATCGTACTTTTGGCGCACGTCGTGGATTCCTACCATGGTACGTACATCCAATGATGTCTTACGTGATGTTTATACTTGATCACTTTCTATATTTCTAGGCTTCTGAGCCTTGCAATGAAAATCAGATTGGGTGAATTGCTGAAAATTTTGCATGCATCGCGCATCACATTCTGCAAACTTTCGCAGGTGTAAAATCCTTTGGAAACCTCCCTGTTACGTATGAACAATTATTTGAAAGGACCTGCCATTTCCTGGGCCAACGACCTTACACTCTCTCTCCCTCCCAGAAGCGACGTACCAAATGACTGTCTTAAAGGAATGGGAAGCTTGTTGGATTATCCTTGAATGAAGAATCGTGAAGGTGGACCTGGATATGGGTTACACTGCTTCTTCACTCCTTTCAGTTCCTCTAGGACGACGATATAATCATTTTTTCACTTAGTTCTTTTAACTCGCATTTCTTTTGTCATACATCAAAAAAGTTTAACTGTTTGACCCAAACTGTAAGGCCTTCCCTGGCGAGGGTGCTCTGGAACCCAAAAAATACTGATGGTGCCCAAGATTGTGTGTCAAGTCATAGTGCATGTAGCTTGTAGTGAACGATGAGATGTAATTTTGTTTTACTTTCATTTTTTTCATCATATGGTACAAATGATATTTAGGAAGATTACTGTTGGCTTACACATACATGCAGATGTGTAATAATCAGAGCATAAAAATTCTCTCAAAGGACACTTGTCAACAACATCAAATAACAACACAGAAAAATAAACAACATAATGATGTTCAATGATGATTGCATATTATATAGCTAAGGAAAGAGTAACTATAAGACTGAAAGAGAAAGGGAAATTTGAGGAGCAACGTTCCTTTCACACACGTACATACGCTCAATCACATACACGCACACGCAATGAAAAATAAAATGAGCTGGCACATTACGCCGTATACGATTATGCAGCACTACACGTTCGTGTCCGAGGTTTGGATTTCCGTCGGATGCACTCGAAGCTCAAGTGGTATGGTTTGCGAGTATTCCAATCTGAAACAAAGTGTTCAAGCAATTACAGCGTGGCAAATAACGACAAGTTCGGAGTTTGAGGCAATCACGCGGGACGAATGCGGTGCGTATGCGCACGCAAATCAATACGAATTCATTCACCTAGTGAGGCAAAACTAATATGAAAGCGTTGACCCGGCTGTTTTCTGATATCATATGCAAGACTTATTTATGAAGTAAAAAGATGTAGAGCACTGATTATTAACCAAATTCATTCCCGGAACGTGAATATTTATCAAAGGGACCTGTAACTGTGCTGAAAAGACATTTGACTTTGGATTGACTTTTTCCTTTGAGTATTTGCATGAGTACATTGCCGATATGCCGATGAACACGCTCACAGCCCATCCCTGTCAAATCGCCGATATTGATCGGTGGCAGACGATAAACGGTCGCAGCAAAACGACGCTGGCCGTGTGCCAACGCTTACTCTGAAGTCAGCACAAAGTCAGGCATCACGCCCAGGAATGGAGATGCAATAACGAGCCCACTTGATACTTTTCCCCTATTCATTTACTGAAAACGAGCCTTTTCTTTATATCTCTAAGAGAATTATGCCATACCTGAGACATGATTTCGTTGATAAAAGGATAATAAAGGATGAAACTTTGAGCGCTAATCAATCCCGTGTGAGCGATGCGCACAGCATTCGACTTCCATTCAAAATCGTAGTGGTGTGTTGAATGCGTATGTGGCCTATACAATGACTTGCGGTGGACAGTCGATGTACAAGTTAGTGCTTTTATTCTTCCAGACGAGTCTGGTACCAATTACCCGACACAGGGGGATGGAAGGTTCGAATAGCCTAGGCGGATATTGATCCGACACAAGAACCCGTGATCATAGTGCGCCGCTTGAGAACACTAGTATACCCGCACCGAAATGACTTCAACTTTGACCTTACATAGATTAGTACTTCGGCAATGCTGTTTGCTCAATCATAAAAGAAGTGCTGAATCACAAACGAAACCATTGAGGTAGCTCAACAAGCTGGATTTCTACCATCACACCACCACACTTTGTCACTCTAACTATGCAACTATAGTAGGCCAGGAATAGGCTGAAGTGAGCTTGGATCACCGTGCACGTTTCCCCATATCGCATAGCATTTATTATGCCCCACTTTCAGAAGCTCATCCATGAAGAACCAAGAGACCTATGTACCCCCTCCACCCACTCCTTCTAATCAAATGCATCTGCCCTATAGTGGAGCGGAAATTTGGGTCAAGTCAAGTAAAGGCTGAGTGGAAGCTCCGAAGCCACTGTGTCGGCTGTCTTCAGAGCTGGCGCTGCCCATGGCACGTCGTCGGCCGTCTTGCTGTCGCCAAGTGGCATTATTCGCGGGCAATGTGCCAAAGTATCCGGTGATGTAGGATACTTCAGATCTCGTAATACCGGTGACCGGCATTCGTGTCAGGAACCTTCATTTCTGAATCCCGGCTCAACACCTAGGCAACACACGCGAAGATGACTACATGGAAACCCGCGACTCCTCGTACGCATACTGCTGGTATCCATGGGTAACGGCTCTGCCTCCTGAACTGTCTTGTCTCTTATTCGGGTGCACTGCCGCTGGCCCTAGCGTTCAGAACGAAAGAGCGCAGACGAATAGGGCTACTCACGCCTATCCCTTCAGCTACCCAACATAATGGTAATCTTACAATGGAAGCTTTTTTAAGTTTTCAATTTATAGATTCCTCCTCAGCTGGAAGACCATTTATCGGGCTCTTTGAGAGGTCCTAAGAATATAAAAAAGGTTTCGCAAATGCAAAAGGGGATGAATAAAGGCCCCCGATCTACTCACCGACAAAACGCCGCAATACCGCTTTCAATTCCGTCAATACTCGATAGGAGACTTGATCCTCCTCGACCGGAAGAACAAGGGGACTCGGTCGAGTGCCTAAAACTGTATACATCATTATTATTTATAATCGTCATATATACTAGTAACCTAAGAAACGGAATTTATTTTCGAAAACAATTATATGCAGAGAGCCTTTTTGCGACCGCATTTACCGCTCCCCCTAGGAAGAAACCCCTCACCCCTGATACCCTGTTAACCTAATATGGAGTTCAGGTTTTAAATTGTTGGAAGCGGGGCAAAAACGCAGCAATGCAGAATGAGCATGAACCTTCCAGCACCAAACAGATGGTGATAATCGGTGGTAACAGGCAACAGGCAGTCAATGAAAAACCGTCATCTTCTTAGAGGATCAGGAGATTCTCAGAGGTACCAACAAGCGGCATTGACATACAATATCCCAGAAGATGTTGAGTATCACAGAATCTCGATCACTTAGGGCCCACATTACATAACAGCAAATTACGCACAACTATGGAAATTGGAAATTGAAATTTCTGTCCACAAGGGGAAGGCCTAAGTGGGAAGAGCTTTCCCTTGTAGACATGGTACCTTCCCGCAATACGGGAATTGTTTCTCACCTCCTGGATATGTGATCTGCTGTGAAAGCGTTAGGTGACGGCAGAAAACCTGGATTCGTTGTTCCAAGGTCAGCAGAGGATTGTAGAGATTGCTCGAAAGCGCCCGAATCGGAGTACCTATGGGTAGGTTACTGGTCAGACTAGGTATTCTCTTACACTCATTTAGAAAAGTAAAATCTTATGATAACTCACATTAAATGGCTGTCCGTTAATGATGCGGGAGGAGGGAATGGAAATCGTGTGGGAGTGGTACGATGGCCAGCGACGTTCATGTATGCCGACTCAGCTCGCACCGCTCCCGGCTCGCCTGAAATGCAAGAGGAACCCATTGCTCGGGTCTTCCTGATATAAATTCAACGGCAAGGCTCAAGCAAATATGAAATATGTAGCGAAAATCACCACTATACATTGTAGGGGTAATGTTGACCCTACGCCATCCCCGCCCCCAACGCATATCTCCGCCCTTTTGTGTTGAAATGAGAGCAAAATCGTAACCCCTTAAATCTGCGCGTTACGTTGCAGGAATTGAGTGCAGCACGATAACTCAAAAGGGTAAGATCACATGCCTGTGCAACAATGCAAGCGATCATTTAACTCACCTAAAAAAGGGACCGAGTAATGTGTGTGGGTTGAGAGTTCTGGAGCAATCCAAGCAGGAGATCCAATAGCTGAGTCTACAGATGGGGCAGCCACTTCAGCGACAGCTCGAGGTACAGAATAGTCCGATTCTTCTTTCACGCGAAACCTATCAGATCCTGGGTCTGAAAGTCGGCCTGTAGCAGTGGAAAAGAATTGCAAGGAAACAACGTTAGTAGCCTCCGAAAAGAACCCCACGATCAAAGCTCTACCTGTGGCTTGACGAACTAGCCGTGTAGAGGTGGGCGAGTTGTCATTCGGCTGATTGCAGTATTGATGCTCTTGATCTGATGATTGCAATACTTCTGACTCTTCAACAGCATCCCCCATTACCAGGGCCGAGCCGCCTCCATCGACATTGTCGTCACAGATGGTATGCTGCGGCTGGAATCCTCTAATAATCCCTGCCCAGGAGGCTACAGAAACTAGTGACTAAACAATTTAGGTGATTTTCATTGAGAAAATGAATGAGCTAGCACTAACATCTGATGGAAGAAAGACTGGAGCCGAAAGTGGTCGTGCCCGCAACTTTCGGCCAAGGCTACCATCACTCGACGGGGGCGGTGGGGCTCCTTCTATATCATCGAATATCGTGTCACTCTGAAATGAGGAATCCATGAAAAGTAGTCATGATTGAATCAGCAACAAGTAAGTATGAGCAAAAAAGGTGGCATGATCACCAGTCCATTCTAGGCTCTTCATCTCTTTTGAAAACATCACTCATATCAGCTTTGAAGCGGGTGTCGCACGAGTCAACCACGCCTGCACGACCTCGTTCAGACCCTTCGGATACCCCATGTTAAAGTACACGGCACGATTGGAATTTAAATCATAGAGATTCCCTTAGATGTGACTCTTGGCTGTGGTACAGGCGAGTCAATCCACCCACCGCAACCTGCTCATCATCTTGCTGGCTTAGAATTCAGAAAAGAAGTTGTTCTCATAAGGCCTTGTACATAATCCTCCAATAGGGTATCTTAAGCTGCTGTCTTGGAGCATGGACAATCCAAAACGCACACCTACGACATGAATTTTAGAATGCCCATGCGCCGCCGGCCATGGATCGATATCGATAATCCAAGTGTGACGCTGGTGGGAGGAGAGGCGCAAAAGCTTTCTGGCTTATCAAGAGGGAAAATTTCGCGGACAGTTTAAGTGTTAAGAGCGCTGGTCGCCTGAGGTCTGCGAATTGGTCTACTCTTTTCTGAAAAGAAGATCAACAACGGTACCTGGCATCCAACGCCCGCTTCAGAAACGCCGCCCTAAACCCTTTCTCGTTACTATCCAGAAAATCCTTGGGTGCTACGCGCAATCCCTAGCATCAGACAGTCAGGGCCGTATGCAATCGATTCTCCCGTCTCCTGTAACATAAGGTTATAGGCGCGGGTTGGGATGAAGACCAAGCTTATGCGACGCCTCGTTACGTGCTTCCACGAATGTGCGCACTCCTCAACAGCACAGACTCCTGAATCAGACCGTTCCTCATACGAGTACTATTCCGCCATCCTAGGCTTCAACCAACCCCCCCCCCCCTCCCCTCCTCCCCCTCCTCCCCCAATTTGAGGAACATTAAAGAGAGATCCGACTTGTTCTTAGAGCTGCTGCTACAGATAGACGGATATCAAGGGTAAATTCTAGTTAGATTCTTAAGTCGTAATTAGACGAGGGAAGGCTGTTAGAAGGGTTAGTTTCCCAAAGAATGGACGAAGCAAAGTCAGTCAAGTCCAGCCCAATTATGGAGACGTATATTTTGTAGTGATGTCAAGGATATCCAGTTATCTACAGAGGAAAAGACAAGTTATATGTTTTGTACTTGTGCGTAGCTGTCTGCTTCCCCTCTAGTATTACATTTCCCGATCTTCGCTTTGTACCAGTCCGATCTGTAATATTCATCCTTTGTTAAAGGTGAGATGGCTTACAGGCTCAGAAGCTGGAATGAGGGTAGATGTCGAGGAACAACCTGCATCACATTTACAAATAGACTCATCTATGCATCATTCTTAGGCTTATTTATTTATGCATTCACCAAATCGGAGAGGTGACAAACACTTCCACCACCAGAATTAGCATTGTTCCATTGTCGATGTGCAATCCGCAATGTACCGCCTCGCCAGTGCCACAGCCGAGTTATCAGTTTCGATTCATCGCCGGCCCAGCATAGGCAACGCGGGACGCATGTCGGCAGTGCGAAAGCGCAAACTCTAGGGGGTCGCATACGGCGCACCAGAGGAGTGTATTGAGCAAGAATCCCGGGGCCAGGTTGGGTAGATTGAGTTTCCCGTGTTTCATCCAAATTTGGTGGTCTCTTTTCGCTTGAGAAAGTCATCATTAAAACTAATAGATGGATGCAAACGACGGGTTCGGCAGTGACCTTCTTCGAGCGGTGAAACAACAGAGCAGAAATACGACTATGGTGAGGCAGTAAAGAAAGACCGTACTGAAAGTACACTTATAATCAATCACACTGAAACTCACATCTGCATCCTGTAACATCCAATCCAAGTAGTCCACGATCATTTTGAAAGTCGGCCGCTTTTCTCGCTTCTCCTTAAAACTACTGTTTTTCTTCATACATTGTGCTCAAATAAGCAGTATTGAACAACCACAAGCTAGTCAGCCCGTAGCGCTAAAACCGATGAATATGAGTCATGGTCACGCGTAATAAACCGAGCTCGGGAAATCAATCGATACTGGGCCTACCGCCCTCGCTTATGGCAAAAGGCGCGCTCAAGTCCGGTAACTCGAAGCGCAAAGGGAAATAGCGCTTTGCTTTTGGGCCCACGATTTTCCCATTACAACTACAACAGAAAGGCACAAACCTCAGAAATTATGCAGAGATGACTACAAGAGTACATTTAGTTACTCACCTGCCAACATGATACCATGAGATCATATATCTCAGATGGGCACTTCTGTGGTGCTTCCATTCTGAAAACAGGCACTGTAGATTATTGGGGGTCTAGCAGATACAATATTGACTTATCAAAAAATGTTAGCAGTTACCTGTAACCACCTTTGAGGACTGAGTAAAGCTGAGGCATAGCGATTGTTGGATACGGTGTACCTCCCATTGTCATAATTTCCCATAACAAAATCCCATATGACCAGCTAAACATAAATTGAGACAGAGGAGTAGGACACCATTTCTCGAAAAGATACACTCACACATCACTTTCAACAGTATACATATGTGAATCGAGTGCTTCCAATGCCATCCATTTGATTGGCAGCCGCCCATTGCCTTTCTTTCTGAAGCATCAGAAGCTTAAGTGAGCGAAGTTATTAAAATTAAAACTTGGGATGAGCAATTCCTTTTCATGGCAAGTATTTTGCGCTGAAATGCCTTTGGTATGTTGCACAGGATCAGACTGACTACGCAAAGCCTGGTCCCCAAGCTGATTGCTACGTCCGGGTCAAAATGCTCAGTCTCAAGAGGGACTCGAATCAAGGCTTGAGCTTTTGATAGCACTGATGCCCAAATGACACAAATACTTCTTCAATTACTTCCCATGATTCAGTAACTTTGTAAAGACATTAGATAGCGCGTACAAAAAGATCGTAACCATTCATGAATCCAGTTCCTTTCCATTCATAATACAAAATGGTTAAGTAGTTCGACGCGAATTGAAGATGTTGCAGTCAGTGAGGCATAAATAGGTGTATTCCCTTCTTGCTTATACGTAGCTGAATTATCATTTACACTTGAAAGCCAGCTAGAGCCCTGGCAGAGTGCCAACAGGCCGCCTTACGGTACTGCACTGGATGAGGGAACTCTTGGAATGCTGCCAAGACCGCTCCGTCTTGGATTGGACAGCCCCTCCCAGGACACTTATGCCCTCGCTGACAGCTAATTGTATAGAGGAATGAAAGCGACAGCTAAATGTAGAGAGGAGAGAATCCTTAAGAGAATGCCATACTTCTGAAGATGAAGAGGTCTATCTGAGTTTTTGAACAGATGAAACATATAAGATTAGACTAGGCGCTGAGTCTTGGGAGCTGCTGATAACGAGTCAACCTGTTGACTTCTTCGGATGCTGTTCATACTTTTAGTGATGGTGGAAAGTGGAAATTCGCTGCCAGTATCACATAGGTATCGATCTCACGACTTGTGGAGATGTGGAGGTGACGCTGAGGCAGGGATGAGTCAATCGATAGATCTCTATGGGCGCGACGATACACCGGTTGCTCAACTAAGGGAAGTACCTCAACAGTAAGTTGACATCGTCTGTATCTCCTATCATGATACTTTTTAGGTATGGTAGTCTCGATAATCTGGGACAGCACTTCTCGCAACAGTACCAGATCATGAATGGAGCCTCTAACCAGTTCACAACCTCTGTCTATGGATAACGCTTCGGAAGAGTAATTATGCTAAATCAACTAAAAGGCAGTGAAATAAAAGTTTCTACGGTCAAATATTCAAACCAAATCAGTGAAGGTAGCCCATTTTTTTTCTCTAGCAACTTCGCCGAGCTTTTTCTTGTGATCCGTTTGTTTAGGCTCGTGGTCTGTTTTTAGTTACGACAACGCCTGCACCTAAGCGGTTATAATAACGACTATGTGAGATTTCCTAAAATGCAAAGCTGGTTGTACATAGCAACCGCGCATTGATTTAGTTCGCAAGCGTGCCCTACAGGATGTTCGTAATTGGCATGAATCGCTTATGCGTGGGATTGCAAGCTGTGACGAATTGCCCATGAAGATTAAACCCAACATTACCAATTTCGCTTGTGGTTACTTTCTCACCTGTAGTAGTCATTGCAGTGAACATCTCTTGACAGACCGAAATCGGATATTTTCATGACGAAATTCTCCGCGACCAGAACGTTCCTGGCGGCCAAGTCACGATGAATTATCTGAAAACATCGAGACGACATTCTTGGTCTTCATCTAGTAACCTCAGTAACTGGTAAATCCCTGCAGTACGCGGCCATTGGCATGCCAACCCTTGCTCGTCAATGCAAAATTGTTTTTTTTAGTGTAAAGTCAGAGGCAATTTACATGGTCTCGATCAAGAAAGTTTTTTTTTTGTTAAAATCGGTCTCTTATTCCTTCCATCAACTTGACTTCCCCACTACTATTTACTTTACCTTTGCTTACTATTACTGACATAACCTGCTCATATAACGAAGATGACTACCTTTTTGTTTGCCATGAACTCCATTCCTTTCGCTACCTGCCAAGCGAAATGGACAAGATGCTTGTGGGTGATATTATGAATGGCAATCTGAAGAGCATTCATTAAGTAGTAATTAATCCGAACCATGATCCCTTGAAAATACCTGTTTGTCCTGTTTATCCGTCCATTTCCGTGGCTCCAAGTAGTCGGCTAATTCGCCGCTATGCTTCGCCATTGCCTCCTGCTTGTCTTCCTTTGGACGGTGGATTCGCAGGAAATCTCTTAAATTGTGCAGTTTCCATTCCCCTTCATCTGATACCAAAAGTAGATATTGATTTTTGTGGTTTAACTGGACTCAGACAAACTGGAGCTTCCATAGAACTCAAAGCGGCGACGTAAACGATAGTTCGACGATCGGTAAATAAAAAGCAATAAAAATCAAATTAAGAAAACCTTCAATTTAATAGAAAACAAGTAAGGAGAAGATCAGAAGCAATCAAAATTACTGCTAAAAATAATCGATAAGCATTTGAAATTTGTTTTTCAAATTTACCTCAAGTTACCATATTTACATAGTTCCAGCACTACATAAAGCGGCCCTGAGCCGGTGCAGCACCCAATTAGTCTCAGCAAATTGTCATGACGTCCAATGATCTGCAAAAAATATTGGTTACTACTAATTACAGGTTAATGATCACACTGATATCACAATGGGTACAAAATAGTGAAAAATATTGGCGTCACATAGACGTGTATCATCATGACCAAGAATCTAAAAATGGTACACCGCGAGCGACAAATCACTGCCATCGCCCCTCCTTGTCGCGCGTATTTTGCGCGATGATGTAGTTTCACGTAGGTGACTGCAATGGCGTCTCTTGTCCCATGCCCGCGATCAAGGAAAAGGTCAATAGGCGCAGAGATGGTATTTGCACTCGCATTTGCACTATAGGTTCGGTTTAGCCGAAGCCGTCGAGTAGAAATGTAGGTATACGTATAACCCCTACTTCGACAGTTGGTCCGAGTTGTTCAAGCTCATTTAGAAACGCAGTGTCTAGTGGCCGGTGGGGTGTTTGGCTGTTTGAAACCTCTAAGAAATTGACCTTTCCCTACTGCATAGTCCATAGAGGAACCGTCCTGATTGCTAGAGGGTCCAACACGTGTGAAAGTAGAAAAAATCGAGTGTTAACTTACTTTGAACGTTTCCATCTCACTAACCAGATCGATTAGCTCTTTTTCATGTGCAGACGATTTCAGTTTCTTCACAGCTACAGGAATACCCTGAGAGGTGGACATTTCAAATTACTGTTTATTGTTAAGTGTAGACAATAAGTACCACGAATTCACCTCTGGCGGAATTCCTGGATCATTACGGTCAGGACGAAGATTCGCTCTCCACACTTCTCCGAACGCTCCTTCGCCCAAGATATCGACCAACTCAAGCCTTAAACATCTTTCAACTAACTAACAAATATGAAGGGAATTTGTAAATGTGTGCACCTAGATCGATCGATTTCCCAAAGCGGGTCAGGATCGATTTCGTAATCGGAGAGCAGCGTCAAATCTGAGCTGAGCCGTGGACGCCGTCCTTTTGTTGAAGGCGCTTGCTCGACAATCTTAAAGAAAGAGAAGTTTTGAGCTTTACCAATAACTATTGTAGCGTTTACCTGAATTTGGTAAGTAGAGGGTAGATCCGAGCAGCCTTCCTTTTCCTCCGAGTACGGCTTGTGTGTCACAACAACCTGGAATCAGGCCTTTGAATAAAATTACAAATTGGATATCTTTCAAATTTCTTATAGAAGCAGTGGCACCTTCTTCTTTTTTGGCATGAGTCCAACACGATCTTCCAAATCTCGGCGTTTTTTCGTTATACGGAAACAAATGTAGTATGCGACACAGAGACTGAGCATCAACGAGAGTAACATGACTATCAGAAGTAAGAGAACTGAAATAATTAAAGTTTCACTCGCAAGGGATAGTCCAAGCGCATACGTGTGAACACAGTAATTTTAGGTTAGCTGTAAACTTGTGCCCATGCTCAATCACGATTTACATCGACAAGGTAGGATTACAGGATCTAACAGTTAATAGTATAACCTGCACACTTGATATTGTAACTTTTAGTGGCGAATTATTACCACTTTGATGGATTCTTATGCAGTTCTTCAATGCCTTTCACGGACCCGTGGGCGGTAGCGCATTTTAGCATTTTCGAGCGGCCACGCATACTTGCTAGGGCCGGCCCAGGGGCCTGGTATCTTGTCCCCGAGCGGCGTGTCGCGCTCGCCGCGCTCGATCGCGCGCCATGAAGGGAATAATTTGAAATCCCAGTGGAAGGATACGGCAGCTGCCGCAGGACCACTGCCGCTGGCTATGGGAATTCTGGGAGAAGCTCCACCACCCATGTGCCCAGCCGCTGCGTGCAGGAAATTGTACACAACAATCAGTAATTGTACATGTCACATCATGCAGAAAAATTTATGGTCAAGCTGTTTCGGCCACTTGAACACATTTCAAAAATGTAACCCCCAGATACAAAACTACACCACATCGACAAGGTGACGGCAATGAGTTATAAGAATGTGGTTAGTTTCTTTTATTCGCAATGTTCCCCCTTTTACCGACAACGCATCAGGTTCATGGTTTCTAAAGCGCTTGGAGTATAGCTATAGATGTAATAACTGGTTCACAGTACATAGGTAACTATGAGAGTCATTAATCGAGAGCTGATGAATTATTTCGCATTAAATAGTAAAAAGAAAATGTCGGCTCTTTTGAAGGGGTCGTTCTCAAACGTTTCAGTGACGTCATCAACGACCTGGTTTCGAGCAGTATCAAAAGCAATAACCATCTATGTATTACTAGTTGCAATAAATCAATCACTGTAATTCCCCTAGACAAGTAAAAAAGCAGGGTTGGTCGTCTCTCACAAGTTCTCTTTATTACAACAGAAAAAACTGACGTATGCTCCATGTCGAATACTCAGGCTCAGGGTTTCCTGTTAACAAAACCATGCCGAGGAACTCGTTTACTGTCAACGTTGCATTTGCAAGAACCTAGAATAGAATTAGATAGTTCTGGAAAAGCAGCTGGAAGGTTTCGTGAATGACAAACCGATCCAAGCGAATTTCCTGTGATGCATGCGTATATGCCTTGGTCTTCCAAAGTGACATTGACGAGTGTCAGAGTGGATTCATCATCGTTTGTCACGACGTTTGCATTCTGAAGTTTAAAGATATCACAGAATAACAGTCTAACAATTCGAAGAACTGTTCACAGTGAATGCATTGATTTACAGGCGAGCGCCAAACTCGCTAGTAAAGATTGCATGGATAGTAAGTGGATCTATACATCGAGGTTTAACTCAATCAATAGCCGTGTTTCTTGTCTTGTGTACAGCTATGAAGTAATCGTTCTATTGGTGCTCATTTTCTGTTTCACTGATTCTTGTCATCGAGGAGCATTGACTCCAATTGTACTTTCTTTCTTGCTGAAAGTGAAACCGTCGTGGACGGCCTGCCACCCAAAATGGCTTAAAGTCAAAGTCAGCCTGAAACGCCTACTGCTGCCATAGACGCCCATTGAAGGACGAGTAAGAGTGATCAAGGAAGGGCTCTTAGGTCCGCAGGCTCCTATAGAGATAACGTTGGAAGGGTATTGATTGGAGCTGTTGATGCTTCCTTTCAAGTATATGTTTCAGAATGATGGTTTCCCTTACAAACATTCAAAACGAACCCGAATGGCCTCGCTCGAACGATTGCTGTCTCAGTGAGGGAAAGTGGGCAAAAGGGTATTGGCATATTTCAGGGTAAAGCGTCAAGCGTCGTCAAAGCAAGAGCGTCGAGTGCCCGGTCGTGACGCTCGATGCTCTACTCTAAAAGCACCTTTTGGTGCGGCGTTCCGTCCTTACACGAAAGCGAATAGGAATAAGATGAGTTCAATTTGCTATCGCTATATGTGCCTTTGGGGCTTTGAGAACCTCAGTGCGTTCTTAGGAGAGCCGCACTTTAGTCAAATGAATGAGAAACGCATCTTATTGATAAGGGATATCAGGAATCGGAGATGTTGCGGGAACCTAAGCGTATCAATCTGCTGATTCGATCTACTTGGGTTGAGGGGGGAACGGTTAAAGAGGAAGTCAATCGGTTAGCACATAATTCCTTTGCGTATTTCGCAATCCACCATGTTTTTTTCCAGCAATAAAATCGGCGAAAACCATGATTCAAACAAGAAGTAACAGGAAATGACGTGAAAATTAATCAACTAGCCTCTATCGCATCCATTTCCGTGTACTTAAACATGTACTCTTTTGCAGTTTCATTGTAATAGTGCAGTGATCCGTTGACGCGATCGATTCGTACCCAAAAGATGTAGGGCGTCAGATCGGAAACAACTCGGCAATGGAACACGGCTGTTCCATTTACGTTCACCTAAACAATAACTACTTTACACGTTATCTTTTGTAGATCAAACGCGACCTGGCCGATGAAGGCGATTTTAAGCTCGCACTTTGACAGCTACACTAGTAAGGGTTTTACTGTCAACGAGCTAAGACTACAATACTGCAAACCCACTTCAGTGCCTTTAGAATGATGGGAGTGTGAGAGGTTACGTTAAGCACATCCAGAGAGCTAAAACGGCGAAATGAAGGGAAACGACAATGAAATGCCAAGATTTGCCAGGCTGTTTGATAGTCAGGCACTCAAGGCAGGACCGGCAGTATGGGTACTGTATTGCGAGCGCAAACTACGAAGGACCGCTGAATGCGCGATGACTTCTTATCTTTTGTCTGCCTCAGCATAAGCTGTGACTAGAATTTTTCATTTAAGATATACCGTTTGATTGACGAGGATATTTGGTACGATTATCGGCGGTCCACGCATACGATTGATGATCGTTACGTTGAACGTGCGACGTATTGTACCCAATGAATTGAAAACCTGGAAGCAGTAAGACGTGTAAAGAAGTTATCTGGAATTTTTCTGGGGCTTGGATAGCCAGACCTGTGGGAATTGCAATATTGAGGTATTAAACCACACTAGCCATTTAAAAAATAAGAAACCTTTCTGTTTGGGGTCTAAGTTCGGGGCTTGATTAGCTGTATTGGAACTTGCTCTTCAGTCCCTAATGTTGGAGGTAGATGAGGTAGAGTAGCCTTGAAGCTAGGGCTTTGGCGAGAAGAATCCCGCGCCCGTACCCTACCCAATCCTTCAGGAACTGTCTAACTAAGGTATAAACGTGGATATAAACCTTACCCATCCACAGCTGGAATAGTGGGAAAGGGTCCCTTGATGTTAAGAGCCGGCTCCCCTCACTAACCTCACACATGTACTTTCCTGAATCGCTCTCCGCCGCATCCTCCATCTCCAGCATTCCTTTTCGGATTTTGAAGTCGGCTCCAGTCATTCGTGGACTAGCTTCGGTTATAATAGCACCGTTTTTATGCCACACGACCTCAAACGATAATTTTAGTGGAATTTAATGAAATACTCTCTTAACAACGAAAAAAATACGAAAATACTACGAAAATTGACCGTTCAAAACTGACCCTCGGCTCTGGATAACCAGTGGCTCGACAGCTCAATTTCACGGTTCGTCCTGCTGGTGATGCAAGGCTCCTAGCTGTCTCCTCACCATCTTTGAAGGTGGGTTTCACTAGAATTGTTAGTATTGTACGTACATATATACGTCGTCATATAATGAACATAACGATGTCGTGATTGATTATTGCATTGAGGGAGAACGATAGGGACGGGTTTAAGAAACTCTAACCGATAGAGAATATTCAAACTACAATTGATACTATTTTAAGAGCTGCATATGTGCTTGAGATAGGTTTTTTTTTCAGATTAAGGACGAGAGTATGAACGAGCTCTACGGGTGATGGCCAAGCCTCGTGCCGTTCCCCCTTCCGGCCAGCCGTTTTCTCACACATTCAGGACGGCTCCGAATCATATGGTCTTAGCTGGCTTACACAAAGCCGGCATGTCTATTTGTTTACACAGTGCTCCGATAGAGAGGGATCACTAAATGGGGTGCACATTAATTCGTATGTCTTCCGCACTTACAGGATTACGGTAGGAGTGGGAAAAAGTGACCGGTAAGCAGGCTAAGGCTTATTACAGGGCGGAATGGCTGGAGCGGACGCTTGGACCATTCATCTAGCTTTACCGAAAATATGTAGTAATAGAAACTTGTAAAATTTAGTTGCCAAGTTCTTTTAACGTTATCAATACGAAATTCTGCAAACAAAACAACAAGTCAAGGGAAATTTGACAAGTTAACATGACGGAGTAACTGCGATCACTTCACTAGCCAAAATACAAATGAAGAGGGCAGGCAAATAAACACATTTAAAGTTTCATGCGCGTATTCTCGCTCCTTTCTTGTTGGTAAACGCTTTTTCCATATAAATCTCATATAACGATGAGTTAATGAAATTAAGCACATGCCTTCTGGAGGTGGCGGTTCGTAGTTAACTTCTTTTTCCATAACTCTTCTTCTGTAGGCGGGAATGTTAGGAGTTGAAGCGATGACACTAATTGAGTGTTGCTTCATTTCGCGAAGTCTGTTCGGCGCCTTTCCGCCACTAATTTCTTCCAGACTCCTGTCTGCAATAATATTTTTGCGGTCACCGGATTGTAAATGTGCAATTCAAAGCAAACTGTGTAAAACGTAATTAATCAATTTTTGAGAGAAAATACTTTTCAGCGAAGTTCAAACAGGAAAACGTTAACCGCGGTCAACCTAGTGCCGTGCGCGACACGCTGACCGCTGCCGTAAATTCCTCATCTTGTCTGCGCTCTCTCAGCGAGACAGTGTCGGCTCATTAAGGACGAAGTCTGTTCGGAGAGGCGACCGAGGAGGGATACAATTAACAAGTTTAAACTCAAAAATGGCTAGGAATCAAAATTGCAGCAAGATAGCGTGTCTGTATCCCTCATAACCCGTCTTCTTTGAGGTTATGATGGGTGCAGACTTCAATAGCCATATTATAAAAGGCAATTAAGTAAATTGTTCTGGTTTACCGCTATCGTATTCGACTGCATTTTCAGAATACATCTGTACGATACGTCGGGCACGTTCTACTTTCTTCTCAGCACTAAGGCTACTCCAGTTGAGAAGCGTTTCATTAATTCGGCTCATTTCATGAAGCGGTATCAGTTGTGGCAATAAATGTGCCACATTCGCTCCACGATTTTCAACCAGCCAATCGAATAGTTTCACCGGATCTGAAAGACCATCCGACATTAATCAGGACGTACCTTTGATAAGAGTTGCATGCACATGCGCAGACGATGATGGTAGTACTGAACGTCTCGTCGTCGATAAGGTGACGAATTTGGTGGTCGGCGTGGTCGTGGTTGAAGCCGACGTCGTTGTCAACAGTAAGGGCATACCATACATATCACACGGTGGTTCAAGGCATGCAAGCGGTTCCTTTCGAGATTTTCGTGCACGTTTCTCGATACGTGATGCGTACTTGTTACAAGTTGTAGTAGTAGCTATTGAGTAATCGATATCATGACGTTCCTTATCATTTGTGATTTGCCACAAACAGATACATTCCATTGGAATTGATGCAGGCGGTAATGCGAATGCAGCACCGGATCGCATTGCAAAGTAGTCACAGAAATCTGAAATCGAGTTTCACACCATGCCAGCAAACCATGCATCACACCATAACAAAAAGTTTTGTTGGTACTGTAGTACAATTAAGGCTTCCACAATACGGTTACAACGTCAAAATTGTTTTTATTCCCTCCCTAATTTGTTGCTCTTATAACAAACACATTTTTCTTCTTTTTCAATCGAATCACATTTCATCTGATTGAATTCCATCATACAATCAATCGCAAGTCATCTTTGAGGTATTTCTTTTAACGTGAACTTGTTCCTAATTGGGAAATCCGGACTGAGGCAGGTGAGCCGAAACCCCACATAAGGTTTCGTTCATGAAGAGGGATACCAAAAGAAAGGGAGTACGAGAACGGGAGAATTGTTCTTGTACCCTTCGCGGGACCTCAACTACGCTTTAAAAGTTAGGCTGCCGAAAATTTCCTCATAATATTTGCTGGTGTAATTTCTAAATGAATTCAACCGATCGTAAATTTTTATTAGGAACATAATTTAGAAAATTTTGTTAGGCCCACGCAATCCGAAATAGGCGTTTTCATACCCGAAAAAAGGGGTTCCTTACGTAGAGATCGCTTATCGTGACAGCCCAGCACTAAGTACTTTAACGTTTAGGGTTATGAGTTGTGGCAGGGGAATCTAGGCATCGTAACCGGATTGCTGGAGCAAGAAAAGAGGAAATGATGAGTAAGTAAAAAAAGGAAAGAAGGAGAGGAACGCATGCTCATTCATGAAATTTCAATTCATGCTAACTCACCTATTATTTCGACAGTAAAATTGCGATCCACTTTACCAAGATGGTTGCTTACTCTGCATGTCCACAATCCCTAAAAATGATTACTGGTCAGAATTAAAATATTGTAAAAAAGGAATTTAAGTAAAAAACATGGTAGTGACTGATTCGATGGAGGATGTCTTCATCAATTTGATCCGAATACTCGCCTTGTAAAATGGTTTCAAATAGTAAGTTTTATTAAAAAACAAAAAGGATGGTCTTAATTTGATACCTGATCAGAAACTTCAACGGCTTTGATGTCGAGCGTCATATGTTTTTTATTTTCGCGAAAACGATGTCCAAATGCCTCTTTGTTTAGCAATTCGCCGTTTCGATACCATTTTACTTCTAACGGCGACTTGGACATAGCCAAACATGTTAGTTTCACCTGTAAAATGACATCATTGAAAAGAGAAAAAAAAAGAAGAAATTGCGAATAACAGCGCTAAGTCAACCGTGGTAGCCATTTTTTCAGTATCTTGACAGTGATTGATCGAAATTGAATTCACTACAAAATCTGGTTTGAGTCTGACACGGCGTAAATTGCGCTTTTCGTTCTGTGATAAAACATGATTGATCAGTTACTGGCCACGAAATGATTTCACTGTAGGAAGACTTGTTTACATGCCAAGGCAATAGATTCTTCAAGTATTTAAGGTGTCTAACATTCCATCGCAATCTTCGCTTTTTCCTGAACTCGAGCCCCAAGCCTGACTCTGAGCCTGTATAGTGGGAAATGACCTGCAGACGGCCAGCTGATGTTCATTCACCAGTGTTTTCTCTCACCAAGACATTTCTTGGCCACAGATTGATGGAACTAAGCTAAACCGGTATGGGCACTCCCGGAATGTGAAGAACGGCCGCGAACAATTTACAGTGGCGCCATCAGGTCAGCAACCTTTCCACAATAAGATTGCAAGACATCTTCCACGGATGGGACTACTTTGAGGAGTTACTATTAAATTGGTGATTGACTTTTGTAAAAGTTAGAAGATCCTTTCGATGGTGCTGGTACTTCACCATCGTTCTCATTCATATCTAGCAGGTCCTACATTACTGTAATGCTGGGATTTATCAACGACCACACCCACGGACATTTGTCTTTTACAATATTTATTGATGACTGACACCACACAACTTGCACTTGGACCCTTTCCTCCATAGCTATAACCTACCGAATTGTTCCAATTTTAGAATTATCGCTCATCGACCGCTTTCACCAACGCCCATACGGTGTTCAGGCGTGGCCAGAGTTCACAAGGTCAGGTGGTTCAAAATATTCGTCTGCCAGTAGTCACAAGGGTATTCCAGTGAAAATAAGATCACGTGGTTGATAAGTGGGTCTGGCAGAAAACCCGTGGTTGTCCCTCTTGGCATCGGAGTATAGACTGACTGGGAATTGATGCATGCTTGTCCACCTTAATCCATCAAGGAGAACACGTGGTTGATAAGTTTCAATGGCAGAAAACCCGTAGTAAACCCGTAGTAGTTCCCTATCGGTATTAGGGTTTGGACTGACAGAGATCTGCGGCTTGTCCACCTCAATCCATCAAGGAAATATGAACGAAGACCTTTGTGGAGGATTTTTTGCTGCAAAATATTCGTTGAAATGAAATTGAGCCATCGGGCATTGGGGCACACAACGATGTCGATTTGATTGATAGCGGACACTGTGAAGAAGAAGAATAAGGGAGAAATGGCTTCACTGGTCGATAACGGTTCGAACGTCAATGCAAAAATCAGACAAAAATCAGAGGATGGATAAATCGAGAACCGAATTTTTTGAATGTAAACTAAAATGTTGGAAATATAAGGGTTCGGACGTACCTTATCGCCAAGGAAAACTTCATGATTTAGCCGTTCAAACGTTTTGAATCGTGGTATTCCATCTGAAATGATAAAATTTCTTCGAAAGTATGGAGCTAAAAATCTGTAAGCAGTTCTGAGCACAGACAAGTCCAACCTTTGCACAACTATATTCTTTAGTTTCAAAATGATTTGGAATTGGTTTTCACCCTAAGCTTCCCAGATTTTAGTCATTCCCTTCTCCAGCGGACCCCTTTTCCTTTCCTTTTTGGCTAGGTACTCAGTTTCCAAGTCTAACAATTTTTTTCTGAGCATTTCATGATGGCCTAAGAAACTCTTGAGAATGTTCTTAAATGAGACCATGAATCATGGAGTGTGAATCATAGAGGCGTTCAAACTTTTTCGAACTTTTCCGTATTTTCAGGAATTTGATCTGAGAGGACTCTGAAGATACTAGAATTAAAATCAGCATTAATGTGAGTCATATCATAAGGATCAATATAATGAACATCACGATCTTGGGAACGCCCGAATGGACAGCTTCATTATAAAAATTATTTTAATCAAAGATAACCCTTTTCGAATTTTTTTTATCGCATAGTTTAGCAAAAAATGATGGTCAGACTTCTTCACTTCGAAGCTCTGAACGAAAGGAATGCTGAGCCTCCGCTCCCTGAAGCGATAACGGTTTACTGGACCCGCTGGCTCGTGACAGAGCCGAGCTGAGTCTTTACTGACGCCAGTACGAGGGAATCGATGATCAAAGGGACGACCGGTGATACAGGTGATGGCAGAAAAAACCTGACAAGAGAACCGTGCTTGACCAGATGATCAGAGACTAATTGTATGCCAGTTGACACTAGCCTAGATTCCACTAGTGGGTTCCCTTTTTAGGACGACTATCACCTGTACAAAAGACTAACCAATAGGGAGGCCGCAGTGGTCTCATTATCTCCGCCTATTTGTTCACCATAGGGACAGCTCTGCACAATACGCGGTTTCATCACTTACAAGGTGGCGAAAGGGCATAGCATTGAAGAAGAACATTTTGATTTGTAATGAACTTCTAAATTGACGTCGAGGTTAACTGCATTATCCGCGACACCAAAAAACCCATCTCCGTCCGCAACCACGCCCATTTTGTTAAAATTCTGCGTGCAGGTTCTTCATAAAGGGACGAGTTCATGTCTTTGGCATCAAACTTGATCGCCGAAATGTTTTTATTCCACTCGATCGCTGTGCATGTATTCCATCCATAAATCTTACTGTCCAATTGTAAAGTGGATGCGGGAACGCCAATGGTTTTTCTATCCTCATAACGCTTCTGCCTTTTCCATCAACTTACAAACAGGGCGGCGTCCTGTCGCTGTGTTGGAGAGTGGACCGACGCCCCATCACAACGCCGAACATCTCGACTTTATTGAAAAAAAGAAAATCAGTGACTATGTATTAACACGAAGTGGACGTAGAAGGTTCCAGAATGGTTCTACAATGTATGTCACCCAAAGGGTTTCAAGAGCTAGGCTTGCCCTCAGTTTTCATCAAAAGCTGTGGAAAATAAGGCAGTAGTGAGGGACCTCGATCAATGGTTGAGCAGGATTTCCAAAGCATCACCGTCCTTGGTCAAGTCTGTGTGCTACGGGGCCTTCGCTGGATCAGTACGGTACAGGTCAGGCAATCTCACGCCATTTACTTCTTCATTCGGCACAACTCAAGCTCGGGAATTGATAAAAATTTTGTAAGAAGTTGTATAAATAGGAAGCCTTATCGCTGAATGTGTTAGAAAGTATAGAATCATTCCAAAGTTTTAAAAGAAAAAATGGTGTCAAAGGCAAAACATGACTTAGACTGGCTCGGCCAGTCCGATGAAAAGCGACTAGGAAGAAACGGGATCATACTTGTTTAGCGAAATCTGTAGTCAAAAGGAGGAACTGTATAGGGAATGATCTATAGAAAGGAGGTCGCTCTAGTGAAGTGATCAAGAGATCGTATTCGATAAAGGCTTTCACAGCCACCTACTATGCCTTTTCTTTACGTTCAAGGCTTCCCTAGAAGTTTGGCAGGAGTGGAACCGCGAGTTGAGTGAGAAGGCGAGGGAGGGAGGGGTTCAATGAAGCAGAATGAAAATGCTTTGAAAGAACCATTTCCATAATAAGTCCTAGCACAAAATTGTTAGCCCGAAGAAAAATCAGTCATCGAGGAACAGTGATTTCTGCTAACACCATCTGATTTGACTGAAACTACTTGATAAAATCCCTGCATATACCCAATTCATAAGAAGATACTAAGATACTGCAGTAAAACAAGTAAAACGATACTTGAAGAATGAAGAATGTATCAAGGCGACAACCTAAGCGTGGCGCTATTCTTGAAATGTCATTAACCCTGATCAACAAGGCTTACTTTTTGGGTTGGGGAATTGTAACAATGGTTATGAACACCGGCATGAAGTGCGCCACGTAGGCCAACTCAACATTCAGGTATTTACACGAGCTTTATGGAAATGGAAGGCCTTGGTATCTTGAAGTGAGTGGAAATAACTGCTGCCTTTACTCCTCACAAAATGGTCTGTGACGAGGAACGTTTAGGAATTCGATTTTGAACACGTCAGAGAATAAAATAAATAGAGGTGTTCAGGGTGGAACTCATGCATTAGTGAGAATACGACAAAATTTTTATTGTAAAATGGATTTTAAAGGCCAGAACTGCACTTATAACAGTCTAATACACTCAAAGACACATTCCTTCATGAACCAGTAACTAGCAAAATGAATGAATAATAAGTAACCTCTGGAATAATACTGTTCCAATCCGACCACCAATGATGATAACACTGGCGTCAGCAATAGAAGTGAAATAGTCATCGTTGACGTACATCGATTAATTCCATAACCTAAAAAACGATCACTAAAGTCTAAATCTGTCACTCAACGTAGACTAATAACAATACTGCGAAAATTTTAATGAAAAATCGACATAGTCGGTAGTGATGTATAATGCGCTTTTCTGTTACACAACACAATTGCATGGGTCGGTTCAAGGTCGTAAGCCAAACTGATAAACTGCCTCAGCGATTGTTGTGCCCGACTTGTACGGCGGTTTCAGATCCAATTTATAAAGAAATCAAAATGAAAAACCAGTCAGCTGCCTCAAGAGTACAGTACAAGTTCTTTTGAGATTGAAGAGCATGAAATCAAGTGGGTGCATTGTTAAGACTTTTTTTCGGTTCTGATGAGTAACGCCAGTAAAATTTGATGATAAAGCGTGATACAGAGAAAGAATAGTTTTCTATAGCTTATGACATGCATCAGCTAGATGTCCTTCACATAACAGATCTCCATGAAATTGGCTACTTCTAGAGCTCCCAACCCGCAGCCCCGAGCACCTCCTCTACTTAGGTCTATTGTGAGGAAGTTTTCGACTTTCTCCTCAATTTTGAAAAGCTCTTTCAATAAATAGATAGCACAATGTGACAATAACCACTTTTTAACCATTTTGTCGTTCTTCTTCGAAATATAGTAGAAAAGTCATGTTCAAAATCGTGACGCTGTTTCCTCAATGAAAAATATTGTAGAAAGTGTCATGTTGATTTATTCCCTGCTATTGCAAATGTAGACTTCACATTTCTACAGTATTGGAAACAAGAAATTTTATGACACGAACAAATCATTATCATTCAGACCGTTATTGCTGAATTTCATATGATGGAAGCCGTTTTCCAACGAAATAATGGCTAGTTCTCCCCTTTACGTCAGCATTACGGGATGCCAAAGTGAAATGTACGAAGTTCTCTCATGATAGAACTGATTCTTCATCCCCAGGAGTAACAGCCAGGGGGCCGCTACCGTGAAGGTGTCAAGTAAATCATATCACAATTTTATCCGACGATTACTGTTCCAATTATTCCACCAGAGATCAGCTCCCGTACAGAGCGTATGATACTTAAGTGGGCCTAGGCGAATAGGCGATCAAGGTCCAACATCAGCTTTGGAAAAATATCTTTTTATCTTACATAAAAATTTGAGTGTCATGCAGATTCTTCAATAGAAAATGTGTGGAAGTAAAACATAAGAGTAATCTTCAAGTAGAAGTCACAAGACTGAGAAAACAGAACCAGTAGTGTTTTACTTGTTAAGCAAGTCGTGTGAACTCTACCTTATTCGTACAGGAAAAGGAAAAATGGAATCTATGAAATGATGGTGGGGGTAATAAAACCAGTAACGACGACCCACTGATTCTTAAGGTTACTGTTGAAGGGTTGTATAAGTTTTTAAGTGATGGCATTTATGTTTATGGGAGGCCCCCAAAAGAGCATAGGTAGACTGTGACTAGGGGCTTGAAAACAACATAAAAATTATGTAGTTGGAAACAACGGAAGTAGAAAAAAATGGAGATGTAGCTGCCTCCATGAACGGTAAATCTTCGAATGCACCGATCGCCGATGACAGCTCGTCACAGTGGCGCTACGCCATCGTCGATACTCGTAGCAAATTGATGAGTTACGGAGGTGACAAGGAGACCCTTTTCGAGGTGACTTTCAGAGAGAAACAATCGGAAATTCGCCGTCTGCATCAAATTGGGAACCAAGTAGCACATCATTGGTAAGTCAAAAATCATCAACAAGTTCAGGATGGGTAAGGTAACATGAGGTCTGTGGAAACCTACGCCCACTTACTGCTCCAACATCTATCAAAATGATAGGGCACAGACTAGTTCAACTGCTGAAGAACAGAAATCACTGGCACATTGAATCGAAATGAAGCAATAGTGTAACCAATAGGTTTCGGCGGAAATGTTGGCAGCATTGTGACGTGCACTGTGATGGGATCTATGACGAAATGTTTTCAGCACATGAGAAATTTCAATAAAAAGTTATGATCATCGATCGATAGTAATAAATCGAATCGATATTCTTGGTAGTAGGTACAGATGGAACGAGTCTAAAACAGGTCGCGCGAATCACGCTCGCGGCTCTGTTGGCGCTTTCCGTCTGCGCGTTCGCTCTCTCGTTTCGTTTTTCTTTCTTTTTCCCCACTCCCCACTCCGCCCATTTAAAGAATGTCCGATGAAAATGATAATACGATTGTGTTAGGTTGGATTTGCTGTGGACGGCCGCCTCATGCTCATCAACACAATGCCGCCCCGCTTTCTTGGCACTCACACAGCCTGTTCTCGCGCGACTCGTCACTACCGTAATTCGGAAAAACGTCGGACTCAGGAACTGTGAAATCAGTGAACTCCAAGGCACGTATTCATTCTGAAAAACGGCAAAAAAGGATAAGAACTGTTTTGGGTGATGATGGACTGCTGACAGCTGAACAGCGAGGATGCTGCAGTAAGCTAACCTCCGTTATCCCCGAAGTAACTTGTTACCCCACTGGAATTCCCCAGATATTCAGTAGGTGCATGAGCGAAGAAGTAAATCTCAGGTGATAGCATGCCAGTCAGGAACACCACGTGATAAAGGTCAGCAGTTCCCATTATGGTTTCTGACATTTCAAAACCTGCTTCATTCAGGGGCTGGAATATGAAACAAAGGACAGCAAGTGCGATATTTGGATCCTGTTACTCCTCTTCCTGGAGAAACTAATTCAACGATGAATGAAGAGTGGTTGGGAATAATACCACCTCATACTGGGAAATAAACAAATTTCTGTGAGAATACCCGACAAAATAGCAGGAAAAATCGTTTCAAGCTTGGAGCATTGAAGATGGTGGAGACGAACCAATTCTAAAAGAGTTCGCCACACTCAGAAAAGTCTCCCATTTAACAGTCTAATTAAATAATCGATTAAGCCACTAATACGATGACAACCTAATGGGATCGATATCATCCGAAGAGTCTGGATGAGGAAACCGGATGAGGTCGACGAGTTTAATTCACGATATCAACCAACGATCCGCCACTAGCCCCGTCTCAGGTTTCCACTAATCTCACCGCAAATCTTACCGCCCTCTCACCCCCGCCCTGAACACCCCCCGACCGCTGTAGGAAGGGAGTTTCCCGTGCGACTGGTGGTGCGCCGACGTTCGGGACATTATAGAATCGGACATCTAGTAATATCGGGAAACAATTTATGATTATTGTAATAATGGAATAATATGTTATCCATAAAATATGGCGGGTGACGTATCGTGGGACCAGATCGGAAGGGAAAAAAGAAAATTTAAGGACGCATATCTGCTGATAGCATTAGTTTCTGAACAGTATACGCCACAGACTAGTATGGAACAGAAATTTCAGTTCTCCAAAAGAAGGTTCGTGAACGAGACTGCAATAATCCAGAAAAAAATGTTGCAAGTTAAGGGGCATTCAAAGTACAATGGAGAAAGCCTGCTCTAATAATCTCAGCTTTTTTCCTTCTCGTTGTATATAGAAAAGGAAGAAAACAAAGATTAGTATACGGTACTGGTAGAACAACCCTTTTATATACTTTAATTCGCAGGAAAGTCTTTCATTCATGGTTACCAGTTGGCATAATTAGTTAGTGAAGCCTCTACAAGGAAGAGTACTAGTATGTTACGGTATTTGACAGCGTTCGGGAGTCCCATGTTCCCTCCTCTTTTCTGTTTTTCGCTATATTCGGACAACTGAAAAAGAGGCTTCAAAAACTGAAGTCTGCCAATTTGACGTTTAGCAATTTCTGGCAAAAATCCAGAAAAAAATTGTTTCCCATATTCTGCCAGTACTTGATACAGACTCTTCGTAATGCCGTTAGGGCTCACGGAATTGCTCAAAGGTCACGAATAACCGGCGAATCCTCTCAAAAATTCAGCAGGATCCCTTCATTCAAAAAAGTAGTAAGTTAAGTACCTTGAAAGCCGTTATTCGTGATTTTTTGATTTTTCTCGAAAGCACAATGCAAAAGTAAATCAGTACTTGGAAGTATGCACAAAGGAAGCAAAGTCATCGCCGTTGTTATCGAAATACTGGTAGAAATGGACCTGAGTAGCTGAGGGGAAACAAGAAAATTGAAATTCAAAATTGAAAATGAGCTGAAACGGTACAGTATAGACGGTAATGTGGAAAGAGGTGATAGAGAAAGAAACTCTCAAAGAAAGACGGAGTCATGAGGCGGATTTTCCCTCATATCAGGTCTTTTCCATGCAGGGGCAGCATTGAATGCATGTTTTTGATGAAGGCGTTAGAATGATGATCGGCAAACCGGTGCCACCAGGTCGATTGGTCGGAGAGAGATGTCGAGCGAATGACTAGACGGCGGTTAAATTGCTATGTTTGAAATCGAATGAAGAAATGAAAAAGCCATTGATGATTTCTAGTTATGTTTTGTTAGTCGCAGTTGAAGTGGCGCTGCATAAACGCATTTCTCTCGAAAAAAGGCAAACTCTGGCATTTTGTTAAAATATATATTCCGAAAGAAATATTGAACAACTCTAGAAAAGCTCATGATAAGCGTGATTTTTAGATTTTCTTAACTTTCTACTTCAGTATATTGGCGATAGAAACAAATTCAAATGGTTGCTTATAGAAGGGAAGGGCAGGAGACTGAGCCATTGGCTTCGTTCCGCCAGATGTAGAGTTCTAATGTCAACCCAACGACACTTCGTAAACGGAAGAGAAGTAGGAACATGAGGGTCGTAGTTCAGGACAACAAGGGTTTTAGCGAGATTCGCTTTCTCTGCTCTTACCTTTCTTGCTTTGCTCCAAGCTTCCATAGAAAAACTAGTGGACAAGGAGCTCCTCCTACCAATCTTTCAGTAATCTTTCCTGAGAAGCTGAGAGCTCACAATATGAATGAATTTTTATCTTCACTAGAATACACAGTAGAATGAAAAAGTTAACACTGCCTAAGAGCAGTGCAACCGAACACGTCAGAAGTCTATCACAGGGAAGAGACCAACCTCTATGAAGTTTAGGAGATGAGATGAACCCATTGAATTTACTCAAAGTTTTGAACATCTAGGGCCAGGTTCAAAATGATGTAGCTTGTTCAGACATCTGACGTTAATACAAATCCAACTGGGTCTCTTTTGATGTCAAAGCAGAAAACTTGCTCGGCAAGAAACGGTTGTATTGAAGACAAATGAAATGACCGTTCCTTACCACACCAAAATAACACAGCGATGAGAAGCACAGAATCACTTCGGTAAGGTCTCACAGATTCTTCAGAAGTGCCCACTGAAAGATGGTTGGTGGAGGAAAGAGGGCTCGCCCAAGTCAAGTAGACGACATGGCAGAGATCATCAACTCCACTGGTTCTACAGACAGCTACCCTATGAATAGGCTGGTAGCAAGTCAGACTCTCGATAGAGAGTCGCCTACAAAATCACAACTAGTTACTTTCGTGGTCTAGCTCGAAAGAATAAGTTGAAGGAAGCCACGGGTCATGAAAACGGCCTAGGACCGGAGTCCTAGGGTTACTAATGGGGTCCGAAGACGTTCGCGGGCTTGTGTTTGCCGATGAGCACATATGTCTAATAATAACGGAATACAAATGCGAGACATGTGGCCCGGTCCGGAAACCACGCATATGGGACGAAAAAGTCACACCAGACGCCGCTGCCGTCGGTCTCTGCGGTATACCAGCCGGCTCCGGCACAAAGTGAAATTCTGAACGAAGCAGCCCATTGGCCGGCAGCCGGTCCCACTGTTAGTCAGTGGAGCCGTCAAAGTTACCAGCGAAGACATAGCTCCGACAAATTAGCTGCTGACTCTGTGATAAATTACTGGGGCCCATCGACAATGTTAGCTTGTAATTTCGGATGGAAAGGGAAATAGGATCATAACATCAAAAATGGCTATCATTGCGAAGCCATGCTCTGGTTGCTGGGCCTTCCAGTACTCGTGATCTCTGAACCTCGAGATTCTCGAATCGTTTTCGAAAAAGAATAAACTACTGAAGTTGCTTTCAACGACCCCACGAGGGAGCTTGGCAATTCGCTGAACGGAATACCTACCAATGGTCCCTTGAAATTCCTGAAAAAGGGGCGAGGAGGTGTTAAGCTTGATCAAATGGGGAATCATGCCTTTTAGTGGCGGACAGTACAGTATTGCCATGAAAGTATAGTTCTGGACGAGTATACCTGATCACCGATCGGTTGTCAGGTTTTCGTTTTCCATAAAACGATCATTTCCTCGATGGACTCGAAGGGCTAACTAACAAATTGTAACGGCAGTTCAGTGTCTTATAAATGCTGTGCCTCCATATCGAAGTCTGTACTCACTTTTCTCATGAAACGGGGTTCCACCTTATTTTAAACCTATTTTTCTTATTTATTAGTAGTCAAACGGGTTGAACATGGCATTCAGTTCCCGAGGAAAAGTATGACTCGAGTAGATGCAGATGTCAGCGCTGGCAAGAAAGTACATCCTTTCCAAGTAATTGAATAGTTAGTAGTTAATCTCCGAAGGGAAAGATCATGCTGCATCTGCTGGTGTCAATGCAATCTTACTGTTTGGGTATAGATCCTTTACACTGACCAAATATTCAATGCCCCTCAGTGAAATGGGATCAGCATTTTTTGAAAAGATGGGAATGAGATGGAATTATAGCTCTATTCGTCCCGTCAATCGTAGTATGATCAAATACGCATCAAAATGCTATGAATTTTCAATGTGATTGGGCTGCATGCCAAATATAGAAATTGATCGATAGGGAGGTCTACGTGTTATTGCTTCAAACGCTCTCTGGCTTCGATTATGACTTGGAAGGAGTGATAGAGTAATAAGAACTCTACCGAAGACCAGGTTCAGACCAAGGTTCAGCTGTTTGAGAACAGCACTTGACTGACAGTAGAAAACGGCATTCTCTAGCTTTTCTAAATATTGACCTTTTACATGAATGACGACGAAGTAATGAGGTTCAGATGGTGCGCTTCCTGTTTTCTTCTTCAACACTGCCTTCGAAGCACGTCGCTGAAAACCATAAATTAGTCCCATATGTGAACAGCGGTCGTTCCTGCTTGAGAAGGCCTTTATCAATAATTTCGTTTTCCTATTTCTTAATGAAAGATTACAGATACAGGTATTGCCAATTTCTGCTTGGGTCTACTCCTCACACTCACGAAAAGACATTGTAACGCTCATCACAGTTTGTCTCACAAGGTTAGTGAGATTGATGAGCGAAACTTTGACCTTATTCTTCCTGGGCGTCAGTCGTGCTCTTAAAGGCACCGTTTACGATAAATTTAGGGTGCCCTTTTTTGACGGGAATTGATAGAACTACTCTAGATTAAAGCGATAACAACGAAAAAAGCGTAAAAAAAGATGAACAAAAAGAAATAGAAAGGGTCAAAAAAGAGCTGGAAAGGGGGGTTGGACGACTTTCACATTGGAAGAACTGCGGTTAAGGGAGTGTTCGGGCGAGTGCACGAAGGCGACGCAATGTCTGCAATAGCAGACAACACACCCAATTTGCCTGACAATCTGACTGGCAGACTCTGGCAATTTGCCAACCAGCTTATCGATTTTTCACCAACTTCGATCCAATGCGAAAGTGGTGAACGGCAATTAGATTTCGTAGTCAGCCTAGCGAGGTGCGGAGGGCGACCGTGGCTCACTCTCCGGCCCCTTATTGTGCCCTATCCAGACCGTTTTCCGAACTCACTCCTGCACAAATGGTATCAGAGGGGCGTCGAATTCAAACCATGTGCAAATCTCCGAAACAATTTTTTCGCGAACAGTGCCTTTAAGCCCTTATTCCGAGATCCCACTTGTCCCCTCCTTCTTAACGGCTCATAAGCAAAAACTTATCAGATCTCACATTAGTACACCGTGTTGAGACTGTCAGCCAATATTAGCATTGCACCGTTTAGCTGAAAGCTGTTCTTGTCACAACTTTTCCATTTCGAACCGAAGATTTGCCCACAAATCGCCAACCTTGTGAAATTTTCGCATCATATGCTGCTGCAAGATAGCAGCAGTTAGCAAGAACATCAAGTCGGAACAGGTAACTACAGTTTGTAATCTCTTTTATTATTATAAAGCAGAGACTTGGTGTGTCAATTTGAAGGTTTGTCGGTATGTTTGTCTGAGCGTCCGCAAAACTCCATGGTTACGATAAAGGTAGGATATGAACAACCCAGCTTTATTCTACCTTTCCTTCTCATATATAACATACCCCATCGTATCTTTTTGCACGAGGTAATCAGCTCATCCCAAACCTTCCCTCCACAGGCTTAGGCAAAAACTGCGTTCTTCCGCCTAGAACTGACTTGAAGCACAGGTAATGTGGGCTACCCATCCTTCTCTGCACTCAAGCCCTCAGTGTTGGATAAAAAATATGCCTCCCACACGATCACATTTTTAACTACTTTGTAAAAGTAAGGAATGAGGCCCGACATAAGCCGGGCGGCCCGACTGGTCGGATTATAAGTTATAACATCCGGTAAGTGCACTCTCTCAATGGAAGTTTATGTCGTTTGGTAGACATTACATTACAATTTGTAATTTCAAAAGCAGTAGCGTTTTAGTTTGACTTCTGAAGAGTGATTCTGACAGAGACCTTTAGAGGTCAGCTCACAGCTGTTTGAATGAAAGGTGACTTTGTATTCGGATCTACCCAAACATGAGCAACTGTCTTTGTGTATATCGTAATTCAAAACTGTGTGCTGATAATGTTTATTCTCAAACAACACTGAAAAACCAACAATATATCGTAAGAACAGTAATAACGTAAGATGTCTAGTTAGAATGTGAGCTAAAATGAACAAGGCCCGAAATACCCTTTGTGATGCGCAACAATCTTTCCGCAACGCAGCTGTGTATACACTTTGCACAGTACTTTGTAAGTGCTCCATAACTTCAAGATCCGTACAGTCTCGTAAGCACATAGACATGGCAGCAAACATGCTTGAGTTCCTCGAGTTACTGGCTTACATGAAAATGGTTGCAGAGGAAAGGTGCCGAATCATCGGAATATGTTTACGGAAGGCTAAACGCGAACGAGCTTTCAATCGGAAATTACCGGAGCATATGGGCAACAGTAGCGTCGCTCTGTTTTCCGCTGCTACGACATCAAGTACATGTTCAGTTCCTTTGGCGATGTTGCACAACTCTAAGATATTAAGCTCACTGCTCATAAGAACCAAACGTAAGACACCCTCAACAGAGAAGTTTACTGGTTCCCTTGGTCGCAGTATTGAACGCAAACAGATGTAGGCCAGACATGAGAGACATTATAAAAACTTTTTTTGGCACAAAAATTCCAAACTGTCAGTGATAGCACCATTGTAGTCAACGCAGACAATAGCTATTGACTATCCACACCACTGCTTGATACATCACAATGAATAAAATACTAACCAGACCGCTCGAGAATCTTCATGCACCAAGCCATTACTATAGTGGTATTTGGTAAAAGTACTGAGCATTCTCCAGGCTCTACATAGACGCACAGTGTTCGATGAGACCACACATGCTCCGAACAAACTCGTCTTCATGTCGGCTTTGGCATGAATCCTAAATAGGTATGAGCAAATAACATCACAATATTTAGTGCGGATACTTCAGTTACTTGATGTTAATTTTGCTTAGAACTCCCTTGCTGGAGCTTCAGTACTCTCTCTTTAATCTTCTTCATACTTCATTACGAATATAAACGCCGAGCATGGGAGCCAAATGGAAGGGAAAATAAAAGTGGGGACCTTATATCAATGAAAAGCTCTCACTGAAGCTATAACGTCTACTTTTTCTTACACTGAGCCAGTCTTCAGTTTTTACAAATTGAAGAGGTGCCCTAATAAAAATTATATTGAAAGATCTTTGAGACTCTGAAACCTAATCTAATTCTTCATTAAGTTATCTGATGCTATCGATAGGTCCAAAACTGGTGTCCATTCTTGTCGTATCTACTGTCCTTTGCACCTTCTTCCTTTCACTTATCTATCGCGCTACGATTTGCTTCAAGCAAATGGGGTTGGTGTAGAGTACTTTTTTATCAGTAAGTGGTAGATACTTCTAAGACTTACATGAACAAGATACAAATTCAGCCGACATGTTCTCCACCGAGTTGCGATATGCCGCAAAGCCATCCGCTTGCGCTTTCGATTCCAGCCTAATGTGTAGGGATATTCAATTCCCCTCTTCTCCACTCCACTGCGATGTAGCGAGGAGTTATCTACTCACGCTTTCAACCACAATCCTATATGTCGCGGAGCTATTTACTTCCGCCTCTTCTCCACTCTATATATATCGCGGAGTTATCCGCGCCACGCTTTAGCCCCATTTTGATATAACGCGGCGTTATCCGCCCCCGCTCCTGATCCACTCCACTGTGATATAGCGCGGAGTGATCCCTCACGCTTTGACCCCATTCTGATATAACGCGGGGTTACCCGCCCCGCTTCTCCTCCACTGCATTGTGATATAGCGCGGCGTGATCCGCTTACGCTTTCAAGCCCAATCCTATATATCGCGGGGCTATTTACTTCTGCCTCTTCTCCACTCCATTGCGACATAGCGCGGAGCTATCCGCTCACGCTTTAGCCCCATTTTGATATAACGAGGCGTTATTCACCCCCGCTCCTCCTCCACTGCATTGTGATATAGCGCGGAGCTATCCGCTCACGCTTTAGCCCCATTTTGATATAACGCGGCGTTATCCTTCCCCGCTTTTCCTCCACTCCACTGTGATATAGCGCGGAGTGATCCGCTTACGCTTTCAACCCCAATCCTATATGTCGCGGGGCAATTTACTTCTGCCTCTTCTCCACTCAATTGTGATATAGCGCGGAGCTATCCGCTCACGCTGTAGCCCCATTTTGATATAACGCGGGGTTATCCACCCCCGCTCCTCCTCCACTGCATTGTGATATAGCGCGGAGCTATCCGCTCACGCTTGAGCCCCATTTTGATATAACGAGGCGTTATCCTTCCCCGCTTTTCCACCACTCCACTGTGATGTAGCGCGGAGCTATCCGCTCACGCTTTGACCCCATTTTGATATAACGAGGCGTTATCCACCCCCGCTCCTCCTCCACTGCATTGTGATATAGCGCGGCGTGATCCGCTTACGCTTTCAAGCCCAATCCTATATATCGCGGGGCTATTTACTTCTGCCTCTTCTCCACTCAATTGCGACATAGCGCGGAGCTATCCGCTCACGCTGTAGCCCCATTTTGATATAACGCCGCGGGGTTATCCACCCTCGCTCCTCCTCCACTGCATTGTGATATAGCGCGGAGCTATCCGCTCACGCTTGAGCCCCATTTCGATATAACGCGGCGTTATCCTTCCCCGCTTTTCCTCCACTCCACTGTGATGTAGCGCGCAGCTATCCGCTCACGCTTTTGCCCCATTTTGATATAACGCGGGGTTACCCGCCTCGCTTCTCCTCTACTGCATTGTGATATAGCGCTGCGTGATACGCTTACGCTTTCAACCCCAATCCTATATGTCGCAGGGCTATTTACTTCTGCCTCTTCTCCGCTCCATTGCGATATAGCGCGGAGCTATCCGCTCACGCTTTAGCCCCATTTTGATATAACGAGGCGTTATCCTTCCCCGCTTTTCCTCCACTCCACTGTGATATAGCGCGGAGTGATCCGCTTACGCTTTTGCCCCATTTTGATATAACGCGGGGTTACCCGCCCGCTTCTCCTCCACTGCATTATGATATAGCGCGGCGTGATCCGCTTACGCTTTCAACCCCAATCCTATATGTCGCAGGGCTATTTACTTCTGCCTCTTCTCCACTCCATTGTGATATAGCGCGGAGTTATCCGCTCACGCTTTAGCCCCATTCTGATATAACGCGGGGTTACCCGCCCCGCTTCTACTCCACTGCGTTGTGATATAGCGCGGGCTTATCCGCTCGCGCTTTAGCCCCATTCTGATATAACGCAGGGTTATCCGCCCCCGCTTCTCCTCAACTCCATTGTGATATAGCGCGGACTTATCCGCTCACGCTTTCAACCCCATTCTGATATAACGCGGGGTTACCCGCCCCGCTTCTACTCCACTGCGTTGTGATATAGCGCGGGCTTATCCGCTCGCGCTTTAGCCCCATTCTGATATAACGCAGGGTTATCCGCCCCCGCTTCTCCTCAACTCCATTGTGATATAGCGCGGACTTATCCGCTCACGCTTTCAACCCCAATTTTATATGTCGCGGGGCCATTTGCGCGGGCCTTCGCTTCCGCTTCTTACCCTATTCCAATGTAACTTAGGCCCATTCCTTTAGGCTTCTCCACTCTATTGTGATATGTATATCGCGGAGTTATCCGCTTGTGCTTCTCTCCCCAATCAGATATATCGCGAATTTCTTCTTTTACGTTCCTCATGGCGAACAATGTTATCCGAAATCGCGCCATGTTTTCTTTTCCCGCTTTTCAGTGTCACGTAAAATACATGGGCGTTCCGGCACACATTCATTGTTCCTGAAAATAAGCCTTGATCAAAACAGTCGCGGGATTCAGGTGTAGATAAGCGGCGGATCTTGTACCCGAACCCTGTGTCAGGCACGCGCGTGGCAGTAGCCTCGCGGCAATCATCATAATCACCCAACAGAGATTAGAACTATTCCCCTTATAGGGCGCCCTATACGCGGAGGGCGCGACTGCGTCCGGGTACAAGATCCCCCATCTGGGTGCAGATAGTCAAGCTTTTCCTGACAACACTCAAGAACTTGTAGCACTTCAACAATTTGTCGACCATGAATTAATCAATTTCAGCTGGCATTTCCCTCCCGAGAGATTACAAAACTAGCCATCGGCAAGCTCTTAAAGGTAATAAGCAAAAATGGTACTATCGCTGACAATTAATTTTACCACGAGGCATTCTTTTTTATTGTTTATGATTTCTTGCAGTTGAAAGCGCCTTCGTGTATTATTCATGATGTGGACAAAAACTCATACAAAAAAGAATAATGTTCGTCACATACAAAAAAAGAGCACAAATAGCACTACAAATGGCAGCTCGCACTTGCTGTGCTATGATTGCCTTCAAATTTGAGAAACGCTTCATCAGAGGTGCAAAGAGTATGTGGGGACAACGATGAGACTGCATTTTCGAAGGCGCAGGAATCACTCTGCCATCCATTGGCATGATGACGTTTCTGAACAATTAGAATGATAAAGTGTTGAACAATTAGAATATCAAAGTGGAACGTCTATAATGACCAGACCAAGTAGCACTTATCAGTGTTAACGTTACATCATTCTACGATGATAACAAAATAGCAGAAGCAAGCGTTGAAAGAGCTTGAGATGCGAAACACCATATACAGAGCGTTTCATAAGTATAAAGTCATCCTCGAAATATGGCATTCCAGAATGAAAACAGTTGCGTGTTCAGCTTTGTTATTAAATCCACCAATTTTAAAACAAATTCTGTCTGAATTAGGTCGCTTGGGCCTAGGTCTTACGCCTGGGGTTCGTATTTAGATCAAAGAGGTACATGCTTGGCCCGCCCCGGAATAACCTCGGTTAGTTGCGTTGCCTAGGCTGACCTGCACTCATCCGCTGTTCTGCTCTCGTCTTATTTCATATAGTGTGATGACTCCACCTTAGCATCCCACACACTTCCTGATAACAAAATGTGGGTGCTCATGTGTGGCTTAGTGTTCAATTGTGAGCTCTCCGGGATCCACTATGCTTGGGGCATGAGTTGGCACTCCTGGCTCAAGGTATTTACTTCTTGAATGATTTCTCTATAGTTAGTTTTATTGTCACCTCCATTTCCACTTCCATGCTTTTTAACTTTTTTTGTATCCAATTGCTGCTGAATGTTCTTTTTCTCAATCTATATTAGTAATTTTTGTTCACTGGCGCACGCGTGTGCAATAAATAAATGAATAAATAAATGAATAAATAAATAAATAAACTTCTGGTTCAACATCGACATAAAAAACATAATCGTGAATGATTTTCAGTCTTTTTTCAGGAACATAAGGTTACTTGCAGAACTCGAAGAGATTATCAGTGTTTATGGCAACCGAAATATATCACAACCAACACTCTATAGGTCCAGCTTGTTCTATAATAACTCAACATCGATTAGAATCCGTGGCGTACTCGAAACAAGCTCATGCAGTATTATACTTCACTACCAGTCTTATTCCAGGCTTTAAAGATTGATCATTTTTGGCAACTTTGTTCTTTTGGAAAACACAGTTAAGACCGTGTCGCCAATTCGAGAATGACCCAGCGCACCTTGCAAGACTTCTTGGCAGTCCCTGGAGTCCACTTTGCAGGTCCCGAAAGCAAGCTCCAGCACGACATCTTTGCAAGAGGCCTCCATACCATGACCTCCTACGAAATGGCGACAGCTATGCTTCTTTGACTGCTCTCGAAAGTCACATCGATAGAGTACCGGGACCATCCAGATTGAACTTCTTCTCATTGTACTTCGATTAACTTAACGAGGTTACGTGACTGCATGAATCATGCGTAATAGAGTTTTATCTTAATCCAGTTGCTTCCCAAGTTCAACTTTGCAATGGTATCGTAGGTTTCTGTAGTAATTGGTAAGACGCGGTGCTCTGTTCATTGTAGCCCTGGCGATGTTGCTATTCAAGGTCCTCCACCAGTACATTACGACCGTAAAAGGCCCATTCTCGAACAAGCGCGTTTCAACGAGCAGGCACTGTTTAGACCAGCTTTCAGAACTCTCCTATTGTTCCTGGCAGTAACTTCGTGCGAGTCTCCCATCATCGGAGAAGCTCTTGAAACATTGACTCTCTTCAAATACCTTCGAATGGAGCGCAGGGATCTTGCGATATCCTCCAAATGGCTCCCATACTGAGCGCTGTATCACGGAAGATTTATTTTGCGTCTTTTCTCCTGAAGAGAGATTGCAAGCTGCAATCTGTAAAGGAGAGACGAATTCGTGTGAATTCAGAAAAATCGTTCACACCCTTAACGGGGGGAGGGGTTTGGCGATATACTAAATATTCGTAATCATGCATTTACATGTGATAGTTGACGACGCAGATTTAAACGCGCGCCCTAGCTGGCGTTAGTTATTAAACTGTTGTTCCAGCGACACTGCTTGCTAGACTGTTTCTCCGTTTTCTGACATTAAACCACCGCATTACAAGTTTTGAAATGAGGTTTCAGACCAATAATGCGCTGAAGAAGTACCCTAGTTCCTACAAGGAGAAAAAGTGGTGAGGATTTAGGCATGAACGAAATTTTCACGGGGAACGTGCGATTCACTCGGATCCCCATCAGAGCTCTTCGCTCACACAGCACGCAACACGCCACACGGCAGATTACGTACGTATTTCGATCGTTTCAGTACCCTCCAGCTGAGATGAACCAAATGAGATTCGCACTAGTCCTTGGCATCACCATGAGGTAGTGCAAACCTCTTAACTATGGCAATAAAGCCCTTTCGTGTGTGAGTTCATGGTTCAACAATTTACTTGTCAAACGTTCTAAATAAGAGAATCTTGAAAATGTTTCGATCCTAATAGACGCAATCCTTTTGTAAACCCGCATAGTGGATCATTTTTTCTTCCGATCTCTTACAGTTTCCAATTTTTCCATTATGACGGTAGGCATGATGTTATGGCGCGTCTCGTCCGCGGCACTGCGGTGCCGCAAGCGCCGCCCTTCACGCGAGATGACCTGATTATATTGGCGCGTGAATCGCACTACTCCCGATTTTCGCTAGCTGAAATAGTTGTTAGAGTGACAGCGTCAAGCTGTTTTGCCAAAACACTGAAACTCTAACAACTATTTTACTATTTCATAACACGTGACCCGAATTGAATCCAACAAAACAAATACACAAACAAGAAATGAAATGTCACCAAAATCAAGAGATGAAATACCACACTACATAGTCAGTGAATGAGACACCTGAGAGTATGATACCACCATGAATTATATAAGAGAAAGATTTAACTGATTCACGAGAGGAGCAGTGTGATTGAGCAGTAACGCTTTAACGGTTCGTTGGCCGTATTTTGACTTTACGTCTGCGCTGCACCACGTGACACGTCCGTTGGCCACGTACAGCCTGCGATTGATCGATAGATATAGACTGTGTGCTGTCAGTGGCCAAAGGACTTCGCGCATCCACACTTCTTACTAGAACATACAATGCTTTGATCAAATGTCTGAATGTCCCTTTCTATATGGCAAGTGTGTAAAGCTTCAAGAGTACCGTTCACTGCTATGAACTGTGAACCTGCCTTTGCTCATTGTTCGAACGTGCATCATCATACATATACATAACGGACCATCGCGTTTATATTTAGAACAACTTTTCGTGTAACACACATGATGGATAAACCGCTACCTGCTTAATGATAAAGCAGCGAGTTACGGTCAACTACAGACTTTTGAAAAACTGTCCATCGAAAACGTCATTAGTCAATAAGAGAAATTAATTAGCACAACGTCGTAGCTCTATCACAACTATATCACTTCTTCGCAGTTTTCATGATTTTAGTGTGCCCTTGCAAAAGTGAAACTTCACTATAGATGTATGAAGAAAAATTCAAGACAAGTATTCATTGACAAACGAATGAAACGCCTGAGGTAATGTCAATGAAGATGTTCCAGTGAGTATGTACAACAAAAAGACTGAAATCAAAATACTCATAAGAAAATCAAGAGAGCGTCAACATCAGCGCGCACGACCGCGATGAATGTGAGTGGTCACCCGGGCGGTATCGATCGGACCGCTCGCATTGGAACGGCGTCGCGCGCGCCAATGCACACCTACTATGACGTTCACTCTTGGCTAGACGTCTAATTTTGTGTTAAATTACCAATAAATTCTTTCAACGTGTACAGAAGTGAATGAACGGAATAGATTGGAGGATTTCTGAATAGACATATTAGGAATGCTATTACACGAATCATTTCAGGTCCATTAAGAGTATCATACGTTCTCAAGCATATTATACTTCTATACGACTGCCCACTACAATAGAACGAAGAAACCAACTATGAAGAGATATGACACTCAGAACGTAAGTAAGCAGGAGTAGAAATATCAGTGCAGAAAGCTATTCAATTGTACAAAAAAAAGGAAATTTACTTACTATTCTACATAAATTATTGGGTACACGATAGAGATCAGGTATTGCCTCTCTTATAACTATTGAACTGTACACTAAAACACATATGTACATAGAAAAAAAAATTCGATATCTTCTCTATATCACCTAGTAGACAATGTTTTCATGGGAGTACTGAAAGCAAGGCAGTATTTCATGTAGGTACTTCGTTCATCCAGGTATCGATTACAGTTGTAAATCACAATGACGAACCATACTTCGAGGAATAAGGAAATTAAGTAGACTATCAATATCGAATAGATACGTACCATAGTGCCTTCAAAAAGCTTTTATTGATCGATTTCATTGACCAGTAGACAAGGAGACTTTTACCTGCATCTAATGCGACAGTGTTGTGTACAGGATGTTCCATGAAGGGAGCGGCGTTGATCAGCCTGTAGAAGACGGCTGAGTCGGTTGTTATTGCTATCAGTCCACTTACTAACACCAATGCGAAGCATATTATCGCAATCACCTGAAGAGAAGTATTAGGACAGCAGGTAAAAGTTATTCCGCAGAATCCACGACAGAGTTGTCGCATAAGATCATCATTCGGATTTTTTTTTCAAAGAGGTGTCAGCATTAGAGCTGTTAACGTTAAAGAACATTGATTTGTGCGCCGTAAGGCCTGTACGCATATTTTCTCGTACTGTGAGTAACCTATGTGCGAAGCAGATTGAATGTCGTATCATTTGCCGCTCAATTATGCCGCACATCGCGCGCGGGAAAATCGCGCGTCGAATTGACTTTGCATGCTCAATCTCGCTACAAAGTACAAGTTTGATGAAATCCTTGGAATGCCGAAGAGTCTTCTTTCTGCCATTAATTTCGCGCCGTCGCAGGGTACGCTATGCTTGTCAGAGTTCAAAGGAGTACGGCAAGGATTTCCCACAGAAAAGTTCCGCATTTGATAACATTTCATACTACATTACACACTACCCATATTCTCAGCGAATGGTATCAAGAGAAATGACGTATAAAGCGCGATCTTCTGATAAATATACAGCTTTTACGGGTCAACAATACAAACGGTAATAAAAATATTAATGCTTGACACACCAGCCCTTGTTTGTATCATTCTACGTTCTAAATCTGGGTATATGTTACATGTCGTAAGTCATGACATGAATTATATGCATTTCTGATTCAATAAATAAAAGGCAAATACCAGATACCTGCATAACAATATGTGGAACGAGTAGCAGCGCTTGATTCCGTGAAAGACCAATAAATAGGAGGAAAACAACAAAGGCTCCCAGTCCCAAGCCGATCATTTCGGCAAGGAACGATGCAAAGACGTAATTCTCTTTGACTCCTCGGGCCTGAAAGAAGCGGAGCTTTTCTGATGCAACATTTTATGAAAGGCCAAATACTGAAAAACTGCTGTTTTCAAAAGCGATTTCCATCACGATTTCTATGACTACTCAAAAAAAATGGAAAACAACAGAATGGCAGAATGGCTTCCACGCTTATGCATGGGAAGATCCGCTAATAGTTCTTCCCTGATAAGAATATTGGTCGCAAGTTGTAACTAGTAAACTCCCAAAAACAATATAATAGCTTGTTAGCAAATGGAATGAACGTACGTCTTGTAATCTGCCGTCATGTTGGAAGTATACAAGAAGAGAATGAATAAGGAAAAATAGGATCATGAAGATGTGAACGGCACCGATGAGGTAGGCACCAATTTTTACATGGAAGCAGTTACACAGGCAGCGATATTCTTCTGAACTTTCATCAAACTGTACAGATCGAGGTACCTGAAAAATTTTCAAGGTAATGACTTACTGAGTAGACTAAAGGTAAATGAAAAAGCGCTATATGTTCAATTTTTTGTCGTGGCACACATCCCCATGGTAATCGCTCTAATTTTGTCTATCAGAACATTGGCTTAGCTTTTCATTCCAATAATCTTAACTAGTTTATGAAAACCAATTTTTTTTCGGAAAGACGCAGATGGATGGTTAGCATTACGTGTTTCAACAATACTAAAGACCCGAAAAGGGAAAAAATTTCACTATTTAACTTCAAAGGTGTTGGAGCGTTTGCTAAAAACTCAAACTCAAAAACTTATATTAGCTGTGGATGAAGTGAATTTTGATAGGTTTCAATACTCAAGTTTCACTGGCTGATCCACTATAACGTTAGCAAGGAATACATGCCCTTACAAGAACTTAATGTGTATAATATGAAGTAAAACAAAAAGCACTAAAAGCTATTAACTACCATTGAGAACTGCCTAGCGGTATGTAGTTGATCAAAATTGTAAACTATTCGAAATATAAAATACTTACGTGTTCAACGGATCCGTTTTCTCCTCGATTGCCCCGTATCAGAACGGAGCGCACGGCGCGACCGTTCATCATAGTGAGAAGACGGCTCGTAATGATCTATAACAGCGTGAGTTGAACTACGCGTTGGAGTAAGAGCATCTGACAGTCGCGAGAGTTACAAATGCAGTAAAATACGGTAAACCTGCTTTGTAAGTTGATGTAGAGAAATTTAAAACCGAATAACACGCATAATCAAAGGCTAAGTTGATACAAAATTGTAGACAGGAACAGTGTGAATGTATCAATGATGAGAAATCCCCTATCCCCGGGGAACAAGCGAGGAATTTTTCGTGGTAAACATGGAAACCTAATTATCAGATCCTTAGGCCTCGCACATAGAGAGAATAAAAGTCATTCGCTAAATGAATTAAGAATGTAAAAAGTACTGAGCCACCAAACTGAGATGCTTTTTGTTATGACCCCTTTTCTTCATGAAAACGAAACAGCTCGAAATAGATAGCAGTGGCTCGAGAGGGCCTTTGTTGTAGGAGGTTGTTTTCGCTCGAGCTCCAGGGCAATACATGGCAAAGCAGTACACAAAGTCATTGAAAAGACTGACGAGTATAATGAAGTACTAGTAAACATTGTTTGTTCAATGTGATAAACAAGTTCCGTTTACTCATTCAGATGCATAGCATATCAAGCTAATCTGCAGAGTATGTGAGCAATACACAGAAGTCAAGTGAGAGGATTACCCGAGCGAATCAAGCCCGTGTGGGACGGGACCAGACGCATTTCACTCTAAAGAGGTATAAAAACATGATGTGAACCCCAGCTAGTCTGCTCCATCTCATCAAACATGTCCTTCGAATTTCCAAGGGGATCGAGAGACATGGCACACCCCGAAAGCCTGAAATGACATCGCTCACATCTTCCTTTCTCTCATAGAAGGTGAATTAAGGAACGGTTCTACTTTATTACTCCGAATCAGTCAAAAACTTCTTGAAAATCGTAGATTACCTACAGACCATAGTTTTGAAAGTGGTCTTTCTTTTTAATAATCAAGCTAGCTAAGTTGCCTGAATTCTCTTTGCCTCATCCATCCTCTGGAGAAAATTTCGCAGGGAACACTCCATGACAGGGTTGACCCTTCCAGGAATAAGTTGGGACATCGGAAGGAAAAAAGGCCGCAGTCTATGCAAACCGGAAGAAGAACATTACGAGGAAAAACTATTTGTGCCATTTGCTTTCTGGTTCTGCCCTCCCGAAGAAATGTGGGCGCACTATTGAGTGTCCCTGAATGAATAAATAAAGAAATTTCAAATATGCAGAATATGCAGAAATTCTACCACTGCAGTTTTCGCAGTAAGATATATCAATGTAAAATCGCCTACATATTGAGTCGATGGTAGCTGAGGTAGTTTATTAGAAAACAGAATAAAGATGGTATCAGGGATTTTTAACGTAATCAGCATGCCTCAATTATGGTGCAGTAGAAACGAAAATGTCGCGTCGCACCGAGAGAGGCGCCGCGCGCGAAGGAGTGTAGTAGATTGCAGCAGCAATTAAGAAATACAGGAACAAAAACTAACAGTAGAATCATGCCACAAGTAATAATCGCATAGCGATTGAGCTCATGAAGAATGCTAGAACTGTTACAACCAGGCAAATGGTCCGCGATATCCGCGTGCGGCAGATCGATTACACAAAACCGTTCATACTGCCCGTCTCCCGTATACCTCTTATCCACATTTAAAAGTCATTTCGTTTAAGCAAATGAATAATCTCGGTACGAAAAAGAAGGAATCCCTCTTCCCTCATTAAGAAATTAATACGAACAAAGCCCAATATGAGTTCTAACTGGCCAAAGTTTTCAGCTCAAAGACATATTCAGCATCTCATTCAAAAAGTGGGTAAGGGGTGAGTAGCACTTCCGTCTGCTCAGCATATGTATGATACCCGAATGGAACCTGCCGAAGCCATCCGTACTTTGAACTTGGTCGAAATTGAGGAATGGACACATTGACTGTTCGGTTGCATAATAAGTAGAAATGTGAATAACTAATGCTGGTAAAAAATCTAAATAAGTACTTATAAAATATAATAAAGTATAAATAAATATATAAAAGTAATAGAGGCTGTGAATCTCTGAATCGAATGCTCGGCTCAACGCGTAGTGTAGTAGCGAGTTCGTGTGATGAGGTCCACTTCATCCCAATCAACCCTTCTGATGAGTAATTTTCGGCCGATCATGTTAGCTAAGCCCTCTTCCTCCTTCTTTAGGCTAAAAATAGATATCGACCTAGGACTGCAGTTAACCCTTTTGAATAACTTGTTACTATTCATTACCTCGAATGATTAAGTACATCTGGCTAACAAATAACATAGACACAGATTTAGCTACTTTTCCAGCAACTTACTTATCACTGCGAATTGAAAATGTCTCGTGCCCTTTGAGAAGAAAAGTTTACGACACGTACGCGACTTTTTCTTTATTTGATAGGACCTCTGCACATAATACTTAAGCCTTTACATAATTCGAAGCTATCAAACTAGTATGAAACTTGTAACATCGAAGATGGCAAACATGTTTTGGCTCAAATTCAAGGAGGCATTAGGTATTAACACTGTCAACCGAGTATGCTAAGTAATCACATGGCTGGTTGGACTTTATGGGGAATATGTGGGTGGAAACCTGCGGACTATCTGCCTGCCCCTTCAGCTTCGAAAATCTGTTGGAAACCTTACTAAGAAAAGGTAGCAGGCAACTGTTTGACAAAACTTACACTTCTATACTGGTTTGGCTTTGTAGCTGAAGAACCAAGGGTCCCCTAGTCTATTTCTCATATTCAATAGTAGAGATTCTCAAGGTAGAAGGAGCTCTCGCTATCATTTTCCGAACCCATTCTGGCAAGAACTTGCATGTGAGTCAATTTCTCGAAAAAATCAAAGAACAAATACGAAGTATGAAGCGAGTAAATAAATAGAATTCAATTCAAAAACTGCAAAAATAATGACACAACAAAATACATCGCATCATTCTAAAGATATTTTATAATGAAAAGTAATCTTTGAAAAAGTTCCAACGATGACTAAAACACGAAGAAGCACCATGGAGTTTGAAAACGTAAAGTTCCTTGAAGATCACAACCAGTTTGGACTGCCTTGCCGCCATTAGTTTGTTTGCCCAATGACTCAAGGATGCTGTGAGAATCCCTTTCCACAAAGACGGAAGTGAAGGAGGTGGAAGACGTTTCAGATGGTAAACTACTATTTACCCACTCTGTTGACAACGGGTGTAATTAATGCACCACAATTACTGTACAGCATTCAACCACTACCGTACCAGTATAACATCTTCGAAAAGGAAAGGTTTCGACGGCTGAATACGAATGGGGTCGTATATCGTAGAATTAATTCCTCATCGTTACGTTTAGCAGTAATTGCCCAGTAATGAGGTTTTGTTTTGTTCTTCGAAAAACAGAAGGAACACCCCAGTGATGAACGGAAGTAATGAAATTTGATTTCTTATCTGGCTTAGGGCATGGAAACATTGAAGGTAGGTGAAGAAAATGTAAGTTATAACTTGTAATCGATAGTAGAAATGGATTAAGGCTTCGTGCATGCCTGAAGAAAGTCGCTGTAACTAGCCACCACGAACTGCTTTTTTGCTCAAAGAAATCGGATTGAAATGAAATTTATTCAGAGAAAAAATGGAAAAAATCTCAAATGGAACAGCGTTCTCCAATCATCTTACTACGAGACGTTGGGTAATAGGTAATTGTTTATGGGATAGCTTATAAATGCATTTTGCCTCATTTTTACACATGACAACAAGGAGGGCAAATGCAAAAACAGGGAACATCCAAAAGCATCCAACCGCATAGAGCTCCTATACATGTAGATATTGAAAATAGCTACATACTTTATGTGCACTTTTTCTCACAAGTAAACAAAAAGTGCATAACTCAAGAGTTGTACCAAAGTTAACTGAGTTTAATTAAAAGTATGCAGTGTGCCTGGAGAAGTGAGTCCTTTTTATAGCACGGAGTCGGGAACGCCTAAAAATCCCTCGTATGAAAGTGTAATTTGTAAAATGGTTTAACTGCAACCATATGAAGGCAATTACGTGAAGTGTAGGCTGCTTTTTGACTAAATATTAGTATGTTTGTAACCAGTACTGAAACTGTAAGCATTTTGTACATGGAAAATATCCAGGACACAAAAAACCTATGGATACCACGGAAAAGCAGGTCTTCGTTTTGGCTTTCTGGCACAATTTCAAAGATAACTTATACCTACTTCATTTTGAAGGTACAGAAATATACCCGAAAGAACAGTTCCTTTAAATTACATGGAAATTGGGGAAAGTTACTTTGAAGTTTTCAAAGGGTAAGATTATGGTATTTGGCACTTCCAGAAAAACTACACAGCTATCGAGTATACGCCATTTTCCATGCCATTCCCATTACGTGGGAAAGAACGAAAGACAATTGAAAAAGAGAAGACCCTGAGAAAAAACTTACAAGTACATAAGCATGTAGATTGAAGATAATGTTGAAAATAAAATAAATTTAATATAAAAGTTCAGGCCAATATGATGGAAAAATCCGAAGGTTTCAGAGAAAGGTTAGCATCGCCTTTACGTAATCGTCTAATCTTATGACTTGGCGTAGGAAAGTTCAAAAACGCAAAGAAGTAATTTCTTCGGAATACAGCAAGTTTTAAACATTGGTTCAGTAAAAAGTTTTTGAAATAAGAGGGTAGGCTGGTTCATTTCAGGTCGCAACATTGCTGAACCTTTTTCTCATTTTTATCAGCCACGAAAACGCTTGCAGTATAAGAGGCATCGTTTCAAACCACACTTTTACTATAACATTTCCCACAACTTTGTAAACTATTGGTAAACCTCAACCTTAACTGTATACTATGACTGATGCCAGCTATCCTGGTAAAATCGGTTTGAAAGGCCTTATGAATGCAAAGGCTTCAAGCAGCTGGCTACAGCTCCCGAAGACAAGTATTCGTGCTCCCGAGAGCAGTTCCTCGTTCTCAAGTACTTCAAGTGGCCAACTTTGTGGGTGAATGAGAAATGAAAGGGTAAACTATTGAGCGGACGTCTCTATTCCGAACCGAATGTCCATTGGCAAGCAGTGATATATTGAAACGGCAAAAAACAGATGATAGCGCGGGTGCTGTCTCGTTTCGGAGGAAGCAAGCGGAAAAAGAAAAAAAACGAGATGAAGAAAAAGTGATGAATAGTGACAGTTGCAATGATCGGAACCATCATGGGTAACGTCGATTTCACAGCTACCGACTATAGCCATGTGCCCATGTGTGTACACGCCGCTAGACACACGAACAACAAGCATATGCAGCGCAACTGAATATCGATCAGTGTTGCTCGGCTTGCGGGGACCAAAATCACCAGGTCGAACGCTACGAGATAGCCTGCGAAGGGTGGAGGACACGGACGCAGCCCCAGTGAAGGTGCAGCAGCTCAGTTCGTCCTCAACGACTCCGAGGAGGTGCTGACCGCCGCCGTCGGCAGTTCCAGCCTCCACCACTTGGTTGCCAAGATTTTTCTGAGAAAACCTTGCCCCTGGAGAACCCACACTAAAATATCCCTGGGAAAGAAACGGTATCGTTAACGATAGTCAAAATCACGATATGCGATATGTGAACTGAAGAAAGCGTTGATGATAGCTCGAGTGACACAGATGGGCTATCCCGACGAGTGGAGAGAGCGACGCGTGCGTAACCATGGCTCGATTCCCAATGGAGTTGCGCTTGACAAAGTTAGGGGATTTGCTCAGCAATACCAACGTTGTTGAGAGCGTATTCCATTGTTTTGCTCCAAGCCGTCTGAGCGGAAAACGCGAGCTGAACAGCATTTGTATGTGTAGATCACCCAACAAAGTAACTAGAACAACCTGGCATGCATAAGAATCAGCAAAAAAGCACAGGGCTCAGTTACTGCGACGAAATTGGATAACACGAGATCTCCAAGATAATGAGTGATAGATGGATATAGCGCTAGACGGTTGTACTTGGTGGCGTCGACAGGTTCGTTCTGAATATTTTTAACTTTGTGCATGCCAATTTAAAATTGTAGTAAGGACATGAAATGCCATATAGGGCGCATGGAAGAAACAAATCAAACGAAGACACAAATACCCTTGTCTGAAATAGTAAACAATGCTTATTCTCCCTATTCCAACGCCTTTCACATGTGAGAAATGTGAGATCGGGAATAATGGAGCCATTTCGAAAAAGCTTTTCTGCACTTATGTTGAAGTTACGAATCTTCAGAATGGGAATTCGATCGTCGATGATTCCAACAACAAATGGAGAGCGAATGGCTAATAGAAGCATGAGAACCGTCTATTTATTCAGAGATGCTCTGGTAAGCTGTCGAGGCAGCTCGTATGAGCTGGCAGCTCGATGAGCAGCAGGAGCTCAAGTAATCGAGACGATGGGAGACGATGGGAAAAACTTTGAATACCTATTAACGAGATGGGACGGCGTGTTAGTGTGAACTTTAGAGGCAGCTGTAAATCAACAGGCAGAACCGATTTTGAGGACCCATCTTAACAGTACCACTGAAAACGATGAAGATTAAAGAGCAATTTGGAAGTTGGTAAGTAGGTAATTGTACCCGACGACTTGCCTTTTTTGGTAATTAAGGGTGATCGATGAAGATGGGAAAGCGTCCACTAGGCAACCCATAGAATCGCCGAAGCAGGTAAATGTGTGTGTAAGCATGTACTTAGCTGGTAAATCGATTTTGGGGACAGCAATTAGTGAAACGTCGAGGGCAACGTAGACACTCAGGACCAAGGGACCTTCCTTCCGCAGCATAACACAATTTACTACCCTGAATCGTGTTGGAAACGACGTAACACCTATTCGAAAACATATTTTTCAAAGGTTTACCACCAAGGAACGTCGATAAAGTAGATGTACTGGGGCAACTGGGCAGATCTCATCAACATCTACGCTTCCGCTTACGTAATACGCCTATACGGAAATGGCTTCTATTACGTGGTGATTAGTAGCGGCGTATCGAGAAGACGGGGGGCAGTCAGTCAAGTTCATCCGCTCGTTAGGAGGATTTTGAGTGCATTCTCGAAAGGACTCTACTAGTAGAGAGTGTAGAAGTTGAGTGATGTCGAAGTGATGTATTTTTGCTGCTGAGCACTTCGAAGCTGCTATGTATATCAGATTTAGGGCCGAGTGGTAAAATCAATAATTCAATTCGTTTTCGAGTGGCCTTAACTATGCGGCACGCTTTCCTTTTGTTGTATTGTTCGTGGCTGACGAGACTACGACAACGACGGAATGTGTCGACAAGCCCGAGAAGAGAACGGCTTATAGTGAAGGAGAAAAGATAGCTCCTTCACTAATCTTAGCAGCGAGTGCTCATCTCATTATTAAAGAGTCTCGCTAGTGCACTATGATGTATGAAACATAGATGAGCATTGGGGCTTAGTAATAGCGACATGAACGAAACATCCCTTAAAGCAGAATCGCTCACCCTCTGGAGAAAACTCAACTGTTCTGGGCCAGGAATGATTCTCAACAATCTTCCACCGCCGTGTCTTCTTGTTTCCTCAGCCCTCAGTTACATTCAAGTCGAAAGACCCAACAGGGATGACATCAATAATCGAAAGGTTTGTTTTGTAGGGGAATCGAATCCCCGATCGGTAACCGTCCGGGCCATCCAAGTCTAAGCTTTTCATTCCGTCGATGTGCGACTTTGTCATAGTTCGGGTTAGCGTCTAGAAGCTCCTCGGCTGCCCTACTGTGACCACCTCGTAGAACAAAGACTACTTCAGTGGTTTAGACCGGTCTAATCCGCATCAGCTCACGAATTCAGTGCTAAGAGAAGGGTCAGCGCGATACTCGTGTTAGTCTAGATCCCTCAAATGGAACAAATTCAAGTCGATCGCAACTGAGACTGCAGCAGGTCCCATCTAATACGATGCGACAATTGACTTCAATATTTGTTTTATGGTCCAATTATTCCGAGTGCTGTTGGTTTTCCCTTTTTTGCAAACATTTAAGAAGTTCCCCTATCTGTGACTTTGTTGCTAAAAACTGCCTTCTATGGGTGCATTTGTTCCATCGAGAATTTCACCGGCGAAATTGTCAGATGGGAGCTGCGAAGTATAAACAGAGAGGATTCATCTCGGAAATCTCGATGGAGCTGACAGTGACAGTGCAAAGTAGGGACAAAAGCTTTGGGATTGCTTTGTTTTGCGCCATTCGGGCATTATTACGCTTCCATGTTACTTCCTGTTCGGCAGCGAAATCACTCACTCAATTCATTCACTTGTCTAATTACATTGGGATACTCCAAGCTACACCTTTCGTCTATTGAGGTTGGAATACAAAAAAAACTGTAACCGTACAGTGTCAGAAAGGATGTACTTGTGCAGTGCTCGCTTGTGTGGGCCACGTTACTTTCGCAGTATTTCCTTAGTAGAACCGTGGTCAGCCCTGTTGCAAAGTACTTGTGAGCATGCTCTGAAAGGTACCATTGTGCACTACAGCTCCTGAGCTCCTGAATGGCTTCAGAACGAGTTGCGAGCTGCTGATCACCTCAGCTTCACATTGGAATTTTGGCGGCAAAGCTTGTGGGAAGGGGTCTATTTCTCTTTTTAACAGGAGTTCGTGAAAGGTAATATCTCCCTTCGAAAAAAAAGGGAAAAAGTTTCTGGTGAGCAGTCTCTCAGAGTGATGATCGTGGGGAAACAGGCCTCCTTTTGACACTAATATCCAGATAGTATAGGTTGAAATTTGAAAAGTAAAAGATAACATTCACTTTGCGGTCCCAAACTGGGATAGAGTCTTACGGAATCTTACAACTTAAAACTATATTGCAACTTTGACGCCTGTTGCTAACGTATCTCCTGAGGCGGAGCTGTCATAGCTCTGGGACCTAATGTCGTTATTTTGAGGCTCATCTAGTCGAGAAAACATCTGATGCAGCGCTTTTTCACAGATCGGCGACTCCTAGAAGGCATTGCATACACATTCTTTGAATAAACAGTGCACATAGTTATCAAGTAATTACAGTTGACTCAAAAATTTGATAAGTTTTTCATCAAGACAAACTTATTTTACACATAGCAAAATTTTATGCTGAAGTCTTCTTGACTATACGATATCCGTAGATGGCATTTCGATCGAAACAAGTCACCGCAATGTTGCTTCCTCTTCCATTGGTAAACTGGGCCCCCATAATGGCACAGTTCGGCAACTCATCGGAAAACCGGTACTCTACCTGAATTGTGCATAACTGGTAAGAGCAGTAGTACTAAAAATGACGTTATTCAACAAGAAAGGATGGTTGGGACAGCACCACCCATGTACGTAGAATACACAAAAAATTCTAACTTTCTAGAAAATTAGAGCTCGAATATTTTGAAAATCCCTCTCTACAGCTGTAGGGGGTGTGGTGCAGCAGGAACGAACTTGTCGCGTCGCGGTGAGAGAGATACCGCGCGCGATGGAATGCAGCAGAAGGAAGCAGCAAGTAAGAAATTCAAGAACAAAAGAACTAGCAGTGGAATCATGGAAGAAGTAATAATCGCATAGCGATTGAGCTGTATGAACTGTTATAATAAGACAAATGATCCGCGACAGCCGCGTGCGGCGGCTCAATTACACAGAACCGTTCCTACTGCCCGTCTCCCCAGCTGTAGGCTCTACAGTGTGTCTCTAACGTTGTCGAAAAGTTTTACGGAGGTGAAGGGAATGCTATAGTGTTTTCAAATTCATATTGCTCAACGGACAAGGATTGATATTGATATTCAATAAGCCTCAATAAGCCCATGTAGCGCTCAGGGCGTGAACGGGTTGTCCAACCAATAAGAGCCGCAAGCTGATAAAATGTCTTTGATTGGCTAACACCACGGGAACCAATCATGATTGTTCCACCATCACTTTCAGTCGACCTTTCTCAGGCAGTTGCCGCCGAAAAAAGTTAGTAATGGTGATCAACATTCATCGCTGACTATCCAGAACTCCTCTTCGCGTAAATTCCAAATTATAACTGGAATAAATTATGCACTTGTGTTTGCGCTTTTTATGCTTAGTCTTTGAAACAATTTTCGCTGCCATATCTTTGTAATTGAGACCTTCGAGATTTGAAGATGGGCAAAGATATCACACCTGATAAGCTTGAGGTTTCCTTGTGTGCAGTTTATATACTATGAATCGCCCATCTTCCGAGCCCGTTAGGACATATGCGCTCTCCGGGGCTACAGAGATACATGTTATGGGCCGAGCGTGTGCATACACCTGAATCCAATTGTTAGCAGTAACAATAACTGAAAGAAGGTGGCTTCACCCTCACTCACTTCAGCCATTAGCTCGCCACCCGAGATGGAATAGAATAGCACACGTCCACGTAGCGTACCAACAATTACTTGTTTACGTAACACACTCATGGCTGTTATGGGGTGCCTGTAAGAAGTGAAGAAATGAAAAATTAAAACCCTTCTTGCTCATGGCCTTTACTTTACCTTCTTCAGTTTACGGTTTTGTGGAAGTGGAAGTTAGCCTATAGGTGGGTTGCTCAGTACTGCTGAGTACATTTATTTTGCACACAGGGGAATATGTAGCGAGTTCTTCCAAGATGACGGATAAAAATGTGTTAGAATTTTATAAGTGGCATCATGACGTCATTGAAAGCCGTTGATCATAAGCTATTCATAGAGGAAGCCCACTTATTTCCCACTGACAGCTAATTGGGAGATTTAATTGCCGTCTCAAAGCCTTTTCCATCTCACTACCACTGACCTTACGCTTAATTCGTAAGATGACGGCACAATTAAGAAAGGCACGTGATTTTGGGTTTGGTGTGTCCCGAAAATTGCACTGGAAATATCATAAGTTATAAATTTTGTAAGATAAACGGCCCTGAGTCGGAAATAAGACTTCGAAAACGTAGCATTCAATCATATCGACTCCTTTGGAGGTGCCAGATTCTTTTGGGAAGGTGAAGGCACCGCTATGTTCGTGAGTCACCCCAACTAATTTCAAAAGCAAGATACACCTCGAAATATTATACAATCACGACGCTAATCGAATAGCAAATGCTCGGCTCATCAAAGAAACGTATGGACGTCTCTACTTATGGATGCTTTACAACATTACTTACTGTGTAGCGATTTTCAGTTGGACACTTTTGATGCTCTTGTTCCACACATTGATAACTCCAGAACTATCTCCAGAGCAGGTTATATCGTCATAACGACATGTGGCTAAGTCGCTAATGCTGGCGGTGTGCTCCTAAAAGACTTCGTGGATTTTCTACTACTTATCTACCAGATAAGTATAGTATCAAATGAAAAGTCATTAGCAAGTAGGTGAAAGTGCACCTTTAAAGTTCTTTTTATTGATATAGATGTTTCACCATTGCATTGAAATTGCATAATATGTCCGATAGACGTGCCTGAATTGGGATTCTTCAGCAGATTTTCTTAACTTTCAACCTCTTTTTGCGCCATTATTTTGCTAATTCTCCTTTCTGATGGTCCTTAATATCGAGCGAAACCTTCAGAAACTTAGATTTTCTAAGCTTTCGCTAGCGTTTCTCGGTTCAGGCTAATACTACTGGAATAACCGTACCTACTAAAATTGTATTGTCATTACAAGTTATTCCACGGCAAAAGCTGCTCCAGAACCACGAATCATCTGCTTCCTAAAATACTCGTTTCACAGAATATGTATTTCACTCCAAAGTATGTAAATAATAAGCGATCCGATAGATGATACCTGCAAATTGCTAGCTGTAGAAGTAAACTTACGAAAACTCCTGCATCAAGAATTTGCTGTTCGAGAAGTTTCTGTGTTCGCATGTCGAATATCTGAGCTCCATTAGTAGTACCAACTACTAGTAACGGCAATGATCGAGCATTCGGGAGCACTAAACTAGCCTAAAATGCTCTCTAAATGCTGATACTTCGCAAGTATTTACGAAATTTACTATTACCTGAAGTACGTTAACAGGCTTGTCTGTGCTCGTATCCGAGATATTAATACTATCCCAGCTTACGCTTTCATTTTTGCTATCCCAGTTCACCGTGTGTACCTGTAATAATAACAAAATAGCAGATATTAATGCACATTATTTATGAGCCTTTGTTCTATTTATTTACGAAAAATAAGTATAAATAGGCCTCCTAGAAGTAGAGGCTCTGAGTATGGCATACACGGTTGTCCAATTAGTTCCTGAGTTATACCGTATTCGTAAACTATACATATTCGTAAACTAAACACATATTATAAATTTACTGTACTACATATTGCAATCGTGGATAAAAAGATAAAATCTTCGGACTAAATTAATTCGGTGTTTAGGATGCGCCCCCGTATTGGCTTTCCAATCAAGATCATAGTGGTGGATTGAATGCGTATATGTCCTATACAATGACATGCTGTGGTCAGACAATCAGGGCTTTTACGTCACAAATCAGTTTGGTACCAATGAATCGGCTCAGGGGGAATGGGAGGCCTGGTTCATTATCAATTATCGGAAGTAGTAATGAAATGTCAACTTAAAATGTCAACAGTTCCCGCCCTCCGCACTGTCGAAGCCTCCCTTTTTTCCCGCATTTTTCGATAGTTCAACCTTTGCTTAAAATAGATTTTTGTGCCAAAGGATGATCTTTAGAGCTTCTTTTAACAAATAGAAAAGTAATTCGGCACTTCATAGCAAATACACTTCCAATTTCACAGGTTTTAGAAGAGGCGATTTCGCGGAAATGTCAGCTAATAAATTCTCATCAATCTCGGAGTCTCGGATGAAAAATACGGAAAAGAGCTATAATCAAGTCCGGCTTAAAAGGCTGGCTATTTTCTTCAAACCTTCCGTTCACGATCGATTAAGCCTTCCTTTTGAGTTGTTGTTCCTGCATGAAAGAGTAGTTACCTGAGTTTTTTGGACAACACATGCGTATGTGATATTTCTGCTTTCCAGATAGCAAACTGACAGGTTGTTGGGAAACGCCGATATACTTCCCACAGTCAACTTCATGTCGTTTCCTCTTTCAAACATTGGAACCGACATTTAGACCCTTGTGTTCCACCCTATTTGAGTTTTGTATCCTTTCTTCTTGGTCCTTCAGGAATAGTGGCTCGGTAAGGAGGAGCGATTAGACCTCTGAAAAACCTTCTATTAACAACAAGTAATAGTAAGTTGACCAGTAGTGAGGAGCAAATCAGTTCTGAAGTCATGTTTCACTTGAAATGGAAGATAATAATTTAATGGCTATTTCCTAATTTGGAACCTAATCTGAGTGGTCCAACATCTGGCAATGTGACCATAGAAGTTACTCGATAGAAAGAGTAACAATAAAGAACGGAAGAGAAATAGTAAGCTAACTTCACTGAAAAAGCATCTAAATAGCTTTCATTTTTTCTAGGCGATAGATATTAGCTTGACACCGTGCAAATGGAATAAGCCAATTTACGATGACGTTGCAGAGTGAATGGTATAGAAGCTCTATATATGCTCCGTCTGCTATGCGAACCTTTCCGTTTCCATGGACACACTAAACTACCTACCTACAGCTTCTCATTTGACGATAAATGAAAAACGAGTATCCCTGAGACCATTATGTCTGAATACCAGTTCCGCTGTCCTCATGTAACCTAGAAAACAACTGCTAAAAAATCAAAAATTATGATGATTTCTAACAAGTGATGACAGTAGTAAGGATTCCTCTGGAGAAGAGTTTTTCTGTGGCTCGAACCGGTCATGTCATTCGAGCAGCTTTAAAGAATGGCTTGTTTATGAGCTAGTTCAGGCTTGAGTTGGTCTGCAACTTTCCGAACTTACCGAGAATATATTGCTGGTCCCGGAAAAAGTCAGGCCTCAATAAGCAGGATAGGTAAGCTTCTATTTGCTACTGTTCCGTGGCAGTACATACACATAGGACCAATTAAAGAACCGATCACTTCCGTTTCCACTCTTTTACAGTTGTAATGATGCAGTTCTTGTCGACCATTAGTCAAGAAAAGGTGCTGTTGCACTATGGACAATCTGTGTCGGTGCTGTTGCTCACTAATATTTCACTTACTAAATTTATCAACATCTTTACACTTTATATCCCTTGCAATCTCACATTGTCCACTGGCGTTGGGTGGCTGATTTGCTGCAAAAAAAATACTGATGGAGTTACTGAAATTATCTGTACCTGTGCACAAATGATAGCAGAGATGGTACAGTACCCTATATTAGTGTCCAATGTCGAAGAAACAGTCTGGGATGGAGGCTGTTTTTGCAGGCATTCCACTGGAATGCAAATTGCAGAAAGGCTTTGCAGATTGCATGCCAGGTCTTGAGAACCAGTGATCGACGTTTCAACAGGAATGCCTTTTGCCCAGTCGATCTACTGCCTATGTAAGAGAGCGCAGACAACAAATCAGAACTCAATCGTCCCGTTCCATATACGGCTTATTTCCAAACGTTTCATCCTTGATATTCCGTTGAAGCATAATTCTAAGACTTTTCATAAGTCTTTGACTTTTCAGCTACCACTGCACTGGTTCTTACCGCGCTAACATACTCCAGACTTCTGAATCCGAAAAGCGAAAGCCTTTCTCAAAGAACTGGTCGATATCTAGGAATTCTGAGACGATTTTCATACGGGATATTGCGGAATATTCGAGCTGTGATGAAAACCTTGTTTCTCAGTTCATGTTCCCGAAAATTCCCATTCTTATTCTTCAAAAGACTTCATTCCACTGGAAAAAACAGCGGTCTCTGCTTGAATGAACACCTATGATGGCTATTTTGCAAAACGCTGTAAAAGCAATTCTTTTCGCTGGAATCACCATGGTAACGTTAGGTAGCAAGCGAATGGGAATGCCTATTTACCACAGTGCACAATTCATAGAAGATGTATGTTTGTGTGGGTACTATGTAGACCTTTCTACCTTGATGCTTACCTTCCTGTCATGAACTTCATGACTAGTCGTACTCCAGTTGATTTGAAAGAAGAAAAACCTTTGAACAAATAAGAATCAGTTTTGCTACGTTGCTCACCGTATCGATTGGCCATTACCGATCGATATTCATCTGCAGTGTGATTTACCAGGCTCTACCCACATTTCATAAGCACCAGAACATTGTAACGAAAAAAGAAGATGGTGTAAGATGAAACTCAGGCAAGTCATGTCGGCTTTTAGAGATCATTCGGTACAGGTCAATCCCGCTTTGCAGTTACACGGAAATCGTCTGGTTTGTCCTCCTACATCCACGTTTACAGTGGACAGATGTAATGGAGTGCGAAATTCGGTGGCAGGATATCGATCATTATATCGATTCATAGAATTGGATAATATTATCGGTGTTTGACGGAAAGGAGGGAACAGAATGAGCTCACCACTGGGCATGTATAGAAAAAGTTGAGCTTGCAGACACCATAATCATCGCCCACGTTCTCCCCTGAATGAATGCTTCAACGCTTGCCTGTTATACAAAAGGGTCAGGTCAGCGCTTTCAATGTAGAAAGCTCGAACCACATTTTGTGGGTAACAAATCAGTTCTGAGCAATTATTTGACGAATGAGTATTTCACAAATGAGTAGAACATTCACGGAATCGATTAACTGGGAATGATTGGGGTCAGAGTATAACACCACGAAAACACGATTTTTTTTTCGACTAGAAAACCTATAGTTGTCATGGGATCGTTGGTCTCATCTGCTCTTTTTTTGCGCAATCCTTTATAGAAGCATCACTTCGATAGTTCAAGCAGTGCTCCCGCCGAACCCTAGATACGGAAGAGCGACCTCGATGGTGTCTCATGACTCATAATCGGGTTCGGCGCGCTACAAATCTGACCGGTCAACACAAGAGGTATTTCATGGTGAATGTTTAAAGAGTAGAACCTTATACTATAGTCATTTCGATACTAAAAACTCACCTAAAGAATTTACTTCAGTGCGGTTTTTCTGGTTGTAAGGATGCGCAACGGGAGAAGGCGAACTTCATTGTTCTTACAGGTACAAATGAATGTCCAGCCGATGGAAGAGGTATTGTTTGTGCAATAAGCCTACATCGGCTCCCCTCATTCTTATTTCTGCTGGGTGGGTGAGCGAAATTCCTAGGGAGCCAGCCAGTTATTTTTTCCCATCTTTCCTTCACTTTCTTCTGAACTGTTCAAACAAAACCTGACAGCAAAGACAGCCCTGTGCCTGATCGGCCATCTAGGTTTTTGACAGGTCAGCAAAGCACCCACAGTTCCGCGAGCTGAGCGGGTGGTACTCAGATAGGTGCCCACCCACACGTTCGGCTCGTTGTCTACATTCAGGTTTGAACGGAGTAATTCCAATAAAACTTAGGAGAGAACATAATGCCAGCAAGAGGGAAAACACAGGCTTTATCGAATTCATCATGTACGGAACACATGCATTATATGAAGATCGTTTCCTCACTTCATAAATTACTTATACACACTTGCTTGCTGCAAAACACAATTAACAATGTGCGATACATTGGATTACTCGTTTTCCATTATCAATAGATATCGAGTTCATCAAATACAAACTACAGTAGAAATAATAAAAAATAGCCAACATTACAATCGCATCAAAGAGCATCAAAGAGAATTAATTGTGATTTTCGTCAGAGTCAGGCGTATGAAGTGGACTTCTTGAACGTGTTGGAGATAGTAAACCTTGTTCGTCCAAATGTTTTCTTGTTAAGAATCCCCTGAACGGTCAACAATAAATTAAGGAACAAATAAACCGACAAGAATTCCGAAAATGGAAATAAAGTTCGAGTGAAAAACATGCTTCCCAGATGTATTGCTCTTGGAACCGCGTGTCAGCCTAATCTCCAACCCTAATTTGTCAAACTGGCACCGGCATCGAATGAAAACAACGAAAAAAGTAGAATGAGCCCATTTCTGAGGGAATTTCAGAAATGGCATATAAGATATCTCAATTATCCCTATCGAACCAGTTGAAGGAAAATCTATGGCAGTCTTGAAAGGAAATAGAGGTAACTGGCTTGTTATTATCCCCGGACCTTCAAGCATGCGCTGGCCAAACGGGTTCTAGCCACGCCCTAACTCAAAACTCCGCCCCTAAGTGCATAAGCGTTTCATTATCGATAACTATGAACGAAATATATATATATATATATATTGCAAACTGAAATACCTGATATGTGCTTGAATTTTTGTCGCAGCCTGCGTGTCTTCCTTTTTCATCTTTTCGACATGTTTCCTGGCAAGAAATCCACGAATTTCCGCTTGGATTTTCGTTGCGGCTCGGTCTTCAGGAGAATCCGCGTTGATAGCGTATCCTCCCACGGAATGGCGTCTGAACAGCGTGATTAGAATAAAAAGTCATTCGAAAACAGAAAAATTCAAAAATTGGAAATTTTTCAGTTTGGAATTGGAAAATTCTTTAATTGGTTTAGAAGATATATGGAAGAAAATTGAAATTCAAAATTTTGGAAAAGTTCCAAAACTTACTTCAAATCTTTCTTATTATTCAGCGACTCCATCTTATCACTAGAATGGGTCCTCGAGATCACTTTAGTCACACCAAATTTCTCCGGATGTGTGCGAACCTGAAAGTAGCGGACCTTTCTGTGGGCCAGTGACTTTATACTATGAAGTAAAAGTTTGGTTATCGAACACATACATTCTGAGAGTCTCTGAGGTTTACAGTCAAAGGTAATGGCAACTGTTCAAGGCCCAAGACTAAATAACAAATACGTACATACGGACCACCGTAAGAGCCGTTCACAAGATGAATTGCTATAATTCCCGCTACAACTGGAGCTCAGGTCTTAAAAGGAAATTTACTACTTGATATATGGCAAGGTTTCAATAGCGCATATCTAGTAAACTAGTACATAGCAATCCCCCTGCTAAATTCACTTTTTACAAGCTTTGACTGAGTAAACAAGCACTTAAAGAGTACTTGTTACTCAAAATTTTATCAGATGTAAGTTACATCCAAGGAAATTCGGTGAATCACGTTTTGTTGCTTCTTGACTTGGCCTAGCAGAATCAGAACCATCAAAGTGCGCTTGACCGCAAATGAACTTGAGGCTTATTTTCATCCTAGCGCTAGTCTTCGGTGCAAAGCACCACTTTCATCCCACACTGAAGTCCCAATCCAAGTGTATCAGCTTTTCGTAGTATGTGGGTCAAGGTAGTCCAAAAAAATTTGGTCCTGCCTCCCGGCCCTCGATCCGTTCAGGGTCCTTACACTGGTCCCAGTGGTGAGTGGCAGGACAAAGATCTATGAAGTGGCATAGTCTTTTTACACCTATTGGTCATTCCAACGGTTTTTGAATCAGAACATTCACAAATTCACTGACTTCACTGGCTCACTCACAGAAGGGACGTATACCAACCTCTATGAGCCTCACAATAACACAGATTAACATTTGAAAGCAACACTGAAAAAAAATTCAGAGATTAAGAAAGTAGGTTTCAGAAAAGAAGATCGATCGATTCTCATTGTTCACCTTACCATTGGATAATTACTAACTAATTCATTATTTTTACTCCCTTTATATAACGTTGTGTATATTTAGAAAGTAATATTTCGGCAAAAAGTGGGCAAAGTAGACAAAAGCGGAAAAGCCGTAAAGTAGTAGTTGTGCTATGAGGCATGAACTCATCTCAAACTCGATGAATGTTGCGCCTGAGTGGAAATAAAGCCATAAATAAGTGATCAAACACTCGAACAGACACCACTCACAATCAAAAGGTCCGAAAGTTTAAGAAGGTTCTAAACCAGCCCAAATCACAAAATTGCTGATAGAGACATAGGGAAGATTTAGGTCCGAAATGAGAGAAATTATTTTTCTGAGGAGAGATGTTACCCCTTATGAAGGTGAGACTTCGGTGCAACTGTGGCAAGGCTACTGCTACACTCACTATCTCAATGAGACTCCAAAAAAAAATTTTGGCCACCTCTGGCGCCATAAATCCTAAGTACGACTGGTAACGAGTGAAATAGTAAAGACGAAGGAGAAACTCTGAACGCATTTTATTAAGTCAACAGGGGTTTGTTGTCTATCTGGAGGAAGTACTTCATTGTGCTAACAACTAAAGTGGGTATTAGCTTTCATAAAGACCTACCGCTACTAATATCAATATCCCCGTTAATACCGCTAAATGGAATTGAAAATGACTTTTTGCCTATCCGCCTCTTAGCTCGCTTTTTATTGATCCATGCATCCATGCACGGAAATTCCATTCAGGACCCCATGAAGACCTCAAAGGGAGCGTCGTGTAAATAGTGGCGTGATGAACCTAACCGAAATTTTCCTCTACTGGTACCATTTCTTTCTGGCACTGGTACACCGAAAGGGAAGGATGGAGAATGTCGGCCTACTTGACATGCGAGTGAGAAAGTCGTTCTTTAAGACGCCAGAAACACGTTTAAGTATAAAATCTACTTGAATTTTTTTTGAAAGGAAATTCGCTGATGGCACCCTGGGAGGAAGCCAGACGGAGGGGTGGACATCCGGTAGCAACGGAAGAAGCTGGGACTTGGCATCGTTTTATCGTTCAAATTCATAAAAATGTTTCTATATAAACAGCCCCCGCGACGTTTCATGATGGAAAACATTCGACAATTCTGTTATACAACGCAAACTTTGCATGTTATCTCATGCGTTACTTAGAATTACCAGTAATGATAGATGTGTTGAAAACGTAGATGACGCCTCTGAAGGAATTGTTTGGGGGCGGTTTGAGCAGAATTGTATCCATCGCTACAATTCATTCGCTTACTATTCCCAGAACAATTACTACATTCAGCAGCCTTCTGTTTCCATTCTTAACTTCTCTCCTTTATCCAAAATGGAACAATAAAATGAAGAAACAAAAACTTCTGTGATTTAATGTTTATTTATTAAATGTAGGTGGTCCATTTCGCCTCAACTTCATACGAATCACTTCGTTTCCCACCTACCATCTGGGACACAACAAAAATAGACCCACTCACTCCGTTCCCTTATCGTTCTAGGCGACCATAATGAGCTCAAGGGAGCGATTCCCTATCTCGTGCAACCCAGGAGCTACCTTCTGTTCGCCTTAGAAAGGGAATCCTGTCATATAGCCACATTTAGAGTCTAGTCTGACTGACTAATCAGGATTCCCTTTTACTGAGAACTTCCCTCCCTCAGAAAGTGTTCCTTCTCGTAGTAGTCACGAAAAAAGCAATTCCATCGAAGGAGCAGGAGCGTATGCGTCTAATTGCAAGCCAATTTGTCCTTGAAACTCATTCATTCGCTCATACCCATTTTCTTGAATAGGATAGTAAATTTACTACATTGTTATTCAGGAACTGAGAAGCTCATAACAAATTCACTGTGGATCACCACACATTTTTCAAGAGATTTACGAGGCTCCCAAGATTGTATTTCAAAAATCCTAACTTTTTTAACCAGCTCTCTGAAGTAATAAAATGAATAACGTCAAAGCAGCAGCTGGGCGATTTTACGATGTTCTTATCAACCCTCTCCCTTGACGGACGCTGAAAAAAATCACAGTACGGAACGAAAAGGTACGATAAGTAAAGCCGGGCGGCTGGGGAATGGTCATTTGCTTGTATGATCCATTAACCGTGTAGAGATTAGGTTAATTTGGGGGCGGGAACTCCTAGAAAGGCGTCGCATCCTGCCTTTAACGGCCTGCTATTTTGAGGAAAAGTTTTCCATCGCGATAGCATCGCTATCAGTTATCCTGTTTGAACACTTTTTAGGGAGGCTATCTCAAAGCCACTCAGCACAGGAGGTATATGAACGAGGCTAAGACGACATTATCACGTCAGAGCTTCTTGAAACCAAGACGTATGCAAGCCTGTCTTGCCACTCATACTAATTTCCCCTCCTCCGTAATGTGCACGTAAGCACTTTCGACAGAAAAGCGGCAAAGGCTCTATATTGGGGCAGGGGGGGGGGGGGAGAAGGGGCATATTACGTCCTGTACAGTCATCACAGCTTATCAGGACAGGCGAGTTACAAAGGTAAAGTAAAGGGTAATTACTGAAAATATGACCTTGGTCATGCACTTATGCTCCTAAAAAAACCGAAATTCATGTAATTCTGACAATTTCTTGGAAGAAATTTCGAGAAAACCCATGCATCCCATGAGGATACCAATGACCTCATGATGACCATGAGAAGAAGGCTTTTCTTTCTGATAACAATCGCATGTGGGAGGTAGCCACCCCAGCGAAACTGATCCAATTTATGATAAGTTCTTTTTCTTGAAGCGGGTCTTGGATTTGACGGGTCCCCCTTTTGCGAGCGACCTAGTGATGGCCTACGAAACCGATATCTACTTAGTGATTAACAGAGCAAAAACGGCGAATATGTACAGGGAACATCTCCCGTTTCTCGTGAAGCCACCCAGATTCGCTGAGCATGAAGCAGGAAATTTTCAGAGAAAAAATCCTCCTCACACGCCATTCTGCGGTATCTGCGCCCCCGTTGCACCCACGCTGTCTCCACCATTGCGTGTAAGCTATAAGTCAATCCAGTGGCGGCCCATAATCTTGACATCCATAACATATTGCAGCTTTGCTTGAAGCCAGAAATAAGTGATTTTTGGATTTTCAAATAGAAATTGATGTATGGAGGCATTTTAACACAGCCCTATGCCTCCATACGTTACGCCGTTTATCACCAGAACGGAAGCTTTTTTGCTTTTCAAAAAAAAATCACAACTAGTAAGAGATTCTACAAGTAGTACAACCATACTGTTAGAGGTAATTTATATGCAAATATACTGTCACTGGCAAGTATAGGTAAAATAGTTGGGCTCTACGTAAAAGAGTGGTGAACATGGGGCTAACTGAGGGTTCATTCACCCCAGACTTCAACAGCATTCGGACCTAGCCGATGATATTGTAGTCCCTCGGATTTGGTCCAACCGTTCCTGCTTGACTAGAAAGTCCCGAATGATAGAAAAAGGAATGGGAAGGAAAACGGAAGAAGGTTACAGCACAAGTCAAGCCGATGATATTGACGGAATGAATCAATCGGATGCTTTGTTTTATCGTTTCGCAAGTGCAATTGAGTCATGGCAATTGGAAAGTCAGAGAACGCATGGAATTCATGACTACTCCTATCCGAGAAGTTTACATTTCAAGTTGATCTTCGAGTTCAGTAAACATCAACACATTGACTCACACAATGTCCCCGGAAAGCAGCTTGAATCTTCGTTGCAGCTTCATCTAGAGGGCTAGCACAACGTTCCGAGTGGTCATCATTACTGTACTGAAATTACAAACTAATATTAATTCCTAGAATTTGAAAATCCTTAATTTAAAAATTTCGTAGTTAAATAAATCTTAGAAACTTATACTAACTACGAATTACTCTACTGCAAAGCAATTGCATTGAAATGTAAGCGAAGTGTTCATGAAACGTACTCGTCTTTGAAGATCTGTGCGAAACATTTCATAGGCTACTGGGTCGCTAATGATGTCAGTATTGGGATTACCTGTAATTCATTCTATTTATTCGTTTATTTATCTAAATATTCATGTATTTATTCATTCATTTATAACAATGAATAAATTAACCGGGAGAAATTTCACCTTTCTATATGGGCGTAAATTATTATGTTGGAAATTGTAGTCAAAATCTGGTAATCATGAGAAAAATTAGAGGGAAATCTTTCCAATTGAACACATTTCTAAACTGTTAACTTTTACTTCGGAGAAAAGCCATTCGTTTGGATGAGTCATTAAAAGTACGCTAAAGCAGTAAAAGTACGCTTTTCATTACTACAACACTCATTATAAACTTGGTTTGATTATGTTTACAATAGCGGCAGAACTAGTAAGTTAGTAATAGAATATCGAAACTGTTTAGCCTCTAGTTGAAGCAACGTCGCGTTTTTACATAATCTCTGAGAGATTATGCAGGGAGAGAATTAGTAACGTCACTGGTATCATCCAGAGATCGATACAGCCGTGCAGTAGGAGATGTTGTAGCTATGGGCCATATCCACATAGTATAAGGCTTTTGAAAAAATCAGCTCGAAACGGGAATTTTTCACAAAAGATATCAGTTCGAAGCAGAATTTTCACGAAATGCAGTTCTATTTATTTGCTTTTATTTATTTTTATTTTTAATTTGATTTCATTTTATTGAATGGATCTAAAAATTACTTTTCCTATGATGTTGCAATTCCTCGAAAAATAGCTGAGCAAATCGAACGATATCCTTTGGTTGCGATCGTAACGTCTCCCGTGCCAATGCTTCCAACAATGGTCGCAAACCATCAGGTACCTTGTATCGAAGATGGACATCCATTCCTTCAACTGAGATTTGTATAGGACTGAGAATTCTGCTTGAAAATCAGAAAAATTCGACGGTATGAACACGAGAATGAAATTAAATGGAGAATGAATGGTCTTCTAATCAATTATGTTTAGAGATTTACAGCGGTGTTGAAAAAAAAACGGAGACACTTTAGGCAAGCACAAATGTCGTATCCAATAATGCTAATGGAGTAAGACGGCGATAACCCCATGCTTAACAAAAATGGGTAAGGAAAAAGTGAAACGGGCAAAGACGAAATCATGGCAAAAATTGGTGAACAAGAATCAACGAACTTTCCTAGAAATCTCTTATCAGCAGAAACTTGCCCCTGTGAGTTGTGCTTACTTACAAATAAAGTTGTTTTAGGACTTTAAAATCGATTACTTACAGCTTGAATAGTTACAGTGCTTCGAAACTCATCGAATGAATTCCCCTACATCATCGAAAAAAAGTTCAGAGGTGTACTATGATTCGGAATGATTCGGAATCGAGCTTCAGACACTGAACAATTCCGTCCTTGGAGTCCGATCTGCTACCAAGAATTACCTTCCTATTTCAGGTTGCATATTGTCTTTCAGCTCTTATTGAAGTGGAGACGTGTGAAAGAGAGGTGGAGGGGACGAGTTGAGTGGGTGGGGCGTTGCGGAAAGGGGCGGAGGTTGTGAAGTGGAGCAGTTACTTCGAACAGAACGAAACTTTTTTTCAAGGGTATCTGAAAAGTGATATATAAATTGTTGAAATTTCGCGAGGGATGAGCTCAGGATTACCTTTTTTATCATTCTTCTCGAAAAAAAGAGCAAAAATGTTGGCGACTACTAAAAGAAAATCTCTATTGAATGTTAATTGGCTGACTCGCTAAAGCTTCCCATCAACAAATTCCATGAAAAAAATCAAATAATGAATTTGAGAAATAAGGAAATTGAGTGGCAAGCTATCAAAATGTGCTATATCCAATACATATTCCAAAGGGAGACAATTCGTATCATTCGGAAATTGAAGACTAGCAAATATGGGAGTGCACGCCATAATTGGAGGCCGTAATAAAAAGGATAATCGGACTCCACCAGGCGTTGCCCGTGTCAACAAACCCAAAAATTAGAAAATGTGGACGCCATTATTTGTAATCAGCCAGCCTATACACTTATTTTCTCGAAAAACAGCACCATTCCACATGCCAGGACGGAACTGGCCCCGATAGCCGAGGAAAGCCCAGGTCCAGCTTTTTCGAGCCTTCGATTCGGGTACTTGAAAGAAGTTTGGACCCAAAACTGGTCCATTCCCTAGGTATCCGGAATTCCAGAAAGCAAAGGTATCGTTTATATTTAGTATTTTTGCTTATTATATATGTAAGATGCTCGAAGGGTTGGAATTGGGCAATGACAAGCAGCATGGCCACCATGCGCCTGATCCATAGATCGAATAACAAGTCTAGTCCCGCCCCGGCTTTCGTTCCCTTCAGGGCCAGCTAATTGGCTTCATACTGGCCCGGGAATATAAAAACACTGACTTGTACTAAACATCAGCTGGACTCTGCTCCAACACGTTTTATAAACCACCCACTCACTTTGTCGACGTCATTGTTATTCTAAATGGAAGGCTTTTTGCCCTTTCGAGCTCTTTTATGGTTCAAAACAAACACACGCGCAAAAAATGTTTTTCCAAATGTATTTCTTACTCTGGTTTCTATATACTCCCACAACAACTTAAGAGATCTGTGTAAAAGAAAATCTCACAAGCTATATACTCCCACAACAACTTAAGAGATCTGTGTAAAAGAAAATCTCACAAGGGCACTTCTAGGAAGAGGTCGAAAACGGCAACTTAGAAATTCAATTGAATCTCATTCCCTAATCTCATTCGGTCGCTCGTCAATTCAGCACTGAACCGAAAAATTTTTCGATAAATGGACTGGAACAAGTAGTTCAAGGGATAGGTATGCTTATCGCAACATATATCGGCAATGCCCTCATTGGTGGGCTGCCAGTTATGAGACAATCCAGCCAATGGGGAATTAGCTAGCGCCTTAAATGGGAATGAAGACCGTGTGGGGATGACAGTTGACTCGAAGCGATCCTTCCATTATTAGCTACCACTAGGGAGACGATAGTAATCAGGCACTCAAGTGAAATGCGATCCAGAAAACGCTCCTTCAATAGAAAAATGCTCAGCAGATTGTTGGTAAATTTGAATAAAATAAAATAAAATTAAATTAAATTAAAGAAAATTATATAAAATTTTAATTGATCTGCTCAATTCCTTCTTACCCTACTTTGCTACCTATTTGAGTGAGTATGACAACCTACATAAACGAGTCCAAAGAGAAAAATGGTTAAGAGAGGAGAGTGCCGCTACCAAGTTCGTAGATGGATTTGAAAGCCACTCTTTCTCTTTCTGTGGGAACATTCGATTACAGCTAGAATTGTCAGAAAAATCTAACTTAGTTCCAACTCTTCAAAATGAATCCACAAAGCGATCCTTTGTTAGATTTCTCCGAGAAGGTTTTTTTTCGTTTCCGTTGTACTAACATCAGTAGTTTCACATAGCTTTCTTCCTCGGTGAGGCAGGGAATTCTCGCCGGCAGTAACTATAGTAGTGGCCGCCGGCAGTAATTGTTAGTGATATATTGCTATCTATCAGAGAGACGACATTGGCATTCCATAAAATTAACGAAAAAAGTGGGAAGTGGTCAATTTCGACGAAAAATTGAAGTTTTTCAGTAGAAATTGACGAGTTGGCCTTATCACCTTTGAAATTGAATGGTTCAAAGCGAGTATTCCAAACCAAGCAATACACACATTATTCACTTACTCCCCGCCATGTTCCTGTTTCATCGGAATGTTCTAGAAAAGCAGGTTTTCTGGGGCAAATCCCCGGGCACTTTCCGAGGCGGCTTTTCAGGAAATCCTCCCTCCAAGAAAATTGCCCGAGACGCCCCCTACAATTTCCGAGGAAAATTTATTCACGAGAAGCCTCATATGTGCCCTCATGCATCCAAACGACCTATTTATTTGTGAATGAGGTAATTTTGATATTCCCGAAGCGGGCCGAGCAGAAATGTCATATGAGTAATGGCATCTGCAGTTTTATAACGCCACCCACTAAGCAGCGAAACTCTTCAGCTCATCCTAGAACTCTTCAATTTTCAACGAACTAATGGTTACTGTCAGCCGAGACTCATTCTTTCATGCTAGGAAACAGCTGTAAACTTCTAAATCTTCAAGAAAGTAGAAAGTCTCTAAAAGTTATTGGAACAATAAAGTGAAAACAGAGAAACTTCCCGGAAAAACGAAAATTTCCACGAAATTCATTGATCGAATTGAAATAGGGAGTACTAGTTACCTTTCGCTATGCAGTAAGAAAATTCTTATGTAGTATACAATTAATTTGATGCGTGATATTTTCATAGGAGTCCAGGAAGGCATCCATAGAGGAAAACTGCGAAGTCACTGAGGAAATATGCACAAACATTGCATCAAGCCATAAATTATTCAGTAAGGAAGCTACGTGACCCTTAAGGCTTCCTATGAAGCCAGTGAAGACTCCTCGGGTCCGAAACCTGGTCGCAGCCTCGTTTTTATGGTCACCACGCCAAACGTCATTTGGTTTTCAACAACGTTCCGTTTGCCCTTTCAAAGTGTGAATATTCTGTTCATAAGTTGTTACCAAAAATAACTTCCAATGAAATGCCCGCCAAGCGGTTTACACACGTGGTAAGGAAACTTGTAAATAGATGACAAAGCAGAAAGGTGCGATGAAAATCAACTTTGGGGGAAGTGAGGAGGAGCTATGACCCCATCGATACGAGAGCTTTTCAGTTTCGAGCTATTCGTGCCAAAAATCCAGTTTTGAAACGAAAATTTATTTACAAGTTCTTTTTTGCAAATATGGAAAGTAAGACGATAGCACGAGCATTGACGAGGGAAGGGTGAACAACATGAGCTAGAATTTTTCGGAATTCTATTGAATTATTCTCGATTACAAATGGACCCTTAACGTTTCGACCTAGAAGGACCGCTCCTCGAGAGCGATAAAGTCGAGTGAATTAGATTTCGAGAAAGCTGAATGAGCATGAGATACTTATCAGGAAGGAGGTGGAATTACTGAGTGACTGACTCCGTTAAGTTCATGAGACCTTTCATCTCCAGTATTCATCTGCCCTTCACATAAATCAAGATCAGTGGTTCAGCATTTCACTAAAGGACCTTTATCAGAACGAAAATGAAGAAGCTCCCCCGAACTATTGAATGAATAAAACTTAATGGCAGTAAACATAGGGAAAAAATGAGGAAAGGAAAAATGTCACAGTAATCTCGTAAAACCTTTCGATAGGGTATCTGGGAAGGTCTTTTGCTGATCTTCGATCAATATCTATCAGAACTATTGAGCATTGGTTTTTCCGAGGGAAGAAGCTACATAATGACTGCCAACTTAGTTACATACCTCCGTTCTAGGGCTAAAACCTGTGGGGGTCAGCTGGCACTTGGTCCTTGTGAATCGGGGACAGACTTACAATCGCCTGATATTGGCGTCTTCGTGGGAGTAAGCAACGCATTCAAAGAGCTTGGCATTTCAAGGAGGGCTTCGAATACATGGCATATTCTGACGATGTGACTTGCACTCATCACTTACCTGTTACCTTTTTCGAAGCCTTCCTAAATAGAACACTATGTTAGCCTTACACAAGAATCGAGTCGTCAGTTAGGGAACTGGATTCAGTCTTTGGTGTTTTTAAAGGAACACTTCCGATGTTGACGCAAAAGGCAGGCTTAGCCTAACTGCTGCTTCAAAATGTATGGGGTCCTAAATGTGTTCGGTCCAAGGCAATTGCAGTACGAATCAATGCCATCCATCCTATAAGGGCAGCAGTAGCGGTAGTGAAGTTCCAGAGAATGCTCCTCCATAGGAATGAAATAAATCAAATTATAGAAAAGTACATTTCGGCAGGAGGGGGGATGCATTGCTGTTACCATATTGAAGCTTACTGAAGTAGTTCCTACTCATATCTGTCACCTACGATGCCGATAAAACTCAGTAACTGGTATGCATTGCATGAGTAAAGGCTGGCTTATCGAGTAGCACGGCCTTCAGAGAGGAATGCAGAAGGAAACCGAATTGTGAGTACCAACTACTGACAAATGCAGTTGTCAGTTGGAGATGAAAAAGGGCAAAATAAAAAGGATTAATAAAAAAAAGACGATAAAAATTGCCAGTGACACACTGGAAAACTTGCGAAGGTCAATCGGATGGCCAGGGCTTCTGGCCCTCGGTAAATGGGTCAATGGACGCAAATACGGACCGTAAGGGCCAAAAGTCTCTGAGCCGAGAAAAATAATAAATCTCCAAGTTGGGTGTGAGGGAAGTTTTTGTGATAAGCCAGCCAACGTTCGGTCAAGACGATTGCGTAGCGAACTTCTTATCACGAATGTTTTGGAGCACAGTTGACAAGCGATGACGCAAAGTCCCTAGCACAGATTGTTCGCCTATTAGCTCACAATGCAATAAACGAACGAATCTATGCTAGAGACTTACCGTCGTCTAATCCCAAGTGGCTGCTGGACGAATCTGCTGTTTCCTTTTCCAGACAGATTCTGTTTACGATATGTTTTTGCACTGACTGACTTGGCCATCTGCATGTACTTCCAAGGAACCGAGTATTCTTGAGAAAAATTTCACAGATTCTACACAAGTGTTTACCAGCCAGCCTAGCTGTCCACTAGAGCTCTGACAAAATAGTCACTGTACTTGATGGCATGGCATCAAGGGGTCGTTAGGGTGGGCCGTTGAAGAATGACACCGAAACGGGAATGGAACATAATGAAAGAAGGAGGAGAGCCGCTTGAGTGGAATCCTACTTCAACCCTCTCCTTCATAGTGGCATATTTCGATCTATTTGTAAATATATTTGACATGTCATAGGCATGCAAGGCCAAACATAGGTCTAAAAGTACAAGCATAGACCTACTAGACCCACATATACAGGCAAGAGCCTTAAGTGACTGGCTAGAAAGCTTTTCAAAGAAAATAGAAGTAAAAGGGTGGTGAAGAAAATGATCAATTGTTACACTATCACATAAAGAAGTTCTACAGGCGACGCAGATAATGGCTTAACGGTAGCAGTCAGTTTAAACACTAGATAAACCATACTAGTTTTTCCTTTCTATGAGGTTACGAATGTCAATTTCCACGAAGCTCACTTAATTTTCAAGTATCCCTACAAGAGAGTCAAAAGCTTCGTACTCAGGTTTCTAATGTTCCTAGTCTTCGGTTCCGTGCATTACTGAAATTCTATGGACCACAGGCACTGAGCCTGACAAGTCACAGCTTATTTCCGGTCACGGGATGATGTGAGTCAGGAAGTGCCAATGCATAGCCTTGAAACTTGGCCATCGCCTCAAGCAACTTTTAGCGGACTATCTCAGGCCCTCCCTACCAGCTATGGCATTTCTTCAGCAATCAATGAGGAGGTATTTCTTCCTAGAGATAAAGATACTCTATCTTTCTTCTGAGCAATGTGATAATGCTTTTTGCGATTCATCCTTTCCAACGTAGACCTGAATATAAAAGAGAAAATAAATGTTGTACAAAAAAATGAGAGTAGACGATTTCTTCGGTTGAGTATGTCCCCTCATCGATTGCTGGTGAAATGCCTATGCTGGTAAAGAAGGTCTGGACTTGGTGAAACGGAAAATATGATTGACAACATGTCGTAGTATGTAGTGCAGAGAACTTACTGGGACACTCAATATACGAAACGAAAGGAGACGTTACTGATGCCTGAATAACCCATTCGATATGCAAGCCAGTAAGAGCAGGTGATGCAGGTGATATGAAGCCGTTATTAGTCATGCGGGGTAATGGCTTACGGGATAATTTGACCAGAAATGAATGAGTCGTTCCATCAGGCTCGTCGGCTCGCCGTGCTAATATCGTTTGTCATTTGGGGGCTGAGCAAAAACTGAAATTAACGGCTCAGATACCAAAGAGGCCCCTTTTATTTATGGACCTTTCCCACCTGAAAATACCATTTTCTTTATTGACTTTGTTTTACGAGTACCCATTGTAATCATTCTTCGCAAACGATGACAAGATCTCCCATCTCTCCCATTTCTCACCTTTTTCTACTTTTGGCTCGTCTTTAACACTCTACAAAGAGCTTTTTACTGTCCGTATTGGAGGTGTTTTCTGTTCACATTCAATTCACAAAAATGTTTTTATAAATAGCTCTATCACTCATTCATTTTAGTAAAAACTGAAACAAACTTTTTTTCAAAATATTGTTTTCATTTTATTATGTATGAATATTCATTTAGGTTAGTTAAGCAAGACAAATGGTGCTCTTGCTCAACCCGCCATTTGTAACAGCTAGAAGGATCGATGGGAAAACAGAGGGCTTCGCTGAGAGAAACGGATGAAAGAAGATTACGAACAGTCGAGATTTCAGTTGAAAAAAAACTTGTTAGCATTCACATTCTGTTAAATCTGATAGACATGGGTTTCCCCGGTAATCCAAGAAGCAATTGACGTGTGGAAAATAAAAAAACCATGAATTCTACTATTTTTTTTACTTATTTCACATTATTTATGTCATGAAGTTTTCATGATGATCTTCACCAAGGAGGAGAAGGGTTCCTACCGATTCAGGAAATTCAAAAAACAATCTGAAAAGTTCCATTTGACTTTGTTGCTCTGGGTATATTTTTACAATTTTTGAACAACAAGTTTTCCCAGTTGATTACTATGTGTGAATTAGTCGCTGTAATCAAAGTGAAAAACTAGTTACCAAGACCCATTGTAGTAATGTTAGTGTAGTGATGTACAGAAAGTAGTAAGCAGATCAACTAGTTGCGATAAGAAATGTGAAAGAAACGAAATTGTTGTTTTAAAGAGAGTTTAAATGAATCTAGTGGCCTAATTATCTGGGTTTCGTGTTGTAACAAGGTTTCATTACAATTTAAGTACTTTTCGACGCAGATGTACTGAACGTGTACTGTAAACATGATAAACCAATCCACCAAAACTTACGGATTCAAAAATCAAAACTCAACACTCAAAATTATTCGCAGGAGCTTTGTAAAGCTTCAATCATTACGAATTTCGGTGCTCAGCACCTGTCAAAGGCCAGGAACATCCATAGATTACTGCTTTAAAATTGACAAGTTGAGTTGAGTCAATTAACTCCATATTATTATATGAAATAGTTGTGTAATAATACTAATAATAGTAAAGTTTAAGAAATAAAAGCAGCTTTATGAGACCACCGTGACAATTTTTGAAGGTGTAAAATTCGTGGGCGAATAGTGCCATTTATCAGAAGCAATCGAAGAAGCAGATAGTGGTTTCCACCGAGTACCTATGGGATATTCAATTCCATAGGTGTGAGGTGTCCCAAACTTATCCAAACAAGTTGGTACTTACTAGTATTGCTGCTGGATCACTATTGCATCACTTTTCTAACCTGAAGCATTAATTTTAACATACGATAGCAAATAATGGGCATAAGTACAGTTTTTTGTCAAAAGATACGACTCATTGGAATATGGCTGAAATATTGGTCCAGTTTTAACCCGAGCTCTGTGCCACTGATCTCCAAGCCTCTCGACTATGGAGCATTCTCCTTGAAGAATGATTCCCTTGCGAGGATTCATTCTCACTATATTATTACTATTACTCCTGTCTGACCTAAATAAACCCGAAAAATAAGAATTCCGCATCGAGAGAGATGGAATTCTGAAGGAGTCGATAATAACAAGTACAGGGAAGTTATGGGAATCCGACGGAGTTAGTCCGCAGTCGTCACAGAATAATCCCTATCGATTTGGCAAGGAGCGAAAATTCTGGATGCATCCAACTGCTTGACATCACCTCGCATGTCCCGTATAAGTACAGCCCAGAAATAAATATTACTTTTTACTGTCTAGCAATGATATATGCATGTATGTAGGTGGTCTGAAACTTCTATGTTGCACCTGCTCAGAGAGTAACGGTCAAGTCGTCACAACTACACAAAGAACACTGCGGGTACTCTTGAGAAAGTTTGCTATCACTGCTTACAGCCCCGGATTATCGTTCTATGTCGTAAACGGTATTTTCAACAGATATAGCAAGCCCAACGTATGGAATAATAAAACCAAAATATTTTGGAAAACAATATGATCGCGAAATTTTGAACGACAATTTTATCGCGAAGTATATTTTTGAGCATTCCGACTAACTTATTTTTCGATTAAATGGTATTCCAGGAATGAAGGGTCCAAGCAGCATCACCCCGAAGCGTCAACCAGGAGTACAACTCCGAGGATTCCTACCTACTTGTAAAGGCATTATACATTGAGTAAATGATTCTCGAAAAAGTTTTTTACTAAAAAAATACTCAAAATATATAAAAGAAAGGTCAACTTTAACCGGATTTCTTTTCTCAGGATCTGAATCGACGAACCTTTACTTTGTTAAGAAACATTACAAGATTGTGTTTTGGGAAGGCCGATTTAACAATTTCAAAACAGCTTTGTGGCACACGTTGTTACAGCAGTACATTTCCAAGTAACTTTACACAATTTACACCTCCCATAACTTCTGGGCACTCAAGCTGTACTTGTTGTATATCTCAAGTTGAAAACAGCTTGCAGCCGGGCTCCAGCGAACTGGAGTTTCCCTCGTCCGGTGGATCTAGGTTGGTTGCCTCCAGGGGACAAATCACCCAGCAACCTGACCATACGATGATATATTCTGGGAGTTTCTTATTTTAATAATAATGAAAGAATTTGAAACACTGAAAAAAAGTCATCTCCAGACTCATTTCATGAACGTTCACAGGCGCGTCGTTCTCAGTGTAACAAGCAAATGTTGATATATAACTAATACATTGACGACAGCCTTGTGTTTTCGTCAGAATTGCACGTCAACTGCAGGCAAGGCCGATTTTTGTTCGGTCACGTTTTACTGAACAAAACTACAGGATTATCGGTTTCACGAGGTAAACCGATTCCACTCCAGATACCCCTGGGTTTGCCCCACAAATCTTACCCAGTAAGGCTAGAAAAGTAGAGAGAGAAACGTTGAACAGCCCTGGAACTCTGTGATCGCCTTACAGATACCTAATCAAGCCATTCTTCACCATATCCATCTAGTTTTAAAAGAAGCCACACTACATACACTTTACTATGCAGTAATGCTACTATCAAGTAATCATGGCAGGTGTTTGGATGCGGTTTTCACTGCAACCGGAAATGAATTCCATATGAAATGAATACTATGCATACTAAACAACTATACTGCTTATGAAGTTAATAGATCTAAAAATGGTAAGCAGTAATCTACTAGTAATTGAACCGTTTGGTGTCGCTGTTTTTGCAAAGGCAATTAGAAGTGGGTGGTTTCAGCTCACTATCGAGGGAAAAATCCTGGACTGAATCCAAACTGAAGAATTCCGCACGTTCTACTAAACGAACTCAGTTTTTGAGGGCTGGGCAAGTTTCCAGATTGTAAAAAGTAACCGGTTAGGGTAGTGCTGAGTTCAGTGGAACGTGAGTCGACAGCAAAAGATTCGTGATAGATAGTTTTTGCTGTTGTAACGAAAAACTTTCATGGGAAGCTGTAGGCATCCTACTTACAAAAACCAGTCACGAACTCTTTTTCCTGGGAAAATCTCTGTTTTTTCCAGGAATTTCCTGTCTGCCACTTTCCGAAGGGCTGGACCAGACGATGAGAAGATGAAAAACCACGTTAGCATGGCCATACATACATAAGTCGTCGATCAATGTTGGGGTGCCACAATTGACTGCATCGAAAATTGGATGAGAAGGGGGGTAAGCGGAAATTGATGGGACCACGACGAGTAGTGTCATTAGTGATGGCCGTTAACCCATGAGATATGTGTACACGAGGTCAACAATACACTTTTCGTTCCGCATTTTCTGTACTTTATCGTTTTCCAGTGATCACACATGAAAAAGTTCGATGAAACCTGTATTACTAGTTTGTTGTCAGCTACAACGACGACATTAATAAGTCATGACATAGGAAATTCAAAGAAGAAATTTTGGCAACAGAGTACAGAGTCAGTAGGTTGAAGGATTTCAATCGTAACGAAATATGACACGCGTCGTGCTTACTGAAACAGATCCAGTAAACAGTAAAGAAAGAAGTAGGCAGAGAAGTAGGTTGCCTTTGGAACATAATAGATTTGTGAGTGGTGGTACTCGTCCCGTCAAAAAGTTTGCGTAGCCAGCGAACCGGTCAAATAGAGCTTGGTTACACTGAAACAGCTCTCCGAGGACAGAGACACACAGCACAGCCAGCAGCTGGCATCACACGAACCTAGCGGAACCTGGTGAGTGACTTGGGTAAATCGATCAGCCCTACCTGGGCAGTTTACATAAGGTATTCATAAAACAAGTAATCTAACAGTAAAATCTTACTTGATGATCACCTCTTGGCCGGCATACCGACACCAAGTGGGGGAAAACAACACATTGGATGACGAAGAAGGGGTGGGAAGGGGAAGGGGGAGGTGGAGTAGGAGACGCTGAGTGAAACACTCCCTTTCTGTGACCATTAGCCCCATTATGATTCTGTTGATCGTAAAAAGTTTGAGGCTCGGGTCTGAGCAAAAATCGCCCCGGCATCAGGCTGACGGTAAAAACTTTACAATATCGGCTAATGAGAATATGAAAGAGTTCTTTTTGTAAAAAAGGCTCAGATTCATTAATGTTGTCCAACGGCTTTCAGCTAATGCAGTCAAATATGCCCTCATTAGCTTGCTAATCAAAGTAGCTTTTACTAAGTAAAACAAGGTTGTTATCCATGAAAATGCAGATTCATTTCAGCACAAAATTTCATCTCTTGGAGTTCCAGCATTTACAATTTAACATACTATCATATACCTACAACATATACATAATTAATAATAGTCGAATAAAATTGCAATATTTTGTATAAATATATTTGACAAGAAAGAAAACAACACTAAATGTTTCATCATGTCAATAGTTCATAGTGAATGAATGAATGATGTGACACTGAGAGATCAATCGGGAAAAAGCCGAGCACCGACAACAAAGGCCTCTTGGGTGGCGAATGAACGAACGAACGAACGAACAGACGAACGAATGACAAACAGGTAGTGGTGAAAAGCGGTGATGCTCATGAAATATGAGGGGGAATTAAGTTATTTATAGAATAAATACAAAGAAATAGAGTGAGTGAGCGGATGAATGAATGAATGAAGTTAAACGGATAAAATCGAAGCAAAGCCACCCGAGAGAGCCTTGAGCAAACAAAACATTATCATGATACGCTATTACAATGAAAAACCGTCGTCGTGTTACGTAAGTCATAAATATAAAGTGAGGGAGAGAGCGAGTAGGAGATGAACGAACGAACAAAAAAGTGAGCGAGCGAGTTGCTGAGACTAGAAGAGATAGAAGCAGACATCGCTGTGAATACCCGCAGTAGAGAATTTTGCCGTGCCGTAGTCAGTCAAGCAGTCAGTTCGCCGAGGACTAATGAAGCGTCGTGTGTGTGTCTGAGGGTGTGTGTGTATGTGTGTATGTATGTGTGTGTATGTGTATGTGTGCGGTATTGGGGCGGAAGTCAGCAAAGAAGAGCGTCGTAGTCGTTGACCGCTGCTGACAGCCCGAGAAGGGTTTCGGTCGATACGACGACATAAGAGCCGACGACGACGACGAGACCGACGACGGTGGCTGGCTGGCTGACTGACTGGGATGGCTGCTGGCTAGCTAGCTAGCTTGTGTGTGAAGCTCGACGTTAGACGATAATTTCACGCATTACACGACATCCACTTTCATCTTCGGTACCAGAACAGCTATTCTCATGATTCAGTTCATTACCTGTAATTCATGACAGTAAGTAAATTTACGGATAGATATTGGTCCTCTACACAGGCCCCTTACACAACACACCATGGAATAAGCCATGCTTGGAATCGTTCTGATAGTGATCACTTGATAAATCGCCCTGTTCATCGGTCCAATTCTCAGCAGCTGTTTCGTCACTAAAAGAATGAAATCAATTGAAATCTCACAGAGAATCAGAAATCACAAAAAGACAGAGTTTTTAAATGACCATGCTTCGTAAATGTACTGTTGTTAATGATAGAATTTGAAGCGCTCAGCGGTAAACAATCTTTTTTTGGTATGCGCCATCGATTCTACAAACATCAAAAATCGCAGAAGCAATTCGATGATGTATGGTCTACATAACTTGCTAGGGGGCTATTACCTTTATAATGTCTGAGACGTCTGCGTGCTACTCGGAATTGTAGCCAAATATGGTAACTTGTTTTTAGATTACAATTACTACTGTGAGAAAAAGTAGAGACAGTATACCTGGAGTAATTATGTGTAGGTATGGCTGATTTGAGTTTGTTCGAGTCTAAAGTGAAAACGCCACTGTCGGCTTGGGAACCATGTACAACCGTATTTTTCGTTTCCGTTTGCGGCATCACAGAAAATTCTTTGACTCTGCAAAAAACTCCATCTTGGGAATACAAGTAAATTACTTGCTAATTACTATGAGCTGGTAGCTCATGACGTACCTCTTTTTATTGCCTTTAGACGGAGACCGCGATCGGCAGCAGACAACTAGTAGAACGCAAACGATGATCACTAGTAATGCCAGTACGGCAGCAGGTACTACCAGTGCCAATCGCCATGGGCTTCCGATTGAACTGGCTTCTGAAAGACGAAACCGTATTTTACAATAGTTCAGAAAAAAATAGAATAAATAGCAAATATACCGAGTATATGGGACATTTTTGAGCAACGAAGAGCGTGCTCTCTTGAGCAGAACCGAGCTCTGAAGAAGGCTCCACCGACAAGATCGGAAATAGGCTGATCCTGTGAAAAACATCCGGCTGAACGCCATGTGTCACCAGAAGACACATACAGTAGGGTGCAGTCATCTGGAGGTGGTCGGGGCTGGAACGGGATCATTCAGTGATTTATGATTGGAGCGTAACGTGCCGAATCAGATTCTCCTATGAGTTCTTACAGTAATCAAGTTACTCTGAGTAATACTTTCTCCTATATACTGTCAGTTTACTTAGGTCTACAAAGTAAGTCTACATACTGGCACGATGCCTAAATTCGATGCGATCTTCCTATAAAAATCCCTTTTTTCGTGTTTTTTTCCGCTCTCTTTCGTTACACCCTTTGGACCAGAATTCTGATGTTTCCAGTCAACCCAAGGGGAGTCGCCGGTCTGAACGTAGGGGGCTTCCCATGTGAGTAACGTTCATCTTTGAATTCTTCAATTGAAGAGGGTCAAATGATTACAGTTGTTTGTGGCAGGGATTATTGAAGACTCTACGAGGGCCACAAATGAATCAGTAACAGGTGATACTGGTTGATACTCCCACTGACGTCATTACTTCGGAGTACTTGTATTTATTCAACTTTTTTTCCAGTGCTTACGTACAAACGTCGCATCTGATCAAATAGCAAGAAACATATGACAAAAGAGCCGAGCTGTTGGCAAATCGTTTAGCCTCAAAGAGGGCTTGAACCCATAAAAGTGCGCACAAGCTTTGGGCTATGAGCCCATAAACATGGGTTTGACAAAGCAGGGAAAAATCGCCCCCAATGCTGTGTATTCATAAAAATCCTGGAAACGCATTAAAACGGCGCATTTGTTGGAAAAACTGTATGCCATATGGGTCTCATTAGCCCCCATAACACCAGCACGCATCTCAAATTTTAAGGTGGAAGAATCAGGCTCAGTTGGAGGGCCAAATATTTTATGGAGGGAATAAGATCACATCGTAAAGGCCAGTATCAAAAAATATTATCACTCATGAATGATTTCTTTTCGAAAGGAAATCTTCGGAGAGAATGAGAAGAATTAGACATGAAAATGGTCGTCAAAAACTGAGATTTATAAATTACTGTATTTACTCTGAAGCAATACAAGACAGTCGAATGAATAGCGGAAATTATCACTTGAATAGGGAATTATCACTAGCTACTGCGAAAAAATACTACGGTAATATATGCCATCAGACGAGTTTTTATGACCTGATCAAAAGCTGAAAGACCACCAAAAAACTTTTCCCTCAACCCCTTCCATTCCAGAGTTCAGATTGAAATTATACTATATTACTTCGGGATGAGAATTGGAAAGCGGAAGGGAAAGAGGAAACGATTTGATGGACGAGTTAGAGCAGTATGAAGGCCATATGGAATCAAAGTTCAAGTCAAATGTGCTCTCGGAAATCGGGCACTGAGCGCACGGCAAAGCTATTAGGTAACTAAGGATGGTACTTTTTAACTCGTTTAAACTTCAACTTTTACTTTTTTCTGCTTATTGAATAGGGAATCTCTAGGAGAACCTATACTATTCCCAGGATGATTTCTATTTCTCCTCTACATATGCCCACATACATATATCGTGGCCCAGTGCAGACCATTCGATTAATCTAATTGGATGAATAAACAGTTCAATATTCAGTTAAAACAAAAAAAGAAAGGGTCTGAGGATGTCAGAGCTACTCTTCGCAGTGATCTGATTGAAACATCATTCATTACTAACTTTTACAGAAAGCATGTCTTCAGCACACCATCACTTACAAATAGTCCGGTGAATTTGTTCCACGCGATTTTAATAGAATCCATTATTAATATTCAATATTCAGTTTATAATTCTGTGAAAGCCAAGGTCTTCCTTCAGTAGCCCCCTACTTATTCAGCATACACTAATGATAAACCGCCAACATTGACATTGAGGCCCATTAAGGTTCCCTAATGCATTTTTCATGAAGAGAGCGTCTCTCTTCGTTGAAGACGCTCAACTCCCGTTCAGCCTTAGCATTCGAGACTTTCAATTAAGAGTAAGTCAAACGTAGAAATCAAGTAAACAGAAAAAACAGTCAACTCACTTCTACTACAATGGACTTGCGCATGAGATCAAAGCTGAGAAACGAAGGAGCCAACATGTTGGGATCTTCTGTTACGTCGTTTGTTGTCGCAATTACTAACGGTGAAAATTCCGAAAATCCCTGAATTTCAATACATCACAGAACTGCTAGTACGGTAAGGGATACTGTAGACGTTACAAAACATACCTTCTTGTTTTTTGCACGAATTCGTAAGTAGTAGGATGAGAGCGGATTAAGACCAGTCAGGTTGAAACTTAAATACCATGAGGCCGTTCCATCATCCTGAATAAACTAATCGTTTGCCATTACAGCTAAAAAGGTTAATAGGGGCTCTAATCCAAACCTCAATATGTTCAACTTTTGACGTGTTCTTGACTTCTACCGTAGAGACGTCCTCTTTTCCGAAGGTTTCCGTAAAGGGATTAACGTTTCTGAAAAACGGCCTTTATTCCTCAAGTCTGTTCTGACGGGATTCATTTTCCAATATCCAAGGAGCACGATAGACGTGGTAAGAGCTCCCCTCGTATCGGTTCATAGGAATTATCTAAACCGATTGATCAGTTCATTTGTTGTTGGATTTTACCTCCCCTGTAGGGGACCGCACCAAAATTGAACATTCCAGACCAACTGAATTGGGCTGATCAATTCACCAAGGGCTCCAATTATCATAAACCATACGTCATTCTGAACTTTCATGACTACTCAACTTAATTTACCTGTATTCTACTACGAATGACTGTTCGAAGCCGCCATCGAATCCTGGCACCCAGCCCAATGACAACGACTTGGGAGTTGCTGACACTTTCCGTAGATTCGTTGGCACTTGTGGAGGTCCTGAAAAGAATTCACCATACATACTGTTTGCTCTCTCAGGCAATGATGGCCTTACTGTCAAAGAAATCATAAAACTTACAAAAAAGATCTAGTAAACAAGTAAAGAAAAAAAGAGCAGACATTTGAGATTCTTAACCAAGCTCACAGCAAGATCCTTACCGCTGTGCTAAATGCCAGGAACCGAATGGCACTGGAACGTGAAGGAACTTGTAGAAAGAACTTTTTTCAGCGTTTAATTGGGGGAGAAGTTTATTCCAACACCATCAATCACTGGATCATCTATCTCAAAACCATGGAGTTGAGCCGCAGTAATTCCAGATTTAACCTCTGGTACTTCATACGTTAGGGACAACGACGATAATAAGGGTGAGAGCAGATAACAGAAAGCAGTATCACCTGGCCGATCTTTGAACTCCAGCCTAATTAGAAGTGAAATGACACATAGTTCTGTTTCTCCAGAAGCTCTGTAGACTCAGTGTGGAAGTCGGATGCATGGCTCACCCCCGAGGAACCCGACCCAGGTGCTTTGTGTACCACCCAGAACCAAATTACACCAAAATACAAGTATTTGATGAAGTTGTTTAAGGTGTAATCACCTGTTCTCGTCAATTTTATGATAATCTCAGCCTTGTCCATTCCGTTTGCCACACGACACATGTATGGCCCATAGTCGCTATCGGTGGTATCCGAAATTTGCAGGATATGCTCATACTCATCCCGGTTGTAGTGCTGGATGACTCGGAAGGAATATCTGAACACATTCGGTTTTTTTCACAAAGTAATGGGGCCATGCCTTCGTAAATCTTCTCGGTGCACACCTGCCATTTTCCTCGATTGGGATAGAGTTATAGACCCAGTTGACCGTTTTCGGTTCGGGACGGGCAGAAATTATACAACGCAGTTGAGCCTGTAATAAAGACACTGTAATAGAGACTTACGAATTTACAAAAAAACTGCATTTTGCCCATTCAGATCGGCTTTGGGTTGGCTATTTGAAAGATTTGGAGCAAAAAAAACAAAGTAAACTTGTTGGACCCACTGGTTGGCATTCTCCACTGAAGTCTCAAATACAACCACTACTCTATAGGATCAAACAGGTCTCTGCACCCATTTTCAGATTGGGCTTCGTTTACTTTCTAACTACTCTATAAAATAACAGTGAGAGACTAGCCAGAGAACGAACTAGTTGTACTCGGTTAGTTAAATTCAACAACTCTCCTTGACATTTCCTTAGACCCTTCACTATCATAGGGCAAGATTCTTCATTTATTGACTTCTCAAGGAAGCCTTCTTTACTGGGCAGTAGTATTAGTTAGACCCAGTTTTACTGGTTCCAATGAGCTTACCATTGTGCCAATATCCGCAGCAGCTAGGCCCTCTTCCGGAAATCGTTGATTCAAAACGACTGGCCCATGATTAACACGCATAACGGTCCACGAAGTGTTGTCCACGCTTTTCTGATCAGCACCATTTGTAGCTCGACAGGAGTAGTTCCCTTTGTCTGCCCATTTTAGTGATTTTGCGAAGATTAACGTACTGGTAACGGTCTGCGAGCAGTAGTCGCCCGATGAGCAACTGCAATTTGTGGTGACTCCTAACTAATTACTGCAGAACTACAATAAATATGCCTGAACTGTGAAATCACCTCGACTTAACGATAACGCTTTCTATTTTGTAACGTTTCGTGTCAATCGGTTCCCCATCTTTGAACCATTGAAAGCTGGGAGCTGGAAAGCCTTTCGCCTCACACTCGAGTCCGCCCGCAGGATGATCTAGTTTCAGTATTCGTTCTTTCGTTAAATGTCGAGAAATCCAGGCCGGCTCAATTACCTAGAAGAAATTGGTTGAACAATCGAATTACAGTGCTTTCTATGAAAAAGTTGACTAGCAGCCAGCTGCAGGGCTTTGCAAATAGGGGGCGGAGCCATGGGAGCCCAACGCGCTTCTCATTGGTTGGCTATAGCACAGCTCACGTGTAGCTCGATAACCTACCAATCACAAGAATTCTACGCGATCTACCTGTCCATTGCATTTACTATTGTGAGCTGATTCATCACGGAACGATAGACAATAGCCTAGCTTGCGTTAGAAAGCAGAGACCACCGTAAACCTCCCGAGACTGTTTGGACAGAGAAACAATATACCTGTTACTGTTTTTAAAGTGCAGGTTACTGTAACACGGTGATTTTTCGCGAAGGAAAAAGGTTACTGGCCTCAAACACAAAGGGTTGAAACGATATTGCTGTCAACCGTGCACTTATGAACAGCACAATAGTAGGTCGCTCTAGATTTCGCTAGCGACTATTGACTTCTGTTTGCCCTCCATATTCAGCGGAGAAATCGAGGGACAAGGGAGCACGATTGCGTTTCTTCATGTGGAGCTGCACCTGTTTGAGTGCTACTTCTTGCTTTTCTTTATTGAAGACCAAGATTCTCTTGATCTCCGGTGAATGCGTTGAGGGAAAAGTCACGAAACCTCCTTAGATACTGAACATTACCTCAGGGCTTTTACCAGTAACGAGCATCCTTTAACACCGTTTTGCTCCCTTTGTGCTAAGCTGATTATAGCTCTTTTGTATTGGACAACATTTCCAATTGACATCAACTTTGGAATTCGGGTAAAACGCAGAGGAAAAATGCGAAAAGCACTTTTTAGGCAAAAAATGAGCTGTCGAAAAGGCACAGTCTCATTTTAGTTTTTAGCTCTAAAGGAACCAAGGTGTTCAATCCGACGGCGGCTACCTACCGCAGCATGGAGTCCTTGGGTACTACTTTACAACTTCCGTACAGGTGGAGTGATGGGTTGTGTTAAGATCGTGCAGGGGTCTTGAAAAGTTCGACCTTCATGACTCTACTAATCTGCCAATCGCCCCATAATGGATATCTGGGGAAGGGGAGGAGATAAGCATGTGATAAAAGCGGAATCGAGGCTGATGACTGAAAATATAGGCCACTCCTGGTCGTTGCCCACTAACACTACCAAGGTATACAACAAATATATGTCAAGTATGTCATTGCCTGGCTCATAAATACACAGAAAAAACAGCGCATGTCATGAGTACAGGACAGACCTCAGGAGTGACACCCAGGATGTTTTTCGTGAAGCCCCACTGAACAATCGCGTCAGTTTCAGTTTTAGACCTTTCAGAACATGGGGTGAATGTACGTTACTATATAGGGACAGAAGCAGTAGACATCTTTGAAATGTCCGATTTGTATAGACTTACAGTAACGTCGACAACAGCCTCTTTTCCCTCGCCATGTATGTTGTCAGCCCGACACCTGTAGCGACCATTGTCTGCCAGTTGAGCATTTCTTACAGTCAGTTGAGCATGATCGTGTTCTCTGGTGCCGAAAAGGCCACCAGATGAAGGTGAAGCCCACTGAAATAGGAGAAGCGTGGGCAATAGAGAAACTGAAAAAAAAGCAGACATGAGAAAATCGGATAGGCCCCCACTAAGTTGGGCATTTTCGCGAATGAGCCTGGTAGTTACTACATATATTTACTTTTACTCATCATTGAATCAACGCCAACCAAGCCTCCCATCCTTCTAAGGTCGGTCAGTTGTCATCAGACCGTCTGGGAGGATAGAAGCACTGACTAGTATATCGGCTGGCTACCGCAAGTTATTCTATAGGCCACATACGCATTCAATACACTACTACAATTTTGAATGGAAGTCGAATGCGGGGCGCATCCCTCAGAGGGGGTCGATTAACGTCACGAGACTTTGCACCATGGACTTTATCGCTGGAAGGTCTGGACGTACGCCAACAACCAAGCAAGCTGGAGAGAATACTGATAACTTGTAGTCACTTTTTTCAGAAAATTCAAAAATGAAAGAGCCATTCTGCTCATGGTGGAGTAAGGGATCCGCCAAAGCTCTCTCACTCGTTTTTTCTTCCAACTCTGCGGCTGACCTGGCAGAGCTCTGAGCAGTAAAGATCAGACGAGTTGTCCTTCTAACCCCTAGGTTACTTTCAAGCATTGCTAACAGTAAGCTGCTGGCTAAGCAGTAAATCAACTGTCCGATGAGCCCCTTGTCAACGGGGGGTGAGAAAAGGAAATTAATTCCTATGAACAGCGAAAGTTCCATGTGAAAAACGTTATTTGGAACAAAAAAAGTGCAAAGCCATTCACCTTGCAGTTACCACGAGCACAATGAAGTGGAATTTGGAGACGAGTTTCCTGACCTCAATGCTTCTGTACCTTCAGTTCTAATACAAAAGTGATACTCAAAAACAAGTGATACAAAAAAATATGAATACGATCCCTCGTCTGATGCCTACTAGGAGGCTACTTCACAACAATTGCCAGGTTCAGAATAACCGGTCAGAAATGCGAGCGAATTGGGGCCAACGTTCCATTAACTTCCTCAAACAACCCTCTTCGGGTATTGAGACTATGAGCACCGGTCGGCCGCGATCCTACATATTGGAACCAAAAATCACAAAGATTCGGATTTATGAAGGCCCTACATACTGGCTGTGCGGCGCCGACTCCAGAAGAAAGGCCCAGAGTAGGGCAAAATGTGTTCAACACTTCAGTAGTGGAGTTCACTGAAGGAAGGCAAGTTGTAATAGTAATAACTCTACTATTCCGATGCAGTCCAAGGCAGAATGATTGAAAAAGTACCTTGAAGTTCCCTGCTGGGCTTCCCGGATCAGGTGTGGAACATGTCAAAGTAATCGTTCCACCAACAATCACATTTAGCCTTGGCGGCGATATATCTGCATGCCCAGGTGGTCGTTGAACCTGCAATTATTCAAACATTCATTCACAATGTCGTCCACATTGAAGAATCTCTTGGAACGGAATTATTTATTTTTTACATCAATTATCGTTGTAGCCGATCCGGTACGTGTCTGTGAGCCTGTTTCACCATATATGCTCAGATAATTTGTCGCCGTACATGTATAATTGCCAGTCTGTTCTCTGAAGAAGCATAATTGTTAGAAAGCCCCCATAGGTTTTCATCGGCTTTTATTTTTCATATCGTCGTGGATTTTAAAGTGCACACCAAGTTCTTCGACCTGTTCCTGAACAAATCCCTTCAAAACCCGACTTATAGATGACCTCGAAAGGACCCCCGCTGGTTAAAGGAGTTTCTCGCCCAAGCTATTCAAACCAGACCAATTATGAAGCCCCATCTTCACGTTCATTCAAGTTATACGGGTGCAGATCTACCGATTAACCAACTATTATTATCTCGCTTCAGTGAAACTCGTACACGTTTTACACCCGTAAATGGGCAGGTCCATCTAGTAATCCCTAGGAGGGGTTTGGACGTCTTTCAAAGGTCTCTGAAACTTTGTGACATACCTGGAGACGCTTTTTAATACAAGTAGTGGTCCATCGGAGATGAAACCTTGCGGTCCACTCCATTTCACGTCTACCGCCTGAGGATTTGCATCCACGGAGCATTCAATTTGTACTCGTTCTCCTTCTCTCGGATTGTAGCGCGACTTAAAAATCAAGGAGCTTAGTCTGAACACACTGGACCTAATGTCCTCTCATTACCTTCGTAATAACAACGGGAGCATACTGGACGTTCAAAGTAAGAATTGCACTTCCTTCACCGACACTGTTAGCTGCACGACATTCGAAATCGCCGCTCATATTCCGACTGGCGATCACAGTCCACTTCGAAGCCGCGTACACTTCACCCAAAGCCAAGTGCCTCCTGAAGAAAGAACCCTGAGAAACGGGATCCACCAGCTTACCCAAACACCTACCATTCATAGCTGGGAGGGTATGGGTTAGAGTCGGCGTCACAGACGAGATCGATATGATGACCAGCTTCGATGGCGAGATCTTGGTCGGGTGAAACTCGTACACGAGGTTTGAACAGAACCTGTAAACACCACCGCTCTGTAGAACCCCGATAGCTAGCTTACGCCCTGTACTCACATTCAACCTTGGTGTCCGTGCTTCCCTGGGTTGTTCAAATTCAATGGCTTTGTTCGTTACCGTACAAACCACATAGGCACCATTGTCCTCGGATCGAACTCGAAAACTGTAAATGAACCGATGATTAGAAAAACTTTATGATGGACGAACAAAAAAAAGATAAAGAAGAAAAAAGAAAAAGAAAAAAGAAATGAAAAATTTTTTTAGAAAAAATACGAACTGTAGAATGCTTTCCGAAGTACTGCCTTTGAGCTGTGTATTGACATGTCGCTCGTCAGCTGTGCTACCATTTAAAAATGTCCAGCTGAAGTAATGGATTACTTGTAAAGATGAGTATACCGGCAAGCCGAGAAGGGCAACCTACCTCATCATCGGCGGTGGACTTCCTCCTGTTGATGAGCATTTGAATGTTACACTATCACCCGCAGTAACAGCTTGAGAAGGGGATTCGGTAATGACCGGATCGGATGGCGGTACTGGAAGTTAAAATAGATGAGAGGGCGATTCGGGCTTTCTGGCCTATTATTAGGGACTTTGAGCCTGTCCTCTTTTTAATTACAAGTCACCATCTGTGCCCGAAAGCTGTCATGGCAGAACCTGTAACTACCATAGGTTTCTTACAAGTAAGACTCCCAAGGCTCGATATTGTGACTAAACAAGTCGCGAGTATTACTACTTTTTACCACTCCCAACGAGTCGAATGCACTCAAAACAAAATGATATCAGCGACATTGAACTTCCCTCTAGTCACATTACAGAGCTAATAGATTGTAGAGCCAGTAATATTGAGAAAACAAATGAGGAAACAAGATTTGTAACAGTAACTGTCATAGTAATCATAGTAAAGGCTTCATAATTGGCCCCAAATCGCGGAGGTGCTGTAACAGTCGATCACCGCTTGGTTGAGTGAATCCATACCCACGTCTTCGGGTGGATTTTGTTGTTTCATTACAGACTATTATTTATTATATTTTTTTGTTTCAGTTTATTTTTTGTTTATTTTTTCTTGAATCCACACGATCTGCGGGGTCTTCCAGGGAGTGACACCATTTCCGTGGGATCACTAGGGCGCTCCATTTATCAAGGCCACACCCAATAATGGAGAGAAAAAAACGTTGAGAAAAAGTTGAAAAGTGAATTTCTCTTTATTGTAAACATGTAATTCAACATGTAAACGTAAACAAATGAGGATGAAACATCGAGAGGCTTTCGTGCCCGATTTTGGACCCATTCCAAAACCTTCTCATATACCCCTTCCAGAAGATAACTGTCAGAATCCCGAATTCAAGCGACCTTTATCTACCCCTGCACTGGCCCGTGTTTATCTGATATCTTCGTGGAAATCACACTTTTCGATGGTCCTGCACCTGGCCGATCATCATCAGTTAATGGCATTTTAGCTTTTTCAAGTGCGTGGCGATCCCGTTGCCTGGGTAATGGCACTTCATTAAGGACTAAAGCTCTAAATGACCGGTAATTACATAACGGTGGCGTACACAACATCCTTACCCGTAACAAGACAGGCATATCAAATAATATCCATTAACGAATCCGCCAAATACCTTACCAACCAATTCTCACTGAATTACTCGAATGAACTTGTCAAATTCAACTGTAATTTTGTGGTAACCATATGACGACGATCAAGATATTCTATGGGGATACTAGTGAGTGCGGAAAATGACGGTGTACGATCGCCGTGGTTTTATGTGGCGCAAGATTGGTCCAATTGCTTACCAAAAAACCCCTAGTTCTACGTTATTTCAAGGAGATTGCGATCTGCAAGGTCGCGTCGTTGGCCATCGCCTTGGCGAACATCCGATACAGCCCGATAACATGTATCGCACCTGATGAGATCGCATACACGTACATTCATGCACAACGACATCTGATGGTCACGCCAAAGATGTTGCCATAGCGGGACAATACCTCTTGATCTGATAAATCATCTGTTTACTTATCATCCTTGACGAGTAATTCCTTTTGACACCTATCATCGATATAGGTATATGGGGTCATCAAAGATTGTCAAAGAAATGATATCAAAGGCGCGATCAACGGATCAACCTCTGGGTGTTTTCGCAGTCCATGAGTAGTAGGAGGTTATGGTTTGGGTCTGGGAATATCAAGATTAGCTAAGGGTGACAAGGCTACATCATCTTGAAATTTTCCCACGTGATCAGTCGCGAAGAAGCGAGGGGGCCAAAATTTGTCGCTACAAAAAATTCGCTGTCACAGTAGGAATGCTGTAGGGTACTCGGTACGGCAAGGGCCTAGAGACGAAATTAGTTACTATCGGTGGTCGGAAATCACCACAGACTCAAGACGTTTCCAGACTTTGCAGTAAATGGAAGGGTCTTTGAGTGTTTGGTAGTTTACAAGTTACATCAATAGCAAGTTGTTCAGCAGTTACAAGTTTACATCACATCCGAGCTTACCAAGTAATAGAGTGTGGTAAGCCTTCTAGTAGCGATTTATTCAGCTACCACAGAACAGATCATGTTTCTCTACTACAGCATCAGCCTTTTCAATGATTTGACTCGGAGGTGATGGTGATTTACTTGGTGGTAGATTACGATATAACGAGATTCAATGGTCGTAAAAAGATTCGGATTACGGTACACTTGACTGTAATGCAAGAACAATCGTAGGAACCCCATGGAACATCCAACGATACTTACCCAGAGCGATCACTTCGATAGGATCCGCTTGGTACTGCTGGGTTTCTTGACGATCAAGTACGGTACAGTAGTAGGAGCCGATCACCGAATCCGTATTGACATCTTTCAGCCTTAGGTCATAAACTCCTTTGGAGACATCACCAATCAGCTCGAAATGTGTCGAGTCGTGCAACTGATTGCCAATCGATACATATCTTAAACATGGGTTCTTTGAAAAAAGTACCACTTTTTTGGGACCATTATTTGAAATCTTTTTCTGGCACCATTTTTTCAGTTCTAGGCTTCCTATTTCCTATATACAAAGGATAAGGAGTTACAAGTACTACAGAAATGCTATGGCGGGGTACTGTAATAAAGAGTCCAAGTTGATCGCCGCTGAACACAATGCAATTTGAAAGGAAAAGGGGTTACGTCAGGTAGAATTGCAATGAACTACAAGGGCGTTCTAGCGCCAGGAAGAACACAAAAAAAGTCTGACTCGGTCGCCATTTAACTCTACTACTACTTGACTACTTACCTGAGATCTCCCTTATTGTACCGCTGCCATTGTACTTGGTAACGAGTCGGATCAGAGTATTCACTCCGTACCGAGCATTTGAGCGTTGGCCCAGCCGATCGTGGCTTTACATAGTACGGTCCGGTGCCGGGAGTATTAGCAAATACTTCACTGTTTTCTACACACACTGGAAAAACAACATGTTCTTTAACCGTTTTAAAAGGTAATAAGTAATTACTGCTGTAGGTTTTTATTTACTGGGAGGATGACACTTTTAGGTGCAGTTTTGAGGTGTTCCTTGATCATTACATTTCCTCATCACCCAAGACCAATCGTAAATAACTCAAGAGCGAAACAGTAAAAGAGATTACCAGAAGCAAAGTTAAGTTGTAAAAGACACATTAAAGGAAGTTATGTCCCTAATGAACTTCGTTACTAGCCCAGTTACCGCAGGCCATGGTCAGTTGGGTAAATGGTTGTAATTACTCCGAAATACACTTTGTGAAGGACGACACATGCAGGTCGTCGTAGTCCTTTACTTTTGTGCAATTACTAATTACTACAACTTCCGCCATTAATGGGGAGGACCTGCAGTGCATACCAAATGAGCGGAAATGTTTCGGTAAGTGGGGACATTTTTTTGCCTTCTTTGCGCAATCCCAAAGAGGTTTCTTTCATTAGTAGGAAACTCGCCAACATGACTAGCAAACAACCCAAAATGGGGCCAGGTATCCATTTACTGAGGTAATCAACTTCGACGACTGCTGGGAAGGGGGTTCACTGAACATGCACTTAGTAAATGATTTGAGCTAGTTTAGAGACTAATCGCTACAAGGGTCCTTCATTTTTCATTCGGCGACGACTTTCTTCTTGAAAACCGGACAATTTCAAGGTGGGTGCAGTGAAACGGAACACACTAGCCGTATGTAGCAAGGCTAAATTAGAGCCCCCAATAGTAGGGCCAAATCAATACCGTACATAATGAGCTTTTACAGGGTACACCGGTCATTACCTGTGAGCCTATACGAGTTATTCGAGACCTCCCTGTTAACATATTCCAGATGCCCATTTCCCGGATATTCTGTTCTGTTGTTGGGGAAGAGCTCAGAGTGAGGAAGGGCCCAACGAACGACTATAAGACCGTGACGATCGGGTCAGCAAATATGTGTGACCGGTCCCTGATCAAACACACAGTTGTTATCCGCGGTTTTCTCCCCACAAAGCACTTCACACGAGATTTTGACCGCGACCATCGAGATTTTCAATAAACAAAAGCGGTAAATAAAATTGTACCCACATATAATTTTCAGTAGTGATACAAATAATAAAGCCACGAGTGGCCCCATATTCAGGGACGAACGAACGGTCCACCGCGTGCTCCTAAAAACGAACAGCTGTGGCGGTAGGATGGGCGAACATGATCATAGTTAGCCAAGTAGGTAATTGATGATAATGCATGATAATGAGCGAAGAATTCGAGGAAATGCGAATGCATAGAAGCTGCAAGTAGGACAAGGAAAACAGAAAAACATTAACAGAAGCCACAGCAAATCAAGTTTGTGTTCGTGGTAAGTGCAACGAGTAATCGATTGATACGGAAACGATATCAACCAGTCAATCAATCAGATATCGATAAGTAATACATAAAAACACTGCAAATAAACAAAGCCTCATAGAGTTTGGGATAGTCCCTTTCAAAAGGGAATGTTCAATTCACAAAAAAGGGAATCATAAACGAAATAGAACGGCGCGATGACGTCGGCGACATTCAACCGGAGTTTGACGCTTCAACCTCACACCTCAAGAGACTTGTGTAAGGGAACGTGAGCGCTCGTCCGTGTCGCAAAGGGTCAGCACATCGCGCTGGTTCCACGCGCGGTAATTATCTGCCAACCATACGACCTCCCCCCCTCGCTACACTCCCGGTCTCGCTCACTTTCCTGGCGACCGATCGCTGAGACGAATTACGACAACCAGGTGCTATACGTGTCCTCAGCCGGATGAGACCATGTCGACCTGGGCGATCTGATACCATAAGCAGGTTCTTATACAAGTATGTTACCATCTGGACCCAGGAAAACATTGTACAACATTCATTGGAGTTCAGCATAGCAGGTGGGGGGGGGGGGGGCGGTGATGGGGGAGGATGGAAGCTTGACAGAAGTTTTTAACATTCACTAGGTCATGGGTATAGACTGGAACAGTAAAAAACGATGGTAAGGGGAAAGAGATATGCCAGAAATATCTGTTATTTAGCTAGAAATAACTTTATTACTCATGAAATCGAAATGGGTCAAGAGTTGCTCCCGAGCGACCTGACCTACCAGGCAATGTCTCAGATGATTAGCTCGTTGTCAAACCTTCAAAGATCAAGCTGATTGATTCGGAAATCGCTGGACTCCAGCCTGTCTTTATTCTAGACACTCACTTCGACTCCTTAACTGCTACTAATCTGACTTACTAATTACCAATTACTGGGGAAAACACAAGTGCATCTCACTTAGCCGAAACAAGCGGGGTAGGAACTGAGATTGGCGCTAAAAAAGCGAGCTAGATATGCAATGGTGGCTTAGCACAATATCAAGGACTAGCTAGGGAAGAAGAAAGAAGCGTTAACGGGGGGACGGCGATAACAATGTGGTTGTAGAGATCGATGTAATTGAGCGAAAAGAAGTGATGGCAAACGATCATGATCTCCGTGCCACACCACTTGCCGTTGAAGCTAATCAGAAAACGAGGAACAGATGAAGGAACGCTTAAGAATCGTTCAGTATCGCAATATATCAGTCTCATTCTTGGCAAAACGCCAACGAAACTCTTTGATAAGATATGAGGGCATACGATTAGTTAAGGTTTACTGCTGTATGCCAACTATTCAGAAAAGTTCGGATTTGGGGAGTCACTGACTGTTTGAAGAAAGACGGTCTCTGGGTAATAATCCTCATAGTCGAAAGAAATCGGATCTTCAAATGTTCGAATTCAGACGGAGAAGTGGATAAGGTGTGCAGGCCCATTGGCTCCATACTCTATCCTCATCTATTATCTTTTAGAAAAAGGAAGCGCCACTATTAACAAACAAACCCAGTAACTCCCACCCGATAGTCATCGCAGGGATTCACTTTTACACAAAAATATCATCAAATACATTTGGTATCAAAGAAAATCGAGCTAGTACCTTTGAAGATTTCCAAAGACCATATATGCAGATCGAAGCAATCCAAAAAAAAATTGTCGTAAAATTAAAATCGTTGTTTTGAAGGGTCATCAGAAATTTTTATTTGTACATGAACTACCTGTGTCTAGAAAAGTGCTACCTACAGTATAATGAATCAAAACAAATGCATATTGCACATTCCAAACAAGTTATTCCATAAAGATACCAGTAACCGTGTCATTGTCGTGATTTGCAGGCACCTTGAACTGCATCGAAGACGGGAAATTCAAAGAGCATAGTTCAGTTTTTCAAAAAAATTCAATTTCAAGAGATCAATAAGCCAGAAGAACATTATAAAATAAACATGTATATAATTTCTAGAGATATTTTTCTAGAGATTACAAGTAATAGAAGGCTTGATCCCCAAATTTTCAGGGACCCCATCAAGGATACCACGGAAATCCTAGTTTACCCGTCAATATGCCAGCAAGCTAGAGTACCACGAGTCAAGTTCACGAAGTTGTAAGTAACTCATGGTGAGACACATAAACTGTGGTGTCATAAAAGAAGAAAGAAAAAATTATCGAGCTTTTGCTACTTAAATTGAATTACTGGCTTCATGTTAGAAGTTTTTAGGCCCATTAACAGATGAGAGAAAGGTTCAAGGTTATGGGGTCAGGCGTGAGACGATCGGTTGAACTACGGTTGGCACCTGTTTTGATGGAATGTAACTGACTTTAAACGTAATAAAAATAATCGAAATACATAGAGTGTGTATTGATCTCATGTCAAATGGACTTCAGAAAGGATGGCGACGATAATGAAACGATGATGATCGAGAGATGAGACGGTGATCAGTTACAGATTCGGGAACATCAGTGTGCGTACGTACGTATGTCACAAACAAACATCGGTGATCGTCGGTGGAGATGAACGAACGAGATAAATTTCGGAGATGGCGACTAATAGATCAAAATCTACAACATCGATGTCCAGATACAAGTAGAGATTTGGATTTCGAGGACAAGAAAGGGAATCAGTGAAATCTTGGGCGATCATCCAGCTCCGGATGGGATTTTCTCCACCCTGGCTGCAGACATCTAAGACGACGCACTGCTGAAGCACTCAAACAATGGTGGGGCAGATACGCGCTCCCCAACACAACAGAACCAGTTCGGCTCCATTTATACGTCAGCATTCATTCAGGTGAACTGTTAAAGTAGATTTCATATAAAGTAGTTATACAAGAAAAATTCGCTGTCATCAATGCTGCCTTATGGGATAGCGGAGGTTGATAGGAATTGTGAGCACGATGGAATAGAATGGGGGAACGGGGATTCAGCAGCATTGGCCCAAAAGAATAGCCAGGAAAGCCAGGAACGCCGCCCGGTATCGTTTACACCTAACCAAAAAAAGGACAAACACTATCGCCGCCGCTCAAAATAACCCCCGGCTACGTACAACCGATAAGCAATACGAATCCGAACCTGACCTGGAGCTTGGCTGAGACCAAAGGTCCGTCTCGACCATTACGGTAATGAATTTGATCTATACGCGTATAAAAAGTAATCAATAAAACAGAGGAAACCGTACGATTTCACCATGGTCGATGGTAATTTAGTCCAGAGGAATGAGGAAGACTACGGAATGGGCGGTGGCGGCGATTTTATTCGTCAGAGGGGTGGGTGAGCGCAAGGTGAGCAATACATTGGCCGACTGCTGCACCATCGTTGAACGTCGGCGACACCGACCGACCGTTTCACACCGCCATCGTTTTCTCATATCTACCGTCGAATCAACACGTAATCGTCGTTAGCGTCGTGCGCAGCAACACAGCGAGTGTCAGTGACAAGACCGTTCAAGCACGCTGGCGGTGGCAAAACATGGCCATGGAACGAGAAATTCCAAGAATGACGCCCTCAGCATCCGGGATTGCACTAAAAAAGAACGGCCTACAGCTACCACCCCGGGAAAGCCTGGGCGCTGTCCTATTCACCCTGTGGGAAAATGGGTGCCTGTTGACGTTGAGGTTTCTGAGTTTATCTTTTCTTTATATGGTCCTTCCTGACGTTTCCAGAATCAATTCATGTTCTACTAACTAAACTGGTACAGCACAATCAGGGAAAAGGGTGCCCTGCACTATTTCTTGGGCAGTTCCACGAAGGAAGGTAGACTGCATAAAATTTACTGATAAATGAGATTGAAGGTAACGGAAGCACCCCGCTCGGTGATAGTTTAATGGGTTAGGGCATACCAATCAATGGTTTTTCTAAAAAGATTCCCGAAACTGGAGCACGAACTGTAACGACATCAATGCATGGGGCATAAAGTTGAACTTGTATGATATTTGCATGGGACCATATGGGCCATGACTGTCGAATGGAATGGTAGGGATCAGGGGCCGTAAGTGGGGGGTGACGCACACACTGAAGACAAACATAGCGATGACCGTTAGACGGTTTGCCGACGACGATTGCGCACAGCACCGGTCGGTCGGTCGGTCATTCGAGCGTTCGGTCGAGGCAAACACAAAACGTTGTTGAAACCGAATTGTATTGGAGTAAGTCAAAAAGTGAACGGCGATAATACGGATAAATCGATAAAAACGTGCAAAAATCGTACGCAGTGGAATGGTGGGCAGAAATGCGATAAAGGAAGCCCTGAGAGGCTTAACCTTCTGAAAAACATTTCAAAGAATGCCGTTTCAAAGGAGAAAACAGAGGTAAAGGCCATGTGGTGGACGAGACAAAGTCGTTTGCAAAATCAAGAGGGCGAGTAGCATTAGGGGAAACTTGGCCCGCCTTCCCATGATCATTATTCATGAGTGGTGTTAATGTAGCTTGGTGGCTTCTCCAGTGGTCCCCAGTGTATTGCGCTTCCTAGTGGAAAATAAAGATGCTCGCAAGTGATAGGAGGAAAATCGCTTTATTCGGACGAGATCTCAGCCATCACAAGTCAGCACACCTCACTTCCATGGAGCCCCATGGAGTCATTCCCGATTGACGGCTTCGAACTGACAGCTACTTTGACGACTGGCCCAACTCTATCTACATAGTAATTATGGAAATTGAATCGAACTCTCATAGCAGAGCATAAAGAGCACTTCTGGAGTGAAAGGGGAGAGTTGTGATTCTCTAGCTTAACTTACAAGTATCCAAGTTCTCTAACCAGTTATGGCAAGCCCTCAGCATTTACGAGCGCTGTGCCGTTTCTGATAATTTCGGTTATTACAAAAACACTAAAAACAGTAGTACAAGCAAGATTCTAAACGAACTGAGGTTTGAGCCATAAATAATTGTTAAGGGTTTGATTTTAAAAAGTTTTGGCTTTAAAGCGCGTTCTTGATTATTTCTTATACAAAAATCTTGTAAAATTTTCTTTTACTACTGAGTATATTAATTGACTATATGAAGTGTTTGGGGTGATCGTCCTTAAGCCAAGTAGAGCTCGAGATACCCATTCCCGTTGCTTGGAAACCTCGAAGGACCTTGAGTCTTTAATTTTTTTATCTGGATGTTTTGGTACCAGCCTTTTGCCAGATGTGAAACGGAATCCTTGGAATGTGACACCGTAAAAGAAACTAACACATTTCGCTGGAATTGAAAAACTATCTCCTCTGTTAAAACCAAGGGAACATATTTCGAAATTAATTAAATGCGTAGATGAGGTGGGTCGAACACGTCGTTGAAGATTGTCTGTGTGATGACCACTGAACCGGAGCGTCTACTGATTGGATTCGTCGGGACGCAACACAGCACGATCGCCACCATCCCGCTGGTGCTGGTCAGATTTCTTCGTAAAAGCCCTGAGCGAAAAGAGTGAGATTTGGTTCGTGTCCATTGAATGGGGCAGTGTATTGGACTGCACCAGCTCGGGAACGATGAGGTGTCTGCTTGAGAAAATCGATGATCAATGGGGATGACACATGAAACAGGTTATGCATGCTAGATATCAACAGAATGCAAATTATAGTGGTCCTTACCTCCATATTTGTCGAGGGACTCAAAAATCTGCAAATTCTGCAGGATTTTTCAGTATTTTTAGGTTCTTCCAGCAAATTTTGTCACTGTCTTCAGCCATCTGCGAGGTTTTGGAATTGCACATTACTGGAAAAGGAAACTGCAGTAAAAAGAGTAACTAGTAAAAAGAAGAGGTGGCTTGAGTAGGTCTCGTGGTTAACCCGAGGGAAGTTCGCTTTCCCGCGTTCACACTTTAGTTCCTACCTAGGAACGTACCCAAATGCAGTTCTCCTGATGGTTTCCTACCGATGGTGAAGGAGCGGAGGAAAAGGAGGATGAGAAGTTCAATTCTCACTTGATCCCTTAAACTTTACTGTAGAACAATTACCAGTTGTGAAGTGCCTCGCGGAATCCTCCAGACAAGACAATCCGCTCGTTTGAGGCATTCATTCATGAGCATTTACCCTTTTTTCATGAGAACGATCATAAGGAAGCTGACTAGGGAAAAAATAAAATGAGTCGTCCACGAATAGAATCAGGGCGTGGTCGACTTACTGGTACTGGAATGTTTGCAAGACAGTAAAAGGTTCGAAGAAATAAACAGTAAGTGCAAGTAAGTGCACCAAAATGACTCTGGATGATTCAGCAGACATTCAAGATGTTGAATTAGTAATAACTGTGCCGAAGGAGGGCAAAAGGTCGCCTACGCTGTATGTTGTCAAAACTTTTCCCGTTTCGGTATAGCCAGAGCGCGCAAGTGCGCGCTAGCCTTCAATAGCACAGAGACCCAGCTCGTCTCGTAAAAAAAGCCTCCGACCGCTATGCTGCAGTTTCAGACCCTATTGTGAGACTAAGGAGATTTTTTTTTGTCACAAAACACGACTGGTCCTCAGAAAATCGCCCATCGCCCCGTCATTTCGTTCGAACTTGGCTTTGCGCTAAGACATGATGGTTTTTTCGGCACATTGCTCACATAACATGACCGCTTCACTTATGGGAACGAACAAAAGGCTGGCAAAGGGTACCTACGCCTTACGGAGTAAGTAGACTAGTCAGGAACTTGTTTGTTGATACACCGAAATTTCAATCAAAGGCAGTAGGCTGGTAGGGTTCCTTCTCAGTTCATATCTGAGGCAACTTCACCGACAACTGGGTAGGCAACATATTTTGGGTTGCAGAAACTCGTAGAACATGTAGCTGCTTGTGGTATGCACTCTTTTTACTGATCTGGTAAAGTTACTGATTATGAAGTAGTTAAGTATTTTTGAGTGGAAAACGAAACAAGTTGGTCGCCCGGCTCTGATGAGAGGATGTTCAGCGATGTTTGACACCATTTCCATGAAAATCCACAAGTACCTGCAAACATAACGGCCCTCTACTTCGATCGGAACTTCCGTTCGGATATAACATTCAAAAATCATTAATATCAACATATTGAAAGGGACTACGATTGTTTCATGTCCTTTTTCATAAAGTTTCACCGAACGTCGACTGAAAATTGAGGCTTCACTCATGAAAGAGTCGCAACAACTTCCCAGTCCATTTTCAAAGTTTTGTAGTTGTTTTTGGAAATTACGTCACCGCCAGTTAGTCGGGATAGAGGGGTTTGGTTTCATGGACTAGATGGGATACGTGTTTCGAACATAGCTGAGATATTCTAGTCAACACCGGTTGGAACCAGCCAGGAAATGTTTTGTTCATCGTTCGCTAACAACTTTTGAAGAGAGGAATAAGTTTTTCTGTAGAAGGCCTTAATTGCTCTCCATGGATGAACCTGCGGCTTCAATTCTTTCCTTGCTGTGGATGTCGGTGCTATAGTTATAAGACGGCAACAATGCCTTTTCGGCGATCAAATGCAAGTTAAACTGATACAGTCATAGGATCCGAGCATGAAGAAACATTAATTACCCTCTCCTCAGCAATACTATGTTTGTTAATTCAAAAATAGGCTTTTTTATGAAATATGCTCAGAAACCTGGTGAGTAACGACTTTTTGAACATTGGACAGAAAACCGCAGGCAGATGTCACTTTTCACTGGAAAGAAGGGTGGGAGAAGAGGGGCTGGATGCGAGTGTGATGGTTCGCAATAACGTGGCAACACACTTAAAACGGTAGTTCAATCAGGATCTCCTCTTAGCAAATGTTAAGGTCATTTCAAAACGTTTTACGACCTCTAGTAGGTATGAAGCAACAGTGGGATTACTTTCGATCCGTTTTGAATTTTCGTTTTGTGCATAACTTTTAAATAAAACCCTTCTCTTCTGGGGCTTAGCCTGCTTTGTGCGAAAGTTTTTACGACTCATTTATAATTCTATTTTTGATAAGTTCATTGAGCGGAGAAGCGGAAAAGAGATCTTCGCTCAGGCTGTTGTCCCCCTCTTGCAATAAATAGCATGCCCTTACCCCCCGAGATACCTTGGGTACAAGATCACGGGAATCTGGGAGGAATAGAATTCTGTTAAGTTATGAGAATGGTTAGGGCACGATCTTTCTTCTAGCTGGTTTCATTTGCTGGGCTGCAAGCGAGTGCATGAGAATTTCAATATTAGCTAAATAGGGCCAGAAATTGCAATTCCCCATTACGCTCCTTCCCTAGAAGGGTTCTTCAGAGAAAGATTTCTGGGAACGTGCCTAGTTGCTTTTCAAATATTTGTTTCTGACCATACAAATTTCCCGATGTAAATCATCGTGAGAAGAATACTTCACGGCTCCAGCTACTCTCTTCCAGACAGATACTCCCCGTTCCCGGATTTTTACGTTTTTCTGTAATGTTAATATTTAAAGCAACGTAATTAAAGCGAAGCACTTTGCTTCAGCTTTTTTTTATGACGAAAGTGCACTAGGGTGTTCAGCAGCCCTAGGCAAATGAATGCGATAGGAGCGGTTAATCTATAAAAATTAATTAAACACTCTCGGAATTCAACAAACAAAAACGCTCAGTGAAAAAAAATCCGAAAAGGGAGTCTCATTTTAGAAACTTAATAATTGAAGATGTGTAATTGAGGAAATGGAAGTGGTAATTAGGCGTAGAAGCTAAAGTAAGCTTAGCTAGATCCCGGTGACGTCTATTGAATTACTGTAACCATTAAAATTCGTAAAACTTTGTAGCCCTCACCCTTGCACTACCTACATAGGACTGTAGAAGTACAGCTCTATTCTGGCACTTGTGTCATAGGAAAACGTCGGTAGGATACCACTTCTGTTACTTAGTGAAGGCCAAAGGTCAAGTGTTTGAGACTTTGTCCCTAATTAAGTAACGGGAGTGATACCTCCAGGCTTTCTGAGGAATGCGCCGCGCAACTCGATTTTCATTCAAATGGTAGTGGCGTTTTGACTGCGTATGTAGCCTATCCAATGAAGTGCGGTGCCCAGCCGGTGTACAAGTCCGTGCTTTTATCCTCCCAGACAAGTCTGGTACCATTTCACCGACCCCGGATTGATGGAAGGCTTGGTTGGAACACGCGGATATCGATCCGGAATACAAACCCTGAACCATGCTTATGTGATAGTGCGCCAGTTGTCACCACACCACCTCGCCCTTACTTTTTTTACTCAACAATCTATGAATTAAGACTCTTTCGTGGCTATCCGTCACTCCCATGAATCCTCTTTCGCTTCAAAATATCAATGAGCTAAGGATTTACACATTTATTTTCAGAGGTCTAATTACCAGTAAAAGGTTGATCAACTCTAAAGGCTCTGACCTTAAGTTACTTGTTCTTTCGTACCAACAAGTCAATACCCCAAGAAATATAGGCATGATGCATCAAAATATGCGTTCTGTTATGTAAACTATTGTATTATGAGCTCGCAGAAAGTGAGCACTCAGTAGGACTTACAGGTTTTTTGTAGAATCTGCTTTTTACAGTACCCATACTACTACCTTTATTCCGGTACGTAGCACCTTTGCCAAGCCTGGAAGCCTGAAATACCTTAATCGGTATGCTGAGCTCGTATGCATACAGTACATATTTACCTAGCTCATCTGCTACGGCCTCATAAAAGCTCCAACCTTCGATTCCTACGCATCCGCACTAATCGTTCATCAAAGGTAATTGTATCGGTTGTTTGTTGAGGTTCCATGAGGGTCCAACATCAGTTTTCATGGTAGCTGGACAGGAAGTCCTCCACATCGTGCTCTCCACATTCACTGCCACTGCCCAGGGGGTCCTTCAGGTGGAGAATGGTTTTTGTAAACTAGTTGTTTACACATTGATGATGCAAACGGGAAACATATCTGAAGTTTGACTCTCATGAGTGGTCCTGGTGACGATGAAAAGAAACGTTCCAAGTGAAGAGCACTTTTCAGTACTTTTTGTACATTTATCAATATTTGCTAGGTAGCCCTCGGTTTGTTTTGGCCCCAGCTTCAAAATTCGACCTCACAGCACCAATGAGGAATAGAAATAATGAAAATGAAAAGTGTGAATTTTGGTTTTCATAAAAAACTTTTTGTTTTTTCTTTTGTGTACTCAAAACCACTTCACTTCAGTAGACTGGAAAGTTTTCTAAATTTTCGGTGCATGTTCTCGTTACAGGAAAAGAACCATCGCGAAATAGCCTTCCACTAGTTCGAGGGCTCTCCCTAAATCTAAAAAACTACGACGAAAAGTGAGCATACATACTTAAAGCACCCAGTGTAATACATAAATGAGTAAGTGTGCTTGGACCGTGGGACCCCTATGCTTGACGTTTGGCGTTCAGATCAAAGAATTCTAAGGCGATGGGACGGAGCTTTGATCTAATCGATATCGATTGCGTTTATCGGTTTTCGGGCAGGGCTTGTGAAACAGGGTAGAACATACCATTAAATGATTGAATTAGGAATATTGAACTTTTTAAAGTGGGCTATCGATCGATATGTTTGAACCCGTCGCATTTCACGCATCAATTTCCGGATTACGGTCGACATCATCGATTGCGAAAAATAATCGAATCATAATAAGGCTGTAGGCTATTTTTCATCATGTCGGCCACCGAGATTGGCCTATGGTATCCATGACGGATAGAATCGGGGCCATACCGGCCACTTGGTCCAGGAACCCTCACGGTCAGCACTGCTGAAAAAGTTACAGTACCGAAGACTCATGGCAACCTGTTTATACTGCAAGTACACCCAAAGTTATTTGTTTTGCCGATAGTCTCTATCAATCATTTTTTCCGTTAGCATTCTAATTAAACCTGACTCAATTTATTTTCAAGAAAACGAGTGTTCGAAAGAATTCGCCGTACAAAATATGTATGTCTATAAGTGCATGACCAAGCAAATGTAATATAATCAATTTCGAGGGATTCTAGAAAGTACCTAGTTGGTAGCAAACTAGGTAGCAACCTGTTTAGTTACCAAGTATTAGTTTTTCTTCAAAGAAAACCTGCTACAGTACCCTTCCATATCTAGTTTCCACATAACGAAAAGGTAATTCCACATTACAACGAAGTTGAACCATTCAATTTTTCACCATGACTAAAATGAAGGATGACCCGTCAGTTTAGCTGTGACCGCCGCAGTGTCTGGTAAACATTCAGAGCACCCTTCATTTTAAACCCTTTCGTCACTTTATAAAGGTTTGAGGTGAGTATTGAACAGCAATAACAGAAATGGTAGGAGTGCGTGGCGCTTTCCTCATTAGTTGGCTGTCTTCAGATCATCCATGGGCGTTTCATCCGGAACAATGGGCGTTATCTCCTAGTGGTCAACTAGCAAGTACAATTGCGAGAGGGAAACAAGTATACCACTGTAACCTTCTCTACCCTCACATTTAAATCTTTTGCGTTTTGAAGTTTTAAGTTATACTTCATCAAAACTCAAAAATAGAATTTTCCTATAATTTGTGAAGAAATCCGCTGTACAGAGATTATGGCAATTTCCGAGTACTTTGTGTTCCCTTGGAACTAGTTGCTACATCTTCTGACGCTCTAATCTTATTTTACAGATGAAATAAGGTTTGATTTAATCTCTCGTTGCCCAGGCATGAAGTTCTGGGAAGATCACTAATGACATTGCCCTTTGTTACATTACGAGAATAGCAGTCAGGTTTCCACGGTGACTGCCGAAAAGTAAAAAGTGCTCCACCTCCTTAATGGATCAACGACCTGGGGAGGGACTCATTAATTAAATAATTCAATATTCATATAGTCAATTAGTTCGTTAGAAGATTTGGCTCTTCCTCCCAGAGGGTGATCATGAAATACGCTGGCCCATGGCCAAGTAACTGAACCACTGCGCTAAATCCTTTCCCATACTCAGCTTGTTTACCGGAGTCAGGCACTTGTAAGTCTCCCTTGACCGACTCACCTACAAATGGCTGCAAACGAGCAAAGTATGGTGATACCCTTTTATCCTCCTAGACTAGTCTGTAACCACCTATCCGAACCCGGATTGATGGAAGGCTTGGTTAGCCCAGGCGGATACTGATCCAGGATTCGAACCCGTGACCATGCCTGTGTGATAGTGCGCCACTTGTCACTACACCACCTCCTCCTTACTTTTGTTGCTCAAAAATACATGAATTGAGAATCTTGAAGTGTAGAGGATCGCATTCGATCTCAAAAAACTTTGAAATATTACGAGAGCGTATCCAGGACCTATAAAAGTGCGGACACATAATGGACATTGATACGATCGGTCGTATTGGACAGATCACCAACATTCCTGCTTGACGTGTAAACCATCTTCGAGGATGATACATAGGAAAAAACTGGTGACCCAGCAACTACAGCACCACTTCTTCCTCTTTATCAATGTCCTGCTCGTAACTGTGAAGCTAGAGCTAGCGGTGTTACTACTGAATGATATCGACAGTGTAAACAGAGGCCGATTTTGTAATTATCCTCTGGGATCAGACTCAATATTTGGAAAGCTGTGATGCATTGCATTCTTTACGGAGTAACGATGATACAGCTGGATGATATGAGTACATATCGACGATCGATATGGCATCGAATTTCATACGTGTTACTGTAACTTATTTGGACTGGATAAACAATTTTTGCAGAATTGGCAGTCAGGGCTCCAACTTCACAACCTGGCCTTCGGGGTTCAATGCATTCCCCACTTCTTGAAATCAGGGCTGCCCAAAGTTCTTCTTAAGATCATGTCAGCCCAGAGTTTTGCCTTCAGGATAAGGACGATCCAAAGATTTGACGAAGGACTACATTTTGACAAAATCAAAGGTATTCTGGTCCTTGGAAAAGAAATTCGCATGAAAATCGCCGTGCCCTTTTTTCAACTTTCGCCCATTTCCTTCGCCACTACTCTGTGTTCCATTCGTCTTTCTTCATGCTGTACCATGTGTATCAGAATTGAAAATCAAACGCGATTTTATCGAACGCCCACACCAGTTCTAGAATCATTCATCATCATCATACTCAGTATCCTACCAAATTTTTCTTGGCATTTTTTTCTTGGTGGCTCCAAGCTACACCTAAGCATTTCAGGCTCCTCCAGACGCTTGTTCACAAGGACCCATGCCCCAGTCTTCCTTTTCTGAGGGAAATTCACCTTTATTCACATCTGAAAACTGTCAGTGCTTACTCGATAACAGTTCTGTACCTTTACCCCTACCAGTACATTTCATGTTTGGCTTTGTGTTTATCAAACGCCGATCAACCAGGAGTATTGCAAGCTAAGATAGCCCCACAGCAGCCGTTTCCAAGCCCTTTTAGGTGACCTCGTAGTCATCCACTCCAGTAATGGTAACATATCAGGGCAAGTGAAGTATGATTTGTCATTTTCTACCTATCGTTTAACACAGTAACAGTAACTGCTATAAATTACTGACTGTAATCAGAATAAAGTAATGCTTTCAGCGAGTTAGCTTGAGCGGAGTTTCATTTACACAGAAACTCATTTCCGATTTCATTATTATCCGCTTAATTACCTACAGAAGGAAGTTTGAATGAACTCGTTTTACTGAGAATGCCACATCGAAATGAACTTTTGCAAAAAAAGGAAGGTTTTTATATCTTCGAGGGAATTCTGATGCCTCCATGTCTAGGCTTATACCTAAGCCTAATAAACTCGTCAGTACTGCTCATGAAAGGAACTGAAATGGTAACAAATTCTGAAATCCAAGAGCATAAATTGGGTTCGGATAGTTCAGCTGTCTATACGTGCTCCATGGAAACATCCCACATATCAACTTCCAACATCGCATTCATCACTTCCATTGAGCAATTTCCTTTACTACTTTTTTCAAAGTATCTTTTCAACCCCTCCAACCAATAATGTTTCACTTCCCCTTAGAATTTACTCACATGTTATGACTAAATTCACAATAAAAATTACTTTGAGATTCCTTCCTGGGAGGAAAATTCGAAGAATTGATCCCTAGGGATAGCACAAGAGACGCTGTCGGATCGAAAAACGGCCTATATAGAGCGCATCAGGGGTCCCAAAGTTGACTTGGTCGACAGACACACCCGAGGCGGACGAGTTCTCACGGCGCTGTAGAGACTGTAGAGGCTGCACCACTCGCACCGGGGCCCACACATTGCATGCAGGCAGCTTACTGTAACCAGCTGTTTGCAATGGCACACACGTTCGAATAGGTCCTTCAAATATCCCCCCCCCCCCCCCCCCCATGGAAGTTTTCTAGTCACATTCTCGTCCATCCGCTAAGTTTATTTCGTTTTTTCTATATTTCTCTAAATACGCCGATTTTTGCGTTTTCTTCACAACTTTTGCACTATTATAGACTATCATCCCTCGCTTGAGAGTAGAAACCTCAAAATTATCGTAAACTTTTTAATTGAACCACTGATGACTATTCATTTGACCTGGAGTTACCCTTTCCAACTAGCTTTTTCAGCACAATTTTCCATTCGCGTTTTTCTGAAAATCGATCAAATCAATATTGGCTAAGTACTGAATAGATTTACGATCTCGACAATGAACGCCACGAAAAAGTACAGTGTCCTAATCACGTGCATGTCCACGTAATCGATTAAATTTGATAAATTTCAGGTCAGCCAGTTGATCAAAGTTCTACTTCATGAATTTTTTGGCATTTCCATCGAGTTTTTCTTCATCAGCTGAAATCGACTATATCAAAAAGTACCTGTCAGAGATCAGTAGATCGACGAATAGTTTCTCTTGTGGTACTCAGCTGTTTCAAGTATATTCGTCCATTTTTGGACGTTTTTCAGTTTTTTGACAACTCTATTCCACTATTTTCATTTTCTGGTAATTTAGGAACTAGTGAACATATGTGTTCATCAATTCCAGTGTCTCATTTTCGCTATAACAAAGTAGTTCCACTGTTCAATGAACACTGGAACTATTTTGTTATAGCAAAAATAAAATTCCAAGGAGTAGGGCGAGTTTCTCGAAGTCATTATGTCCGCTCCGGAGAATCATCAATGCTCATCTGTACTGTGAAGTTTTCTGTTTCAATGATCTTTACTAATCTGATTCGTTCTCTATAGCGAACTACATTTCGTTAGTGATGTTCAAATTTCGAGGTTTGTTGAACCCTAGGCGTCCTGAGAGGGTGGTGGTAGTCTGATGGGACTGGTGGGTCGTACTCGCAGAGGCTCCCTTATTCGCGAACCACTCTAATACTTCTGGAAAAGAGCAATTTCGAATATTTTTCATCTAACAAGTTTCTGAGGATAAGGGTACGAGGCCATAAAAGGAAATGAAGGTAATTGCACTTCCCAACGAGTACTCCTATCTTCAGGATGGGGAAAAACCAGATTAGAGAAATAGCATTAATCGTGGGATCGCGTCATACAATCCTGGATTAGGTATTCCGTCACCATAAACTAATGAGTACTTCTGATGTCATGACCACGTTCTCCGTGCAAACCTCGGTATAACAAGATTCTCCGTTCCCAGAAGGTTCACCACTTAATGATGGACTTTCTAGGCATGCTACCCCCATACTAGTTATAACTTAGTGGCTCGTCCTCGTCGTTTTCGGAATCTGCACTTTTAGTGCAACGCACCAAAGATCCATAGCTCTGCTGCTTACAACGAGGACATTAATAGAAAATGAAGTAGCTTTTTCAGTGACTTCTGTGACTGACTTCATATGCATTAACTAAAATTAACGGAAATTAACAGCAGACAATTTTACATCGGCGCAGATTTTTTCTACGTGGAATTTCTGGAAGTTTCCATTGAAGTGCTTTGAAAGGTCACTACTCACATGTATGGGCGTTAAAATTTCAGAAGATCTCATGATATCGCAATTTGTTGACCAGGTTGGGGTCCTGTTTGACCCTTTGGTCTTAGGTGGCGAAGCGTTGGAAAGAGGAACAGCTGCTTTCGAACTCATAAAAAATTACTTGTATGAATAAGCAGTTCGGTCATTATATGGTCAACTTAGCAAGGAAGAGGAAGCCGGGCATATTGTAGGTATAGGCGTGGGCAGTATCCCTGCATGGAAACCCTATGAAAGCTTCCTGAGGCTCCTGGGAGAAATCTATAATATTGCAAAAGTTCTGCAGAAACTTGCCTCATAAAGGAATAGCACAACAGGTCTTATGTACATTCAAATGCTGCTGCATTTCTTATGAGAATCGAATGCATGGCGCGCCCGTCAAGGGCCTCTTAACTGGTTCTTGATCAATGAAAACAAGTGGCACGAAAGCGTTCAGTTTTGTCGTTCACAGAACGTTTTTTCATGTTAATTACCTGTTAAGGGCACTTGATTTACACTTGTTAAATGATAATTTCTGAGCATTTTATATTCTTTAGTGACAAATGAGATCATTGACGTTGAGCGCTTTTTCCTAGGCTGTGTTCTGAAGCGCAGAGGCAACATATCGCCGTAGTTCTGCGCCTCCAACAGCTCAACACTGCATCGTTCCAGTGGCCAGGTTGCAGCGACCGACGACAGCCCTAGCGCAAAACGACGGCCAAACACCACGCTCTCATCGCTCTACCCGTCTACATCATCGTATAAAGTCTATTTGTGTGTTGCGTGTTTATGAGTGAGTATCGTTTAGAAGTTAACACTCATGTAGAATGTGACATTGCGGCACATTTTGGCCCATATTTGAGCATCGCGGTCACGACAAACCGGGCCGTCCTGGGCGGGACAACCTCACATCTGCGCTATCGATGGAAAGTTCGTTTGAATGAGTTTGGGTATTCGATAGACGGCTATTCTGCTGGAGGCAGCATCTTCACTTTCTAGCATATACACACACATGCATATCTACGTGCCCACACGCATACACACATGCTGTCTAATCGATTGCTCGTGTTTTGACATCCCGCAATATTCTGGTGGTCTTTTATTGATTCCTACGTATTACGTATGCAGTTCTTAATGTTAAAGCAGTAATTTGTATGTGTGAACGTCATGCACGAATTATTGCTTTCGCAGCAGAATTCGCTGGTTTTCATGTTCTTCGCACTTCTACCGTGAAGGACCCTTTCATGGAATTCTACTCCGCTTCATTAGGAAGTCCATCTACTACTCGCTAACCTGACCTAACAAATATGAAGGCCCAGAATTCTTCTGCCACAATGAGTCCTTATAATGGTCCCAACAGGCAAGAACTGACGATTTCTTTAAAGATTTCTGTTGACTAATCAACTTTAGCGGTACTTTTTTGCTACTTTAACCTGGAAGATTTTTCTGTTTCATGAGAAATCGCCTTTCAAACCTGTTTTTTCATTTAAAAATTTCGCTTTCTGATGGTAATGCTTCTCTGAACAGCTTATTTTTTATATGCTTCGAATGTACTTGCCATAAAAAACTCAAGATTGAGATAGAGTACTTCGAAAGCTCAAATTCCAAATAAATCATATAAATAATGAATCAAAATGTTGTGAATTTAGAAAAATACAAGGTAATTGAGCTTATTAAATTTTTAGAAGTGTTTCTGTACATTGTAGGCTACATGGGTAATACAAAACTTAATCGTCGATGTTAAAATAATTTTTCTTTATTGTGAGGAAAACTCGTCCAGCAGCTGGAGGACGTTCTATGCAGCGGCATCATACCACTGCCCACGTGATCGTTACATTCTCTGATCTAAGCATTGGCTTAGTATGGATAATTCTGCTGTTATAAAAGTATAATAATAGTAAGTGCAAACTTCTACGTAATGGATGATGCCACTAATGTATGTCTTTTTTCCTCTTCTGGGATATTCTCGCAATGCCCTTTTGTGTAAACGTGGGGATATACTGTGAAACAGCGGCTTATTCCCATCCTCGTGCCCTTCTATTTCGCCTAAAAATCTCTTTATCAAAATGTTCCGCTTTCATTAAAATGCCATCAGCCCTAATATAGCCACGTTACAGCCCCTAAACCCTTTGAATGGACGTGATTGTTCTCTTATCTCATGCTTATATCTATTACAGACCCGTGAATCAGGGTGCGGATACCGTATCCGGTTATTCATGACGCGAAAACTGTTTACTGGATACCTTGCCTACCTTCCTCCCAGCCCTACAGTCTAGCCAAGTATTAACCCATGTTTTGATCCTTTCACTGTACCCTGGACCCTGTTTATGATGATTCTATTGATCGTTTACAGTTTCGGTTTCAGTTGGTTTCGTCGTCACAGTCGTCAATTTCATTCAAACGATATCATAGCCTATTCGAAAGGGAGGGGGATTTTTCGAGGCCTACCGATAATCATTATTTGAACACCCCCACTCCCATTGGAGTCCCTGTTCATTTTCAGCGAGTAGGGGTGGGACTCACATGTTAGTTTGAGTGGTCTCGACTCCCCACACGGGGAGGGGAGGGGGAGCGCTTCGGAAACGCACTTATATTACGTGGCAATGCTAGAAACCAGTTCTCTCGTGGTTGATATGTAGAGCCAGCCGTCTTTTCATTGAAAAATTGTATCGCATAAACCTATATGTCATAACAAAGCATTACCATCATTGATAAATATTATAACTACTCAATATTCATGGCTTACCCTAAATATTATGCTATCACAAATGGCTACTTTACTGGCGTCACTTGATTTCTGACTATGGTAGGACTTTTGTTAACTATTTGCTTACCTTCCACGCTTGATTTACTGCTTGGAATTCTGTCTTCATCCACTCAATCCAACTTTACTGCTTCCTTTACACTTGGCGATCGTTCAGCAATTTTCTCCCCTGTCCTTGATCAGTGGTCACGTTCCCCGTGCTGTGGGTTGTCCGTAGAAGTTGTTTTAGTCGGCAATTTACTAGTAAGAAAATAGTTCTATGTACTATTAGGGGCAAGGATTCTTTCTGTTGGCGATAATTCATCAGTTCACATCGTTATCACTACTCAAGAAGTGTCTTACCACAGTTACTATCTATTGTTGAAAGGTCAGACTTCTTATCAGAAATCGATTTGGCACGTTTTGCTCAAGGACACCAAGTTACCGCATCTTACTTAGAAGTAACCTTCATTCTGAAATGCCGGGTTTCATCCTTAGCAGATTGTTTGAACTTCAACAACTCCAGTAGCCAACTTGGCCACAAGTGTGACCACTTTACCTCCAGCTCAGTTACCACCAGCGCCACCCAAAATTGGCACCTTCCTGGGTCTAAGAATGAATTGTGAGCGCCACCCTCAGCTTGGGAGCTGCCCTGAGCTTCAGTTAAAGAATAAACTTCCCATATTCACAAGTTTACTTTTCCCAGAAACTTCTTTGAGAATTCTACCTTGAACTACGTTGAAGTCACGTGTTCCCCCGTGCATGACCTGCATACATTACTAGTTACGAGCAATTTTAGTAAAGCTTAGGCCAAGGCCTATAATGGTGCGATCCTCCCACTCGGTGCTATGAGCCGTGGCAGTTCATAGCAACGGAGAGGCCCTCAAAAATTGATATCCTTCTGTCCAACTTATTCAATGTCACTTCAGATGGGATAGAATAACTGATGGAATAGTTATGACACATCCTTATATGTACTGTAATAATTTACTTGATACTCTTTTCCAGTACATTACTGTGAATCAACTCTTACGGTAGTTTAATAATGCCATTTAGCCATTTGCCTTTTTATGTTATGTATTGCCACGAATGAATGCAATACTTTACGACAATGTGAACCAACCAACGCGATTTTCTTTTGAATTTGGCGAATTTTTACCGGAATTGTCCAGGAAATTGGAATGTTATTACAATCATTGCCTGTTTTTAGACCCCATTCAGTTTGATACGTCATATACTTTAATTGATGATTCTCAGTATTTAAAGGAATAGAAGGATGACTTTCACCACGAACTCCCCTCTGTTTTCCCTGTTTTGTTGTGTTCACTGCAATCGATACGTTTTTAGTGGGGGGACTGGTGTGTTTCGTAACGTTCTCCATTTATCTTTGAACGGATTCTTTTCCGCGTTTCATTTATTCACAGCTGTTCTGTATACTTTCAGTTTTTCTCATCAATCCACAATTGTATGTGTTATTAAAAATGGTGATCGTTTGGGGAACACTCTTTGGGCCATTTGAATTCGCATTTACCTACAGCGACGTTTTCTGAAAAACAGGATTAAAGGCCTTTGTTGTCGCCCAGTTTAATTGGTTGAGCCATGCCGTCTACATCCATTTAGAATCTCATCTTCGTGTATTCAGCTAAGTCGTGTTCTTGGCTTCATGGTCCCTGAGCGCGCCCGATTGTCAGTACTGAAAAAGCGTTTCTAATTAGTTCTGAACATTCTTTTGTACCACCAAGTCAATTCGTTATTGCCTTTGCTAATGTGCCGTTACACACATACGAGGAGGTGGCTATGTGGGAGGTTACTTCGCTGCAATGGACACCCTTCGAATACCGATCCCTTCATTGAATCCCTATAGAGTCTACTGAGCCTCTGGTCGCAAAAAAAACTCAGCTATAGACGTGTCTTAGAGTACAGTAATAGTAAGACCCTGACTTTACATTGTCTGGATCACGCAATTGTTCTAGAGATTGGTGATGCATTCAAATACCATGGTGATTGTAAACGGGAGTCGAATTTATGGCGCAATCCTGAATTGGATTGATCAAGGTCGAGTATATTTCTTTAGTTCTTTCACTTTCATTTACACCCCCCTACACAGGTGAGTCAGACTTGCCTCAGATCAAGTGGACGGGTGCGTGTGAAGAGGAGAGGGGGGGATTCAAGGAAGGAATTTTTGAGTGGCAAGGAGTACCCATTGCGTGATCACCCTAATCGTGCTGTTGACCTTTAACTTACTAGATACTAGGGGAAGAGAAACATGGAAGGAAGCACCTGGGGAAGCAAAAAAAGACAGCTGAATGTATGAAAATCGTCTTCTGAATTCCCTTCGGAGAAGAGGGCCTGGTCGCAGTAATGCCATTCTTTGAGTCCGAGTAAGTTTCATCGGGGTGCAGTAAAACTATTTCCTTTTGAAATCCCTACTGTCGAGGGAGCGCTGCTCCCGTTTACCCAGAGACATAGGTGAAAGGAGGAATGCGGAAGTCCGAACTCCGCGAGCGATCGAAGATCGTGGGAGGCGCGCCGCATTGGGTTAGACGTCGAAGATCAGGTGGTAGACACGAAATGCTACTCAACAATGACCATCGGGGAACTCCTTCACCGATTGGTGCTACAGTACGTCTAGGGAACACCAGAAAATCTGTCAAACTGATGGACAGGTTTTTCTAAGGCACAGAGAACCTATCAGAATCGTCCTATCGGAAACAGAATCTATTAGGCCATTCATGCACGTGACAGGTTCGATAGCAAACGTCAATAAATGACGCCAAGAAAGAGTGAGCCATTAGGTCTGGGCGCGAATTTACGGCGTGTGGCAAGAAGACGAAAGATTGCTGTAATTCATTCTGCCACGCAAATGTGATGCTTGCCTGAACTTGAGTCCAAGGTAAAGGCTTTTCGAGCTTCACCGTCCAGGGATATACCGCATGACATCATCTTCTCTGGATAGAAGTCATACTCAATACTTAATAGTAGGCAGCTTAAAAGAGGATGGGAGATCTGATAAGCTCAGATTGCTCCTCTTCAGCAGTTTGGATTTTATTGGGATTGGCCAATCCACCGTGGCCTTGATAGCTTTCAGTTGAACCCGGAGCAATGGAATTTGGCTGGTCCGTCAAAACAGCTGACTGCATTGTTTTTGAGGCTAACGACTTACTTATCCACTAACTTCATTATATCTACTGGTTTTGATGATTCGTAGCATGGCCGCTGATGGTGTAACCCCATTACCGAGCTGAAAAAGACCTGCATGGCCCTTGAGACGAATCTTGTTATGGGCTTTTAGGCTCCAGCTTCTCCCGAGCTTCAGCATCCGCTAGGTGGCTCAAGTCGCTCAATACTTATGAATTCGTGTTTTACTGAAATCTGCCCTCATCGAAGTCCAGTACTATTCAGTGGAGACTTTTCCCCGTCCACTTTTTTGTCTACCAACCCTATTGGAACGCTAGCTGGACCAAGCATGGTGGCCGTCATCAGATTATGACCGCCATTCTCTCTGCACGCACCCATAATGCTACGGAAAATTGGGGATTTGTGGCCCATTAGCCATCCCAAATCGCAATAATAATCGGCGATTTCTTTCCGTAATTTGTGATAGAGACGAATATCGCGGGAGAAACCATTCCCTACCATTGCCTTTGGCTTTTACCCAGGCACATCAGCTGTTAGCTAAAGTGTAGATGACGGATGAAAAACGAGAAAAGGCATGAAAACCATCTCCCATGACGTGCTCCTTCACCATCGGTCATGCTTTTTCTTTGTTTTTTACAGGGGCTTAAGGAGGATGTGTCCGGCAAGGACACAGAACAACCATCATGCCTACCTCCGGAGCATGTGATCTTACTGACGTTGACAACAGAACAACAATCCATTCAGTCAATTCCGTTCTTTTACCAGTAGGTAGTTGTTGTAATAGCTGAACACCGTTCCCCCACTTCCCGTTCCCCATGAATTTATCAATCAGTACTGGAGGTATACGTCTGTTCGTTCTGGCAACCACTTTCCAACACTTATCTTAAGTAACTTATTGAGTTAATGCATAGTTCTATTACTGTCATTATAGTCTGAACTTTACTTTTCATTAACTTTTATTAGGTAGACAGGCAGTTGAATCGGTTTTGTGTAATCGATTCGCCGCACGCGACAGTCGCGGACCAGTTGCCTTGTTAATTGCAGTACTAGCTTTCTTCAGACATTTCGATCAATATGCAATCATTATTTTTGGCATGATACTACTCTTACTTCTTTTGTTTCCTTATTCGTGACTCGCTGTGGTGCTTCCACTTCACTCCGCTACATTCCTCCGTGCGCGGCGTCGCTATCGCCGCGGAGCGACCAATTCCATTCAACTGCACCACACCCACTTTTATTGTCTATTGTGCCCTTCTTGTCGACTACTCCTTTGTTTATTTATTTATTTATTTATCCATTCATATATTTATCCATTCAAATACACCTCAAGGGTGCTCCCAAGGGTTGATTGGCCCGAGTACATAACCAGCCGGGATTTGAACCCCGGACCTTGCTGCTAGGATAGTATGCCATTCTCCAGTGCATCATCTGAAATCATTAATAACCGAAATACTTTGCTTTTTTTTTACTTGTCAGCAATGTCAACAGTAGTCTGAGCATACATATTTTAAGGTATATACCTAGTTGAGACGGCAAAGGCGATTGGTGGCATTTCAAAGGTAGAAACGCTCTGGGAAAGGTCCCAGACTCTCCTCATCCAATTGACTTACTAACGAAGTTTTTGGTATACTGACGTATACTAGTAACTCGATGCGTAGGTGCAATCAGCACTGGAGCGGGGGCAGGAGAGCTTTCTTTGCAGCTCAATACTAGTTAGGTTGCGAATCTCATTAAGCTGATTGCAATTGGCGAACTACTTACCTTCCAATTATTACTTACCTCCTGAATTCAAATTATGTCTTAGTTTTCAGGGCAGGACTCCTACAGCCTGTCTGTTCTGTGCTGCTTAGGTCGGGGTACATATATGGAAAACTGTCCCTGGAATTTGTGATTTTCTGACTGTTGAACGGCCCTGGGCAGGAGGTATTACTTTAAGGGCCAGTCCTTTACAGCTCCCTTACCTTCAGACCTTCACTGAGAGTTTGCGTGCAATCTGTAACCCTTCCCAGGTGGAATCATACGGTAATGAGCTCATTCTTGTGTAAAGCTGATGCACTATCGCTGGTACCGGAGTGTAATCCATCGGCTAATGATAACCACTTATTGTTCTTTTTTTAACATTACTAGATAGGGTTAAGTAGGCTGAGTAATAGTGTAAATAACAGATGGTTCCGGTAGTAGTTCTACCAAGTCTTGATGGCAGTTTGTTCGGTGTCGTGTCGGATTCAACGATTTGGCTCCTCGGCCCGCGGCCGATTCGCAGAGCTGCGGGCGTGACCACCGTCTTTAAGCCCGCCACTGTCCGGGACCTGCTCGGAACCGAATAACTTCGGACCAAGCGGGTCCTCTGCTGCTCACTTCTGATCTGTTCATTATTTATTTGTTTATTTATGCACCGGTGAGTGCGCTATAACAGAAACTTCAAAAGTTAGATGACATGAAAGTGTGTTTTAAACGACCGTTGGTTCCGCCAGGTAAGAGCTGCCAGTTTCGCATGGGACTTGGACTTTGATCCTAGGTAAAGCCATAGAAGTTGGAATTTTGAGGTTTCAAGAGAGTCTGAATTTGCTGTCTGAGCTTCTCAAGTAAACCTCACATTTTGTGTATTTCAGACTATTACTGGGATCATGCACTTACTCGAAGAAGCTCCAAACATTGGGATGAAAAGCTCTTTTGGGGAAGTACAAGTAGTATGTTGCCATTGAGAGCTCGTTGATTGACCTCACACTGACAAGATACAAGTTGTATTTTTTTTGAAAAAAACTTTTTATTTCAAGTGTTTGAAACTTTTCGGATAAGGACTGATTGCAGTTATTATAAGCGTGTGTCGCGTTGGTTGTAAATCGGCTTGTTTCTTTGTCTGAACTGCTTTTTCTCCCTGTCTGGCGCATTTCAAAGAACCCTTATCGCTTGAAACCCACATAGGAGATTGAAGTACTCATTACAGTTTATTACCTGTAGCGTTCTCTCCAAATTCTACTGATTTTGCTTAATCTCCGGTGAAGCTTCCTTTAGGAGCCAAAATCAGCATCACGCTGGGACAGCATCTACCAAGTTGTTGTCTGTGATGTTTATGTTTTGATACTGTGAAAATACAAACATAAATATATATAAAGTATTGTTTTAGCGTCAAAAAACGTTCTATCAGTGTTTGTCACTTAGTGCTCATTACACTCGTGGGGCTATTTTTTACTGTTTACCACCACTGTTGCCATGGCACACGTGAAACAAAGTCCACCGAAAAAAATCCTCGTGCAACTACTTTCTCTGAAGTGCCGGCGTTACTTTTTGGGAATGTTGTGTTGTCCAGGTTTATTACTTTTTGTTTCTTGGTTACAAGTTACTATAACGACCGTTTAAAATTTATTTGAATTCTCATCTTCAAATGTGCCTCCTCAGAATCTCTGAAAGCTTTCTTTTCTGAAACCGCCACAATCATTGTCAGGTGTCACGATATTGTGCTCGGAGTTTTGCATTCATAGAATTTCACTTACAAAAACTTGTTACTTGTTCGTTCATGGCTATAAATATTTGATAATGTCAGCCTCAGCAGATTACAGTGGTTTATGTTGAACTGATCAAGGTTTGCGCCGTGAATTCTATCTCCACTCGATATTATTAGCGGGGGAGCGCTTGAACAGAACCAGCTCTTGCATCAAATATGCACTTTAATGTTTCCGCTCTAGGAATGTATTCAATTAGAAGTCCAAGGGCTTCAAACGAGGGAACTCAACTTAATCTTGAATTCCGTTAAGAATAAAACATGATTTCTCAGGAGGTTCAGTGCACTTTGCACCGAGATGTATCGGTTTCTTTCAGTCTTGCACTCAGTTTTGTAATTCCATCCTTAGTATTGCAAGGAGCTCAGCGTTTCATAGAGTGCCAGTTCACGTCATTTCCAAAATTTTCCAAAAAAATATAAGAAAATGATCTTCTAAAAGTGGGGTCCAATGCTATCATAGGACAAGGAGTCTATAGTTTTCTAGAAGCGTCAACACTTGCGCTTTTTTGGCTTATCATCTACAAATGGACTCTCTTATCTGTCATGTGTTACGTCGCTGAACAAATGTAAAGGTGATCGTTAACCAGGGTTCAATTAGGCCCTAAAAATTTGAGACTTCTAAGGTCCTGCGTGTTTCAGAGATCCTTTAAAAAGGATACCAATCAATAATAGAGTTTTCACATAGGTTAATGTATAAGGATGGAAGGATTTTGACGACTGGTATCATTACTGGCCTCAAAGCTTTTGTTGTATGATGGCGCTTTGGAAAATTCTGATTTAAATAAAAGTTGTCAATTTAAATTTGGAAAATAGGCTGACCATGAGATAATTCAAAAAAAAGACGTTTTTATCGCTTTTTGGGTACTCTGCAGATTTGGAGCTAGGGTTATAGAATATTGTTCTGCTTCGTTAGTCGAATATGATACCAATCTGCCCGAGGGGCTAAACAGCCTGTCTCATTTTCAAGCGGTAGATCCGTTTCGGAGTGGGTATCGGATGCGTGGCGCATACTTTTGGATAGTCAAAAACGTGCTCTCGCAGTATAGGAATCTCCATTCATAAATTTCCCCAGGAAATGCTGACGCTTCCTGTAGCCGTTTCAGACTTACAGAAGTATTACGAGATTGTAAAATTGATTGACTGCCCTTTTACTAGTACACTTCGTTCAATGTTGCGATTCCGTTGACGCTGAAATATCGCTGTCATCAAGGACATTGCGATAAGATTGTAAAAAATGAATTTTTCTCGTATTGTCCCCTTGTGCGAGTCGTTTCGTTGTCATTCGCTTTGACTTACCGTATCTGTTCAGACGAATTTTACGATGTAAATTTATTTCCGTAATTTCCTAATAATTTGTCTCTTTTCAGACTAATGGAACTTTGATTCGTATTAAGTGCAGAAAATATCAATGACAAACAGCAGTAAGTACATCGTTTTTGTACTTGCTTTTTACAAGTTATAGTGAATTTAATTAGGGACTAACATGAACCGCTGTGCTGGAAATTTGCTTCCAATTACTGAACAATAGTTTTTTTTTGAAAATAATTAAAAAACAAATCTACCGTCTCACTTCAAAGAAATGTTCTGAGGAAACTAAACAAGATTCTTGGTCGGTCAATTTCTTGAACAGTTCTGAGCTTCTCTACCATCACAGCGGAATCCAAAAATCGTCGTCTTCCGGACCATGTCCTATTGTGGGCGCATTCACTTTTCCGGACTTACCCTTGTTTAAATAGTAATATTGTCTGGGATCAGGGAAATACTAGGGTGGATTTGTTGAGCTGACCTGAGGGGGCCTCTTATAAATAGAAACATAGTCGGCCAACCATGGTCAGGATAATTCCCTGTTGCTGGCTCTCGGGGCTTCCCCGCCCCTCGATCGATGTCACGTCAGACGAGTGTCGAAACGATACAGATTGCAAATTCTCACTCTAGGACCCTCACACAAGGAGCTGATCGCCGAGTAATGATGCAATGATTTTCTCCCATTCTTTTTTCCTCTGTTATTCTTCTTGCTGCCGCGATCCCTTATTTAATTGTCTACCTCCAAGAGGCTGAAAAAGTGGGCTATTTTTGCTGTTACTAGGGGTTGTTTGCATATTTTATGCTTATAAATGAATGAATTTTTGCTTACCGTAGTCTGTTATTCTCACCAAGACCCACACTTATGCAATGACCCACATTGTAAAGCTCGTCCAAACGCCTCACACATCTTCATTCTTCTGGTCCCATTCTCGTCCAGCACCCTTTTTATCGGTTTTTCGAAGCTTTTTTTTTACTTTAGAGACACCGATTCACGCAGTTTCTTCGCCTTTATCACACTATTTTCCATCATATCTTCCATTTTTCGTCATAATCTGGATTACTCAAAATTATCGTGAACTGTGACTTTAAGCAAAACGAATATGAAAAAACTGTATACTGTAGTCTCTTTAGGGTATGAGGTGTTTTAACAAGAGAACAGGGGAGTAGACACTTCTACATTTATCAGAGGATATAGGATATCGAATACGACTAGTTTAGGAAATTAGACAGAGTTTATTTCCACCCTCAGTAGTCGTTTAGACACTCTATATCCTTTGGTTCACTTGGCTATTAAGGTGCACGAGCGGAAAGTCCCTGAAGTGGAGTCTTCCTGTTTCTGCGGAGTTATCTGATTGCCTTGAAAGAAGCTGTCCGCTGAGCTATGCAGTGAATATACGAATAGATTGAGCCTGAAAACTTGACCAGCTGTTTTTCAAGTTATTTTGTCTTTTTGACGTTGTAGAGTCCGTTAGTACCAGTAAATAAACAGTAATTCACAAAACAGTAGCCGGGTGTAGCGGCAACCCCACTTCCACGTCACGTGGCGTAATATCGCACACGTAGGTACCCTAGATATCGTATGGCTATATATGGATAAGAGGAGGTGCTGACAAGTTCGTTAGCGACGAGGAAAGCAAAGGAGCCTGTCAATAATCTGCCACGCGTTGCCCTTGCTTTTGCAGCGAGATTTTCGAGTTGTACGAGATCAATACGGCAGGACAGGCGTCTGGACGAGTTAGCGCTCATTGTCGGAAGTATTTTTCGCATTAAGGGTGTGCATTGTTGTTTCAGCGAGCGAAGATTTAGCCACGTGATAGGGACACATCTATGCGCCATAATGACTCACCGCGGAATAAATCTTTCGCGACACCTGCCGCGCGGAAAATTCGCGCTTCCACTTCGCTGTGCATACTGTTTCTATATTGTCGTGGTTGGTTATTATTGTTGTTTGTATTCTTACGCACGTCATCACTGCTGACCATAGATCCGACCTACTACAAAGTGGCTATTGTGGGAAAAGTGAGCGATAGACACCTACGAGGCTGAGATTGTCCTTAAGATTATTGATTACCCTCAAAGTCAAATTTTTCCAGCGGAGATCTTATACGTCCCTATGTCTAAGAGACTTTATCTCTTCTCAGAAGTCCATTTACTATGTCACTGCAGGAGTTGCCCTTTAAGTAATTACCGTAATCTATTGTCAGTAATCTTTTATTGGAGCTTACCCCTCCCAGATTCCCAGAATGTATGTAGCTCTAACTGCATCAAAACTGGTTACTCTTTAAATCCTTTACGTGGCTCGGATTTTTTCAGCCACAAATTCTCTTCGTTTTGAACAGATTTCTGTGTTTCCTACCGACCTTTACTAGTAATCGCTACTTTGTAGGTTGCATAAATAATGTCAGCCTTTGTAGCATAGCCGTGTTACTGCAAGTGGCACGGGAGTTGTCGAGGTGCTGTGTGTGTGTGTGTGTGTGTGTTCCGCCCATTCCGGGTTATTGAGAGAGTTGTGGGGTGGTGAGTCGTCGCCACGCCTACAGCTCTCGCACCTCATAACAACGAAGAGCTGCCGCTGCTACTGCTACTGCTACTGCTCTGTAGTCATGCTAGCTACCCCTACTTCCATGGTACTCTATCATGAAATCGCTCCCCATAATAAAAGTAAGTTCTTGTCCATGAAGTTCCACCCCACTCCATAGACACCCGGGTCTCATGACTTTCCCGATGATCGGAAGTGAAATCCCTCTGGGGACCTCTTTGTCACGCCTTCTAATGGCCGTTACTCGAAGAAGCATGATGCATACTTCGATTTACTCTGTTTTGTTACTGCTGTTTTTCGATCCTAAAGCGAGCAGTACAAAATTTATGCAAGTATACAATCAAACTGAAGCGGAAAAACAGATTTCATGAAAGTTTCCAGTTGAAGGTAAGGTGCCACGTGACTTCCCTGGCGCAATGCCTCACAACATTGCCTGGGACCAAAGTCACATGCTCGGAACCCGATGTGGCAGTGGTTTTTTCATAGGAATATGGGTAGCCTGGTGGCCGAAAATCATCAGAGACGAAGTGTTACCTCCCAGAATTCCAATGGTTTTCATTCAGAACGTGAAAAGATCCCGGAAGGCACGCTCTGTGTGGTGTGCGCCGATATGGCAAGCGGAATACACTATTCTGTACCAAGCTGTAACGGTTGCAAAACCTTCTTCCGCCGTGCGCTTGTAGTAAGTTACTTACTGTATATGGAGTACATACAGCTAAGGTTCTGAAGGTTACAAGTCACTACTACTAAGTATCGCCTTTTTTCAGAATAAACAGACCTTCACATGTCAGTTCTCGGGAGACTGTGTGGTCGGCAAGTGTGAGTTTCTTTTTCAATTTTTTCCATTCGTTCAGATGAACTCAACCAGGAGTTGGAGGTCCATTGGTTCCATGGGACCTCCCAGTTTATTACGAGATGAGTTGAAACGGGAGAAATCGTGTCAATATATGTTTTTTTTCCTGCCGCATGTCAACTTAGACATGCCGCTGCCGCGGAGACGTTGTGTTTGTTTTTCTGGCAGTAGTCCCGCGATCGATCGCATTCCAGGCACAGCTTTACCCCTGAATAACCTGAAATATACTACGTAAATTGGTTCAAATAAAATTTGAAGAAAACGCCAACATCGGCTGTTGAAAGCCTTCGATCAAGATTTCTGCTCTAAGACTCATGGCAATGTTGCAACTGGTTACACGCTACTTGTTAGCGGAGACCCGCAATAATTACAACCTCTTTCATGACGTCGTATGCAAGATTCTGATTAGGAATAGGCATGGCTTTTATTGGAATCAAAGGTGGTCTGTCTTATTTACGGAATGTTTCAGCTGTCCGATGCGTATGCCGCAGTTGCCGTTTGAAAAAATGTTTCGACATGGGTATGGACCCGAAAGGTAAGTAATAATACTAGTTATTACGGTTTAGAAAAGATTATGATGAAGTAGGTCTGACAGGAAATTCCACGGTTCGGTTAATTGAAGGCTGAACTCTAAGAAGCCATAGAACGCAACACATTTGTGCAGATTTCTGGAATGATTATTCATTCAAATGACGTGAAATTGTAACTGGCAATAATTCATGATACTTGACCCCGTGATAGGCAAGGCTACAAAATCTCGTGCCTTTTTCGTTCGTTGCTTGAAAAAAAGTTTTTTCCTGCTGCAGTTCGTGCAAGTTACATAATGATGAGTCCTTTCCATAAATACATTTTTTCTCTGCAAATTTTAATACAAGGTTGTTGTTCATAGTAAACTGGTATTGTCCAAGTTCGTCCCCATCTCACGCCACCAATTATTTGGTTGTTTTTCGTCCCATTCCGTTCGATATGTGCTGTTGTTGTCCATGAATCGTGCCCAAACATACATATACGAGTGTATCACGACGAATATTTTCAATGGCTAAGGGGTTCCAATGAAGTATTATTAACCAAATGATTTCTCATAATATATAGTGGTAATAATTTCCCGTACTCCCGCATAGCAGTTAACAAAAATGTCATGTCTACGCTTCTGAATTAATAGTTAAAATGTGATAGCAAAAGAGAATGGGATACGCAAACTCGATCTTTAACTACATTTAACTACTTATTACTTAATATTACTTAATATTACGTCTAAAACAGAGCTCGCCAATGGTGGCAAAAATAGTGTACAATGGCTACTTTGAGCCAAAAAAAAACTCATCGTTTAACAGTAAGAATAAAAAGCTGCAGGTTTTTTTGTGCAAACTTGTGTTCTAAGCTTGTACTACTAACTACCCCTTACTAGTAATTAGGTTTCGCAATAATTTTCTGCCATTCAAATGGTTGTTCCGCACTGCTACTCGAGGTTATTCAACACTTGTATTGGAAAAAGGGTGCAGCCTGTCTGAGAACTTTTCACTCCAATAAGCTTGGATTCATCCACCTCCCACTTAGAGATGTCTCAGTGACGCCCGAATCCCTACAAAACCAAAGTACCTGCACAGTTGCCTATTTATCCCTGAAATACTGGCTAAAATGAAGGTGCGGCAAGTTGTAAAAGTAGGGGCTAACGAATGTATGTAGCTAAGTTTATTGAATCCGGTTCAAAATACTGGCATGAGCAAACTTTGGACGAGCTTAGACAAACAATGTATCAATTTCGCTTTGTTTCGCTGACATATCCTTATTTTGAGGTTGAAAACATTATATCCCTAGGTATCAGGAATTCCATTTCTGTTGTTTTCATGTGAACGCTTAAAATATCCCGAAACTTTAAAAATTATTCTTTCATGGGTCTTCACTGTGCCAGTCTACTGCAAACAATCTTCGTGTTTCCCCTCGGAATACCCTTCTGTTGCTCTAAAATCGAAAATCTCTTGAAGCTCTAATGAGATTGCAAAGATTGGATATTTAGATTGCTCAGCGTCTGAGCTCAAAGCCAGAGAAACTTGAGGGTTTTCTCCAGTCTGGGATTTGTCAAACATAGAATTTTTGCGGTCTGTGGACCTTCCCAAACTTCCTGACAATTCCAGGAATGATTTATTCAACTACTTTCAAACTTTCCTACAATATTTATTTACTTATTTATGACACTCATAAGAGTCACTCGGATATGGCAGAAGAGAAACAGAGCAATAACATAGAATGATCTAGTGCCGCCCACATAAAATTCGATGGGTAGCACCAGGCAGCAAGAGAAATATAAACAAAATACTAAATATAATAATTCAATAACAGGCAATATAGTAAAAAATGGAGACCAATACCGATCTAGTGAAAATTGCCGTTATGAGGGTCAATGTTTTTAACGATAGTGATTTGTAAAGCTCCATAACTTCGACCAGAATTAATCGGCTCTCAAAAATGAAAGGGTTTTTGGTTATAACGTTCGATCAAGTGATCTTTGGTCCCCAAGTTCGAGTCGACCTTCGCCTTTTGCGTGCCAATTGTTCAACTCTTGAACTTTATGGGCTAATGACAACCGGCGTGCTACGCGCTGCACTTCGTAGAACGTAAATCGCCATGTTCTTTGATGAAACATGACAACTGACCAAATAGGAGGAATAGCCTTACTTGCAACCAAAGGATTCTTGAGATTGAAAAAATGCAGAACTCGAGGAACAGTTTACCACAACTTGTTTTGAGTCGATGTTTTGTTAACTGCTGTTATTTCGCCGCAGTACGGGATACGAACGTCTCACAAGGTTGGCGAGTTGTGGGCAAAAGTTCGGCCTCGGACGGCACTCGAACCCGTACTTGTGCTTTCTGGGCCCCTTAGGCGAGGGCAAGCGGGGTTACGGTAGTGTAAGAGATAAGAGCACTTTTTGCATAGCGCGGGTACGGGTTCGAGCTTCGTCCGAGGCCGAAGATGTTTCCAGAAATGGCGAACCTTGTGTGTCGTATGTCATTCAAGTAATTCACCGACGCTTTACAACTCTCCAGAGCTAGTTTTCTCCATTTTACAGAATAAGTAAGAGCTTAGTAAATTTCTTCACACCTTGAATGGGCAGAATTTAGCAGTACCCTAAAAGAAAGCAGTACCTTACCCTCAGTGATGGCCGATATATTTTGGAGGGACATCAATTACCCCAGGGCGGCCTTCTGAGTTGCTAGCCGAATTCGGGCGACCTGAGTTTAAATCTACGTTTATCTGTTGTCATCTCATAATTGCTAATGAGATTTTCGAATATTTCTCGTTACTAGTAAATTAAGCTTCTGAAGATTTCAACTTTTTCAGCCATTCAACATGATCGAGACAAAATCCGCTATACCAAAGCGTTAAAAAAGAAGAAAGAAGAAGAACGACGACTGAAAGAGCAATCAGAACTTTCACTAAAAGAGGAAGTTGGCAGTCCGAGCAGTGCAGCGTAAGTTGCTATTTTGTTTTTTTCTACTTGTTTTTTGTAGGCTTGAATATAGAAGCTACAGTACCTCAGTAATGTTTGATGTCAATGTCCTTACTCATTCGTTAATCTTTGAGATCTTACATTTTTTTGCAGTAAATTGAAACTTGATTAAAATAGAGTCGCTGTGAAAATTCTGCAGCCATGCAACAAATGTGCCTATTCTAGCTATACTGATAACATAACCAGTATGTGTACATGATAATTTTGTCTAATGAGGGCTATTGTATGATATATGCAAAAAAAGAACAAAGGAAGAAAAGTTAGTTATCAGCTGGAAACAGCTTCCTTCCCAGTAGTGAGAAATTGTAGATTGCAGGATTCGAACTGCAGTAAATGGGTTACCATCTAGTACACATTTACTACAAACGATTTCAATAGTTTTGGCTGTTCTACTAGTTAGACCTTAGTATTAGGTGAGAGTTCTAATTTAACACATAATTATCTTGAGGAATTACAAGCTTATACTGCTAATTGGCGGTAGTAAATCGTTGGTGATGCTTTTTGCGAGGTTTGACGGGACCTGCTTCTGGGGGACCACCTAAACTTTTTGAGTTCTATTTTGCTTCTCTGAGGTGACTTATCAGATTAGTTAATCAATTAGTTATCACACAGTTAGGCGCCTTGATGGAGCTTACCTATAGTACTGTCTGTTCCTACGGTAAAATATCACTTCTTATCGCTAGAAATTGTGTTCTAAATGTATCAATAGGGATCAAGTTTTATCTCTCACATGTTTCTTGTTGCTTACACAACTTCGGATGGGAATTATACTTTGGACTTTGATCTCTCATGAAAACAGGAAACAGGCATTATTACTACTTATGACGTTTACTTTTCAGATCTGACCAGTATGTCAATACATCCACTCCTTCGTCTAGTACAATGATGGTCATCCCAGAGCTTGATAACTCGGCATTCGATCTAGAGTCTCAGGTATGGTTCTTTCGCTTTTTTCGCAAATGTAATTCTTTTTTTAGAGTTGGGGTCTTATTGACTTTGTACTATTTGTGATTCTAAGCAGACTCTTAGACGTTCTTGAAAAAAAAAAACTGTCCTTGCATCCCCCAATCGTCCTGTGCTGGAGGCCGGGCATTACTTGTTGCCTCATATTTAGTTCGTTTATCAAATTGAATTAAATGAAAATTTCGATGTTCCCTTTCCTCACATTTCGATATTCTTGTTTTCTTCAAAGGTCTGAAGGTGCTTAGAAGAAGTTATTTAACTTGCAAATTGGCTCTTTCAGAACTTCTCGCCCTTTACGTTTATGACCTTTTCTCTACACTCCCTACACTCTTGGCCTTGGTTTGAACTGATGCTCCATACCATCGATCCCATCGATGGCATTCATTGAGCTTGACTTATTTGAGTCAAGTTTTTCTTGGATTTTTGCCACACGGCGTGGGAAACGCTCAATGGAACAGGGACTTTGTAGTCTGCAAGTCTAAACATTCGAGGCCATCTTTGGTCTCTGAAGAAGTCGGGAAGGTGGAGACGTAAGACCAAATATCAGAAGCGATTCCTCTCGACAGCCCCTTCTCGCAGAACTATATCCATTGCTTTAAATATTTGAAAGTATTTTATAAAGTGATTCTAACAACTCTGGAACTCAGTTGCCTTCAAATTTCTTCGACGACTTGTTACAAAATAGATCACATTTAGTAAGTCCGAATAGGCTGTAGAAGCATCTGAAACTCCTCAGAAACCCGTGAAATCGTTTTTGACAACAACAAAAGTTTTGTCTGTTCAGTATTACTGTATCTTTTCATATTTTCTTTTTAGAACGACGTAAAATTACTTGTTGACGATCTGATGAGATTGGAAGAGAAAATGCATATGGTTCGACGAGCATGCCGTTTTGAACCACACACATCGGCGACAAGTTGCATGTATAACAGGTATAAATAATTTATTACTACATCATAGGATTACTGCAGTAAACGAGTTCTGACGCTTGGATATCAGAGGTTTGATAAAAATGTCTCTTTTGCAGGGAACGGAAAAAATCTTCCGAGTTCTCCAATAAAAGGGCTTAACTAGTAGTTACTTCGAGCAAGACCTCTACACGGTTTAGGAATTCCCGTTCTAGTGATCCGAGCATAGACTCAGGCCAGAGCGCTCCTCACATCATGACATGCCCTATTATTGCCCTCACTAAGGCCACATTGGGCCTGCCCCTAGGCTCATTTTTATGCGACGTATATGTAACAGGTTTTCTTTGACCGTTTGGTACCTCCTCTATCTCACTCTAGCAATATATGTTAGTGTAGCGTATCGCAGATCGACTATAGCAGTATAAAAATAGAGGTGTTCTGTTAAGCGAGGCATAACTCAGCAAATCGTTAACATCTAATTAGGACGAAAAGCCGAACAAGTAAACAAATACTATTTATGTCATACTAGCGCCATATTTGCTACTAATTTAGATTATTTGCAGGTGTCTCTTTGATGACTATGAATGGATGAGGGAGAATTCGCAACCGTTGGTAGGTTTTTTCGAAGTGAGAAATGTTAGTCCCACTTTCAAAGGTGGACTTGGTCTACAACATACTGTGACGTTAACGAAACTAGTTAGATTTTATGCAAAATTTTCGAGTAAAGTAATGAAAAAGTCTTCTTTATATCGGTCCGAGGTGGGCGCATTCTAAGGTCATGTAGTTCGGGCACTCAGTGTTGTACCTATGCCAGATCCGCCTCCATATTTATGATAGCTCTCTTGATCACTGGTTTCAAGCCCGGACTCTTCGAAGAGATGGAAATGGATGAACTTGGACTTGTTTTCGAATATACAATGGTCGAGTTATGGCTAGTCTATCATGCCCTAAGCGTGGACCCCTTTAGAGCATTTCACTTTCCCCGTTTGTGCCGTCAATTCACAACGCTACCATCTCAATGGTTCGCAAGCTAAATGATACCTGAGCCCTTCAGTTTGAGCAGTATCGAAAAATAAACAAACTTTTTCCTATGACAGTTCGTTTCCCTTTTCCTACTGACCTAACTCTCGGAATTTCATACAATTGCAGCATGCACCTTATCTCTTCAATATTGTTTGGTTATAAAAGATTCCTGATTATACTGTGCCTTTATGTCTTTCTTTTTGATATTTACTCAGTTACATTGATTCTTGGCATTTACCTGTGTCTTCATCGTAATGTTACTGTATTTCCAGCATACTACAACACTACCATCTCAATGTACGCTTGAATCACTCCGTTTATGGTTTGTACGAGATTTGTCTTTGATGATGGAATGGGGCAAATGTTTGCCGATCATGGATCGTCTACTCTTAAACGATAAGGTAATCTAAAGTTTTTGGCTGAATCATTAGATTTGTTAGATAAATATTATCTTTAGCTTGCGTTGATGAAGGCCTTTGCACCAATATTCCCGTTGCTTCAATTGGCATACTATACAACTTCACCAGAAGACAACGGCATAGTAATTAGTGAGTATTACTTGATTATTTATTAAATTTTCGAACAAAGCAAGGAGTTCTGTGAGAAATCGGCTGTGTGGCATTGTACTCAGTCCGTCACAGAGAATATTGGCTAGTTGCCTTGCCTCGCCGCATGGCTTGGGTCGTGTTAGCTAATTGTCTCGCGGCGCTTCCAGAGTATGGCTCATTTACTTTGGGTGATGACACTGGCATGCCCTAAATTATGATAGAGCGACATTTTGGTGGTGTTATTCCTATTTGAATTCCCACGGCTAGCCATAATGGGTTGGTAGCAATGACCGTATTTTTCCACTAAAAATTCAAATTTTTCCCTCAAAAAGCGATTGGGTGCGGCAGGCGTGACACGCCGTCCGGGTAAGAGATCCCACACCCCGATACGATATCCGATCTTTACCGTGCGATCTTTTTTCATTTACTGCCACAGAAACTGTGCTTCTAAGTGGGACAAGTTCCCCTTGAATTTGCTTTACCTCATCATTTCAATGTTCAGAGCAAGAGCCCGACTGTGAACAAACAACAATCGACCGGCTGAACTATCCGGACGGCACATTCATAGAGAAAGTCAATGACATCAACCACACGTAAGAACAGCTTGCTGTGCAATTTCCATCAAACTTTTTTCTTTAATAAAATCTGTAGGGAATGAAATTTCACGTTTTTCCAGTGAAGAGATGTATACCATCCTGATTGAGGGATGCTTCAAGCTTATGCGACGTCTACAGATTAAACAACACCATATTGTATTGTATAAAATGCTGTTACTACATAATCCAGGCGGGTTTCAATGCATTTCAGCTGCTCCATTTTTATATGTGATGTTCACGTTTCGCATGTTGAAAATGTAGTGATCATAACTTACACTTACCTCTATAAAAAACACTTTTTTCTTGTATGAATGACGTCTCCTCGGAATCCTAAGACCGCCCAAGGTTCCCATTGGAGCGTTCTTTTCGCGCACCAATGGGGACGATGGGCGGTGTTTTGAAGATCACCGCCGGATCAGGCATGATCTCCCATTGAGCCATTTTCTCTCTGATGGTGTAAGCATGCATGGCGACTATTGTTGATACTTGAATAAATCAGAGTCTAGCGCGGTAATCAAATATGCGCTACTGTCGGGAAGTAAACAGAGAGGCGGTTGTAAGCGCAAAATGCTCAAAGCGAGGTTTGAGCTGGGATTATTATAACTTTTTTTGCAACTAATCTGTTTAAATAGGCTTGCAAAGCAAAAATTGCTTGACGTTTCACTGTAACAGGAACTTCAATGTGACATTGTTCAGATGCCGAGGGTTTGTCATCGACCGGTAAGAAAACGATTGAAGCAGAACGGCTTCGTCTGCTCAGCCAGTTATTTTTGTGGATCAGCAATGAACGTGGCAAAGCATCACAACTGTTATTCTCCAATCTTTTGATGATGACGGCTACGTTGAATGTTAGTTGGTTTTGTTTGAACAGCTCGCTTTCGATTGGCTTACAACAGGCGTCCTCCCTCAGTTCAATCCTTAGGTTCCCCTTCTTCCCGAAGCTTCAGAATTTTATTTCGGTTTTAATCCTAAGGTCAGGAAAACTCGGACTTCCATCCGTACCACTGCAAACCGAGGGCTACTCGTAACCCTTAATCTACCACTTTGATGAGTGCCAAGGGAGCCAACGAATCGAGAAACCGAAAGGAACGCTGTTGAGTCTGTCGGCTAATCGCGCGGCTTGGCCGCTCGTCGACCATAGTAGTTCGCGTACGGTTGCCGCGCGCGACGAGCGACGAACCTATTGACCGAGATTAATCCTTTTAAATGCCTGGCCAAGCAAGAATATTTTTATTTTCGTCATTTACAAAAACAAAAGTGATTTAATTACAGAAAGTGGCATCATTTGTGCGCCGTGTGTTCGACATCAACCATATTTTCAATCGCACAAATGACCTTATCGATCAGTTGATAATTGTAGGATTGTGATCCATTGGTATCGCTAGGATCTACAGTATAACCAGTATCGTGTAGCAATGTGATTTCGCCATGGACTGAAATGATTCGTACTTTCAGTATTCCTAACTACTACTAGACTCTAGACCAACTAGTTGTTTACTTTTTGTGTTTGAACTATCCATATTGCTCTATTCTTCCGTCGTCTTGCTACACAACTGCTGCCACATCGCCTCCAAATCTGTTTAGCTACACTATCGTAGCAAAATTTCTACTTTTTCTTACTTTATCTATAGCAGTAATGTCGTGGTGGAAGCGGTTTTGTGCAGGAACGTGTTGACTGCGTGGTTCGCTTTCATCGAATAGATCGAGCTTCTAGGGGTCCGCTCGGGTGTTTGTATGTGTTATTTCTGTTTTCGTTTCCTTCGTCTCATCATCGTTCATGCTGTTAGCCATACACAAAAATTGCATGGATCACGGTTACGGTGATGCGTTTACTGGCATAGTCGTACAGATTTTATTGATCTCTTTACATTTTTATTGAAAATAATCGTTAGTCGCGGTTTAGAAGCAGTCAATGCTAAGCAAGTAGTAAAAGTACTTTATTGCAATGTACAACTGACATATTGAATAGTAGAACTATATACAGTATGACATTCTGAATGGATCAGTATCACCCACGTAGCTGTGGGTACTACCACGACATGGTGAGCGTAACAGACCGCGGCATCTCGCCCGCTCCATTCGAGCGAGGTGCCGCGCGGCAAGACAACTAGCCAGCAACATATCAATCAACCGATGCATGGCGCGCGGCGAGACATCTAGCTAGGAATTACCGCGCACTGGTTCCAACGCATTACATACTCGTGAAATGTCTCCGATGTAGAAAAAGTCGCATGATGGTAAATTAAATGATGGATGCCTCGAAACAGTTTACTGAACAGTGTAACCTCATGGCTCTGAACAAACATGCTGGTAAATGGGAATCTTATCGGAACCATCAAATGTAAAAAGTTGGAATTTTGAGCGATAGAGTGGTACGTAACGCGGAACCTGTAGATTTTCAGCAGGCTGCAAATTTTCATATCGCCGTTTCTGATGCTGCAGAATTTTCTCGACAAAGGTGAAGGCTAGGGGTTGATTATTGGCTATCTAAGATCATAGAACTCACATTTCCTGAGGATTTGAGGACCAGTTTCACTGCAACGACGTGAAAATGGTCGTTTAGATAGAGCGGAACAATATGAACAGAAGGGTCTGAGGTCTTGGAAGCTGGAAGATTAAATAGGCTAGACTTACCACAGAATACTCCACAACGTGGTTTTACGCTGTTTACCAACACGATAAGAATTTTGCCTTTCTTCAAGTTGAAGTCTTCAGGGGCACTCTACTCCCTTGGTAGAACTTTTTTAGTTTCAAGTTTTGTTGATATTGGTCCCAAAAAACACCTAACTCAACTGGTAAAGAGAAATGTCTGTTATACCGTATTTTATGAATTGAAGCGTAAATCCTTCCAGTAAACTTGCTCGTTATTTGTGTACAGATAGGAGTAAATATAGCGCGATCGCCATTACAGTGATACACAAAACTGTTCCATTAGCATAGGTATGAATCGAACCTGACCTCCAACTCAAAGGAATGGCAAACGGATAAATCGACCATGAAGAAAAACAACTTCCCTTGGTTCTGTTTGGTTATTTATGTGTACGAATTTCCATAAACAACGATCCCGGTGCATTACAGGCCAGCCGGGTCTTTCATTCCTTCATTCCTCCAAGGACTACTACGTAGGTTGCCTTTTATATTTCGAGATTTGAGAACAGAAACAAATACTGTTCATTGAAAATCGTTTTGCTGCCTTTCAAAATTCTCCACATCAAGATCTTACACTTTTGCATGGGCTCGAACCAGTTTTTGAAGCACTTTTGCCACTCTGATGTAGGTAACTCTAAAACATGTATTCTGAACGCATCAACGGCTTCTTCAGGTGTCGAAAAACGTTGACCACTCTTTTTATTTTTTAGGTACGGGATGAGAAGAAGTCACCCGGGGGCTACATGGCTGACGACCTGTCAAATCGTTGCTTGAGTGCTCAAAAATGCAGTTGTTTGAGCCGATGTGTGGGAGCTCGCATTGTCGTGGTGAAGAGTGATCCATCTTCAGCAGTTGGTTTTCCTGATTTTTTGGAAGTCAACTGGCAAACAAATGGTGGTATACCACTCGAAATTGACTGTTCTGCTTGTTCTAGTGGTACGGTTGCGACATGTCCAGTTTTTCCAAAAAAAAAAACAGGAGATCAATTGCTTGGAAGTGCGTGGTGCGCGGACAGCTTTTGATGGATTTGGCTCATCTTGAAATACCCTATCGGTCGACTGCTGTTTCCTTTCGGGCTCATACGCATAAATCCATGGTCCATCACCTGTCTCGATGTCATAGACTTGTTTCGAAGCACCGCGATCGTATTTTTTGAGCACTTTTTTCGACTAATCAACACGAGTCCCTTTTTTGGGGGATTGACAGATTTTTAAAAAAACAATTTTTTTACAGTCAAATGTTCATGCAATATTGAATGCATGCTGGTCCCACTAATGCCTAAGGTTGTCCCAATCTCACGATAGCTCACATGACAGTCTTCCAATATTTGTTTGTGCACAGTATCAAAGGTTTCCGGAACAACAACTGATTTTAGACGACCCCCATGAAATTCTCCTTCGAGTGATCTACGACCTCGTGTGAACTCACTGTACCATCGATAAACACTGGCCTTGGATGGAGCTTCATAAACAAAAATCGAACTAAGTTCATCCATGCATTGCTATTGGGTTAGCCCACGACGAAAGTTGTAGAAAATACTCGCGCGAAAATGCTCACGATTCAATTCCATAACTTGGCCTAAACAGAATCTTATAACTTAGTGTAAACAACACAAATCGCGCTCAAATTTTGCAACGTAACCTCAAAATAGTCAAACTTTACGATAGTGGTGTCAGTTACTAGAATGCTACACTAGTGCTGCCAAATCTCAAAATATAAAAGGCAACCCTCGTAACTGGTAGCAGACAGGTTTAGGAGGTAAGGCTAAAATTAACATCCGCCTGCTTCAATTCTTTGAACACGCCAATTCATCATGAAAATGTCATTTCGAACTGAAACGCTAATACGATTTGGAGGAGGAAATTGATTAGGAAAAGGGGCTCAATGAATGCCACTTCACTTGCTTTCGTTCTCGATAAGGATGTAAGTAAAAGGAATTTGTTTTTGTTCATAAACTTACTGTTTATGACAAGAAGTTAATTTTGGAACTGTAAGCTGACCATGGCTCTTGTCCAGACTGCCGCCAGTTACTACATACTCCTCGGAAGTGCTTACGACGGAGATTTAATCTGAAATATCTCTTACTCCCGAAAGGGAGATTCTTACCGACTTTCATATGATATAATCGGCCTTGTGACCTGCAAAAAGGAGGCTAATGAAATGAAAAGTAGCCCCCATGGGCTCAGTCCCTGGATTGGATCTCGGTCAGGCCATCCAAGTACATGATGACTTCAGGGCCAGCCCTCAAATCGAGCCCGTTCAAAGCTTCCATCAGAACACCGGCTCTTCAGGTTCTTGTTCGTCCATGTAGAGCCACAGTCAACTTTAATAAGTTCCGAAGGCATGGCGCATCCCAACGATTCTACTTTCGCCGCTTCTTATGTTACTAGAAATGGATGCTACTACGTTAGAATCGAGCGAGCTGCTTTTTACCGAACCGACCATCATCTGTGTTGCCTATCAATGATGCCTTTTTCGTTCTTTTGCTCAGTCGAGTAACTTTGTGACAGTATGAAACCAGTAATCAAATTCGTTTTAAACTCGAGAGAATCGTTTTTGGTGTTTCATTGTGAAGCGGCCGTTCCGGTTCCATCCATAGGATATTATCGATCTGACTTTTATATTGAGCTCAGTTTCTCCTAATTGCACCTACCACTGGCCTGATCCAGTGGCTTTTATTAAGCATTTATTTATTATTTATTTGGCATTTACTACAAGAACTTACCTTCAAAATTTTGTAAACATTATTAACTCACTGTCCTTTTGAGTGTAAGCCGATACCACAAAGTAGGCACAGGATACGGGGCACTGCCTATTCCTATTTTGTCTAAAACTTCGTCTGCCTTCGGCGTAGGCTCTGAACATTGTTTACCCAAAAGTTACCCCAAACAGCTTCCAACAGGATATAGAGATAGGCAAGTACAAGAAGTAAGTAAAAAAAAAACTAGTAAAACTCCTTGAACAGTTTGGCACCTTAGACTTGTTTTTGAGCTCTATAGAAATCTGAGAGCTTCTTGAAGGAAAAGTATAACACTCTGTTTTTAAATTACTTTTCCTTTGTTCAAAAAATGGTAATCAGCTGTTCAGTCCATGGATTTAATTGTTCCATGCTTATCTGGTTCCAAATCTATCCGGAGGGATGTTCAGCCCTGCTGACCTACATTGAAGCTGATTTACAAATAAACAAGGAAGCGACCTTAATTCTTAGAGTCAAGGAATAAACAGCTTTATGGAAACATCTCAGTCATAAAACACAAATTACAAATGTAACTGCCGTTGTACAACTTCCAGTCCCTATCGCTTTTTCTATTGCCATGCCTATCATGCGAATTTCTCAGATTGTTCTCTCATCTTTACACAGTAGTTAAAAGTGTTACTGGTATGAAGAATCGAAATGATTATAAGTTGTAGTCAGTAGCAAGTCGCGCTCGTATTCGACAGGGTTCTTGAACTGGATCTTTTTACCATTGATAATTACTTCCGCATGTTTCACTTTGTTTTTTCATGTTTTATCTAAACTGTTTGTATTTTTCAAAATTTCGTTTCAAGAGCTTACAAAGATGGCTATTTTACTACTTCGCGAAACGCTGATCTTCCAGATTTCATTGAGAATTACAATCTTTTCGTCTTGCACCATGAATTCCCGAATAAACATATATTCTGATTCCTGAAAATTAAGTGAGCTCTATGAAGCCAGTGCTAAAGCCAAGGATCACGCTAACTTAGGTTTATGTAATCCAGAAGTAGCGGAAGGGGTTGGACGAGCTGTCTAAATGTGTGTGCCATTGCGTACAGCTGGCTACAGTAAGCTGCCCGCGTGCAACGCGAAGGCCCCTATGCGAACGGTGCGAAGGTGCAACCTCTACCGTTTCTACAACGTGGTAATAACTCGTCCGCCTCAGGTGTAAACGTCGACTAAGTCGGTTTTTCGTGCCTTATAACGCCCTATCTGGGCCGCTTTTTCTCCTAGCAGCGTCCCTTATGGGTCACAGGTTCATCTTAGGGAGGAATAGGAGGAATCTCAGAAATCCTTGTTGTTGTTGTTGTGAACTGTGCCTTCCAAGATAAGGGGTCCCAGCTGGTCCCTGTGAGCCCTGCAACTTTTGCAATTGTGCTTCCTCCACTTGTACTGTAATGCCTTAGAGAATGGCTATTGATTGTCTGATCTCTCGACACTTTTAATCTTAATTCTGGGAGGGAGTGGGCAAGTTCTTCATTCTGGGAGGGCGTGGGCAAGTCTTCGGTGGACCTTCTAGCGCATCCTTTTTTTCTATTATCTGGTTTCGCTCTCGATGCAAACCGAAAGACTTCGCATAGCGAGACTAGTTCAACAAGCAGTTTCAGTTACTTTTGTAGAGGAAATGCTAAAGGAAAGCAGGTTTTGTGACGAGCCTATGTAGGTTACCAATGCTTGAGGTTCCACGAGCTTCTCCTCGGGAGGAGAGGATGTCTTCTCCTCCCTGGGTTCAGAAGACTGTTACAAAACTGAACCGATGGACTAACTGGCCTTAGTTAGAGATCTTGATGACCATATTCGTTCCGTGCAACTTGAGGGTCCCGTTCAGCTTTCATGAGAACAGGTAGGAGGATGGAGGGCGGAGTTAGGAAGAAGGGGGAGTCATCTTTACCGTTGCTGGACAAAACGGCTAACAAAGATACATCGGGAAACGGCCAGCCCGTGAACACCTCCGATTACCCGTGCCCTGTTTATCGTCGTTGTCTTAGATCTAGACTCTATTTTTCCGAAGGTGTAGAAGTATTTGGCGTAGCGACAAGATTCGCGTCGAGAGATTGTGCGTGAGTCTGGGGCGATGACTATCTGATGACGCTTCCATCGTTGGCCCAATTCTGGACTCTTTAGTGGCCCACTCTGTAAGGGTGTTGTCCTTAGTGTCACTTCATTCTCATTCACTCTTATTTGCATCGTACTCCTTCACCAAGAGCTTTAACTTTGATGCTACCACCTGCTGACTGTTGACGTTTCACCCAGCTGTTATCATCTCTTACCAGCTAAAATCCGCAAATGTACGCCCTGGTAGGGTGGGCTTTTTGCCAATAGACTTCGTCCATGCACGAAAAAGAAAGGAATGTCGATGTAGACGAAAAATGTTTTCGAAAAAAGGGATGGTAACCTCTCAACACCATTCTCTTTTTAAATAAAAAAGCTTTTCCAGATCATTATCACAATCAGGTTACAGGTTGTGTGAAGGCCCTTTTTTCCGACTTCTCAACGGTTACCCGATGACGGTTTAGACAAGTTTGAACGTGAGGCTCAAATCAGATTAGAGGAGTTCCACGAACGTCTTTCCCTTGCCATGAATCAACAATCATGGAAAAAACTCACGACGCTGCCCTCTCGAAGATCTTATTCGTCTCATTAATTTCACCGTCTCACGTCAGACAATGACAGCAAGGTTTCGCGAGCATTGAACAGTTTATTTACGTGAGTTAAAAACCAACAACAGGTCAGTAAGTCCGAGGTTTCTGATCGTATTAGCTCCATGTGTAACAGCTTTCTAAGATACTGTAGTCCTTGCAAGTAGTTGATCTGCACACCACCATACCCTCGATAGCGCCTCTTCCGCAGGCGCCCTCTCTTGCCGGTTTGGTTGGATCGGTTTGTCAATGTTACTGATGGTCGCTTTTACTTTCACTACGATCGTTTCGAATTATAGCACTTAAAAACAACAGATAACGCCGAAGTAGCTTTTTGTAGCAAGCTGTATCACTACATATCATTGTTTATCACCAAATATCACCTATTACAAACCTGCCTACTTTCTCTCGATTGAACGGGGAATAGGTACGATTGTGATAGGTGATATTCAATGATATATATTGATATTTTTGATACAAACTTTATTCATCTTATATAGTGCCTAGCTCCACCTCAAGAAGGGCTTGAGTGTTGAACCATTCTTTGCAGCATAAAATGGGAATCGAATGACCTGTAACGAGTTGTGCCCCTAATCTTCATGCAGCCAGCAGGAGGTCTAGAAGCGATTGCTCTGCGGAACACTGAATTTTTTTCGAGTTTATTTAGAGCTGTTGGAGCTGACCTATGTGAAAACACAGTGATTCACGGTCCGAATCTCGCCCAGAACGAGTTGCCTATTCTTCACCTCTTGAAAGCCCGCCCCCCTGCTGTGAACCTTAACTTTCTTGAGCAATCATACCTGATTTTCGCGATAATCTCCTATGTGGGTCATGCCATCAAACACCAACAGGTTCTTCAACTTAAGGTCAGGCTCTCGTTTTCTAGCATGACTTTCTTCCCTTTTATTGCGAGGAAAAACGTTGTCAAGAGGCATTTGACATGTTCGTGCCAACACGGTGGTCCTGCCTGTATACATTAATGATCCACTTTAGTGAACCGCCTTCTATTCCTGCCCCAACGTCGCTTCAGAGCCTTCCAGTATTGTTCTGACTAGTTTACCATGAACTGTTCTTTTGCATATTACTACTTTCTGATAACTGAGGAATTCAGTAAGTAATAGCATGTTGTTTAAGAGGGTAAATACTCTGGGATCCTCCAAGGCTTATGACGCGTAAGCGTACCGTATTGGAAGGGTATTTCTTCTTTTCATATTCGCAAGAGGATTTCTCGCCTATCTAGGAATTTTGACAAACGATAACGATTCACCTTGACTCATTGGTGTTGGGTCAGTCTCCAATGGAACGTCACGGTTCGGTTCGGAATCAACGAGGATTACAGGCTCTTTCCCCACTTGGTCCATTGATCTTGGTTCGAATTCAAAACGGCGATTGCATTCGGAACGCACTGTAAGCCGTTTTTAAATCCCTGGGACTACCGGCCATTAGCCTCAACCTCGATCGCTAAATCTGGCCGACCACAGATCACTCTAAACTACTGAAGTGATCAGCCGTACACATCTACACTTTTCGCCATCACAGGACCATATATCTCAGCAGCAGTACTTATTATATTAGTACTATTTATTACTATTATTCATTATTATTTATTTATTATTCAGTATATTCAAGTATAGCTGCTCGCTTCCACAGAAAAAAAAGAAACATTACTTAGCTTTGTATTCACCATTGAATACTCATGTACCTGGCCTATAAACATAAAACACTTTGAAAAAAAGGTAAATGGCTATCCCTTGAGGTAAATGTAAGATGATTAGGAAAATACGACATACTATCTCTCTACCTAGTAATATGGAGTTGGGGACTAGGCCCCTCTCCGTGACCCCTACCTATGACAACTTTTTCGAAGGACCTCGTGCTCACTGCGTTCCGTCCTCCTCTGCTGCTTCTTTTGCTGTACCCACAGCCTATGAGAAGGATATTCAGATTCGCTTCTGCAACCGCTACCGCTGGTGTCTTCAATACCATTTGCTACTGTTCGTCTTCTTATCTTCAAATAACCTTCTCTCACATTGCAGTGAGAGCCAAAATGTGTTAGCTAATTTTATAATCTGCATAAAAAGTATTTCAATAAATCACACTATCATAATGGTGAATAAACCACTTAGCGAATTTGTTTCTACAGATTAAATACTTTCACCTTGAGTCCGCACGAGAACGGAGGGATATAAAATGAGCCTCGAGCCTGCATTCTGAGAAAGGAAGCTTCTACTCTTTTGTGGATGGATTTTCTTTTGATTTAAAGGGAAGGTGTAAAAGGGCGATAAGGGCTTTCTAGGAAATGTAGGTAATTCTGAAGAGCGCATATTACTTCGTAAGCTTCTTCGGTTACTTACTATGAACAAGCAGAAGTGAAGTAAAAGTGTCCTGAATCGTTGCGGCTTTTCTTGTCGATATAAGCCTGTCCACATCCACTTCATCTCTTCATCGCATTCGAGCTTTTATTCGAATGTCTGTACGATACCTATTCTTTATAGCGCTTGTAGCTCGCACTAGTTACTCGAACTTGGAATTCTATGATCAACTTGTTAACTGGTATGGTTAATGGTCATTCCCAGCAGATTTCAAGATCATATCCGTCTAATCCCCTTTTTGAGCTTTTATTACGTAAACTTTATAACGATTACTGGTCAGTCGTTGTAGTGACGTCATGGCCGTGGCTACTAACAAGTATTTTGATGAATTTCAGGATGAACACCGCTCCATCACTTGTTTCCCTTGCCGAAAAAAGTCTTGCAAACTATGTACTTGGCGGTGGGCTCCTTCCTGTCAACAACAATGAGGCGTTTATCCGTGAAACGACAGCCGTTACGGTCACTATCTTAGATGAGAACGAACGTGTCGTCGCATGTGGCGCTATCTCACCTTACTCACTCAAGCAGGTACATTTTTTAGCTGTGCCCTGACTGACCTTGGTTGGGGAGGGTTGCACCTGAAAAACAACCCAGGGACGTTGAACCCATGCCATGCCGTACCGATGAAATGAGACGCTGGAATACCGTAACACCGTGGCCTGGGATCTGACCAACAGAATCCACTACCAACCATTCAGAATCCGCTAGTATGTACTGGTAGCGCTATCCAAGGAGTCAATAGTATACAGAGGGCGAAGTTGGGATCTTAGGGAGGGTTCGTTCAGCGAAATTGGGCCTCTTAAGAGCCGAAGTTCATCAGGGTACGGCACCTTGGTCGCCTTAACAAATTTCCAGAACTCAATGATCCTGATGTCGAAATCGGGAAAAAAAGTTCTCCGTTTAGTTAATCACGTGCCTGCTCATCAGGGCATACCGTATCCCAATTTCGAGTAGTGGTTTTTACAAGTTTTTTGAGGGAAGTTACCTGTTCTCCGTGTTCAGTAACGAATGTGAATTCAGGCATACTGCGTACTTGGAGAGGTTGATGACGCCTTCAGAAACCATACAATCTGGATTGAAGAAGGACCAAACTCCAAGAAGGAGTCACGGGTTTATACGGTGGGACCGGTTAACCATATTTTACTAAATACACCTAGTACTGGTAAACTCAGTAGAGTTAGTAAGTTCAGGATGATTCTGTAAAAACCCATATTCAGATTATCAAGAGCGTTCCATACATCATCGACCGCACCGCTCCAACGTTATTCGAGACGGTGTTCGCTGACCATGAGGGCAGGTAACAACTTTGTTGTACTATACGCGATGATCCTTCTCGAAAAAAAACATCTTGATCATTTCGCTGAATAGAATTACTTACTTGATCAAAGGTATTCGAACAAAGTGCATCAGAGACGTTCGGGGCCTACGAACAAAAATGTAGTTCAGATTCCGTTTGCCTGCTCCTATAGATGATAAAATAAACAAGTATGGTACTCGATCTCTCTGCTTACCAATATCGGGACCATCAGAGGGGAGTCATCGCGATCGCTCCGCCCAAGGAATGTGAATATCCGCCTTCAAGCTGAACATAACATACCCTGAAAATTGCTCAAAGCAGTTTTTTTCCACAGTAAATTCAAGCAGCATAATATTATGTATCCTATCATAGAGCTATTGCTTTTTACTTTTCCTTACTATTAGAACTTGCTATGAGTATCAGCGTCCTCGCTATTCCGGAACATCCCAACAACTTCAAACACTTTCCTAACAGGGGAACGCATCCGGTATTACCTACGGCGTACAGTAACCCAAACCAGTCGCCTATACTTCATGACTTTGAAGCGAAGCAGGCCCTTGACAAAGATGAATCGCTTGGGCCTGCCAACGTGCATTTCTAGATCAGGAAGATATAAAAGAAAAAGAAAAAAGAGGTAAAATTAGTAGAAAAAGTAAAGAGTAGAAAAAGAGTGGAACGGAATGGAAGAAAACCCCTTAAAGCTTGTGGCATACCTGAGAGCTGAAGAGTTATACCAAACAATCTACATACTGTGATAACAAAGTCAGTCATGATGATAGTAATAAGTATTACACAATTTTTGTGATCCGCTCCTATTAAGGCCGACGATCCTCCATCTATTTGATGCACTTGTGGAAGGTACCGTTGGAAAGACTAACCTGGATCTCAACAAGAATGTCACCATTGATCTTCTCATAAATAACGAGTAAGTGACCGTACCCTCGACGAGTTTTGAACTTTTGAAATATCAATAGCCACCTTTATTTGTGAATTTTGTTTCTCTTCCAGCTAATTTATCATCACCTCTAGCCAATCGATCACTTCAAAAACATTCTATTGAATTCCAGGAAAAGAAAGGAAGAGATCGTCGAACAGTGGCGGGACATTTCCGGATTCGTCGTGTCTGACAAGCATCGGTTTGAAGAAGTGCAAGTAAAAAGGTAGAAAATCAGTGAAAAATTAGGCATTCGATGGAAAATTTATCTTGAGATTGCTGAAATTAGGATTGTGTGATGACCTTCTCTCACGATACTTCTAGGGCTGTGGGTCATACGAGATTGTAGTTGAAGCCATCTTGTAAAAGAAGGGCTTTAGGAGCAGTATTAGGGTGGTTTCTACCCCATGCATAGTTCGAGGGCAAAAACGAGTTTAAAAGTCCTTCTTGTATTAGGTTGAGTCATAAGTCCTCGGACAAAATGATAGTGATGACTTCTAGCGATCATAACTCTTGAAAGAGGTGACGAAAATGAACGTGCGAGGCATTGTTAGATAGAGTATGGGAAGCTCTTCCGAACGCATACTAAAGAAGGCACCCAACTGTTTCCTTTCCAGCAACTATGCCTCATGATTTCAAGCCGTCGCAACTCCACATCCGCAACACCATCATATTTATTTTTTTATCTGGCCATGAACCCGCGGCAATCGAAAGAGGTATAAAGGACGTTCACAAGCAGGAGGTGTACAATTTACAAGTTTCACCAGAAGTTCACATCGGGCGACTATTCCGTCGAAAATGAAGACCGTCCGGGACGCTCAATGAAGTTGGATTTGAAGGTGATGCGGAGCCAGGTGGAAGCCGATATGTATCAAACTACTCGTGAAGTGGCAGCCACCCTTGGGGAGTCAGTCCACAGTTCTTCGTGAATTGAAGTCAATCGACAAGGTGCGAAAGCTCGGTCCATAGATGCCTCATGCTTTGAAGCAGTATGACATAGACCGCCGCGACGACGTGGCACTTTCTCTCCTCACGCTCAAGGGCACCACACGTGGCTCGAGTACCTAGTCACCAGGGGTGCGAAGTCGAACCTCTACTCTAACGTTCACCGGCGTGCTCAATGGATTGACAAAGGTGCGCATGCAGAAGACTCCCCCAAACCCAACGTACACGCCAAGGAGGTTATGCTCTGATTCTGGTGGAGCGCTCTCCATGTCGTATAATGGCAGCTGCTAGACGAAGGATGCACAGTGACCGCACACGTCTACCTAACGCAACTGAGGAATTTGAAGGCAAATCCCGAAGCTACACGTCCACAGCAGCACAAAGTTCACTTCCAGCACGACAACGCTCGCCCTCACATTGCAAGAACGACCAAAAGTGGACTGACGAATTTCGGCAGGACAAGTTTACCACACCAACCATGTTCCTCAGACTTGGATCCCTCGGATTACCACCTTTTTCCCCATCTTCAACGTCATCTGGATGGTCAGAACTTTCAAACCCGCGACGACATCGAAATGGCACTGGTGCAGTTCTCCAAGGGCCAGCTCCCAGCTTTCTAAAGCAAGGGCATCTACGATTTGCCCAAGCATTGGCAGAAGACTATCGATGCCAATGGAGCATATTTCAAATGATTCGCTATTGTCGTTTGAAAATTGTAAGATAAATATTATCATTGCCAATTTGTCCGAGGACTTATGACTCAACCTAATACGTTGCCTCTCCGCATATCAGCACGGGTATCCAGGAACAATCACTTATGAGCCCAGCACACATATATGAAGCCTCTGGGATTTTGAATGGAATCCAGGATCCAAAACCTTTCAGAAATTCCAACCTTAAACCTTGGTTCCACGAGCAGGCACCGGTAGTATTCGTAGGTAGGAGTTTTGACACCGACTTCCCAGTAGATTGGTGAGATTGGCGCCTCCTCAGTAGGACTGGCAACCCAAATTTTCGACCTAACACAGGGCAACCGATAGAGGAAGAAGTGGCCCTCCTCTTTTGAGCGTTACAACTATATCGATTCATTTTTCAAAAACTTCGTAACCATTTAGATCGTTCCTTCTTTCATTTGCCGATGAGGCGATGGGAGTGACAACAGAACCTATTGAAAAAGAAAATCTTCTTCCAATACTTGACTACGACGCGGAAGCATCGATATATGATCGTACAGAGCATGTAACAGCCCTCGTTCACACTCCAGGGGTATGTGTGCCAAATTTCGATAGCAATACAAACTTTTTCTCTGAATAGTAAGCTCAGAAAATTAGAATTGAAATAATATATTGCAGGTTGTCGGAAAAATGGCTTTACGGGGTGGCCAAGTATGCGGGTACGCTCTAGTCTGTAAAAACCGCATTCTGCTCTGTTACGCTGATGACGAAGACTCTTTCAAGTATGTGCATCGGTTATGAATTCCTTTCCCAGGTACGACTTCCTTTCACAAAGTTATTGGGTTCATTTTAGGGCATTGGTTTCTTCTGTTGCGGAGAACATCGAAGCTGATGAATGCAAAATGTTCTTAAGATTTGAGTCTCATGAAGCCACCCAGCGAATCATCGAGGTAACCATAGCTCATCACAGTTTACATTACATTACTGGTACATTACCAAAACTGCCAACTACAAAAAAAGGGCGTTAGCCGCTCTCCACTAGGAAGTAGCAAGACCCTACATCAGAGTCTGACAGGTTGCTAGTCGGTATAAAGGATAAAGTCTCGGTCTGTTACTGTTACCGGCCCATGTACATTATGTGCTTTTATCCTCCCAGACGAGATTAGTACCAATTAATCGAGCCCGGAGGGATGGAAGGCTTGGTTGGCCTTCGATCCGTGATTCGAACCGTGAACATACATGTGCCATAGTGTGCCCCTGCCACTACACCAACTCTGTCCTTGGAAATTGTACAGAAAAAAAAGCGAAATTGAAATTGTTATTTAGGCGGAAAAGATGGCTATTTCACGCAAATCCATGAGTATCTGAATCCTTGGCTACTCCTTCAAGCGCTTCGGTGTATTTCCAGTATAGTCTCCAGATGACCTAGGCCTGGTCTGATCACTGAAAAACGCTGCGCTTATGAACTCGCTTATATGGCCCTCTAGGCTACCTTAAAACTGGTTGTATTACTCAGTTCATGAAGCCTTCATTTTCTTCTTCCTTTTCATTTATTTCTTTATTTTATTCCATCATTTTTCAGAATGCCACGGAAAGGAAGGAAGTGACACGGCTACATACGCGTACAAATATTAACGGCATTAAATGGAGCCTGATTTATTGTTCGAATGTTGGGCTTCACATTTTCTAATTACCAGTTATCATCAGCATTCCAGTAAAGTAATACAATTGTTCCCACATGAAGCCACTCAAATCTTTTTGTATCTATGAAATTACATGTAAATTTCAAGTAGATATTCCGGTATTTGTATATGATTCAATTCCATTCAGCAATAAAGTTTATTAATTCAGCGAAAAAAAAAAAACAAAATGATGATGAAAAGCTTGAAGTCTGTAGACTAACGGGTATGCTGGTCAAGGCGAAAGACACATTTTTTTCGTTATACAATTTACACACATATGACAAATGAGGCAAAATGGATTTTCGAGAAATTTCTTAAAAAATCGCTTAAGATCAACATGTACCATTAGAAATTGGTATTTAGTGGTAATTACTGATTGTAATTATATTTATAGGCACATACATATTTGTATGTTTACCGGGCCGGCAACTGCTTAAGTGTTTACTTTCAAAAGCAATTTGAAATCACGGGAAGTGGGTTAATGATGACTTGATGTTGGAAGATCCTGACATCATTCTCTTCTAGCTGATCAGGTCTGCTTAAAAGGGGAGGTTGTGCAGTGATTGATTCCAATTCTGGTAGAAATACAGGACATGGCGCATCACAAATTAGTACGGAAACACCTTTGAGAAATTAATTCGTACAACAGCAAAATCACCGATTTTTTCCAGTTCACACAGGAATCCTTTATCCTGTCATCATAACATTTTATATAGGGAGCTGTTCTCTACAACCTTGAGTGGAACTGTGGCATTCGCTTGAAATCGCGAATGTACCTGAGGAGGTATAAACCGACGGCAACCCTTCTATCAATCGCTCGGAAGTAATTGTAAGGCATATGATTGCGCTAGGCGCATTGTCATCGCTATGACACACAGAACTTTGTAAATATTCGTGGTACCACGTGATACCACGCTATAGAGAGAAACCTATGATTCACATTTGAATGTTACTCATCGTGATTTGAAAATACAATCACTATTCACTTCAATATAACACCCTGACCGCTAGCATGATCACTGAGAATGAGCAGAAAATTCGGGCAACGTCGTTAAATCGATCACTGTTTGGCCGCTCTTCCCATCCACTTGCCAACATTCCTTCGACATTCGACCAGGTCCCATTGTGTGAATGTGCTGGTTCCACTGCCAGAATATTCAGCAAGGTCTGTAACAGGGACAGGTGGGCTACTCAGGTTAACAGAGACAGAAAAGTTGTGGAGAGATAGGTGGTATGGGCAAGGGAAGTGAAACGGTAAGTCCAGCCACTCCGACGGCTATGTAAAAAGCGAAAGAAACCGTTGAAAGCTGTCAAAATGGGTTCTGTATACCAGTACTTCCATACATTGCAATACTACCATACTTGTACTGCCATCAGTGAACCTCCAGGGACATCCTTTTGAATTGGCACATCTACTAAAACTATTATTGAGCTGTGAGTAACACTTGTCACTTCTAACGCGGGTGACTAGTAGTTGTTCAAGAGCAGGGCCTACTGTAGTAATGTGTCTTGAGACCATCTCTTTCTTATAGTTACCAAGACCAAGGAGGTTGGTACAATCTGACAGAGGATTAGTATGGAGTCTTGGCACCTTAATATGGCCTACTACTTTGTTGATTCCAGTTGAGGGTAAAGTACTAGAAACTGAGAAAATTCACGGACGTCAGCCACTTACCTGATAAATGTCGACAATCTCAATCGGTCCGACCTTTTCGTTGACTTTGAAAGCTAAACGGCAAATATACAGCTGAAATTATTGATACTCCACAGAAAAATAAGATAAACAAACAAGTACCTGGACCTCTGGCCATGAAAATGCCTCTCATTTGTGGAGTTTCAGGATCCCATCCTCCGGTTTGCTTAGCTTCACGCGATTGATCGCTTGCAGATGGTATTGAAGGTAATTCTCTCTTAACAGTTTTTCATATACAGTAGTTGACGAACACATTCTTTTACAGTAAAAGCAATACTGTTGCTAGGTTCAAATTGAAAAAACAACTCCAGGTGAGGACTCGCTTGGAAACAGATTTTTTATAAACACTGTCAAAAATGAGATGATTTACAAAAACTGAATATATTTCAATTATGACGCTCTGGGCGTATGGGCGAGCTGCTCTGCAGTCCTCCCTTCCTATTGGTGCGCTCGCCGTCGCTTGAGCTTAACTGAAGCACCAATGAGGAGCGTGAGGGTGGTCGGTAGCTCCGCCCACGTGCTAAATGCGGATAGAATTCTCGGGAGAAATTCCCCCGTAGTGCTCACAGGTAATACGCGAGTGCACCTAATACAGGTATACAGAATAGTTCAAAGTTACCGTGATGATACTAGTTCCTGGCTTCGTCAACAACACCACACCACTCATGAACCTTGAGTTTGCCCAGTGTAATCGCTCGGGAATTTCCGATAACTAAATTAAGACGACTGTTCAGTTCCATCAAAAATTTCGAGGACCATCTTCTTCAGCTAAATGTACCACAAGCGAATAGCTACGAGCATTACCTTACCTTATGTGCTTTTACTAATAATGTGTCTGTGTCTTCGTAGTCACCCATAGGAGCCCACTGATCGCATACTCGTAATTCAAAGTGCACCTGAAAAAATCTATGGCCTTCGAGTAATTTGAGGAATGAGGTTGAAATTCGAGAGCATTAGAGCAGAAATTGTAGAATTGTTAGTACTGAAAAACCTACATGTCCTTCATCTTCTGGTTCAGTGAAGACCATCAACATTGAGTGAAGGTTTACAACTTTGATTACCTGAAAATGTCAAATACAGCCAGACGTATTTAATTCAGCAGTTCCCAAAATATGTAAGAGTGCGGGCACGAGACAACTAGAGAAAAGTCGCGCCGACACCAGTTTGCGGCAGAAATGATCCGCACGCGGCGAGCGAAAAATTCGCGTGGAGCCCAGCACTAATTTTCATAAGCAGCTCGTGCAATGAAACATAAATCAAAAGGTGATACTCTTATAGTATACTGAAATATACCTTAGAGTAATCCGATAAACATTCCTCCAAGTAAAACTGCTCCTCTTCTTCAATCTGCGCTAGTCCATGGTCAGAGAGCACTACCAAGTTTGTTGACGAGAACAAGTTGTGCTCATCAAGTTTTTGCTGTAAAGATTACCATAGAAGAGAACGAGTCATTATCACCGTGTCGAATAAATAAACAAATAAACAAAGAATTAAAGCAGTTTCAGAAAAATCTTACTTGAAGTTCGTGTATGTAGAGGTCTATTCTAGCGATAGCTTGATCGGCTTCATCTGATCGCGCGCCAAACTGTCTCAAAGCGTTGTCCACCCCGGCATATCTCAGCAAAAACATCTGAAAAAGTAATACTGCAGATTTTGTAATGAAGTAGTAAATACACGCGAATGTAGTAATTTACTAGAAACCCTTCAATGTGGTAATATGTGATGTGTTCTTCGACTGTGAAGTCAATGAGGGCTTAATAGTCAGAGAATACGTCAATGTAGAAGGGAAGCGGTGGAATGAGGATTATACCTGTTGTTTGTACGCTTGATACTTGATGATACGGTTGACAATTTCTGGAAATACATCCGAAAGTTTGTCCGTCTGTCCAGGTGTACTCAGATCGGTCCATCTCTTTGGAGGCACTTTCACAACCATGTCATAGTGGGCTCTCTGAAAGCAGATGCCAGCACAACTTCCTCGTGACAATAGCTTTCCGTAAACACACGTTTTTTGACAAAATACTACTTCAAAGTTCTAACAGGTCAAAAGGGTCCCCTTGGAACATTGCCAAATACGGGTGGGGGAATGAGCTACAGCACACGGAAAACCCCTCCCAGCACACAGGATTATGAGGACTTCCATGCAAGGGCTAGGATGTCCTTTTTAATGTGTTCGGAGGACTTTCCGTTCTTTTGCAGTTTTTTTTTGCCTTTTGCCTTCCATCCTCCGAGGGCATCCACCAAAAAATGGGATTGATTAACGTCAATAACTTCATCTTTCGTCCGTTCGATTTGAGCGGATGGAGTCAGGAAATGACCCCCCCCCCCGCCCCACCGTTTTTCGTTGATGGTCGGCAATTTATATAAGACCACCCTGCAGCCGCCCATTTTCATTTCGCTTTAGCTTTATTGTCTTAAAGAGGCGGAAGTTCGGATCGTCAATATGTAGTTATTAACAAAAGGCTCTCGTTTTCAAAAAAGAATTTAATTTTGCCCAATTCCCATAGTCCCTTTGAGTAGAGCAGCACATTTGATCCTGATTCCGAGTAAAAGGGATAGGTAGTATGGATCCAGAGCTATTAGCTATCAGGAATTGACGTTCAAATTATGGCACCAGAGGGCACTTATTCCAACTTTCGTTCAGATGTCTCATACAGGTTAAATTGGGAACCGTGAAGTTCCTAAGGAGTAGAGGTGGGCGCTAGCGGAGTAGAAGGAGTCGTCTCCCATTCCAGCCCCAAACGTTTTTGAGTTACCTTTTTTCAGTCAAGATATCCCCCAAAAATATTCGTAACAATGGGTGACTGGCGTTGGCAGATATAAGTGGCCAAGCGTATGTTTGGGCTTCGTACCTAGCTTTGTTTACACATAATTTCCTGCTTTTTTCAGTCACGTATGAAATCCGAGAGTTTCGTCAGAGTTCGTTAATACTAAATTATGGGTAGAACTTCACGGTTTGTACGAAATTCGTGTAGTGCTTTGGGGCGTGTTCAAGCTGAAATCGGCTTCAAACAATCAGTAATGATTCAACACGTGAAGACAGTGCTATGGCCAAAAAGGAAGGGGGGGGGAATAGGGGGCTTGACTTTCCTCAGTAGAGCAATGAATATGTACAGAACACGGGGAGCAAATACGAGGTTTGAACCCTAGGAGGCTAAAAATTCTTGCTGCGAATCGGCACTTTTGTGATGGTTTCCTGTTCAGCTCAAATATGAGCGTTTTTGAAAGTATTTATGGCAATGATGGTATACTTACATGGCAATGAGCAAACCAGTAACAGTGTACATCTATGCCTGACTTTCCAGCAGTATACCAAAGAGGCGCCGGTAGACCTTCCCACCATATATCTTCTGAGTCGTTCGCACCTTAACTATTTACACAATGATTGTAATTTTATCGAGTATAAAGATGCTATTTGAATTTAAAAAATGACCCTTCAGGTAAAAAAAGACAAACTAGAGTTAGTCAAGAGTACAATTTGCCCTTCGTGTACTTGTGAAGATCGTTACTATGATATGTGACAGTAACTGTAACAGTTGCTATCATTGCATACTCAAAACTTGCATAAAAGTTGCCTGAAGCTATGCAAAAACAAATGTATTTTCATATTTATAGTTACACTTTCGTGATAATAGTAATTGTGGGATGACAGTAATTCCATGTTACAAAACTGTACAGATTTTAGGTAAACTACCAAAGGTACGTTAAACTTACCTTTACCGCGTTCAAAGCTCAGTTTCGTTTTTTTATCCCACATATAGTCGGCGGTCATTCCATGGTTTTCGGTGTATAAACCTTAAGCAATCAGAGATTTCTGGATATTTTGGAATTCCAAACTACGGATTCTTTCAAAATTGCATAAATAAAAATTAAATACAGAGAAACATATCTGGAATGAAAAGGAAGAGCAGAAAAATAAGGGAAAAGTCAGGAATTAGAGAAGTATTTCAAAGAAAAACTAGGTGCAGGCTGCCGTCCAAAGAAGTCGAATGGGTTTGTAAAAGGAGCAGTCTCAGAAGTAGCTCCCAGGGTCTCGTTACGGTTATGATTCCAACAGTTAGAAACACTGTAGAATTATAGTTGAAGCTCCCTAACAAGGACTGTGCAGAATAGGCAACTGGCCTTCACAAAAAGACCTTAACAGGGTCAATTGAAGCAAATAATAAATAGTAAGAATCGCCAGCCTATGTTCGAGGCCACATGAGTAGGGAAGATGAGGCCCTCCTCAGCTCAAACTCAAGGAGCATTAAGATCGGAAAGTTGCAGAGCCCCTAAGAGAAGTGGAAATTTACAACTGATACTCTAGTCTGTCAGCTCTCGTATTTCGGCCAGATTGGAGAAATTCAACCTTTTTGTTCCTAAGATACGACTGTCAATTAGTTCAAGAGCGATAACCTCTCCGCTGTTTATGAGGGAAGGGTTACAGCGTTCCTAACAACTTTGTCAATGGACCGAGGTGAACTGATGAAATGGTAGTGGTCCTTACAGCCTCTGGGAACAGAGATTCTACCTGAATCTTCGAATCATCGTGTTTCCTTACCGGTTCTAGCCGACAAAAGCCTAAGAGTTTGCTTTCATCGGTTGGACGACTTTGAGCGTTGTGCCTTACCTCCAACAGAGCTTTTATCAGTTTTCAATATCCATTCTACTAAGCAGTTTCCAGGAGAGATAAAAAGTTTGAGTAAAGTTCCCTTTCAAAATTGTTCGGAGGTTGAAACCTGTCCTTGTCCCTGAACGACCCCTTGAGTCGGGAACATCGGGATTTGCCCGATGGCACGATCGATGGGCCTCCTCGGTTTGGACATCATTCAACTTTTTTCGCTACTTTTTCGACTACGTTGTCGTTTTTCGTGGCTTTGTGTGATGAATTATTTCTTTTTTGCATCTATTCCGCCACAACGCAATTGACACTTGGATTTTTTGTTACAACGATTTGAAGGATACTACGCCCTCTCGAGTTCAGCATCGATGGAATTTAACAGGCTTTGGAACCATCGCTGCTCTCGTTCACTTCAGAGATCATTCTAGCCTAAAACAAGCCCACTGCCGATTACTGCATCTTCGAAAATACTGGTAAACCGTGCAAATGAGCAGGTTCTGATTCAGAAGAAGTATTATTAGCAGCCACCCCAGCGAAAGTTTTTACGTCAGAGTTCGGACAAGCAAGAACTTCCCCGAAGGTTTTTTCAGAGCAACTACGTGTTCTATGAGAAATGACTGGCTAGCGACGATTATCACGGAGGAACTACTAGTAGTCGGGAAATGGTGCTTGCACTTTCTTAATTTGACAACCTTTGCTTACTAATTTTGGCTACTTTACCCATGAAATCAAACCAGCCACCACAAAACAGTAATTACTCACATTTAGCAACCCTCAGAAGAACCCTAAATAGCCCCATTACGAGCGTAAACGCAACATCGCTGAATTCGACAAATGGAAAGTTCAGAGCTGTAAACCTGAAAGACTATTTCAAAGATATTTCAAAGGGACGTATGCCCTTCGCAGCGGCCTACAGGAGAACCTCGGGCAAAGGGAAATCAAGAATTTCTTCAAGTCGTGCTCTAGAAACAATACTTGAGTATCTGATGATGTGGGCGTGGGTGGTGGAGTGGCAAGTGAGCACTATTCGAAGAGCATGATCCGAGGACCGAATCGCCTTTCGAAGGCTAACCAAGTTCTCCGTCCCAGGGGGAGAGTTTCTTCCTTAATCTGTCAATGTAAAAATACACAGTACAAATACCACGCCATTCATACCATCACCATATCCCCTCAAATGTGCCCACCCCGGTCATATCACCGTTTAGTATCATCTCGGTCATTGTACAGAGTGGGTACGCATCCAATCAGTTCTACAATTTTCTAGAGAAGTCAAACAGACGGAACGGAAGAAAAGAGCTGACGAAGATAAAATATTTTATAGGAAAAATGTATAAGAACCACAACATATCCCAACATCTCCAAATTGAGCAATGAAAAAAGAAAAAGTGAGAGAAGAGTTCTGACCAGACTCAGTGCAACCCTTCTAGTCCGTGTCTGCTCAGAAACTATTACCTACTCCTAAGTAGATTCATAAGAGACAGAAACCAATGTGAAAGAATGAAATTCTGCACAAACGATAGTGAATGATATAAGATTAACAAAATGACGTCACCGTACAATATTTTGAAGCAAAGAAAGTACCTGTTGCAAGGCTCAGCCAGTTTGGCCAACTATGAGTTGGGAAAGTTGATCGCAGATATTCGGCTTGTACTCCATTTGAAATAAGCTGTTGCATTCCTGTAACCAGTAAATTTCTCGCCAAAAAATTGTCATGAACCCATTCTGTCAAATTTCTCCCATAGCTAAAAAAACGGTCAAGTCAAATCCGCAGGAAGGTTACCGTTGTGTGGATATGATTTTTAGAATAATTACAATTTTTCAACGTGAAGCCTCATTTATACGAGACAGAGCTCTCGAGAAGGCTCTCGTGAAGGGCCACCAGAACTTCTTAACAAACCCAGAATCACTCAAAAAATGCGAAATTTGCGGTCTGGGATTACTGTTTCACTTACTAGTACTTTTTTGCGCTTCTGTGAATACATTACGTTTCCAAGCGCTTCAGAGCTCTAGTGCAGAATGCCATTAGGTCCAAGTAGAAGACACAAATCTAACAGGTAGGTTGAGAATAATATGGGATCCATTACTGCTATAACTAAATCAGACTCGACTGATAAACGTCGCACGGTAACGCGCCCTACAGCAAAACCGCGACGCAGTCAATTGAATTTGAGACAGGTGGTATCGGGTTCAGGTGCGACACCTGGTTGACAAGTCGGTGCTTGTTCTGCTCATTACGATAGAACTTGCCAGTTGTCAATAATGAACCTGTTTGTTGTTTGAAAATGTGAATTTCTTTTTATTTTTGGGTGCTAAGTGGGTTGGGGGGGACCACGCGGCGCGGCTGCGGCGCGGCGCACTGCGCTCTCCAAGCCCGAAACGGTGTTTAGAGAAGTTTCATAGTTTTTTATGTTGTAACTGTGTATTTTTCACCTATTTCAGGAAGGGGGGGGGGGCTTCGGGGTGGGTGAGCCAATTGGACGTTCAACTTTTATCTCATTTCAGCTTCTTGCACGAGGCAACCATCTCACCCACCCCCGGAGCCCCTCCCCTGCTTAAAAAATAGGTTTTGTCGGCTCAGAAGAAGTGTATCCATTATATGCAAGCATATTGTTTGTTCTGAATCACGAAACACATGAGTACAACCTTACCATTCCTTCCCAGACTCAGGCCCACTACTGTCTTGCTGGAGAGCGCAGGGTGCCGCGCCGCAGCCGCGCCGCGTGGTCCCCCCCAACCCACTTAGCACCTATTTTTGTAATTATATTCCCTCAAGTGAACACAATTCGTTTACATACTGCTCCAAACGGCCACTTCAAGCAGCCAGATCAGCTGGGCTGGTTTTTCAACTCCTCGTTAAGTGGCATTTTACTGGCAGAGTCAATTACACGGACTCTTTCTTGAATTATGCTCTTCACCGATATACGGTAATATCTTTACGTACATTCGCTCTTATGAACGCGACGGAAAAAGCTATACATCGTTGCCTTGATTTTTGAAAATAACAGTACCTTCTGGCTGTATACTTATCCCAATTAATTGTGTATTACCATTTAATCGTAACTGTAACTTGTATTGTTCCCTGGTTAAGTGTGAAGCGCTTTCCAGGCTGCACGGGTTAATCCGCGTACAAATGTGGACGTTGCTATCGCTCAGGAAGATCTAATCTTGATCGATAATCAAGCCTGTTTGAAGGAAAACCAAAATTTTCATTGAAGTTCGGTGCCATTGAAGTGAAGCGAAATATTTTTCGTGATTTCATCTACGAATTGCTCAAAACCTTGAAAAAACTAATAAAAGCACCGGCCAGGAGGAGTGCTATTTTCCAGGCTGAAAAATTCTGAAAATTTTCAAAAAAAGTTGAGGTAAAGACCCGTTCACTTATAGCTGAAGGCAACTTCAGAAGACATCAGAAGAGGTTTTTTCTATTAACGTCACTTTTTTACTGCCCTCAGGCCCTATTCGATCGCAGTGGATATTTTTCTCGTCCAAGTAGAACTGAGAGGCCAGAGGTGAACAAAAAAGTCAAGTTGAATTGATCAATGCTCCAGCACGTTCTGATCGATCTGTGAACGATCACGGGAACAACACGCCTGGCCTTAACCACTAGAAAAACTTGTATTTCAAGTTCACAACAGGGCAATGTTGTGAATACCAAAGAGAACATGGACAACAGCACAAATACTTGTAAAATGATCAAATAGCCATTGAAAACATACCAAATTTCGCTTCGGTTTTAGATTCGTTCAGTAGATTTGCACCATAGCCATCAATCAATAAAACGATAATATTCTGACCAATAGGATCTTTCGCAATAATGGTCCCAACCAGAAACAGGGCACACAGGCTTTGGAGCATCCTTGAATACGGTATCGTCTGGCACTTTTAATACAATGCTGGGCAAAACTTAAGGACAAAAGTAACTTGAACATGTAGCTTTACTATGAAGTACCCCAGGGCATCAAGAAACTTGTAACATAGGAAGAACTGCTACAGTACTCTGAATTACAGCCATGGTCATAGTTATAGTTATAGCACAGACAGAGTTGAAGTTACTTTATCTACCTTGTCCTTAAGTTTTGCCCATCGAAATGATAACGACAATAAAGTCAGAAGAAATAATTGTTGTTGTTTATCATGGGCAAACTTTTGCGTAAACAACAACAACAACAAAACAAATCGTATTGACAACGACTGGAGAGGAAATTTACGAGCTCATATTGCGTACGGACAACGTAGTAACATAGAAAGCTGAGGAAGACCTCATAAATTGGGATGGTCCACGAATATCTCGAACATGTCGGAGGGCAACGGTAAACTATGTTAATGTTTACTTACTTTTCAAGAAAGTAACGGTTACAGTTTAGTTTCATATTGACTGGTGGTTTATAACTCAAAGTACTACCTGAGGTGACAAGTGTTTTGAGTGACATGTATGTGTAAAAATGAAGGGCAAGAGTTAGAAAACCAGTAAAACTTGAAACGAGGGAGGCATGAGGGCGGTTCCGGGAGGAAGACCAAAGGCAAAGAACGAGACCAGGAGCGGCGGTAAGAAAGCAATTCTAAATAGGTTTTTTTCCCTGGGGAAAAAAGAAAAACCTGGTTAGCTCATGTGCATGTGGGAACGAGCATAACCGGGTTTTTTTCCGGTTGAGAAAAGTTATGAAGACAAGATGTTAAACGTGCGGGGGGCCCACATTTCAGCGTGATGGTTATTTCTGCCGAGCCCATCCGACAGGCACTGAACAAATTAACGTTCAGATCGACGAGGGAAACGGATCCGGGCGACTATGAACGACGTGTGAGTACGCAAATTTGTGTAATAGCTGACAGCTTGAATGCACGACCCATTGTTTTATATAAATCGTTCGGCCACTACACACACCATTTGTTCGATGATTGCGTAAAGATAGCCGGGGCGGGTGTGTTGGTGTGTGTGTTGCAACCTTTTCTCGTTCTTTTCATTTGTAATTTTTTTCCGGCCCCCGAAAAATAACATTTTTGAAATGATCCTGTTTTACACATGCGATAGGGATTTTTACAGAGACGGTGGATCGATGTCAGACCAGAGCCGGAACAGGTGTGAAGGTGGGTGCCGACGATGCCTAGGTGTGGGATCAGTTCCGTGATAGAGAACGATTGAAAGAGCGATCAAAGTTGAGGATGAGTAACAGGCTTGTAAATGGACGTTCAACGCGGCTACCCTTCTGTACAATCGTGTGGGAAAGCTGAGATGCTGACCATGGGAGACATGACGGGACAAATGACACCTAGTAGGATGTGTCGCTGTCGGCTAGCATTTTGTGTTTCATGAATCACAGCTCCTCCGACGTTTAAACATCCATTCATAACGAAAAATCGTACAAATCGTGTGTAACGATACGATTTCTGATTGTAGCCTCCTAAGCTAAAGAACTAAAAATGGTTTTTGCTTCGAACATCAACGAATCGGTCCTGAACAGCTCCTATAGGGCCCAGTTTTGAACGATATCCCACTTCCCTCCCCTGACCATTTTGAGAGCTTCATACGAAACGTTACTTTACTCTGGCTTAACGCTTCCTGTTGTACAGGTAGGTGTTACTCGATTGTAGCACAGATTTTGTGAAGTATTTCTAGTTGTTAGGTTGTGGGGAAGGTACCTGCCGAGAACTTCACAACGGTCCCCACGGTTTTCTCTCAACGATTTCTACCGGGGTTTTGTGAAATTCTCTATAGAACTGTTGTAAAAGGGCTTACTCCCTGTATGCGCACAACATTTAAGAAGGTTTCATTGATATCTCAATCGGTTGGCCAGATCGACGTTCACCTTCGACGCTATTCTTTCAGCCTTTGATGGGTTGGTACGAGGTGTTCGCCAAGCCGTCTAGAAGGGGCCTAAAAGCCAAATGACCAGAACTTCAATGGGTTCCAGCAACGAAGAGGCTGGATTTGAATTTTCAAAGTAATACGCGTCGAATAGGGGTAGACAATATGGTCCTTCTTTGGCTAGATAGGTGCGGAAGAGGTAGCAGGGTGTTTCAGGCGCCTACGCGTGGGTAGGGTCCTTACCTGGAGTCCCCGTGGAAACTACCAGAGATTCCCCGGAGGAACCCGGAATCTTGCGAACTTCTCAACAGATCTTTTCTCGAACCGTGATATCGAAGATTGATTATTTACAAAGGATAACAGAACTTTGAACAACAACTGAGTGAAAGTAACAAAGAGAAGCTGTCAATAAAAGAAACAATAGGATGTCTCCAATATGTGAAAAGGAGATCGAACTAAAATCACTTTTTCAAGTAACAGCTGTTTCAAATGGCAGTTCAACAAGCACATAGACCACAACAAATTCTCAAGCCGAAGAAACGTTGAGCAATCCGAGCTAACACACAAGCAGTTCCAGTTACTTTGCTAAATTCCCCCTTAAACCTCCTCATTTTCAACTTGAGCACTGGGATAGCAGTAAATAGGGGGTACTGAGGAGTTTAGGAGCCCAAAAAGGAGAAAGAACCAAGGGTGCAAAAGGAAATTTGGAACTGATGCCATTTCAACCTTACTGCATGCAAAAATAATTATTTACTTTCTTGAGAATTCCGTCGTTTGCTTTCCTACAGGTTTCCCTAGGACAAGCGGTAGAATCGACAGAAACCTTTGATCGTTTTTATTATTTTCCAAAACTAACTGCTTAGACACTTATCCTATTACTAGTATAAAATTGTTGAGTCTAAGCTTTTTCGGTACAAAAATTGATGGGGTGCCGCTATCTTCATTGAACATTGTAACTGTAACTCTGATATTTACTACAACAGATTTTGATTGTTAATCAGATTCTTACTTTACCACTCATCAGAGATTACTGTTGTACTCTTATTTCACTACTTTTATACTGTGTAGCAGTGAAGACTTAATAGTTGTTAAAACAAGCTTGTTAACTACCTTTCTCGCGTCATCAACGGGGTTTTCGGAACGTCGTTCAATGAAATCCGTGGTCTTTGAGGCAGTAAAACAAAAGTGATGGCTTGTTTAAAGTCTTCTTCGCCTCTAGACCCGTGCCCAGACAAATGGTGCAGAGATAATTTGAAGAGATAATTATTCAACGAAGCCATAACAAATCTATAGGGAACCGACAGGGCCTCATGGCCTCGAAGGTAGTCATCCCTTCAAATGGGGACGTCATGCCGTATACTGCCAGAGGGGCACAGAAAACAACCAAAGAATTCGGTTGGTGGTCCCGGCCCTATTCTTCTTACAGTCCAGATACTTTCCTTCAGATTACCAGTTATTCAGTTCCCAAGATCAATCACCAGGATGATGAAGAGGACGTTAGGAAGCATTCATCTCTTCCAGTGTTCCGGAGACCAGGAACTCGATCAAACGGAAGATTGATAGAACGGTCATACGGTGGGAGGGAGTCGTCAATAACGAGAACGACTATTTACTTGATTTAAGCTATCCTGCAATAAAATATAAGCAAGTTTACCCTAAAAACTGGTAGTGTTAATTTGGCCCTACTTGTACTCATGGCCTTACAGAACAGGTTTTAAGATGTATTATTGGAACAAACTTACATTATCCCATTTCTGTGAAAATTGAACCGAAGTTTCATTTTGCAGTTTTCGAGAATAACTGTGATATAAAGTGGGCGGGCTTATGCCTGGAGAGTATGGCAGACAAGACAACTAACTATTGCAGCGAGTCATAACATGTTCTGCCGCGAGACAACTAGCAAAGAAAAGCCGTAAGTGGACCAGGCACAGTGCATACGCTCTCTTATCAAGTGTGTATCTGGCAGCTAACTTCATAGTATATAAGTAATCGTTAGAGTAAACTTTGATAAGTACCTAACCCATCGACAATAGCCCGCTCTTCTGTAGCGAATGCATGGCTAAAAATCGAAAAGCGTTATCCACGTTCAATTCGAGAGTGCAGACACCTGATGTGACAGTTGACAACTGTCTCAAGCTCATTGATGAGCTCGACCTTTTTGTAGATTATTGTCAACTTATGAGAGTTGACTCACTAATGAGTAAAAAAGCGGTGAAGTAAGTGTCCCGAAGTGTCCCCCAACATTCGCCAATCCTGTGAAATCCCCTCGGCCATCGAGAACTGCACTGAAAACATCAAACGCCTACCCTGACGGGAGGTTGGTAAAAAATAGGACCCATCCACTTCACCATCGTGGGAAACGAACCACGCCACTGATTGTCAGCTATAATTGGTAAACGAGACATTCTCTGCCGTTTCGGGTTACCTCGAGCTGGTCGTGTAAACAAAGAGCCATGCAAGTTTAACTACGATTGCCATATAAAGACAGCATGGTACGTCTCAATTAACAAAGAAAGCTGTCGGTGAGGGTCATGGTTGAGCTCGAACGATGGTGAAGAGTGTAGGACCACTTCACTCATTGCGAATCTTGGCTGCATTCCAAAAATTCCTCCACAGACCCTTGACGGGTCGAGCATTTTGCTTGTTCACTAATGTGCCGTGGACCAACAAAGCCAACGACCTCGGAGGAGGGCTGAAGTGGCAGGGGCAACCTGATCAGGATGGGTAGGATCTGAGTACACACCCGTGCGGGTTACAACCAAATCACTTCAAAACAATATTGTTTTTTATATTATGACAATATTATTTTTTGCATAGGAATTATGAAAATATTATAGTTAAGGGGACCCAACCGGGAGGATAAAAATGCTTTGACTTGTACATCGGGAGACCCCCGCAAAACATTGTAGAGGCCATGTACTCCTTCAAAACGCCACCACGATTCTGAATAGAAGTCGAAGGTGCGGCGCATCTCAAAAACTGGATTGATTGACTACAAAGTCTTTATCCCTGCCTTCTACCTCCTGATTGCCAACTCCCATAAAGCCAACCTTTGAACATCCACCCAACGTGATCGGTGGATTACTGGCAAACACAAGTAATCGGAAAACAAGTAATGGTCATTAAAATTGACTTAACAAGCTTTTCGTGAAATATGAGTTATATAACAAAGCAGTAAAGTACATTGTCGACAATAAGTAATATGCGAACAGCCGTCATGATCTCTTTGTTTACGTACTGAAACTGACAAGCTTGTTGTTCTATTCTTATGTGCTTGGCCAGACAGTTTCAGGTGAAATTTGAACTCTTCCATTGTTAAGTGATAAACAATAAGTGAAAACATCATAATATCGACGCACGAGAATAGCGTAAGGATTACTGTAAGTCACCGGATTCTCTGCATGACCCAAATTTTCTGGAACACTTCCAATGCTCTAATTTATCCGTGAAAATTAGGTTGGCACAATCTGCTGAGTATCTTAAGATATTGATTCTTAACTATCTTGTTTCGAACAAGATTTAGCCCTAATTGAGTGAATTTATCGATCTTTCAGACTTGCTCGTGTTGACATCATAGGAGTAGTAGGGCTCAACAATCTCCGTTCCAAAACTTCGAACGTCTTCAAACTCTGCCATCACCGATGGGACTGAATGACGAGATATTCAACGGGAACACCCACTCTTCAGAGGTGCCATGAAAGGCCTGGTCGAAGCATTACTAGTAAGAAGCTGACAGAAAACTTCACTTGAAGGATTGCCAACAGCTTAATTCGGCAATAAATTCGATCTCCTCAGCAGAGATCGCAGGTAGTCGAGCCTCGCAATTTACCTGAGGAAATTGGGATATTGAATTTGACTGTATCCCTGAGGAATCAACAATTTTACCACTCCATCCCCTACTCTCTCCCTAATGCTTCTGAATTTTCAGAAGCAAAGCAAAGCCTATGGAGGGCTACGAGCGCGAAATGGGGCTGACCCCTACACGTCGGTTTATGGCGCGGATATGCTCATAAACGTTGGACCAAGAACCGAATCCTGTTGAGACTGGACAACTTCTCAAATCTATTTATCGGTTACGTGCAAACAAAGCTGTTTACAAACAACGGTGATATCGTTACTCAAGAAAAAATTGGTCAATTGTTGTCGCGCAAGGTTTAAACCCCAGTTTCCCTAGATGAAGCGGTCTCTGAACTCTCTGAACGGTCTCCTTCTGAAGTCTATCAACTCAGAAGGGTGTCTGCCTGGAAATTTCTGTTAGGCCGACCCTTCTAGTGGGAAGCCGTCAAAATCTCCCCTTTCAAGTGCGCACGTCCCAAAGGGATGAGAACATCGTAAATCTGGTAGTAGTAGTTCTTGGTTGACGTTTTGTGACACCGCCGCATTTCCGTATCCATGCACGCGATGCCCTCTGTCGGCGTTCATCTTTTCTACGCACTAATTCGCTTAGAATGTCCCCATATGCGTCATTGATCATCACCGCACTCTACTCCAATCGGAGCACATAACATAGGACAAAAGATTGATGTGTATGTACGAGATTTCTCGAAAAAATGGCAACGTTAGGGATGGGATCTCGGAATGAGAAGTTTGTGTAACTTGTTTCGTCTTGATGTTTTGAGGGTTCGATTCCCGTCTGAGACCGAAATTTTGTCCATCGATGGTTGATGAGATTGATGAGTACGGAAAGAAAGGTAAGACTAGGGATGGGATCCCGGAATGGGGAATATCATGTATTTTAATTGCTTCGACTTGATGTTTTGAGGGTTCAAGACCCGTCCAAGGTCGAAGTTTATTGCTAATTATTCGCCAACCTTGTGAGATTATTCATTTACTTGATTCTTTATTTATTTACTTATTCTGATACGCTCAGCGGCACCTCAAAGAGATACAGTGATGTAAAACATCAAAGACAAACCGGAGCAGCCTCACATCGGTTGGTCAAGATCTCGTAGAATCATTAAGAAAGTAGTTTTACTTAACTTACTTGTGAATAAAAATCAGTAAATTGGTATTTGTGGTTGGTATTTCCTGTTTTTTTTCCAAAACATATCAAATTAGAAACTTCTTTATTAATAGAAAGATGCTAGCTCAGAACAATTAATAATTTTGGGATCGTTTCACGTGCACTACAAGCTTCCCTCCCCCACTTATCTCAAACCGCCCCTTGTAATTCAAAAATGACTTATTCAACTCTTTTTCCCTTCAGATGAGCAGCACAGAGGAGCACAGATTGCTTTTGCTCCGGAAGAAGGACCCAGATAAAACTGGGAGATAAAATATGCTTATTTTACTCTGCCTGTGCTAAAGTCGACAATCGTAGAAAGAGGTCGAACTCAGTGAGATAAAAGATTCTTCATCAATGACATCTCATAAACCTCTTCGAGTTGGATTGAATTACTAGTTTACACTAGGATGGTATGCCAAACTCGAGCAATTGAAAAATATTCACACTGTTTTTTTTTTTGCGATGTCGGGGACGTTACTTGACAAACATCGGGAGGGGTTCATGGAGGTGCCTGCTTTTTTCTATGAATCAGAAAGTTCATACAAGTATAAAGTTGCACTGAGATTGTTTTCGAAGAAAGAGGTAGGAGAAAGTGAATAGAAATAAAAAAGGAACAGGACGTCTTACTCGTAGCTTATTAAACGAAATCGATAGCTTTGAAAGATCCAACAAATCCATCTCATTACTGAATTATTCCTCCTTGGTTGTCACATCGAATTAGCATGGGTTCTTGATAATTTAGGTAAACAATATTGCGATCCTCCACGACAAATGAGCAGATGGTGAAGTAAGGAAGTTCGAGAAAGAAGGCAAACGTCACTTTTTCACTCAAAATATTTAAATCTAATAATTGTTTAATCCTCCATCAAGAAAATCACAAACGGAGTCCTGGACTGGAACCCTTAGATCTCGAATTTCACCCAAGTATAGAGTTCTTCAACCAGTTTATCCATATAGAATCAAGATGACTACATACATAGCTGATCGGACCTCAAGAAACTTTTTTTTTAGTTTTGTTGGATTCTGAAACCAGGTTTGTTATGAAGCGGGCCATAGCTAAGTTCTAATTTGGATAGTGAAATACTTTCTGAACCTGGAACATCTTATGAATCATTCAGGGAGAAAGGCGATACATCTTTTTGAGCTGTACAAGCCGAATTCGTTGTTTCTTGGATTTAGCCAAATATTGTAAAAAAGTAAAATAAAAGCTAAGAGCACTACTCAGCTGGTTTTTCGTTATACTGTGGGTTAAAAAGCTGCAGTGAGCTTCTCGCGAAGAATCTGTTCCCTTCCGATTATCCTGAGGGAGAGTGATGAAGTACCTCCTGTCCCGTTCCAGTCCACTGATACCTTCCGTTTTATCGATTTCTAACAAAATAATGCAATAAAGTTTATGAGCAGGGATTATGTACGGAACATATCCACTGAGTAATTGCTGTCTTTAATAACTTGATATCAGGGTTTTTCAACCTCCACCTGGAACAAATGGACTCAGCGGGGGCAGTGATCTATCAAACGCTGACAATCTGGTATTTATATACTGGTTATTTCCAAAAAAAATTGAAGGAACTAAACCATAATGAAGTATTATTCTATCTTGGTCATCATGTTATCGGAGCCCATTATCAGAAATTACACCACATTATCATAACTTACATCACATTATCACAACTTACATCACATTATCACGACTTACTGTATTCACCTTATTACCCCTGCCGGGACTGTAGACTTGCAATTTCAAAGGTGTACTAGTAATATGCATGCATTGACCAATTCCGAAAACCCCTGAAAGGCTTTGTAGCAGAACTTCATGGTTCATTCAACTGGTAAACGGCTAGTAGTTCCAAAGAAGTAGGCCATTAGAAGATAGTTGCCTTTGACGATGGAGTCGATTTAATGGAACGACCTTTCTTCTTAAAGGATTCATGTTTCATTCAATCGGCCTTATTTTTACATCTACCTCTATCAAAGGGCCTCCGTCCAATAAAAATAACAAAAATATAAAAAGAATGAAATGAGGATTCGTTCTTCACTTAAAGAGCTTATTTTTCCAACAGTGCCCTAGAAAGCGTGAAAATGGGAAAATGGGTGATTTCTGAAGAAATTCGTCTCATTAAGACGTCTAATCTGTACTGCTGATGAGGATTGAGTGGAGAGTATTGAAATAGCACGAAATACAAGGAGATACTACAAAATTAAACTTGTACTTTAACAGTAAATCAGTACAGAGTAGTCTGAGTATTACTACTTAAGGAGGAGTGGCTCAAAGTACTGACACGTGGAGTTGACCTTGTCAAGCTGTCACTTTTTCAGTCAACGTGGGACATTCTGGAGGAAGCAATCTTACTTTATAGAGATATAGTATAAGGAAAGTAATAGTGAGCCGCAACATATATTGATAATTACATCGCAGTAAAAAAAAAGTGGGGGGTAGATGGGTGAAAGAATTGTGTGGAGAAGGGGGGCGAGTGCATCTGGCAGTAGAGCCTAGTGAGCGCCCGGGAAATGAGGGCGGTGGCAACTGACGCAAGCCCCTCGAAGCAGCTCAGGCACATGCACTGGCACTGATATTTTGTTTGAGTGTGAGTCTCTGGGTGTGTATGTGTATGTTTGTGAAGGTTTACTTCAGGATCAGCCATAGTGTGATTGTGCATGAGCTATTGCTTATCCATATGTCCACGGAGATCATCCCAATTACTCAAAAACATCGACGATGTCAACAGAGCAGCTAAGAGAAGCGCATATACTAGCTAGTACTACACAGCGATATACAACGCCTGTGCTACATCCCCCCACGCGTAGGCGCTAGCGGAGGGTAATGGGAAGAGGAAAAAGTCTGAAATTTTGAGAAAAAGAAGTGCACGTTCAAATGAGAAAATGAGCTGTTCGTGTCCACCTAAAAAACGAACCTTATGTCACAGGTTTTCTTACTGCATTCGAACAAGAGCCAGAAATCTGGTTGCTACATGAAGTATGGATGAGTAGGTAGTTTTGATTCTTTTCTCATACCAGTAAACTTCATTCAGTTACCTCTAGCACCTGTTAAGTTGTGCCAGCCCAAAAAATTGTGGAATCGTCTTTGAAACGTCTTACTAAGATTACTGAAGAGTATACATAAACAAGTAAACTAAACAAGTAAACTGTGAACATCAAAATAAATAAAAATAAAAACTATAAATAAAAAAAATAAAAGTAAAAATATCATATAAACAAGTAAACTTCCCAGCAGTATCAAGAACTTCACTTATCCTAATCATGGAAATCGACCTTCAAGATTAGCTACATAGGTCGAGCTCAAGGCTGGTTTGAGTAGTACCACCTCCACCCCTGGTTTGAATTATGGGAACATGAAGTACAGTTTGTACATGGAGGCGATTAATCTATTTTCTCTCTGAAACACCGAATTGAACAGGTCCCAAGAAGATCTTGGAAGGATCCGAACAATGTAATTGAAGGTGTATTTGAAGTTCATAAATTTTTTGGCATTTTACAGGACCTTCATGAAAAGTTTTTCCTCGGAACTTCCAGCATGAGCCTAGGGCGTTCACCATTTCAGATTAATTAATTATCTTGACTGGGTATCCATTACAAATGTGAAAAATGAAAGCTATACATCTAGTCAGGTGTAAAGATGAGTCAGTCGCTTTCTTCTTTGAGACGCATTTTACTGCAAAATGGATGAGTAGGTAGCTTTGATACCTTCTCATACCAGTAAACCTCATCCAGTTGTTTCCGCCTGTTCACCTGTCGCAACTCGAAAAAGTGGGAAATTGCCTCTGAAACTTCTTACCTATTTTTACTGAAGAGAGTGTCCATAAACAAGTAAACTTTCCAGCAATATCAAGTAATTTACTTATCCTCATCTTCGAAACCAAACTTCAAGATCAGCTACAGGGTCGGCAGGTCGAAGTCGAACTCAAGCGTGGTTTGAGCACTACCACCTTCACCTCTAGCTTGAACCATGGAAACAATAAAAGGTTAAGAAGGAGCATATAATAACTAAATCCAATTATGCCCGATGGAAGGGGGAATGTGTTGTTCTCATATATCTAAAAAACGAACCTTATGTCACACTGAGTTGTAATTGAACTTCCTCGGATTCAAATTGATGAAAGTTGCCAACAGTAGCACTCTTATGCTATAGTATGAACTACAACGGAGTCACGCGTTTGTGAATGCCTAACTTATAACCCTGCCACTCTTTCTCACGAATACAAGTTAACATCGAATGAGTAGGTAAATGTTCTTAAGAAATCTCAGTGATCTCATACGGTCAGAAACCTATGGAAAATATTGTAAAGTGTTGTTTACCAGTAGAGCTTGAAGCTCGAACCCATTTACTGGATAAAAACTGACTGCAAGGCCTCAAAAATGGGCAGTCATGCATGAAAAAGTTTGTTGTTGCAAAAATATATGGAGGAATATAAAATCAAGAGAAGGCTATGAATGAAATATGAGCTGTTATGAGCTCAGCTTAGTGTTTGCTGTATATTTTATGAACACAAGAAATTTTAGCCGTATTTCCTCTGAAATCTATTTTGGGCAGAGCAGGAAACCACGTCGTCGATGGGTATCACTGTTACCCTCCACTCTATGGGAAACCCTTCAAGACGTCATTACGCTATTCAAAATAGTCTCGAAAGGAGACACCAATACACAAACGAGTTCTTAATCTTTATCTCTCAATTAAATTATATAATTATTATTAATTGGTGATAGTGCACGATGTCGACCAGTTTCAGTGTGATACACGTACAGAGCTAGTGCTTCATCATTCTCTTCCGTGCAGAACGATAGGACGAGAAACTTTCGACGGATGATGAAGCGGCTTCTTCGAAGGACTCTGTCGGACGACGTCCACCTGAAATTCATGATATCAGTGAATCCTCATCGATACCAGTAAAGGGGGGGGAGGTTGCTTTTACTGCTCTGTTAACAAAGTAATTTTAGTTGGGGACCTCCGATTTACTACGGTCTACCAAAGAGTGAGAATGAACTCACGGGATGGTCTTCGGTAGGTTTCAGAGATAAGGTCCGAGAATGGTGTTTGGAGTCAAAACGACTTTTATCACTGAGAAGTTCATTGGGGCCTGGACACGTTCCTTACCTACTAGTCGGGCCTGAGCACAGACCTACTAGTCGGGACTGAGTATATGAACTGGAAGTTCCTGACGAGACCCTGACCAGGAAACTCTCATAGCGTGCTCAACTTCATGAAAAGATTTATTACTCTGGAAGGAACTACCTCCAACTGGTAATTTAATCAACCCCATCGCCCTCCGCTGTTCCCGTCTTAGGGCAACGTTTTCATACTTAAGTTGAAAGAATCAATTTCTGTAAAGTTCTGAAGTATCTTTCGAGTAGTTCAACGTTTTCACGGCCATTAGCGATCTGTTACTCTTGAGAACTGGTACTAAAGTGTTTTCGATTAGAGCAATGTTGAAACGGTCTAATAGGTGCGCTCGTAAACTTGGGTAGGGGTTCCTACTCTGTTGTAATGTATGTTTTCAAAATTACTAGTTCATACCTCCGAATCCTCCGCCTCCAAAGCTTGACCTTTGCTCTAAACTTCGGGAATGCGATGACGATGTATCACTGCTATCATGACCACCCACCATTAGACCTACAAAAATATCAAGTAAAATATTTAGTAAACAGTAAATAAAGAAAACATTGTGATCACGGCATCTTTTAAGAATCATACTACTGAACTACAAACAAGTAAAGAATCTATCGCAAAGTTGTAAATGACTCACCAGAATCCTCCAAAAATGTCGACTTCACCTCCGATCGCCCTCTTTCGAATCCGGTACTGTCTGGCCCTGAAGAAGTGTGGATCTCTGGGTGTTCTGAGTACAGGCACGGAGACTTCTTACTTCAGACATGAAGGAAGTTGTGGATTTACCTTTCGAAACCGGTGCGGCTACTGGGATAGATTTTCTTCGTGATTCAGTAGGGGCGGACTCGATGGTGAACGCAGGCCGCTTATCCGATTCGACCGGGTAATATACAACATTTGGAGAAGTAGCCTCTACTGCATTTTCAGAAGGAATTCTTGGATAAGGAGCTTCTGTAAGGGATCTCTTAACAATTTTACCGTTGAAACTATTGGTATAAAAACCTACTTCTCGGTGCTTCAACTGCAAATTGTGAAGGAAGTACAGGAGGTGGAGGTGGTGGTGGAGGTAGCGGTCCAACGTAACCGGGAGGTGGAGCTACAAAGAACGGTGGGAGTGCAGAATGAGGGGCTTTCCCTTGTTGAATCTCATGCGATGCTTGCTGGATCAGTGAAGGTGAAGACTGGGCAGATCCCGGTCGTGGAAGAGGAGGTGCCACAAGGGCTTGGTAGATTGGAATAGGTCGAGCCTGAAACGTAGGTAGGACCAATTGGAACTACAGCTCTGTTTTTCATACTGAACATCAACCTACATCGTTTCCACCGTTGCCGTGATACTTGAGATTTTCCTTCACCTGCGCGATCTTGGCTGCCAAAGCTTTTTGCTTCTCCTGAAATCGGACTTTATGTATCCAAATTTCCTCAAAAAAGCGTCAGATTCCAGGACTATCGAGGAAACACCTGACTTAATTTGTCTTTTTTCTTATTTTTAAGTATCGATTACAGTTCAATTTGGCTATAACAATGTAACAGTAAGAATGCTGAGTGTCTATAAGACCTCATAGTCCCATGCGAGGCGCGAACCTGTACCTGTACCTTAGAGGCTTGCGCTTCAACCTATCCCGCTATCTAGACCCTCTCGGGTTACAGTTATAGAAAATTCAGTAGAGTATGATACAACAGGAAATCACGGAAAGATTCCAACCTCTCTGTCCCTTTGCAATGAACCTGGAACGAGAATCTCTCGAGCAAGTTGAGTTCCATAGCCGATTATCGAGTTTTCTCCGTCCGAGTTCGCCAACAAATCTGAGAGTGATTAGACTTATTACAAATTGTACCCTTAGCCTAAAACTCGTAAATTACCTCTTCCTTGTGGCTCATACGTTCTGACACCCGCAGTCTGGAAAAATCCCATTTAATTCGTCAAATTGGAACCAATTAACAACTCACCTTTGCAGCTGCCGCCGCTCGAGCCTGAAGAAGCGGTGCTATGATGGGGCCGATGTTGTCGATGATACCAGCGATGGGAGTAATTACATTTGCCAGTTTTGGATCAAAAATAGGGTTGGAGGCCTGCAATTAGACATTTCCTCGGAAAGTGCTGAAATCATCAACAATTCAGCTGTTAGGAGGCATTTGTAGACTTGGGGAGACGGGCAGTAGGAACGGTATTATGTAATCCATCCGCCGCTCGCGGCTGTCGCGAACCATTTGCCTCATTATAACAGTTCTATCGTTCTCCTTAAAGCCTAATCGCTATGCGGTTATTACTTTAGGCGCCATTCTACTGATAGTTCTTTTGCTCCTGTATTTCTTACTTGCTGCTGCATTCTGCTACATTCCTTCCTACGCTTCGCCGCGCGATGTCTCTCTCGCCGCGACGCTACAAGTTTGATCCTACTGCACCACACCTGTAGACCTGTAACAACAACTTCAAGCTTAACTTCACTCTGCTTATCAGTGTAACCTTAGGATCTAACAACTGGAGGTTTCCCATATTTCTCAGTTCTCCCGATACATAGTGAAAGTGGCTTGAAAACACCTCTCGAAGACAGTGTATGCCCCCAATGGGGGACCTTCAACCCTTTCTGAAAATCGAGGTTTACTTTCAGCCTTCTCGCTACTCAGAGGAAGAGGGCGGAGTTGTTTTATTTATTTCTGACGATGGTCATAATATCACTCTCAATGTATAACACTTCTCCTGTCTGGAGAAATTTCTGGATGAAACAGGAAAAATGTAGAACTAGCGAACCTTGGGTTTATTCACGGCCGTGGTGGTCTCCTTCGACTCGGTAGATGTCTCCGTTGTTGCAGCTGTGCTCGTTGTATGCCCAACTGTAAGTACTGCGACTTGGATTTACTTTACTCTTCAGTAGTGCCTTTACTGACCATTTCCAAATAGTCGCTCAATGTTTATTTACTTATTTATTCATTGTTTAAGTAGTTCCTTGAGGAATGTCGTAAAAACCGAGTTGAAAGGTCCCTGACAATTGCCTTATGTAAGATTTTCGGAAAGCACTACCGCTACTTGCTACAAGTTTTCCTATGGAACTTAGTATGACACATTACTTTGGTAAATGTTTACTCCAGTACGAACTAACTGTTTAAAAACTACTATTATACTCAGAGTATTATTTCCTGTTCAGAACGTACCAGATGGATCGTCCTGTTCCGCATCTGGTATTTGCTTGAACGCCTTTTCTTCGTCTTTCTCCTTTTCCTCTTCCGTTGTAGTGGATGGTACTGTAGTGGACACCGTTGTAGGAGGTTCAGTCGTCGTCTCCATTATTGTTGTATCTGTTGTAGTGTTGTCATTGGTTTGTGGAATCTCCGTGGTGGTCACAGTGGACTGGGGAGTTGTGGTAGAGGTAGCACTAGAAGACCTAGCGGCGGTACTAGTAGACGCAGTGGTAGTACTTGCAGACAGTGCGGCTCGTTCCAGTTGTTCTGTCATCAGCTCCACTGAAAGCTTGTTTGAAACAATTTTTGTCAAATAAATGATCCAACGATAATCCTGAAACCTCGTTTTTGCAAGAATGCCAGTATTTTGGCCCTCGTCTTCTCTCTGAGTATTTTCATTGCCTTCGGATCCGAAGAGGCAGCTTCTGCTTTTTCTGCCTTCTCATCAGCTTCTATTAAAGCTAACATCTGAAACGAAAACGTTCCTTCAATAGGAAAAGAAAAATTTTCTTCAAGATTACCTCATTCACTTCATTTGCCTCTTCGGCTGGGACTCGGACTTCTACAGACGCCGTAGGAACAGAATTCTCCAAAAGCTTTGATGAATCAGACGGCTCTGTCAGCTCGTTCCCCGGTTTGGCTGTGCTCGGGTCGGAATCCACAGTCTCTTCTATCGATGACGAGGCGAGCGTGGGTGATTCCTGCTGTAGGGCATCGTCCTTCACCTTTTCACCTAACACTCTACGAAGCTCCATTTCTGCCACCCTTTCCACTGACGTCGGATGAACTTCTGTAACGTCTTCGACTTCCTCGGTAGTGGGCTCGCGCACCGGTGGCGGCTCAGTTATGGCCTCATCCGCGTACTGGCCTTTCAAGCTTTCCTTAGACTTTTCCTCATGGTCTTTTAAAACTTTGCTGAGGATCGACAGCACTTTAGATTCAATTTTTAGTCGTTCATCAAGCCCTTGTTTGGGTGCAGTTTGGAATACAACCGTGAATTGCTGCCCGTCACCTTTTGGTGCTGATGTGGTAGGGCTTTTCTGGACAGGGACCAACGTTACAGCCGCTTGTTCAGCCGATGAAACCTGAATTATGGAAATACTAAAGACTTTTTGAAATAATCTATCGTTTCCTTCGAAATTCTAAACTCAACTAATCCTGAAAATCTCCGCACGTCTTGTCTCACCTTGGCAGACTTCAATTCCTTGGACTTTTCGTTCGAAGCGCTCTGTTTGGAGTTGGCCGGACGTTTACTCTCACGTTCCTTCTTCTGCTCCTTCAGAAGGGCCAGTTTCTTGGTATACTCCCTTTCTAGGGTCGCCTGAAAATTTTGAATTTTTCCGAGGTTTTTTCCCCATTTTTTTCTTGGTTTCTCGTGCTCTCAGAGTAAATTGTTGGAGATGAAGACTAGGTCGGACACTTCGTTGATAAACGGCTTCGAACCCAGTGAATTATCACTTTCAGTTCGTGGGGCAGGGAAAGTTCAATAAATTGCAAGACCGGGACGAACGGAGATGTTACTGCACCCAGCCAGAGGAAATTAATTACTGATCGAGCAACAGGTGACACAGGTAGGAAACGCCCAGTGGAATGGCTTTATACTTTGAGTTGATGGCCTCTAGGGATAAACGACAGAGGTTACAAGATAGATGGAAGAGTAAAAAATTACCAGTTCCGAACTATCGAGGTCGAACTCTTTTGTATCCTCCTCAGACCACTTTGCCATAGTCGGATGTTCATTTTTTCGTTTTGCTGAAGGTAGAACAGATGCATCCGGGTCAGAAGACTGCGCCACTGTTGGTGTAGAGGTTGTTGCCGGAGTAGTTGTGGTAGTTGGAGTCGCGGTAGTTGTTGTGGTAGTTGTTGTAGGGGCAGGAGAAGAGGTTGTCGTCGTTTCTGTGGTAGTGGTGGTCGTCGTCGTTGTCGGCAGGGTTGTGGTAGTGAAAGGTGGCTGACCCTTGATCCTGCAAATTTCCAATGGAGTGGAAACTTTTGAAAGGAAAATTGTGCAAAATAGTCTTAAAATATAGGATTATACACAAAAGTACAATACAACTCTGGTAACTTGCAGTTCAATCTACCCGCAATGTTGGGTTTACCCTAATGGGAAGTCGCTACAGTACAGCATGCACGTACGGTCGGCGGTTCAAAGTTCGGATAGAACGGGATTAACAAGTACCAGCTTGTCTGAGGAAAAAATAAATTAAAACACATTATTTCTTTACAAAGTGCCCCAGCTTTAAAGAGTTATTTTTCTTTTTTTCATTGAATCGCCCTTAAAACCCTTCAATACAGGCCAAATATAGATTTATGTTTCACTAGGATTCTCGATGGGAGCTGAGTAACTGGCTTGATCAGTGGAGGAATCTTGTAACTCCTCTGATACATCTGTAACCAGATATAACCTTACCTTGGCAGTAGTAAGTATAGCAGACGCTCATTGATGATGTTATCGGCTTTCTTTTCGCCATCCTTTTTCTCAAGTAGAGCTTCTTCTATTTCTTTTCGTTTTACGCTTGGAGCAATTGTGAATTCATTTGGGTTAAACCTGAATTACTCTTGATATAAAAATATTCCTTCAGGAATTAACAGAAGCAAACGAAGGCTCAAGGATTTTCTTGAATTCGATGAAATCTCAGGTGGCTTTAGGTTGTGCGAAGGACCCTCTTCTTGATTTTTAGCTACAAAGCTCTAATCCAAAACTTTAAAAATGAAAAAAAAACCCAGAAGAGCGTTTCATGGAAGGAAGATTTTTCAAAATAGTTTACAGTATATCGCAAAAGAGACATTGCAGCCAAAAGTGAAAAGTAATAAAGGAGTTGGTAAAGATTTGAATGAAAAAGGCAAATTTGCAGGGCATGTGTACAGGATCTCCTGAATTGTTCACCTCCTGAATTGAATCAATTAATTTTTTAAACTTGTGGAAGTTTATACACTATTTCAGGAAAAAATCCAAGAAAACCAATCGTTGAATCAGAAGGGTGAAACTGACTTTTGGGTCATTTGTGGACGAGTTGCTATGTTTCGTAAAACTTTGCTCCATGCTCCAAGTGCTTCTCGGACTCCGAACTGATCCCCTATCGCTTCGATTTGAGACGTCCGTCGATCTGAATCGCCGAAGAAACTAAACTGAGCGCCTGCCGAATGGAACAGCAGGAGGAGTGCGCACCAGGTGCGCATCAAATCCTGGAATTTGGACATACTAGTAATAGTTAACTAGTTAACAACTAGCTCAACAACACTACGACTTGATTCCCTTCACTTTGTGAATTCATAGAAAAGCATTGGATCGAAAACTTCAAGTGCAGATGAAGCATGGGGAAACATCAAATGAACGAATGAATGGACGAAATGATTGTTCGCTCTGAAGGCCGTATCATCCCTGCGTTTCTGGTGATTCAGAAGATTGCTATCCACAAAACACGAAAAATCCTGGACAAGAGAAAAATAATGGTGAATCAGCGGATGGAAACTCTGGAACTGGAAAGCATGCCTGAGTTTTCTACAAATATTTCAACCTGTTTTTCGAGGAATCAGCCTAGAAGCAAGTAATCACGAAGCAAAACACTGCCTCTCTGATCAAGCGTAACAGTAACCTGACCTGACCCGCTGGTAGATGATTCTATTAGGCTGTGTGGAAAGTATTTTCCGAGAATTTCACTATAGACCAGAATTTATGGAAGTCTCAATAGAAATAATGTAAAATGGGTTCAACAGATCGAGGGTCGATTACAACCTTATTCTCTCAGGCTATGAAGGTTCGAAAAAAGGACGGCTTGGAAGGAGTTCAGGGCCAAAAGCTTGACACAAGTTCCATCGGGTTCAGGCAGCTGAGTGGCGAAATCTGGACTTGTAAAGGAATATTTTTGAACAGAGATAGACAGTTTTGTCATTATACGGTCAATAAGTAAGGAAGAAGTTATGTGTATGCGCGTGGGTAGTGTCCTCACATAGAAACCCCATAGAAGCTTCCAGGTAAATATGAGAGAAATCTGGACCATTCCAAAATTTCGTAACTTGTTTTCTGCACATCCTAATAGCCACGTACCATCTTATATGTATGTGGGGTTCAATAGATGCAATATTTCATTGCAAATGTCTTTCCAAAATTGTTTGGCAATTCGACTTGTGGAATTCAGACAGGTTGACGGAAAGGATCGTGTTTTTGTGGAAATGAATCTCCAAGATCTTCTGGTTCAATGGTTTCAAAGAGAAATAGAACACGATGAGGCGATGTTGAAGGTGTCACATTTCACAAACGAAGCAACAACTGTGAACTTCACATATCGCCTTTCAAATAGTGAAAAAGATGGAAATTATAGGGCAGTACGTTCTTTCCAGTTGAATTCTCGAGTTTAGAGAAGAACCTTACTTCAAAGTAAAGAATGCCAGAGCGAGGTTCTAGTCCAGAAGGGAGGCTACGACTGAAGACGCTGTTCTATTTTGGTACGATCGATGGCGGAATCGTGCAATAGCGAACCAAATCGTTCATATCCGTATAGTGTAAAGGTGATCTTAGTTCTAGTAAAAGTACCAGTTAGGTACATGAAAACTTTTAATAAGTTACCATAACAGTAGCTTGTTTATGCGCTTCCTCTGACGAAGGAAAAAACGCTATCAGATTTCCGTTTCTGTAATGTTTCCTTCTGTCCCTTACCGGCGCCCTGTTGTTGTCCCTCTCAGCTTGTAATCACTTTATCATTTGCCGTTTTACTAGTATACTTCCTGATTGATCCTGCTACTTTCAATGTTTTACGCTACCTATCCTCATCGCTTGTCTTTCCTCTCAGTGACAGTTTTGTTCGCTCGGCGGGTCTTGTGTTCCACCTCCTTTCCTGTTCCTTTATCTCTCTCCTTATCGTCCTGACATTTTCCGGTAAAGAGATTCTTATTTTACTTTAGAATATTTTTTTAAAGTCCATGGCATTCCGAAATTAAGCTTACTTTCTCTATAAATCCGCTTTTACTTCATTATTTTCGCTTTGGAATGTTGAACTTGAATCACCCCCTGTCTGGCGCGCTCCAACTGCCCCTTCTGAAAATGGGCTATGCAAATATGTAATGAGAACTTCAGTGCACTCATGTCAAAACCGCTAAAGACCCTCGAAGAGCAGGATGCACGACGTAACTGGTATTAGAGACTGTTCAAAGATCTCACATCAATGTTATTCAAAACGGATATTCGGCTGTGACCACAGGCAATAATTAGTGATAAAGAACCTTCTCTCTTCGTAGAATAGGCTAAAAATGACTTCCGATGGAAGAAATAAGAACAACAATACTCATCCTTTATGCCTAAAAATTTGCAAAAGATTAATTAAATCTGGAAATAAACCTATTTCACTCTATAATTACTTACTGTATTCATCAAGAGTTAGTGAGACCAATGATAGGAACTGCGCAATAGGCTTACATTTTTCATATTCAAAACATGTTCACTTATTACGAACTTTAACTGGCTAATTTCAAACTACAGCAATTACTGGCCTTGGACTACCAGTAGTTTCAGGGGATGCTGTATGTTTGGAGTTTGAGCCCTTTTAAAATACGCATTTTCCTCACATTTCTCAGGAGCTCCCCCCTTAAACGAAAGGTTTAAACCAGTCCAATACTAAAGGTTAGGGTGGACCTAGTCCACAAGTTCACTACAAAACCTCATACGAAAAGATTCAACTAAATGTCAATATTAGCACTATGGCATTTCATCAAGTAAAGGAAAGGCATTATTTCCGTGAAGAAAGGGAAAAGCCAAAGGTCCCTGTAAAACCATAATTATATCTTGCGTCCCCAAAAAAGCAGTAGAAAAACAGTTTCAAGGTTCAATTCCAGTACCTTCGAGTTCAGGTCCATTTTTAGATGTTATTAGTTCTCTGTAGACTTTCTGTGAATCAAATTGAAGCGTGCGAGGTAAGCAGAGCAGCGTTTACTTGCAAGTTTCTAGGCTCCAGTTTCTAGGCGTTAATTGTACATGTAGGAGTTGCAAGCAGCAACTCCTACATGTGCAATTAACGCCAATGAAAATGTACATGATATTAATTTTTATTCATGGGGAGTACCTTTATGGAAGGGCTGGTCAGGGAGTAATTCACCATTGACTGCATGCCTTCTCGCAAATCATTTTAATGGGTGAAATTGAAGCGTACGTATGAAAGTGAACAATCGAAGCGAGATGAAGAATCGGGTCATTTTGATCCGAATAAGTAAAGAAACAGTGATCACAGTGCGATAAATTTGGTAAGGATGGACAATCGCTCAAGTTGCTGATGACGAGCTATGAATTTGATGTTTCGAGGATGTGATAGTGGCCGGTATGACCGAAATCGGGTCAAGATGAAAGTGATACTCTTGCAAATCGACTCCATGCATTCGTAGAATGAAAATCGGCCGTGCGTCGATCGTTTGACCTGTCCAGGTGGGAAGAATAGTGCGATGTAGCGCAAATGAAAGAGAGAGCCATAGGGTTTCGGATGGAACGTGACCGTTGGAGACCTTGCCGATTTATTAAAACCACATAAAAGTAAGCGGGAACGTTCAGAAATTGCTGAAGGGCACTGGATTGGAAAGAGACATTCACTGGTTCCATTGTGTAAGTTTAGTCATAAGGACAACGTCTTTGTCGTGATCAATCCCGTCTGAGGGATGCGCCCCCGCATTGTTTTCCAGTGGGAATCGCAGTGGCGTTTTGAATGTGTATATGGCCTATACCATAACTTGCGCGGGCCAGCCGATATACAAGTCAGGGCTTTTATCCTCCCACACGAGTCTGGCACCAGCTAATCGTCCTTGGGAGATAAAAGCGCCTTGTTAGTTTGGGAAATCAACGATACGGGCTTTGATCGCTGAACCGTTCATGTGTTATGATGCGCATGGCACTTGGCACCGCAACACCTTCTACCCAATCATATTGCATGATCTTAACTATCGATCCATAATACCAAGATTTCCGAGGATTTCTTGTTAACTTAAAGTTTTCTTAAGGCAAAACAACAACAGTAAACAGACTGTTTGGAATCCACCTTACATCTTACAGCTGGATTTGCAAGTAGAACGAACTGCTGAAACACGTTTGCTTTAGGAAGGACATTTTACTTTTTGTACTGAGGTGCCCGTGGTTAGAGTACATTCACGACTACAACAGCAATAAGAGTTCAGTAGCTTAGCAAGGCAAAAAGTTACCACTAAAAGCTACTCGAAACTCTCGAAGTATTCCCGGAGGACGTTACCCGTTACGTTCTACGGTACAAAAGAGGCTTAGAGAATGTTCATCTTCTTCTCCTTCTCCCTAGCGCTAATCCCGCGCCGTCGCACGGTCCGTTTAGACTTAGGGAATTTTCATGTCTAGAATATTCATAATGACAGCTGACCTAAAAGCTTTGACCAGGCACATTTTGTGAAGGGAACTGTAGTAACAGGGTCTAGGAACCTCGGAATCAACTTGCCTATCAGAGTGGTTAGTAATACTGGTTAGTCCAGCGATAATTTTAAATGTTTCTCCCATAGGTTCGGACTTTTTGCCCTATGTCCGAGCGTGCCAGCTTCGATAGCGAAAGTTTTTCATTGCAAATTGTACATGAGCTGATGCAATATGGTAACTCGTATGCTCCCTCCAAACCCTAAGAAAATCTGAAAATCTTAGGCAAATTCTGCTTCATTCGACTTTAGCAGTTAAGGAGCCGGTGGATAAAAGAGATTCAGAATCGAAAATTTTTGAGGCGCTGTTGGAGGGCTTACAACCCAATGACCTGCTCCTGTTGCTCACTTTTCAATGAAGAGTTGAGATAATTGATAGGTGTCAGGCAGACTCAAGGAAAGTCACTAAGAGAATTTTTTCAAAGAACGCTCCATGAAGGGATAATGCAATACTGATTACGGAAGTTTTCAAAAGTAAGCAAGCATAGTAAACAATGGAGAGCAAGCAGAACACATCAACAATTTTTGTGAAAAGCAACGAACAAAGAAACAGAACAGATACAAACAAGAACTACTTAAACAGCTCCTTTCAAACAATCAGATAGTAAACATTCAGGAAAACAAAGTAGAATATCGGCAGAGTAGATTAGTGCACAAGAAAGTGAGTGCCCCTGGAAAAACAGGAGCTTCCGCGCCATAGGTGTAACCCGGGATCAGTGAAATAGCCCATATAGGGGTTACAGGTACAGAACAAACTGTCATGTTTAAAAATAATTAAACGTTGGAAGATGAGATTCCTCTGAATGAGTTAACGGTGGTGGGTATACGAGCTACCTCTCTCCCTTTCCCAATTCAATACCGAACTATAGAACCCGATTAACTAGCAAGACACCGTTTAAGCCACTCGAGAATAGCGATTCACTGCACTTTAGATGGGCTATGTTGAACTGGAGGGGCCTTCTATCGATGAGTGAAAAGAATGTGTAAAGGGCTGACAACGAGACGATGAGGCCGACGTCGTCATCATCTTCCCTTACGCGGTGGGTCATTTTGGAATTTCGGTCAGCCTCCCGACTAACGACGTCTCACAACAGATCGCTGCTAAATCGCTCCCCGTATAACGAACAGAAAGCATCTGGGGCCGGATTGTGGCCCGGGTCAAGCATAGCGGACCAGAATTGACCGAGTCAGAACTAGCCCTTAAGTTTTCCTCTAAGGTTCGACCTCATTTCTACCTACCTTTCACAAATGTCCAACGGAATCGTAGCCAGAAGAGGGAAGGAGGGAGGAGTTGAAGTGGGAAAATCTATTTACCCATACATATAAAACACCATAAACACACCGCTTTCCGAAACTTCTGATGTCGTGGTGAATTCCCACCACAACGACCTTTTCCTCGAACACCGTACTTTCTCATCAAGTGGGCGAAAGCGATGCCGCATCAAAAGTAAGACTTTACTTCTACAAAACTTAGTATTTTAGTATCTGATTCTGTACAACCGCTTTTTAGAGGACGGTAATTTTACTTATTGAAACACAAAAGAGGTACTTATATATAGAAAGCGATCGTATGATAAATAAAAAGCAGATACATCAAGGAGGAGATCATGACGTCCATCGAAATTATGGGAATGATTTGAGCATCGACCCTGCTCGGAGTGACCCCTATATTCATTTCTACCGCTCAATAAATGTAATTACTTTACTTCTCTTCTCTCTTTTTTATTTGTAATCATTTCTTTATTGTATCTGTATTTGTTGTATTGATTCTTATAACCTCTGGGGGGCGTTTGATTCCAAGCCCGAATCCAGTCATGAATTTAGGACTAGACGACAACTTCTTAGGTGACAACCTGTTGCTAAAGGATTTGCTTTTAAAAATGAATCGCGACGGAAGAATTCGTATCCACTCTAAGAAACTGATCCATTTCACCTGAGATCTCCTAATTCAAGTTCTGTGCGCGGTCAAGACGATTCGCAAGTTCGTTTTCATTTTCGATTTTTCACCGAATGTGAAAATGATGTAATGCTGCTGCGGTGTGGGAAAGTGGCCGATTGGTGGTGACCGGTCCTTTGTTACTGAGATACGGTGGATTTTTGTGAATCTACGTCTACATTTGAAATAAATTATCTGTGACGGCCTTGGTTTTCATCCGATCCCCCTGTATACCTAAAACGGGGTTTTGAAGGTTGAGTTTTCGAGTTTTGGGGGTCGAAATATCTAAGTATCTCAGAGTATCTGAGAATAACTATCAAAGTATCCCAAGTTATCCGAGTATGGAAGTCTTTGGATTTTGTTCCTGTGAAGTCTTTAAGAATTATTCTTTTTCGAAGATCTTCGAGGAAGGTATTGCGCTTTGAAGATCAGCTCATATCGTAGAGCAAAGCTTATTTTTTGAATACTTGTCCTACCTTAACTTACCTTTGAAAACCTAAGGTTGTGACTAGTGAGGGTTAACAGTTTGGGAGATCTTATCTAGTAAACAAAATAGTTTATCGCCTCTCTGACAACTCAGTTAATGGAACTTTTCAGGATCCTCCTGATCGCGAATTAGGACCTGTCTAATGCCAAGTCTGGTAATCTCTACAGTGCTAGTCATTACCATTACTGTTGTCCACTTACTAACTAGCTCACAAAAAGCAGCTGATCCTTCCCGACAAGAAGAGACATGTCCTATATTGGAGCCAGGAGATCTTTAAATTCATGGTAGGTGCATTCTCACAGGGAAACTGCGAGATCCTTACTGCAGTTGAAGATCGCTGTAACTGTCGGATCAAAGAACAAAAGTGAAAACACTTTTTCAGCGGCGGATTCCCGTGGTGATCAGACGTAACAACTCAACAGCAAGGGTCACTGCGTTTGACCGCAATCGACATCGAAAGGTGGTCTCGGATGGGAAAGTTGGGATCGACCGCAAAATGTGAGATTTACAGTTGATTCGGTTTTTGCTCTCATAGCTCATACTTCATACTGGAATGTGGAGAATCGGCATATATTTTTAACAAATAAACCAAGTTAACAAGCTCATCAACAAAAACTACCAATTTGTGAGTCATTCACAGAATTGGCCCTCTTAACTCTGCTTCGACTGTGGCTTAGTGACTGACTCACTGACTTATTCTCACCTAAAGAACCCTATTTGCAGTGAAATTCGTGGCGCAATCTCTGCTCTGGTCTGGACATTCATTGCTAGAGGAGAGGATAATTGAATAGGAGGAGAGGGAGAATAAGAGAAAGAGGGAATGATTCATTTTTTAGACCCTTTAATGTCACGAGGTTGGCGAGTTATGGACAAAACATCGGCCTCGGACGGAACTCGAACTCGTACTTTCCCGACAACGGCATTTGCTGCTCCGTAGTTTTGTCCATAACTCGCCAACCTTGTGAGACTTTTTATGTCAGTCCCTTTTATTTGAGTTTTTCAAGATACGTATGGCTTACTTGGGAAAAGAAATAAGTGTCCGAGCAACCTGTGACTTCGACGAGCTCAAGGAAAAGAGATCTCCTGGTCGTATCATAGGGCCATCACAATAGCGCCATGTCAGCGTTCTCTTTCTGCGGTTTCTAGATGGAAGAACTCTTTCACCTTGGGAATTCTTGAGAAAATGGAACCTAAGGAACGAAACGTGTAGAGCCTCCATACATCAGTAAATTTGCCGCGAACAGGTTAACCCTGTTCTAAATAATCAATGATTCGTGTAGACTTTTTTCCAAATGATGGCAATGAACATTGAGACACGAAAGGTGTCATAGTGCGTCTCGAGGTCGGTAGGAACAGATAACTTTGAGTTTTCGGATGAATACGCATCAACTGAACAGCAAACTGTTGTGTCCATTAGCAGAACTATCTGGTACCACGTCCTCGTTTTTCAGACTGGGGTCTAGGTTGACGTCACGTGGGCTTGTCGTGTCAGTACCCATCGCATTCAATTTTGCGGTAGAAGGGTCCTGGCACGTGAATCGGTCTGCTCTCAAAGCTACTATGACAAGAGCGTAAGCTGGTTTTTACCCGTCTGCCTGCTTCCTCATGTGTTTGGCCCAGCGTTGGGGTAGAGCCCATGGTATGATAGCCACGAAATTTTTGATTCCACAGGTACTGTCTTCGTTTCTTTATTTTTATACAGTAATAAACTGAAAACACAAAATAGTATCCCTCAAAATCGCAATCACATCACCAAAAGATAATAAACACACTAACAATGAAACATATAATAGTAAACAATTGACGGTGAATAAAAGTGAGAGAAAATACAACATTTGATGCACTTTAAATGATAAGTTATAAGTAATTATATTGAATGATCTGTAGATATGATGATAATGGCCGGATATGGTAAACAGGGCCATTCAGATGGCTTTATGACACACTTAAGAGCAGCTCCATATCCTATACAGCAATGACAGGACTTGAGGATTCCTCGGATATATTCAGGGATGTCATAGGTTCTTGCATGAGTGAAATCTCTTTGACAGGTGGCGAATCCTTCTTTTTACGCAGTAAATTCCTCTCTTTTACCTGAATTTTCCCGTTAAATTTCTTTTTTGTCTACAATACTGTGAAGTATCGGTTACCTTGTACTCAAGGGTCGAATGAGGGACACCATAGTAGCTTCCGGCCCGATGGACGCTCATTTCACCACGCCGTACACTTCGAACCGCCTCGTCCAGAGCATTTTTGTCATATTTTCTGAAAAATTAAGTAAATTTTTTGGGGAGGTTAGAAAAATCCGAAAATTTTGGCAAAATTTACGCATCACGATACTATCGTCACACCTGAAAGTTGACCTTTTTTAGTAAAAAGCTTCCATGAATCGGAAAAAGGGATTGGAATTTTAGTTGGACATTGTGTAGGCCTAGAAGGTTGTGTAAAAGTAGTTGAAGTCAGTCTCCGGTAAGAAAATAACTGGTATCTTACTGTTTCTGATGAGAAAGTAACTGGTATCCTACCTATACTGCCCACGTTTTGGTCGACTTTTCTTCCACTCTGACAGCTCCTCTTTCTTACCATCTTCTTTCCCACCTGTCCCCATAACGTCTGCCGTCATACTTGTCTGAAATGATTACGAGTAAGTACAAGTTTCTCTGTGAAATAGTAAATCCAGACGAACACTGTTCTGATTGAAAAGGCTTTGCCACAAGTTTGTGGTCCAGTCGTTTTCCCAGCGATTATCTGCGTTGAACGTCTTCTAAATTTTGTAAGTATAGAACCCCAAATAACGTCTTCTTACTGTTTACTACTACTTTATACTTTTACTTACCTCCCCATCTGTTCCGTCACTACTTGGCGAAATTGATGAACAATCAGTAACAGGTGTAGATGCTCTGTAACTAGTAAGTTATGCGGCAAGTAATTCTCTAAGTAAGCCCAACTTGTTGGCACGGCAAACTTCTCGACAACCAGTAAGTACGAAAAACCAAAATAATTCGGGTAACCAACTTTTTCTGCCTTTCCACTTGTTCAGCTAACTTTTTCTCAGCATTACTCTGACCACCGGGACGTCGCCTCTTGTTAAGTGGAGCTTGTCCAGCTTGTTCTTCAGCAGCTTCCAATTTGTAAATTTTATTCCTGAGAGTTGAGCGTGGAATACCGTATACCACTGAGGCTCTGGAAACTTTGGACTTCTCCTACGATCCAATTTGAGTTGATCTTTCACTTTACTTACTATAATAGCGTACTTACCGTCTAGTTCCCAGCCTTCCACACCTAATATCATTGACCGCTGCTGTAAGATCTACCTGACTGTAATTACGTTTTATGCCATACCCGTTTCTGACTATTTCCTCTTGCCTAAAATAGTGTAGGTAAATCAATAAAGTAAGTGTAGCTGAAATGTAATTTTCTCAACATGCATTTTGTACTATAAAGACATATGCGAAAAAATATTAAGTTATTCTGGTAATGGCTAAGTAGTTATTATCCCAAAACCTTCTGTTACTCAGAAGATTCTGATGTAATTACGGTAGCCTGACTAGTAACTTGTGAGAAATCCTTATATAGTTGTAATAATAATATAATTAGGAAGGGTTTATGTTTCAATATAAATGATGAACAAATGATAAGGTTTTTGGCGTTAGTCAATCCCGTTTGTTGGAATGCGCCCCGTGTTCGACTTCCCTTAAGAATTTTAGTGGCGGCTGGAATGCTTATGTAGCCCATTCAATGAATTCGGTGCTAGCCGATGTGCAAGTTAGGGCTTGTGTACTCCTAGACAAGGCTTTCTGTATACCGACCACGAAGAAAAGGAAGGTTTGATTGGCCTGGTAGAGTAACGGTCACAAATTCAATCCAGGGTCCACCCTGTGTGATGGTGCACCACTTCCCACTACTCCCCCCTACTAATAATTTTTCAATATATTCCAGATTCTTGTTTGGGTCTTTCCACGTATTGAAAAATCAGTAAGTTGTGAAATCTGCCAATATCAAATCATAGGATTTACTACTCGTAGATATGTCCTAGAATAAAAAAAATAGCCCTATCAATAATTTTAACAAAACTTGTATGGGAACATCCAGTAATGACTTTTAGCAAATTTAATTTGAATATGGAAAAATGGTCTTGATAAAGTTAAAATTTCGACAACGTCCCTACCCATTCGTCTCCTTTTCGATCGTCTCGGATTGTGGTTGGCTTTGTTTTCGCTGCTTCTGATTATAATTGGAGGTCTCGATATCGATAATGGCTTCCAATCCCTAAATGGGAAAGCAGTAATGTGTAGTAGTTACCTATTAAGAGGTTTATTACACGTTACCGATTTTCGGCTTAAATCTAGTGGTTGCTCATCTCGTGTGCGCACTTCTGAATTTCGTTCACTCGGTTTTGAAGGCGCTGGAGGTTGGAATGGTGGATGTGACGGTTCGGCATGCAAGTTCCACAATGGGCTTGCCAGGAAAGGATTGACTGCGGCCAGCTCTGAACAGATTTTTGTAGACACTATTTCCTCATCTTGGGAGAAGCGATTTGTCTGGGCAGGAGTCGGACCCCGATCAAAATTTATTATTACACTGAATTCGAGAAATTTTTGTGTTTCAGTCCTACTACTAAACTTGACAACCATCCCTCTCGATGGTCGACACAATCTTTGAGAGTTGGAAATACTTGTAGTGGGGCTTCAGACTTATCTTTGCATTTGGTGACTTTCTCAGCTTTCTAGTCAATATAGGGCTAAAACATGTCCCCTCCTTCTAAATCACATACATATTGGCGTGGAGCCAAAGCTGACGTGACTGCAAACCCGGCTGTCCCGACTCCCTCATTTGGCTAGCCTTAGAGCAGATGACATTGGAAGAGCTCTGCACCTTATTCTGCATCAGGGCGGGCCTAGCAACTCCACAGCCCAACATTCCATTGGGCCCACTAGGCCAAGCACCTCTTCAAGAACAGGAAGTCCAGGTGCCCCCTTGATTAGACGGCTTTTCTTGACAGGATCCAGTTCGTTATAGTTACCGGCAATCCCAAGTTTTTTAAAGTGCCTGGGATTAGCTAACTTCAAAGCCAAACTTTCGGCCAGGTTAAGCATAAGGTAACAAGCTGAGTAGTAGCGATGTTCCTGGGTAGCAGCTACCAAAACCTACAAAATACGCAGGAGATAGCTGAAAAGATACTCACAAGGTGGGGTACCGTCAATTTTGAGTTGGTTACAAGTTCATTACAGTTTGGAGCTCCCAAAAAGTCAATATAGAAGTAGCATGGAAGTGGAGGTTGAAGTAATGACTTCATTCAGCCCTACTGTGGGCAACTCACACGCCTTTCAGTACTTTTGCTTTGAAAAGCCTATTTTTTGTTGCTTGGCTGAGTAGTATGGAGATTAGTAATATATTCCATTACTTACAACATACCTACAATACTAACAAGTAAAATATGAAGAACAGCTTTTTATACTTACGGTTCTCGAACATTATTCGATTGATTTCCGGGGCCACAGCGGGTGCCATGCCCAACAGCCCGAGCATTTGCATCTGAGACATCATTTCAACTGAAAAGAGGTTTCTTCACTGGATAGATAAATTAAATTTATTCGAAATTTTAAATAAATTGCAAAACGAAAACTCGTCCTTGTAGAGAGGCGCTAAAACGAAGTACTCATGAGGTGTGATTCATCGCGTGACGGCACCGCACGCGACCTCTGGGGACGGCATAAAAAATGCGCTTTCTATTACCGTATGACGGGATATTTGGGAGTGAATGTGGGGTTCCCAAGGGGGACACGGTTCAAAGGTCATTTCACGTCCGAACTCCGGATAGGAAGGGTGTTGAAGTTCACACCAACGAGCCAGCCGTTAACAAAACAAAACGTCAAAATGCGATCATCGCCGATTGTCACCGCCGAAATGGAATATTTTCATAATATTCACAGCACAGACGTGGGAAATCCTATCGCCGCAACAAATTCTTTAACCTTGTACACGTAACCTACCTACAGTATGTTGCGTTCATAGAATGCCCACAGTTCATGGCGCAGATAACGCCAAGTTCACCCAGAGGCCACATCTTCGGCTACACCTACGGTCTCTACAGTCCCTACGGTCCCAAAATGAATCCTAAATGGGTGAGCCCTCAACCTGATTGAAACCTAAGTCTCTCGAGTTCATTTGAAGTTACCTGATCCCTGTTCAGACCCCGGATTCATATCCCAAAAGGCCGTAAGCACGTTTCCAATGACAAGGTGATGTAGGTCCTGACTTTCTAATTGTGCAGTCCAAGAGGGGACAGTAATTAAAGCTTAGCAAGTAAAGTACGAGTCACCACGAAAGGCCTACAGAATGTGAGCACGGGCAAGAAGCAATGTCGTCATTAGTAAAAAAAAAGGTGTAGTGTTCACCAGTTCTGAACTCGATGGGAGTTTCCTAACAGTTTTTCGTTACCGCTTGTGTGGTAATCTCACGCAAACGTGAATCATAAAAGAAAATGCAAACAAATGAATAGTAAGCCTAGAACAAGGTATAACCAAAGTATCTACAATTATCGAGGATGTAGGAGCTACCAAGGTGCGAGCGGTACCCTGAAATTTACATGCCCTCGAGGGTGTCGAGTTCATTTAGGAAGTATTTGCTACCACTTGGAGCTCATACCGAGAGAATCCGCTCTATGGGCGAAGGATGGGTTGTGGCTGACCTAAGCGTTGATCGGAAGTGGAACTTAGGCTTTTATAGAAATGGGACTAAGACTTATGAAATCATCATTTGTTACAGTGCCCTGGAGCATACTGCGATACCATGAATAGGCTGATGTTCAGTGAGGGTTTTATGAGAATTTCAAAAAAACTTTTCCAAGGCACACAACGCAGTACTCTGCTGCATTTAGTGACTGGACTACTCAATCCCGTCCTTACTCCCGTTACTATCCCCTAGAAGTCAAAAGATATTGCAGTGATGATGTGTCCCTGGGTTTCCGAGAGCTCCTGAACACCTGGTTTTGATAGGAAGTGGTATCTGTTCGATGTAGAATTCTGGATGGAACCACTCAAAGTAGAAAAGGTTGAGAAGAGTCTGCACACTTCTAGAACTTTTCACTTTTGGAATAGTTTCAGCGTTACTGCAGTATCTTTGATCTGGATGAAGCAGTACGCAAAAGCGATAGGAGTGCACTGGCCAGCGGTCCTTGAATTTTTCGTCTACATATGAGTGAACCGGATCATCACTATTCGCTCATGGAAGATTCCATGAGCGAGTAGTGATGATTCTGCCAAAAAAAACTCCCACTGAAAGCTTTTGTTGTCATTCGTTCTCGAGATTTTGGTTCAAAAAGTATCAGCATTAAGAGTTCAAGGAAGAAAGGTGCGAACGCTACCTTGGCTTAGAGCTATCCTCAAATATTACCAGTTTTGTTATAAAGGCATTTCCTCAGACATAAGAGGAATCCAGCGGAAAATATTTTCGTTTCTAAAATCATCATAGAAAATCATAGAAAAAACCTTTCCCTTCTACATAGGGGTTTTTAGAAGGAATGCTCTGCAGTGGAACGTCATTCTTTTAAAAGGATCAGCGAGGATGTTGGAGCAGAGGATTGACTTCATCTTGATGCCCAAAACTTGTACTGTCAGGATGTGAAGTGTGATCTTCTTCTTGATTCATTCATTACTCGAGCGAAATTACTCGAGTAAACATTTTTAGAAGTCTCTCCCTGGCGTTATAAGAAAGAAATTAGTGACCGAACACTATTTAAAAGAAGGTCTCGAGGAACTCGAAGTCAGTTAGCTAGGAAGAATACCTGGATAATGCTACAGGAACTGGTAAAATAAGATTGACCAATAAGTACTACGTGACCGATCAAGATGGTACTTGAACGAAATGGTTTTGTTTGACGCTGTGCCCTTGCACGCTTATCACATGGGAAACAAAGCGCTCCGTCGCTCGGTCGGGCGGAATACGGTAGCATACAAAATTGTACGGTGAAATGGCGTCAATCAATAAGCAATATGTTTTCACTTGTCATTCTCACACTTCGTTTTGGCGCTTCTATTCAGCTGTCTGAAAAATCAGAATGTTGACTGATTCAACTGCTGTGACTCTTTTTTGCCACATCTGCCTGATTGGGACCAGTAGGCAACAGTTTGGATTACTTGGGAAGACCCATCGGTAGGTCGCAGTGTCATTTTCATAACTACCTTTAAGATCTGATCGGAAGGCAGGACCACACTTAATTCATTCTCACTATACTCCCCTTGGGAAGGTCTTCACCATGCAAGAGCTCCTCCTGGGTTATCAAAGGGTTCCTGTTTGAATGAAAGGAACCACCCGGGATGTGAGCATGTCCTATGACGGGAAATACAGGAACAGGAAGCCCTGTGACTCAGCTCCCACAGTGCTGCTCTTGTTCTTCAGATGTTTCCTTGTGGGAACCCCAAACTTCCTGCTGCACGGGGCCTATCGGTGTACGCTGGAAAATGTGGTACCATCTGTTGGCTGAACCATGGGACCTCTTAGAACTTCAGACAGATCTCCTTTCTCATAAATCCTTTCGCCAGGTGGAGTCTTCTCGTCAGGAGCCGTTTGAGGTCGAGGTCGAATCGCTTTTTCAAAATTTTTTTGGAGTTAATATGTAGTCTTCGTAAATGGTCGTCAGCACAAATTTGTTTTCCTGCGTAGTCAGGGACCATTAAAAGTGTCTTCTCCTAAACCAAATGAGTAAGTGCTTAGTATTAAGTATTACTGTACAAACAAGCGAGTACTAGTTATTGGTGTTCAACCACAATCCTGAGGCAGGTTGTTGTACGAAAATTAGGTTCGCTTCGCCTCAATTCTACCTTTTTGCCTACAATTTTTTTTCTTCATATATGTAATGTAATTTTTACGTAATAACACATTCTGCATTACTAGTACTAATACGGTAATCGTGCCAGCTTCAACAGCTATGGGGTGGTTATGGGCTAAGACTCCCTTCCTGGGTAGCCTGAAGCCCTGCTCTCTTGCGAGTCTAGGTCGGCATGGGATTGCTACCTCTGCTTGGACAGAGAATATCTGAGAGTTACTACGTTAGGCTACAACCAGTAAGTAGGAACTAACACTGCTGAGCAGCCTGCATCCGCATAATTGCTTCTCTGGTACGTTCATATAGGCTCGTCATACAGAGTAACGTCGCTTCCGTTGATGCAGACGGTACGGGTTGTGAGGCCCGTGGTGAGGTCGGAGGGGAAGCTGAGCATACACCGGAGTCTGAGTCACACATCACGACCTGAAATGGAATCAAGTAGTTACTGGAGTATAGAATTATCAGTAAATAATGGTCGTAGCCCTCTAACGGACCCTTTCTCTGACCGGTTGTGTATCCGCTACTTCTCAACCCAAAAGCTTACCTTCTTGTCGACCGACTCCGTGGCAGCTTCGGTTCGTTGTCGATCACACAGTAGGCACAGCTCGGCAGGTACAAAATCGGCCGGGACCGAACCAGAAAAGTGAACTTTGAACAGATTACTCAGTAAAATCACAGCTATTGTTCTGATTTCGCTTCAACTAACGCCACCCTGCTATAATAACATAGTCGCAAGGGGTTATTATCTTTTCTTAAAGTTAAAAGCAGCGTCTCATGTCCCAGACTTTAGGGCATTCATTCAATCATGAGGAATCTTTCAGATGGATTGGGAAATTGACTCCATTACAATTGTACTTACTGGATAGGTTTTAAAGTGCACATTCTCAACGTTGTGTAAATGCTTCCTGCCGGATTATTGATAAAGGCGTCTATTGTCCCAGGGATTACCAGTTACTCAAGTTTTTGCGATGGGATACTACCCGAAGCACCTCGCACGAGGTCTACTACAATCTCTTACTGCCGTCATAGAAATTAATTAAAAAACCAGGATTCAATGGGTTTGCCATGTCAAAGGTGCCATCAAAAACGTCCCGATCAGTGCCCCGATGATTCAACTAATTCATAAGTACTGTAAGTTCGGAAGGCCTTTTAAGTATGGTTGTTGAATGAACAATACTGGTATGGCAGGCTGTAAGGATATTGTCAAAGCATAGGTGGTAGCACTATTTCTCTCTGAAGGCTACTTTGTAAGTTGTACTTCAGTAAAGCCACGGAATTCTATAGCCTACCTGGTTGATTAAGGCACACTGATGATTCGGGAAAAATCGCTTCCCAAACTTCTTTGCCCACAAGATGACAGGCAATATTTTCGATACCTAAACAAAGCAGTAAGTTTACTGACACCTAAACAACCACAATAAAGTAATATGAGACATTGTGTTGTCTTTTAATACAATAAACACAAACAAGTCCCTGCTTTCGACTTGACGCCTTCGTCTATGTGTGCTGCCGCACCCCCCCCCCCTCTCCATATAATAATCATTAATTTTAATTGGGGCCCCTCGAAATCGTTGCGCTATCGTGCTATCTTCCTGGGCCCCATTTAATTAGCGGCAACCCAGATAATTGCCCGAAATTGCCCACAAATACACGGTTTCCGGGCTTTATCGGAACTTGAGAATGATGAAACCCAAACAGATGTCCCAGAGATGGCATTCAAATAGGAACAGGATATGGGCGAGCCGTCTAGGGCTTTTACTTCTTACTACTTTGTAAACCTTTTGAAAAAGTAGTTTCAATCTTCACATAGGTTTCGGCCTTCTAACACTGAACTTATCACCCGCCATTTCTCCCGTAAGGATACTCAGAAGGTTCTGGAGCTACTTACAAGTTCAGGCCGGCTGGTAATTGGTGTTGAGCTGCTTGGGCCAAATTGTAGCTTATGTTAATCTATTTTGAATAAGTAACGGAATCAATGGTCACGGGCTTGATTACTACGAAACTACTTAAAACTAGTATAGGTGAGTATTTAGTAGTTAAAGTAAAATCGTCAGGGAAAAAACCAAGGGGATTGGAACACAAGACATGACGACACACACACACCCTTAGATATCAGGTCTATTCATGTTCAGATATCTATTCAAGATTCGGATGCTAATTTGAAGAGAGGCGCATAGTGCTGAATAATGGATGAATAGCGGCTTTCTCGCAGTGTTCCCTAATAAAGCTTCTTCACACCGAAACATGAAATGTAATGCAGTACTATTACTTGTAAGAAAGTGAGTAAACTCAGTCCGGACCGGACGCTACCGGACCGGTGACCAAACCACCCAGCCAGTCCCACACAAGGGCACTTCTTCCCTCATATGAATCATCAATACGATGACATTCAGACAGGGAACAGGATAGTCGAACGGCCGACGAAAATGTTAAAATTCGTCAGATTTGATTCTAAGCCAGACGGGAACGTAAATGAAGGTCCGGTCTAGCACCCCGGCACATCTATCGTAATCTTTCAATTAGACAGGGGCCTATCGAAAAGAAGGGGGGTATCAGTGCCGCTTCAATGCCACAAGGAACACGAAATTGACTGAGACGCCTTCGTAATTGAGTGCGAATTCACGCCAGACCTCCCCCCTCCTGACAATTCTCTGACTTGGACATTCCCAAGGCTTAAATGTTTTCTGGGGACCTTTGTTTGTTGGGCTCTAAGCCTCCTCCGAAAAACCCTCGAAAAAAATTTCATGGACAAAATCTTGGCCAGATTCGGCAAGGCTAGCACGTCGGAGAGGCATTTACATTTACATTTTCGGATATAAGTAATTAGTAAGCAGTAACTCCTTTTCCTGCACTTATTCTCAAGGTATTGGGCCCCTTCGGATTTTCCGAGGGCAACAGTCTTACAGCTTTTAATTCCCTACAGCGTAACCAGATAAGGCGTAAACAAGTAGCTGTAAAAAAGCCCCCCTTTTTCAATGCTCATTTAGCTTCATTAGCTCACCGCTGGGAAAAACATATCCCAAATAGGGTAAATTGTAAAGTATAAAAAGTCCCTTCAAGGGGTTGTTGTGCCTCATTTCATTGCCCAGATGATAAACATGTTAGTCCCCCCACCCCCTACCTCTTTCAATACTTTATCAGCCGCTACCCAATCAGCGCCGAATTCAGCCGAATCGTGACACGGGACTGGCCTCTACCGTAGGCCCCCCACAACACGGCCGGCTGCCCGGTATCCCCGGGCAACGGCCGGCATACACTTGACGGCGCCCGCCGGCCAAATCAAAAACACTGTCCCCCCTCCCGCTTCGTTCTCATTCCATTTCACCTCAACAAGTATAACACGGGGTGTACATGTGTGCATGTGCGTATTCACACACAGAGAATATATGGCTATGGGCATTTATCAGCCCCGTTATCCAACCGCCTCACAACATTTTCCCCCCAACGCCAACAACGTAGACTAATCAACGCAAAGTACGTGTCGCATACCCATATGCTGCTTGATTCTCATGTCTGCAAGCCAACTTTCGTGATTATACGGCCTAATGGGTGCTATATACCCATTCAGACAACTCATTTATACCTAACAAGTTTCATTTGGTCAAAAAAGTTGGCGGAAAGATTTCAGAAATTGCTCACATAAAAAAATATCCCAAAAATTCAACCATTTTTTGGCGAAATTTAGCTAAAAAGTTGGTCAGAAGAAATGCATGTGAACAGTTGAAAATTTTGTAGAATGAACGTTGAATATCAGAAAAATTCGAGAAACACCCATAGTTTGGCATTCCACCAGGGCCATATGGTGGCGCTGCGTCATGATTTCGCCGGGTTATGGTAGCCTCACCCAATCATGCCGAAGGGGGGAGGGCCCATTTGTCAAGTTTGCCCGCGACGGCGCCTCCATTCACCCACCACACACACACAAGTCATACCAGTAACAAAATAACTACATACAACATAAAAGTTTGCGGAAAAAGAGGAAATCGGAAGGAAAAAGCGAAAAAGAGGAAAAAGAAAGGAGAAATGGGCTGTTATCCTGGGAATGAAGGAGCAGAAATGGAGGGCTGAATGTCAAATGACTTTTTGACATATTGACATTAAAAAGTACGAGTAATTCGGGTAGTTCTGTAGTTCTGATAGTTCAGATAATGACATCCTAATAATCATTGGCTACGTGATTAGTCTGTGAACAATCCCAATTGATTTATAATGGACAAAACAATTGAAGGAGTAATTGAAGATTGAAACGGGAAAGCGCTGAAATTGGAAAAGAGCCAAGAAATTTAAGATTTTTGGTTTGCATCCTTATTTGTCCCGGGAAACTTGTAAATAGGTAAGGTAAACTAGTCAGATGAAGGGAGAATAGAGGCATGGGATCAGCCGACTGACGGGGTGAATGATTTCCTTCGAAGCTAAGCTATGTGAGGGAAGGGGGAAATACTAGTAGTGAGAGGCACCTGGTTGCACAAATTGGTCTGAGCGCGCTCATTAGTAACAGATTACTGATATGGAGTCGCGCAGGAAACCTTTCATTACAGGGTTGTGGCGAATTATCTGAGAATACAGCATTAGAGTTCGAGAGGGATTTGATAGTATGAGACCGGGGGGGGGGGGGTGAGGTGAAAGTGGTCGGGAGGGAATCACGTGAGCAGTACGATGTTAAGGATCGGCGGCCAAGCTAATCTGATGAAACCGAAATCTGCTGCTATCCACATACACAGTCAGATATCTAGCAGATTATTCCGTTTTGCTCGGGAGGTGGAAGACTTTCGAGGAGACAAATACCAACACCTGAGAGCAGAGGATTTAGTTGGATTTAGGAGCTTCACACTGACATTAGAGGAATCCTTTCAACGAAAATAGGGACGATTTCGAGGAAAACAAGAAAGAAACAGACAAAACCACGGAAGAAAAGCCCAGGAGCCCGTGGACTCAACGGGGCAAACCAGCCGGCAACATGTGAATGACATTTCTCGCGTTGCCTAATTGCATGGATCTATCTCTTAGAACAATCGCCACGTTCATCCCCCTCCTGAGAAGTAGTGTGATGAACCCCGTAGCACATCAAAATCTCATTACCCATGCTACCCCTGGGCCCCTGAATCATAACTAAAGAAAGTAGGTATAAAACTCGGATACACAAGTAATAAGGGGGGTCCGAATTGTAGTATTGGTTGGTTGGTTAGGTGGCGCTGGCGAACATTCAGAAAGAGAGAGAGGAGAGCGTCTTTCAACCTTCCTTGTTATGCATAATTCATTTGCATAAATGGGCGATCTCTCCAAATTTTCCTGCAATCTCTCAAAGAATACCGAATTAGTTGCCTACTGAACCGAACATGTTCTCATATACACTTTTACTGCGTTAACAAGTAACCAAACCACAGCCCAACCTCAAAATGGTAGCACTTCCGATTTACCAGGAAGTCAGAAACAGCGATATTTACTCTACTTTCAGAAGTCAGCCCATAATAATCTCCTGTTCTATCACAAAGACGACGTGTTTTGGGCAAAACTTCTGCCCAGGGCCGGACGCGAACCCTACTTGGGCAACATCATGTCATAGCATCAAGTCAAAACCCCCGATCACGGGGCCCAGAACCCTGCAATCCCCGGCCACCGGTTTATCTTATCTTATCCAGATTTCTGAAAACGTCCAGATACACTTGCCCTACCAAGAGTAGGCCCCTAAAATGGTTACATTTTTGTTTATGATTTTGTAATTTCGATATTTCTAACATTTGGAGCAGGAATTTCATGAGAAGTGCAAGTGGACCTGCCGCGTAGTCGTCTAATCACATCAAAAATCTCCCAGCTTTATTTCTTACGTATGAGAGAAAAGGGCAAAGTAATAAAAGATATCAAATCTGATAGAATTATAGGCAACTTACCAGTTGCTAATAATGTTGTACGTGACCAACGTGCTAGGTCTTTTCGTACGTTTCGTCTTTCGTAAAGGCACGCCAGGCCGCAGCGCATCACAGCGTAAGCATAGCTGTAAATACTTAACAAAGTGGACTTTTACTGGAGTAAATGTAGAAGTTACGAAAATGGCCACACACTGAGACAATAACAACAACAACAACAAATGCTTTGAAGCGAACTGGCAGCGGCTTTGAGGGAAGCGCTGTCGCTGTCACCGCCGGTGGAGTAGCCTCAGCTCATCTACCACACGGAATTCAGCGATTCATGAGATAGATGGCTGGGCATGTCTACCAGTTACTACCAGTAGGAGTACTTGTAAGGTGTTAATAAGTTTCACACATTGGGGGATGAGTTTCAATGAGGGCGACTAGTGAGTGTGGTGAGTGAGTGTATCGAAGGCGAAGAGGGACGTCGCCCCGCTGCCCGTCGTGGCTGCCGCGGGGCGTCCAAATCCGAATCAGGCAGCAAGCCCCCAGCCGCCCCCCGATATGTGAAAGACATTCTAATCACAGGTAAGCTGTCGCAATACCTACGGATAATCAGTGCTCCCCGGCACTAACTGAGTGCCGACCTCGGCATTTACACATATACACAGGCTGGCATGCATTGGTAGGGACCCTTCAGCCTGTTTGTTTATGTTGTTGTTGTTTTGGTTACAGAGACCGTAAACGTATAATCACATAAGCCACAAAAGCCATATAGAAGCGCCATCGAGTGCAAAATGCAGCTTGATTTCAGAGGATTTGTAGGTTAGATCCAGAACCCTGAAGACCAAACAGTCTGTTTATTGTTTACTTATTTATACCATGATGTACTTTGGACACCTAACCCATCATTTCTGCTAAAAATCGGCGTATGTTATATAACTACCTTGTTTAGCACGTTAGAAAACGCTCACCAAGTAGATTATATTGCAAAAGGATTACACTTGCTAAATCCTAATCCTCCTTGGGATTGCGCCACGCTATTGGCATGCGGTCAGATTCGCACCTACCTTGGAGCGCGCATTCGGTCCATGCAATAGCTTGATGAGTCAGCTGATGTACTAATGAATGCTAGTTCCTTTCGAGCTACTTAGTTACAAGTTAATCAAGATCAAAACAATTAACATTTCCATGGTCGGAGCGGATTTCGGACCGTCATGTAATCCCCTGACCATGCGTGTGGAGGCGGCGCCCCTTGCCACTTACCCACTCTGTTTCTGTTGTGAATTACGAAATCACATCTGTGAGTCAGAAATGATGAGACCCTTGTGATTGTGAGATGATAAGTTCAAGTGACGATAGATGATTCTTGCAAAGAAGCTACGAATTCCGAAAATTCCAATAGCATAGGTTGCGCCATGCACTCCTCCGGGTAGGAAGTGAAGCATAAGTAAGTTTTGATAACGGTGCCTTTGTCTGGGATGCTTGGAAAGGCAGGAGACATTTTTTAAGTAGTACCAAGCCCCCGTAATGAAAGCATTCACTCAAAGACTCAAGGTGAAAAGTTTTTTTTACAGTTTTAACGATCTTATTCAAAATCAATTACAGTTTTCACCCAGTTTATCCACCTGAGCCGGGAAAAAGTCACAGTCGAGAGCGAATTCCCGACCATGCTCTTGTAAAAGCTGTCGAAGCCCATCGTAGCGACTTAACCAGCTTCACGTGGGCCTGGAAGGTTCCGGCTTAAACCAGGTCATCGCAGTTACTTTTCTTGGAAGGTTCCAGCCTGAACCAGGTTGTCGTGGTCACCCTCAAAATGAAGTCTTTACTAGTACCTAAATGTATACGGGCTAACTCATCGATTAAGTTGGGGATGTGCAGGTTATAATTGCACTTACACCGAGAGCAAGAGGAGGAGTGGAAAGATGATGAGACAAAGATGAAGTGCCGATTGAACAGTCCGACGTTTTCATGAGCGAATGTGCGTTACGGTCGTGATGAGGTCGCCAAAAAGCCTAGCCGATAGCGGGACGTAAAATGTAGCAGATGAAAAGCCACGATAAGCACTAGACAATGCTTCGCTCCCAAAATATTAACGGCAGAAGAGCGGCCGGCGTTCGGCCGCGATACTTCTGATTATGAACACCATTTCAATCGGAGGGATCAGCCCGATAGGTATCCGCAGGCAACTGATAGAGCATTCAGAAACAGGGATCAGCCGAGCCTCATGCTCTGATCTGGCTCAGAATTCAAACGAATCACCGAAAAACGGGTGACTAATGGAAACAAAGTTATTCGCAGAACAACCACGAGATCGCTACCACTGAAATTGTGATGGCTAGGTCATCCCGGGACTTCCAGCGGTCTTCGAGACGCTCCCCACAGTTATTTGAGTACTTTCGTAGTAATATAAGACAATATTCAGGACGATGAACAGGATAGGTCGCAAAAAATGAAAATAACAGTCTTGTGGATGAATCAGGTAACTTTGAGAGGACCGACTGTAAAAGTCTACAGCAGGTTCCTTTCCATTTTTTCCTCCCATGTCTATCTGGAGTTGTAATGCTATGGCACTTTTCCGTTGTCTGGAAACGCTATGGGTATGCATTGGTTTATGGATGACTAAGCGACGGGGTCTCAAAAATATTTAGTCTGGTGATGAACTGTTTTGAACAGTTTTATTCTTCGGTAGTGGACCTACAATTTAACAGTCGGGGGACTCTCCGGGAGAGAATCCGATTCCCCTTCCCCAAACACTTCAAGAATAATTATTGCTTCTGCGGCGCCTTAACAACGTACCCAAGTGGGGTATCTTCGAATTATCCCAAGAATCTGCTATGGTTAGTTGACTGTCCCTGGCAGAAACAGGTGTCGATTCCTCCCATCGAAACTGGGATGGTCCCACTCCCGTACCGATCAGGCCTGCATTACGAACTTAGCTTTTCCAACAATGCTAAGAAGCCATGAAATGTTTTAGCATACAATTCTACAAGCGCCTCGTGTGTATGTGAGCGATGGCCGAAATGGTGCCTCCTAACCCACACCTTCTGGGCGTCAGATTTCAATGAAGGCTGTTCAGCACGTGACTCTTTGCAAAGGATGCATACAACTGCTATAATGTAAAAGTAGAAAATACAAATCCAGTTGTTACCGACAGTAAAAGTACAGTTGCAGGAGATGGGGGAGATTATGAGTAGGTGACAGGGTATGGAAAGGAAGGAAATATAAGAAAAACGTATAACTAGCTCTGGTAAAAGGCACAGTTAACGATAATTTCGGGGCTTTCAGTTTTGAATGAGCAATGGAAGTGATAGTATTAAATAGTGAAAAAGTTGCAAAGAAATCGAAAAATCGGCAAATGTAAGGAAATTTAAGGCATCCAAAAAGAAGTAAAATTAGGGGTTGAAAGAAGTCGCATCAAAGGGGTATTTGAACGAGCTGTTCGCGCCATTGCAGCTGACTGCAATACACTGCGCGCGCAAAGTATGGGTCCCGTTGCGAATAGTGCCATCTCTACAGCTTTAACAACGCTTAGGAACCCGTCCGTCTTGAGTGTGTACGTCGGCTTAGCCGGTTTCGGCCCTTACTGTGCCTTATCTCGGCCGTGCTTCGAACCGGCATCGTCCTATAGGCTATTCTTGTGGGTCACGGGTCCATCCAAAGGAGGAATCTCAAAAACCACTTTTTGCGTGAACTGTGCCTTTGAAGAGAAGGGAATGGTTTTTAGCAGCAGTGCTACTCCAGACAAAAAGAAGTAGCGAGAGAATGCAGTCCAGAATCTTCAATACAAAAGCACCGAGGAAGGTATTGTAGGGATGGAGTCAACTGGGATACACCGGTAGAGTCAGAATTTAAGTGATCCAAGTAAGAACCTGCCTGTTCGATTGTGGTTTTATCCCATGTCTGCACAAGCCAGCAGCATTCACAGGATGGAAGAAGGACAATAGGTCCGCGTTTAAGGTAACCCTTTGGTAAGAAAACTGCTGCTACACTATTACTCAGATCTGGCCCATGGGACAGTAGTCTATCTTTTTGGGGGTGTGGGTTACAAGGCATGAAACTAGGGAGTAACAGTACAAGTACTAATCGCTTGTAGGAAAGTGATACGAAAGCAATAGAGCGGAAGGATCACACAAAAATCTGTATAAGTTTGCTAAGTGTTCGAATTCGAACACATCTACAATGATGGACGGTAGCCGCATTCATGGCACAACTCGAGAGCACTGGTAAACACGGAGTAAATCATCTGTTGATCAGTGTTCTGACAGAAATAAGGTCGTTCTTTGGAAGAATTTAGACGGAACCAAAGGAATGCGGTTAATTTCAATTCAGCCGTAACGGAATTGCATCGATCCACTGCCAAAAATAAGACTGGTTACGGGGGAACCAGCCAAAAATTGCAGGGAGCCATGAATGCAAATTTCACCTCTGCTCTCATCATCAGATGGTGACGTGAAGGATGCCCTTGAATTCCTTGCCGTTACTACTTACGTAAGAAGAGTATAGTCGTACCAAAATAGACCAAACTGTTGTAAGGGTACTTACTCGTCCAAACATCACCTTTACCAAGCCTTGGTTTAGTAACTTGTAAGTCTTGAAGCTAACCTAAAAACAGCTCTTATTGTAAGCCATGCATTCTGTAAAGTGCTCTGTAATTGGCTTCTGTGAAGTGTCCGGTTTTTTGTGACAGGCTAATGTTCGGGGGAACTCAGCTCTAGGTAGAATTCTTGGGATTTGTGTTCACTCAGGTACAACTGCCTGTGTTTCTACTCAGGGCTACATAGGATATTATTATACTTCAAAGTAGCCGTTGTGAAAAGCGTAGATACTGGATGATACGTCTACACACGTTGATTACTACTCTGTTCACTGCATTTGCTAAACCGCTTTCTAAAAAAATACAGAATTTTTTTCACTTATTCAAAAAAGTGAATCGAACACAAAGCTTAACACATCCGTGAAGAGGGATCGAGTTGTTGTCCAATAAAGGCACACATAATAGTGTTAGAAAAATAAGAAAATAAGAAACAAAGGAGGTTCTACGTATTAGTCTATGTTATACTATCACTGTATCGGAGACGCAGAGGGGAATGTGCACGGGCCATCTCTGAGCTCTTATGCGGTTTTAGCCACTGGATGTATGTAGTTTTTTTTCTTTTAACCACAAGCCTTAAAAGGGTAAGGGCACCATGGTGTGTGAGATGGTCACCTCGCGCGACAAGCTGAGAATTCGCCCACCCATGTGTTTATTTCCACATAAGGCTTAGTTCAAAAATGCATGCCCCTAGTATAACACGGAATAACAAATAACCCCGGATCAATTGCTGTTATACTAACACTATATCTGTGCAACCCATGGTGCGGTACATGATGTACATGTACCACACCATGGGTTGATATTTCATGATGTACAAGAGTTGATATTTTCAAAGAAGTTGACGACCAATCCGTACAATTCCAGTAGAAGACCAATCATTACCAGCCCTAGTAGGTTCTGTTATCGAGTATCTTCAGGATCATCGCTTAATTTGCGGTGCTCTGAACGACGTGAACCTCACAGAAACCTCTCTAAAGCTGATTTTCGGTTGGTGTAACTTTTGAATGAGCTTCTTTTAGATCTGTACACATTCCTGTTTTCAAGATTTTGTTTCCTCATTTCTTTTTCTCTTCATTTTTTTCCCATTTATACACACACAAATGGCGGTAATGGTGCAGTGCCAAGTACCGCAATATCACATGTATGGTTTGGAGATCGTATCCGTGACGGCCAAGGCCAAAGACTTCTGAACCTCGATTATAGTTCAAACTAGTGCGATATTAGTTTGGGAGGACTAGAACACCAATTTGTACATTGTCTGACCACCACGAGTCATTCCAGAGCCACATACCTTTTCAAACGTCACTGCGATCTTAATTAGAAGTGGAATGCGGGGCGTATTCGAAATAGGGAACCGATCAACCCTGAAAGACTTGTATTTCTTGCCGTTGATGCTCACACCAGCTCATCTCGATACTGCAAACTTCATCTTCTATCCGTTTTATAGCATTTATGCTCATAGTAAAATAATGAGCAATTGAACATCTGAGATCCAGCCGCTGAATCTTGCATTGCTGTTCGAGTATATTTGTAATTCCATGTGCAATCTTTACGTATTCAAATACTCCCAAGTAGGTTGCAAGGCCTCCGTGCATATCCGCTAGAAACTGAAGCCTCACTTCGATTCACTTTTCCATCTTATTCAGTTAGGAACTGGTAATGTCGCGTGATATCAGTGGTTGATTTGAGCATCCTTTCTTTTACTGCTCCGCTGTTCGAGAACATTTTTCTGATTTCATCACCGTTTGCATGAGGTTAGCATTTTGCTAACTATGGGCAACAAGTGAACGAACTAATAAACATCCAACCGAGCTGAACGATAGGATCAGAAACAATCGGAGGTGTTTCAAATTCTGTCTCTCAGTCTAGTTCAGTTTCTTCAGGAACTTTAACTTCTAACATGAAAACCCCTCTCTCAACTCATAGAAGCCCAGCTCGACGTACTTGTGAAGGATCGTTCCAATCTAATTCTTTCTATGCGAGCAAAAGCTCTCTTGAAAACGTTGATGAACTTCGTAAAACTATGAAGCTCCTATTCTACTCACTTTTCTTTCTCTATCTTTCATTTGTTGTGGCTAACTTGTATAGATAAGTTGCACTTGGCAGTTTAATACCCATTCCCCATTCCTAAGTTATTTAAAATAGCTCCCGTACCTACTACGAATCACAAAAAGCTGCTCCTCCCTCCCTAACTGCCGTATCTTTCGGTGCCCTGTCTCTTCTGAAGTTTCTCCTGCAGCAGGGCAACTCGTACGTTGCAGACAGAGAAGGTAGGACAAACTCGTAGGGACCTCGATGTTATGGTGGGCTCTGAGTGTTGAGCATGCAGCTGGGAAGCGACAGGAAAACGTGGCAGTGAATGAAATCGCAGATTCATTGTCTGAAACTTCTCTGTCCAGAAAAATGCACAAATTGTAAGAATTCGAAGGCTTACGAAGAAAGAGTGATACATAGCAAATTAGCGCCGTTTAAAAAAACGAAAGGTACAGAAGGTGGCCGCAAACAAATTACCCGTTTGGTTGCTAAAAAATGCACCCTGCTGTCTGTAAAAACTTTCTTTGTTCGGTTGTTAAAGTTAAAATAGATTCCTTGAATTCGTGAAATCTGATTTCTTTAGATGCATGCCTTTTGCATATAGAATGGTGAAGATTACCCGTAAGCTGATCTGGGGCCTAGTGATCAGACCCGTTCAAAACCTTCCCTTTCCTCCACACACATCGTCCTAGTCTACACCTCTGTCCTCTCTCCTAAGAGATTTTCACGAAACAATCTTTGCTTGCTGCGCTGCTGATGACGTCCGATAGCAGGCAGAAATTTCTATTCAGATGGGCTCAAAAAGGGAGTCTCACAATTGTTGAAGATGAAACGGTTCAGTGTAGAGTGCGGCTTCCCGGATCAGGTCCTTGTTCGGCATTTGTCTGGGTTCCTGCAAATTGAGATCGTTAAGCGTGTAGTCGCTACAGAGCTCTAAGAAGGTAAAGGTGGTTTAGTGGCAAGTGGCGCACTATCACATACGCATGGTCATCAGTCCCGGATCGATAGCCCCAAGCAAGCCTTTCAATCCCGACGGGTTCGGTAAATTGGTACCAGGCTTGTCTGAGGAGAGGAAAGCACTGACTCGTACATTGTTCTGCAACCGCAATTCATTGTATAGACTGCATACGCATTCAATTTGCTAGTACGACTCTGAATGGAAGTTGAATGAGGAGGCGCATCCCGTAGATGGGATTGGTCAATTCATTCAGAATTTGTCCTTTATCCTTTACAGAGTTGCAACAGTTTTCCCACTGCTGTGAGAGAAAGGCAACAGACAAGCATGTTAGTCTTCCTAGTCACCTCATGGTCAGAACGAGAGGAATATAATGAATCGCAAAGGGTTCAAGAATACAGGTTTCCGGTTTCTGAGTGTAGGCTCTGTGCGAGCATCATAAAGATGCAGGGTCCTGAACCATTGCTTGTCTAAACTGACCGAGACCACCATTCTCCATGCTTGGCGAGCTGGAATCAGACCCATCTGTGAGGATGGAGCAGGCACCAGGCTCTTTTTCTACAACAGCAATTTAGCGTTGGATGTTTGGAACGTATTTTTGTTTGCATAAGAAACCTTCTAAAATCTGAATAATGCTAATCCATCCTCTAAAAGTAGTAGTCTCCCGTTTCTGGCTTGTTGTAGGGAGCAGTCAGGGATTTTTTTTTCCATGACCCTCGCTAATTCAGTTGCCGTCTTATAATTGTTTGAATCACTAATATCCCCGTTTTTCTGGAACAACAAAAGTATCTCTACTGGTGCTCTTTAATATCAACATAATTAAATTTCTGATAAAAATTTAATCAGGGAGAGATTTCACCTTCGACCCATGAGGCGGAGTGTTGTGTTGCAGGCAACGAGGGGGCTTCAAACGTCTTCACCAATATGGTATAGAAATTGGTGATCTCTAAATTTCACTTAGAATCACTCTAAAAATGCTGAGAGGGGTTAGAAGACCTTACAGTCAGAATAAAAGACAATGGGTATATGAGGGTTTCGCCAACGGATCGCACATGTCGCTAACTCCCTGACTTCAGTTTTCCTTACCACATCGGATAATCCACTTGTTGAAGCTAATACTCCTCAGAAAGCCAACTGAAATCTAAACCAAGTTGATCTTCGCTTGAAAAGCAATTTCCGTACAGGGATTGTTTTTTCTCAGTGGTAACTCAAATTTACTCGCGATTGATGTAGGGAAATTGGGGAGACGGGCGTTAGGAACGATTTTGGGTAATCGATTTGCCGCACGCGGCTGTCGCGGACCACTCATTCGCCGTTATTACAGCTCTAGAGTTCTTCATACAGCTCAATCGATATACGATCATTATTTTATGCATAAGTCTACTATTAGTATTTTTGTTCTTGTACTTCTTACCTACTGCTGCATCCTGCTACAATCCTTCGCGCCCGACGCCCCTCTCACCGCGACGCGACCGTTTCGTTCCCAACGCACCACACCCTTACCCTAAATTTCAGACATCGGTTATAGTGATATCGCATGCTGTAGGGGGCCCAGAAAAACTTATGGTTCAAGTGGATGATAACGCATGCTTCAGGGTGCTCCTCGATCAAGGCCTGCAGATAGCTCCCGGTCTCATCCGTTTTACTGCTTCCAGTTTCCGTTATCTTATCGGGTATTCTACTTGTCAGTCTTACTGCCCGGATAGTCACCTAAAATCTATCCAAGCTGTTCCTTACTCGTATAATATCAAATTTCCTTCACTTTCAGTTGAGGAAACGGGAAATTGACTGTTTTAAGGTTCCTATTTCCCCATTTGCTGTATCGTTTTAACTTGCGTGACTATTACTTCTGCTTTATTCGAATATCCAGAGCTTTCCCTGTCGGTGCTCTTCTGACACTAATAAAATTGTCAATTTTAGGACCTGATCATGAGAAAATTTGACCTGCGAATCATCGTGCGGGATGTACTGCCGCGGGAAACGTGGGAACTCGAATTTTCTCTTGTCATTTTCGGGCAACCTTGGACTACAATAATATTAGCATTACTAAGCAAATAGAACATTGGATTGGTATGTACTTCAGACGTAGTAAAGGACGACAAATACTACAAGACATGCTACAAGAAGAGCTGTCACTGAAGTTGCACTGATCCGAATCATTTTTCCCTCCGTCTTTCACTGCCACATGTGTATTAACATTTATGGAAAACACTGCATAGGAAGCCCCTAGTACTGCATCATCGTGAACTGATCTACTCCCCTGAAAGTAGTGCCGTCCACCGCTTAGAATCCAGTGTCTTCCTTTTCTTTTGTTTCCAGTTTTTGTGTCAAGGTTTGAGCTCACCAGCCCCTTCACTCTTTTCGTACAAGAAATCTACTTGTCCTGCTCTCTTTCTCCCTCGCTCTCTTCCCCCCTCTCTCCCTCTTTCTCTCTCTCTGTCTGTCTTCCCCTTTCTCTCTCTTTCCTTCTCTCTCCCAGAAGGTCTGCGTCTAGCCTACTGATTCAAGTGGCCTGTCATGATACTGTACTAAACTCCTTGTGAACGTTTCCCCAGCCAGGTAACGATCAATGGTGATCAGCAACTGTAGTAAAACTGTCACATTCCCAACATTCCCCATTTCCATTTTATACTGAAAAGAGCTCGCTGACGTACTATATCTTTAGACTCTTGGCTTTGTAATCCTACAGTTTCAACATTGATCTGCCAGAATAATTACGTCAGCAAATGTGATAAGTCCGACCAAAAGATAAGTACTGATGAGAAAGATTGGCTTGATTTTCGAGTGAAACTTTGCAATGTTGGCTGCTTTTTCCAGAGAAAATCATATGTTCCCAAAGAGAAAGTTTCTTCGATCCTCATTCTTGCAAATAATCCGGCCGAAGCAGATCACATCCTGCTAAACCACGAGAAAATAGATATTTCTTGTCGATATCTTTTCGGAAAATGTCCATCTGGGTACTGATCTCGAACTTGATCAGTGGATTGTTAGCGTACCACTTGCACTACACCATTTCCTCTTGGAAAACCAGCAGACTGATTCTTTTTCGACTAACCCGACCCATCCAAAAGAGGGTTGGCGATTCACTGTTCTTGGTATGAGGCTCCAATAAATCAGCTTCCACTTGGATCTCTCGGCCCGTGTTGGAAAGTCATTGCCAGTCCCCCACTCCATCATTCCTAGCTAACCGTCTCATTGTCTTCGATGTCTGACCAGATGGATTTCCACTAATCGGTTTGCCCAAGTCCTATCAGGTTGGCTGTCCACTGCTTTCACCCAAAACCTGTCATGGGGTAGTGGACATGTCTGCAGCCTGACACCAACAAGCCGGCTCTGCTAGTCCAGCGGGGACTGAAGGAGGAATGCATCGGGAACGTTTCTTATGTATTTTCCAGTGTATGCTTTCTCGATATTAAGCTGAAGGAAGTGTGAGGGGAGCCGTTAACTCCCGACTTTCCTTTTTCCAGACCTGGCGTTATTCCTACTTCCCATTTAAGACATTCTTCACGTCCTTCAGTTACCCACAAAACAATACTTGTTCATAAATCGTGTTTAGCACCCGTGTTTGATATGATATGGTGCACTTCTAGCGATTGTTATTGTAATCGGTAAAGGTGAAAGTGACCCCATTGATAGTAAGACCACACCCAAGCTTAGCAACGTTCTTATTTCTCTTCTCTTACGGAACATCTCTATAGCGGCGAAGGGTAACTTGTGAGTTTACAGGAGCTCGAACAAACGCAATCACCAAGATCAAGTATTTAGTATTATTTACTTATTTATTTCTCCGAAAAATCTATCGAATTTCTTCTATGTAGCCTGCTGGCAGACCGATACTCCGGCCTGCAGTTGGCACTGGAGTTGCTCGGAATGGCAGACTTCTGTTAACTTCTAAAACCCAAAAACTTCATTTGCTGAGCAAATTTCTATGACGTGGAGACGAGGAACAGTGTAATGATCATTCTAAACAAACATCCTCCGATTTATTCAAATAAAACCTCTGAAAACAGCTGACATCAGTCCTACGGATAATCCATCACTACATATCCTCCCATCGAATCACAATGGATATCTTTATTGACAGCGGCAAAGGTCGTTCACTAATCTAAATCCGCTACTTTCACGATGATCTGATCGGTTTGTTGACCTGGAACTAACTGTCCAATATATACTTTCAGTATCACTTGATGCCTTTGGGCATTATAAATTTTGGAATTGTTGAAGTTTACCAAAACGCCCAAAATAACTACAAAGTGTGATACAGTGGCCAAATGACGAGTAAATATTGTCTACGATCATGGCCCCTTCACTTATTATTATTACACAAATGTACTGCCACCAGCAGAGTTACTGTTGCAGTACCGCTCTACCATGTATTACTACTCACGAGAAAAGTAACCTCCAAGAGTTTCACAATACAGAGCTCGTCTGCGTCCTTTGGAACTTTCGTAGAGATGATAGTGCAAGCGGTTGAACAGATCGAGGTCCCTCTTCGACCTTACAGTTCCAGGCTGTGAAGAGTTGGAACGATGTGTGCACAGAGCCGCTCAGAAGAGGCTTCCAGCCCAAACGTTTGACATCAGCTTTAATGAGTTACAGCAGCGGAGTGGCTGGATTCGAACTTGTAAAGAAGTACGAGTCGAGTATGGATAGACAGCCCTGTAATCATGTGGTTTAATAAGCAGGGGAGAGGCAGCCTGATTTGTAATGCGCATACGCGTGGGTGGTGTACGTACATAGAAACTATATGGAAGCTTTTAGAGAATCCCAAGGAAAGTCTATGTTTTTCCGAAATTTTGGCAGATAGTTTCCACACAACCTAATGATACTGGTATGGCTATGACTGACAGTAAAAGTTTTCATAAACGCACCTCCGAGCATCATGAAGGCATCATGGAGTGGTGGAGGCTGGTTAGGTAGTATTATGCCGAGCCTATTTGTACTAGTCAGTAATTCGCTTTCACTCAGCCTTCTTGTTCCTTCTCTTCATGTCCCTTCCACCTACATTTCCTAGTTTTTCCACATTTCCCGGATAAATTCATCGAGGCATCAATGCAACACCAAAGCTCATTTGGTCTAGGGAGTGATGATGGAAACACTCGTCAAGAGCAACAGAACAATGCCAACAATGTCATAAAAACTGCTCAAATGTTCGAATGAATAACGAATGGCACGCATTCGCCCCACTTCCGCTTCACTCTGGATAAACATGCACTGAAGTTCCCTAAAACCACATCTGGACTACCCTAGAGCTACTGTTCCCTATGAAAATCTTCTCCAAGAATTCCTGAGAAGGCCTCTATGGAAGGCACCCTCGGAAGAAAGCGCGCTCCATAGGGCTCAATAAATGCTTAGAAATCAGTCTCGATACATGTCATTCAACATTCACAAAAAGGACGTGTTTATGAGCCTCGTCGACGCTGACATCATTCGCAATGGAGCACGGTTGCTGTAAATACGGTTGGCTGATGCACACTGGTAGTTAAAACACGTGGTTTAGCAGCGATTAGCATCTTCTTCGTCGTCATATCTTCGTCTAACCGCAGAACTGAATAATTCAAAAAAGTCCTTACACATGGGGAGTTCTCGGATTTTCTTGTCTTCTTGACACCGATGACCCATTCCGCATCAACTTTCCCACAGTATAATCAATGAGTTTACACAAAACCATGGCGTACTGTAGCTATGGGAATTCTGTGCGGGAAGTTACCGCCTTTCTTCCCAAAAGACATCGGGAAAGCATTTAGAAGTGGACCATTTGGTCAAGCAACACTGGTGCTCAATTTTCCAGTGATAGACATGTGATAAATTTACTCGGTCGGAAGAGTCACGTAGGTGGAATTTGTCCGGCAACTGCGCCGTTTGCCGCGCGCGACAAATTCGCTCTCCGTCTTATGCTTATCACGTGCCAAGGACTGTAGTACTGATTGTAATATAAACATGACATAGTGATATACAGGGCAGAGTATTCGCCCGTTTTCTTATTATAAATCGTGATGATAAAAACATTCTTTACAATATGTTTATACTTCTCACGAATCTTTGGTCTTTTACAAATTCTGGTCAAAGATAGTCGTAATAAAACTGTTGGGGTGATAAGTGAAGGTGATAAGTAAAGCTCATATTATCAAGTTGTCAAAAAAACAGGCTGCCCTGAGATCTTGACTGATTCGTCCAGAGTTCTGAAGACTTTTTCTACTTTCTCCTGAAGGGATCGGATCAGATACTGTAATTCCACATATGGCAGGGAAGGAGCTTCCCTTAGTGTTGTAGCGTGCTCCCAGACCCCATCAATAACATACATACCCACCTAAGGGATGGGGTAACTCGTACCGGACCCTGCCCCAATCCAAATTGCTCTCTGCAGCTTTCTCTGGTCTATAGTTCTTTTTCTCTTCTAGTAAGATCAACAGAAAAAGTTTCAAGAAGAGGAAGTGTAGGGTGATGTCATCTGGGCTGCAGGATTTATGGAAAGAATAAAACAGCATATCAGCACTCGGCGTTGCAATTGGTTATCTCGAACGCCTGGCTCATCCAACGCCAACCCAACTCCCAAAAGTTCCTGAGTGCTGGAACTTGTGAACTTTTTGCTACAGCTTTGTAATAGGTCACCGTAGACTCCCAACGACGGCAGGAAGCAGGGTACATAATAGTAGGTGTTTAAACAACTAGAACCAACCCCTTCCCAAGACTTCGAGTCGTCACCTAGGGAAAGTAATGATTAGGATCATTCTCTTGGAAGGGAATCAGATTCTTCGCTCCAGTCGAGCTCTTCCGCGCATCAGCCTAAAAAAGAAAAAAAGATTCATGAAATGAAAAATCTGGGGGGACCTCGGATATCCCCTCCACCCCCGGCCACTCCAGTAAATTATCAGTTCTCAAGACAAGGTGTTTGTCTTCGTAATGGTCTCAGACGTGACCAAACCCAAGCTCCGCCTGCTCCTTGAAGCTGAGCTTTTTTTAGCTCAGTGAAAACAAGTTCGGGCGAATGTTTGACAACGATTTTTTTCGTAGGAGGATCAAACTGAGGGGAATGGAGGGCGATGTCACGTGGCGTGGTTCAGTGTGTACTGTTAGAGTATACAGTAAAATGGAGTCCTTAGAAGTGTAGATACCTTCAGCTGCCTCCCTAAGAGTTCTGAAGCTTCGATGGTGGTCATTACCTTTTGGAATCACTCGATATTACCTCTGAAACAATAATCGATGACACAAATTATTACCGTGGGATATCTGGAAGCCCAAGGTAACTTGATGACTCGAGCTGCCTACTGCCTACTGGATCTACCGCTATCGGGCTTTTTTAAGAAGTAACCTGCGCATTTTAATAAGTACATGTGCCAAAATATCCCCGGAATCATTCACCTGAATGGAAGCTTTCAACTAGTCTCCTCAGACAATTTTTCTAAATTTTTTCCAATTTTTCCGTTCTGATAGGAGGGCTTCAGAGAGGCGACTCTGATATAAAGTGCAAAGATATGTCCAAGTGGCATGATAGATGGAGACTCCCGAAAAATTTTGGAGTTTTGTAAAGAACTGTCGGCCAAAGGATGAAAACGAATACCACAGAAGGTACTAAATTCCAGGAAACACGCCCCAATCAGGATGCGAACCCGGTCCTTGGCTTTCATGTCATCGTACTTATCCAGTGCGCCACGAACACTCTACCATCTACTTTTACCGTTGTCGTCAAAATAAGTACTAATAAGCTTTTACGTTTTGCTTGCAAGTATTGATGAGTTATTGCTTGTCTACCGGTGATGGTGATGTCTACCGGTGACGTTGTTAGCCTAGTGGACTAGAAAGGTGCACGTAGAGCTTAGATGCAAGTTCGGGTCACAGTTAAAACCAAGCGGTTTTCAGATAATTTATCACCTTTGTGATCACATTCATATTACTAACTGTGACGAAAAACAACTATTAACAAAACAAAACCGATTCATTACCGTGTTTACCACCAGGCACAAATTATCTCCTACCATTTCCATGGCAGGCAGTATGAGCTGATCATGTAAACAAGGAGACATGCAAACCCTGACAACGATTCCTGCATAAGGGCAGTTTAGTATGTTCCTGTACTGATAACAGCCGGCAATAAGTGGTGTCATTACGCTTGATTGTTTTCTTGAGAGGTTGTCACAGAAACACTTGGGAAATGGATCGGTCGGCTGTCCAAAGGACAGTCCTCGAACTTGCAGCTACAACTTGCTCGTTGATGGATTGGTCTGATGGTAGACACTAACGTCAATAACGTCCCCACCGAAGATCTTGTTGTCTCGGAAATAACAAAGATCATCCTTGTCCCAACAACTTTCATCGAAGTAATTTGGCTACCCTGAGAGCAGTTTTTGAATTCGTATGTACGGTAACGGTTGTTCCTAGATTGTCGTGATGATTTTGAGGTAGCTTTTGGAGGTGGAATGCAGATGCATAGATAAAGAGTAACTCGTCGGTGCGAAAAAAAGCGGAAAATCTACAGCTTTCATGAAAAGTCGGTAGATTTTTTATAAAATTTCTAAGAGCTTCATCACCTCATCTCATCATGGTAATCTCTATCACGAAGTCCCATCTCCAACAAGAGTACCAAGACTACCATGCTTAAAACTATTTTTTTTGGGAGCCACTAGTTAAAACATCATCTCTTCCTCGAAAATCACTTTCCATGTTAGGTGCTCATTGCTCAATAGCCAATCTACCACCTCAGACGAATTTCAAATCCATGGCGTAGTCCAAGACATTCGCCATCATCTTTCTTCAGGTCTCAGTGGATGCCATTTCCAGCTTTTGGACTGCTGCAGGAACTCTGTATAGTTATGCCTGAGCTCCATTCTTTTTTTTGGAACATTTTCCGCCTTGGAACCTTTCCAATAATGAAGAATGATATCAGGTTGATGTACTACCGTACTCGCACTCATTAGAGCCACGAGAGTAAGAAAAAGGAACCTGTCTTTTAAGAGCCATTGAAATTACTTAATACTAAGACTATCGATCAGGTCCACTAAGAGAGGGTTTTCTGAACCTTTTGAAAGAGTCAGTTCTTGAAGTATCAATAGAATTTCTGAGGGGAGGTTTTACACTTCTTTACAACTCACTACCCTTATAACTCCCAACTGCAGTTTACCTTGAGGGCATTCAAGTAACCGGGTTAGTAATCTTTTGTGTAGTTTTGTTTCAAGTAACCTGAGTACTACTCAGTAGAGGTTTGCGATTTATACTGCTGTGGATAGATGCAATTAGTCGAAGAACTTGAACAAACTTCATTATATCGTAGAAGCAATAACTGATCTACGAACATTACCAACTAATAGAGATTCATTTATATAGAACTAATAACAACGATATTCTACACGTATTTATGACAAAACTGTTCGTCTCATGTAAAGAGTAAGCGATTTTCACAGTTACTCATTCCTGCCACAGTGGGACCTGGGTAGTATGAACGATCACAACAGTTGATAACAGTGCTGAGGGGAACTGATCATCAGGCGTTTTTACGCCATTCAGAGCAGCAGTATCGTAACGAGCTGTTGATGTGGACCTACTGACACTATGGCAGGACATACAGTACTGTGATAGCATTCACAAACATTCAATACACCGCATTGTATGCGAATATTCATCTCACAGATTCGATAAACGTGTTTGAACTAGTACAATGGTATTGCAATTAATCATATAAAATTACTTATTACAAAAAAAACAGTGTAGAAAGAGAAAGAGAATGGGAGAAGATAATTCTTTGTTTCAAATGGTAAGGCGTTTACGAATCATGAGCTTGTTGAGCTTGATAGTGGGGTGACCCGCACGAAGCTCCAATGAGCAGGGTTGGTGTCTAAGGTATTCATCTTTGTTTTCCCAGATAAATTGCATTCACTTTGGATCGCCTTATCGGGGGTGCCTCATTGAGCAATGACACAGGAGAAATAACACGAGGATACACGAACGATGAGAGAGCGAATAGCCGGGACGTGAGGCAGTCAGGCGATACTAGTATAAATGCAAGTAAAACGGCAATTACAATGGCGAAAGGCGCCTCACCTCCTCCTACCAAGGCTAGAGCGAGAGAGAGAATTTCAGGCTTCTGGCTGGACGACATTCATGTCGTCCTCCATCTTTGCGCTTGGAGAAAACGTTTAATGACTAGGGATAATGAATAAATGATGAGTGAAACGGGGAAAATAATGAAATTCAAGAATAAAAGGCCATAATCAAAAAGGAAGGCGAAAAACCACAAGCAACAATTCAGCCGCTACTACTGTACTACTGACTAATTGTTTGTAGTTAGAAGGTGTATGTGTGTATCCGTACACAAACGATTAATATAATCAAATACATCACCACTAAAACCTATAATTGTTAACTATTATATAAGGTCATTATCAAAATAAACATTTGAAAAATAAAAAAAAACACAAATGCTGCTCTATCCCGACATTTGTACCCTATTTCGTAGAACATGGCAAGAACAATCTCAACATTTCAGTGTACGGTGGCTTGGGGTGTAATTGTGTGTAAATATGTGTGAAGATGTGTAACGGGGGCTAAACAGTACACGCATTCGCTCTTTCGTAAACAAACCAGTTGAAAAAGGTCGAATAAAAATTGAATAAAATGTTAGATAAAACTGCTGTCACTGGTTAAAAGTCCAAGAAGCGATTTAGAAAAAAATAAAAATAAAAAGTCAAACGAAAATACTACAATATTTGCTTTTCCTTAGAAATTCACGGGAAGATCAAACCACTCATCTACCAGTAAGGACCATCAGTACTCAAATTCTTCCACGACGCAAAATGCGCCCAGTCATTATGGTTCAGAGTGTACGCATCATCACGGTCCATGTATTTGAGGCTAAAATAGTACAGAATTAGTATACACAAATGAAAATTAGGTTATTTTAAGGTAAACAATCGAAGCATAGATGTAAGAACAACAGAAAATTTGAAGGTTAGATGATAAGCTGCGTTACAAATGCAAAACCGGTTGCGCACAAAGGCTTACTATCGATTACCTCGGCCTTTAGAATCACGACCAGACCCATTTCTTTTACAGTATCAAGTACTAAGTTCGCGGTTCTTTCAAAACCCACAGCTGAATTTTATTACTCAAATTTTGAAGAAAACTCTTTCAAAACCTATCAAAGGGAAGCGACGAACCTTCCAAATAACGGAGGCACTGTTCTCTTCTGGGGTACATTCACATCTTGATGTTCCAACTTGTAATTTTCTCCACCATTCGAATCCCAGTGCTCGCAACCGTTTGCAATGTAACATATGCAGAATTCCAACCGTTTAGCCTGAAAATCAGTACTACAGTGTATAGGGCAGTGCAAAAAAACTTGCAAAGAATTTTGCATGCCAATTTTGTTAACGATCTTCGACATTCCAAGGTCATATCATATCATCACATTCTTCAACTGGTTCTTGCCGACAACCTTGCTGATTTTCACGACTTTTTGATCGTTCTCCAGTTCAGGACTCGTTCAGACACCCATAAAAATGTTATTCTCTCTACTGCCCGCAGACAACTGGTCCTAACAGTTTCCATTGAACACTGCCCCGTTTTTTTGCTCGAATGCTCTACATTCTACCGTACCCTGAAGAGAGTAGCTGTAAATGCTGATAGGTCATGTTGCCTATCAAAAAAACTTTCAAGAACCACGAGGGGAGCGAAACAAGTTTATCGAAATAGTCTGGAAACGCTAAAACACCGAACAGTTGTCTCGGAATGTCCTAGCAGAACTCGTACTTGGGCTATCTAGATATCGCGCTCCAATCCATCGACCGTGACATGTTCGATAAACCCTCTAAATCTGACAAAATCGCGCCATGGCAATCGCAAAAGCGGGCAAAACGCCTTGTTGGATGGGACTCGAACCAGACCCTGCACTATTCGGGCAGAGCGCTCCTTCCTTTTTCACTACCAGGATTTCATAGACCTCCTCCCAGCTTCCCGATCGCATATTGTTTTGGGATATTTATGAGACCGTCTGTAAGCCCCTCACTAGGTGTATCTACCAACTTTGATAATTGAAAACAAACTAACGGCGAGGACTTTTTCTGGGACGGGCCATTTACTACCGTATTCACGTCAAAAAGTGAAAACAGGCCATGTGCATTGCATAGTATCATGCACGTGTACACCAAACTATGATAAGAGCCCTCTACCAATTGAGGAATGCGCACATCAATCAGAAGAAAATATTTTACAGCTATGAAATATGGAGTTCTTGCGCAGCGGTGCCGTCCTGCGGCAGAAAACGAATTCGTACACGACGTGCATTGACCATAACATTACTGCATTCATTTTGAAGTATTACCCTATGAATGTCATCAATATCAACATGTTTTTAGGCACGAAATGCACGGAATGTAAGTAAGCGGGATTCCGGAATTCATACGATCCAATGGTGCACGTACTCGCTCCCGCCATACACACTCCTATTGGTCAAAGGTCGGGAAAGCCCCGCCCACTCCCGCTGCAGCCTTACTGCAACCCCAGTTACTGTTACGTTTATAGGAAAGTGTTGGTCTTTTTGCGAAGCAATTTTTTATATGAGCCATAAAAGGCCTATCGATTCACTGAACTGGCACCAATTTGAAAAATCAGAAGAATTCTTGGAAAGCTGCATCCAGGACTTGGTGTACAAATACTACTTTATGAATTTGCAGTTACAGCTACTAGTCCAAATTAGAAAGTCTACTTCCTTGTGGGGTTTGTTCAAGAAATCCCCAATGAGAAATGACATGGCCTTGCCAAAATTTGAGCATTCCATTTTCTGGGTGGAACTATAATACTAAAAAATAACAAATATTACGCACCCAAAATCCCCTGTGATCTTTGTCCCAACTAATGTCAGAAAAGGTGGGATTCCAAACAAAAGATTCAAAACAAAACTTGGGGTAATACCAAGATATTCGAAGTATGAGAACCTTAGAGGTTTTGTATAGTACTTGTTAGTCAAGGACAAGAGTACTCAAAAGACAGCGTCCCAGTGATGAGTGGTTTGAGCGAACTCGAAAAGAGTCGTCCAATTAGCTACAAGCTCGAGTACAAGCCCGTATGAAGGATAAAACTTCGTTTCCAACATCAGTCTTCATCTCCGAGCCTTTTTTTGCATGGCAAAGTTGCTTTCAAACTGTCCCACGCTACTAGATGGAAGTCTATTGCGCGGCGAATCCAAGAGTAATGGTCAAGATCAGTTTTTTCGTTCCACTTGTTTGACACAATATCATTGAGTTGCTTGCAAGGCCCAGAAGTAAACATGTTGGATCACGCTTGAATCTGGCTCTTTAAGCACAACAGATTGGGATGGGGTTCTGAAGGGATCAGTTTGGTCATGGCGACCCTGATTCACAGGCTACCGTGCAACCTAACGAAATAAAAAAATCCAGTGACGTGTCTCATATGATGTGATCACGACAGAATGAGGCCTCATATGATGTAATGTGGCAGAAAGTCCATATACGTCATGGTGGCTTGTTCGGAACCACCGCACTTGTAAAAAAGCTGACTCTGCAGAAACGTGACCAGTCAGTGGTAGACCCACGTGAAAGGTTCTCGATCTTTTGAAATTTTTCTGCATATTATGATATTTAATATTACATAATACTCTAATAATTCGATATTCTAAGCTTTTGGACGAATGTAGTGGATTGGACAAGAAGGGAAAACCGGGCAGACCTTCATAAAAAGACATCGTGCATTGGCGACTACTGAGATAGGAGATAGGAGCGGTAGGGATTATGGCCATCCGCACGGCCCAGGAGGATCAAATATCATCTATGTTACTAGAATGACTCTTTCACTTTTCCAAAGCCTAGTATTTGATACAGTTCCTTATTGAGATTATAAAAAAAAAGCCCGTAGGCCCTGAAGGCATCGCAGAGGCCTATCACGCTTTCAATTCTTTTGACTATTCTAAGAAAGTGTCGAATGCCTGGCTCACTTGAGGACAAGTTTTATAGCCAGCAAGTGGATGATTTTCCTTAGTACTGTAGATGTCAGCTTCACCTTGACATGTACATTGTACTTATGGCCAGGTTAAAGGAGTTTATACTTAACTTTCGGACCATCTGACTCATTCAAGCGTTACCGAGACGGGGTTTTCGCAACACCATGTTGTAAAGTGTAACAAGTTCCGGGGAAAAAGTATAAATAATGGCCCTACAGGCTATAGCCATTACCAGGCATACAAAGTTGTTTCTGAATTGCCTTTTGTCAGAATTGAGACCGGTGACCTCGAAGCTATGATGCGGAGGAGTGCCGTTCATCAGAAGGGCTGGTGGCGGCCTGCGTCATCGGAATGCACGGACGTGCCTGAATAAGGCTGGCGTGACATCTGCCAAGAAAAGCGCTGAATGCCGTCGTTCTGTACAAGGAAGTAATGCAGCCACTGGAAAAAACTGGAGGCAATTCATCGAAACGGTGCTTTTTGGAAGTGATACGCACTAGACGATGGATTAGAGGAAGTGGGTGGCAATCGGAGAAAACGGCGGACCCCCTGATGGGATTGGACTTAAGCCTGAGGACATAACAAGAGTTCACTGCGGAAGTACAACGAGAGTACAGCTGAACCTGACGCGGAAAGGAGCTTCATCGGAGAATGTCCTACAACCAATTGGACCCTTCTTTTTCTGTTGATAAAGCTTGTACTTTAACCACATTTCTGCTGCTTCCCTTTGCCTTATACTGAATCGATGGCTTGACTAGCAAGGAAGGGGGAATACTGGAGTGGTAAACAACAGCATAGTAGAGAAGAATAAATTATCATACCCAGCGACGGGGTTCAAGGTGAAATAGAAATAAATCATGAAAACTTCCACAGTATACTGTATAAGCGCTAGGTGATTTACAGCCTCAAATTTCCAATTAAAACAATATCATAGGTAGGAAAAAAGACCAACACCTTTTTTCCCCCGGCTCTCTACGCCGTTCTGACCAAAGTACTCTTAGTCTACTGAACGATTACCAGTTACATCCAAAATGACACAAAGTCATTCATGCCAACTATGATAAAGGAAAAACGACGTTATCACAGATTCTTTTTTCCCGGTATCGTTCAACACCCTTGAATAAAAGAATCACGTGAAAATGGGCAATAAACTAGTCTTTTCCAGAACTTTCCGAGAATTTGGTCCTCGGTCTCGGAGCTTATCTACACTGCTGCGCTTTAGCACATGCTTTCAATGCGCAGAGGGGCGGGGTTTGTGACATGACGGGACCCATGGAGTGAAGTGGTACTTTTGAACAACAACGATTCAAATAGTGCTCGTACTTTTCTTTCTAGAACTGCGATAAAATTGTCGTCTACACAAATTAAAGCTAATTTAGCGCAATTAAGGTGAAGCTTACTTATTGTAAATGATGCTACCGACTTCTAAAAAACCAAGCTCACCTTATCAGTTGCTTTCGGCAATTCCACTTCAAAGGTGAACGTGTCATACACTTTACTGGTAGATGGCTGGTACGTAGCCTGCCGATCCATATAGGACTGCCAATTGTTAGTTGTGTATCTGACGAAGACCTTCTTCTCAAATGCAATATTGGATACCTGAAATGGGTCATCATTTGCAAATTACAAGTCGTATACTATCAAGCTCCCGTCAGTTTGGAAGGCCTGGCAGCAGTTCATGAATACTTATTAAAAAATGTTAGGTAATTTCAGGTAATTAGGTAATTTGCCCAATTTTGAGCGAAATTTCTCCAACTATGAGCAAATATTGCCTATGATTGGTCCACGGAGCAAAGAGCCAATCACGTCTCGAGCTTTCCCGCCACAAATCGATCGATCAAATTTTTGTAGTAAAAGACATTCCCGATGCAGAAAGACGTGTAAAGGAGCATATTATAGATGACGCCAGTGAAATAATTGATATTGAAAAACGAAAGCAAGAAAATTCAGTTGTGCCCTTGACGGATTTCAGGGATGAGGCAAGTTAGCGAATTCCAACTTCTCAGAAAGACAAGTAAGCAAATAGTAGAAAGTAAGCGAGTAAACAGAGGCCAATCATCAAACGACTAACAACGTTGTCGTTGTTCAGCTTTTACTTTAAACCTACTTTGTTGATTAATAAATCCACTAATGTCCACTTAGTAAAACAGCACTATAGCGGGGGTAGTAGTAACTCGAATAGTTAAAGTTAGCTACTCCTATTTATCGATGGAAAACAACGGACTTCAAGTTTTTTTTACTTATTTATCAGCTAACCGATCCCCTTATCATTTTCAGAAGGCGTTATCAATCTCCCATGACCTTACGATTCTCGCACACACCATTTTGGGATTTGACTTACAACCTTGAAGTACTACTGTAATTATTTCACCTGCACAGTTTACCCTATTGGGTAATTTTTTAGAAAATTGATATTACCGTAATACTGCTCCCACAGTTACATATTCAATCCTCATACTGGTAATGGAAGCAGTAGAAGAATAGGGTTTTTTTCGGGATTTGCTGTCCAGTGATACCCACCTTGATAGTTCCGACAATCTTTGACGAATCCGGCTTCACCACCACATTCTCAAGCGATACACGGTCCTTAAACAATGGAAGATGAATGACTTTAGGATAACATCTCAGTGGGAGGTGGGGGGACACCCCAAAGAATCGATAGTATCGCACTCACCTTTGCTAAGGTTTCCCTGAATCGCACATATTCACTGGCAGGTTGCTTAAATAATAAGTTCCATGTTGGAACTGGATCACTGTGAGGTGCTTCTTCTACGTACGAATCACCTTTAATTCATTTGATTACTAGTAAAACTGTGTTGATTAGAATGAAAAAGAATCTTAAAAAAAAACAATTACCTCGTAGTCTTCTAAGGACACTTGGGTTAATCTGAGGTGGATAGTCACTGGGCTCGGTCATAACCCTAACAGAATACAATTCCTGACCACAATCATCAGCGAAGCGGACCGATTTTTGAGTTTTACATGATACCTGAAAAAGAACTTGGTGGAGGTATTTACTGGTAATAAGATGAGCTTTAAAAAGTAATGATCTCACTTCAACGATCTGCTCAGTTACGGTCTGTCCCTTTCCGGACGTATCAGATTCGTCAGATGTGGAAGAGCTTGAGTCCGACTCACAGTCGCTTGCTTCCTCTGCAACTGAAGGATACTAGTGGGGAGCAGTATGGACGAAGTAACTCTACACTAAAGCTTTTTATTTCAAGGTAATAACGAAAAGTAAATGTTTTTGGATTCATCAAACACATCTCTGTTATTTTGACTGGGAAACCTCACCACATTCTTCTACGATCTCCCGTGGGCGATTGCGAAAAGCGTCCAAGTTAATTTGACTGAATCGGATTTTATTCAGACCCTCGGATTCACTCTGTGATCGTACCTGAAACAAAACGACCTCAAAATATGATCACTAGACTACAGTATGGAGTTGTTGAGGCTGTTACGGTCACCAAGGATGACATCAAGAGTGAAATCATAGGAAAAGGGGGGACCAAACGGAGTTCCGTGCACTGTAAACGAAATTGGAAGTAGTTGTTGTGATAGGCATGTTTATTTGATGGGAATGAACGGGAACGTCTGTTTCCTCACACATTCAGCAGACAGAATCGATTGGTGGAACACCTGGTGAGGGTTATGGGCCACATGTTTCTGACCAGACTTGTATTGATTTGTGAATTTCAACTAGTACTACTGCGTATAAGTAGTAAAGTAATGGAGAAGTAAACATGTAGAACTCACCTTGAGAGCGCTACTAGGGACCAATGTATGATCTCCGAAGAAAGGAAAGCTGGCGGCTCGGCGACACCCGCTAAAATATCCAGCAGGTGTAGAGTGGTAGCACGTTTCCCATTCTTTTTCGCCTACCATCGCCTGCCTTTACTGGAAAGAGAGTTGGAAACAGTAAGTAAACAATGGCACCTGCAAAACGACGTACATAGAACGGAATAATCGACGACAAAAGAAAACGCTTCGGTTTTTTCCCGGTTTCAAAGAGAAATAAAAGCCGGTATGGGAAAAAAGATGCGGGTTCATGCAACGGCAATGAGAGAAAGTTACACTTGGCCGTGCTCAGCATCGCCCCAGTCCCCCGTCCGTCCCATCAGGGACGTAACTCGCCTGCAACCACACCATTGAAGAAATCAATCAGCGTGGTGCTAGGCACCATCACCAATGCTTTTCATTGAGTCACTCTCCATTCGGGAAAATCTTCGATCTTATCCCCGATCATTCGATAATTACCCGTAATTCGATAATTTGTTTATGAAAATTAAATAAACAAACTGTTACACAAATGAACGGGGTGGGCAGTAATCGCCCGAGAACGAGAGAGAGATAGGCCACAAAACAGTAGGTGCTAAAGCGATACGGGTGATTAAGATAAGGGAAACTTCTCGTATCGTGTGGGGGGCTACAAAAAAATGTGTCCCGTTCAGCAATTTTTCATGAAAATCACCGAGGACGAGTTGACAAGATCGATATTTCCAGGCCATGACCAGGTAGTTTAGGTTAGTTTATCAGGATGAAAGCCCGAAACCTGTACTTTTGGCCCCGTCCAGGTACGAATATGTACAGATGTGGGTGGCTGGCTGGAAACTAGAGACACGGTAGCAGAAATGGATAGGGTTTAAAACGAAACGACCGACGTGAAGATAGTGCAAGCTGTCGGCGACAGACAAGAAGAAACTGGGCAATTCACACCCTGACGATTTTCGGATGGCATGAAAAAAGCACGTGAAACAGCCATGATATCTGGCTAAAATCGTATTGAACTCAGAAACGGAGAAACGGCCGGGGGGTTCATGAAAACTGAATGTGTGAAAGACTAGAGAGAGAATGATCGAGAGAAAGAATCATATCGGCTGACATCTCGTCCCATCATCCCACCTTTTTCAGCCCCTTTCTGCAAAAGGTACCCCAACCGTTTCTGAAGAATAACAAACCCGAACCCACGAATATAAGGAGGGGTCACTACTAAGATGGCACTAGACAAAAGATACAGAATATCAACCTCTGAGAACTGGTTCTTCAAACGTTGTGGTCTCGTCAACTCATAAATCACGACCATTTGGCCCCTGTCATCCGTAAATACAAACACACACAGTGGTGTCTCGCATAAGTATAACTAATTGGCGTGAAATTAAAAAGTAAAAGTAAAGTTGAGTAAACGCGTGACATACTGGTAACAGAACAACATCGAAAAAAGCAGTTCACGGGGCGAAAGGCCGAAAGCTGCACTGAATGAGCCGAATGTGCGAATATTAGATTGGAATTTGTCGAGTTCGGAAACACCCCACGAACTCACCCGAACCAAATGTGGGAATTTGAGATGGCTGAGTTCGGGACAACTCCGAAATGAACTTAGGAAGGCAGCCACTGATGCAAGCTTTTCAGCTTAAAAGGGGGCCCATTGTACTTGATGTTTTCGAAACACGAAGCCTATTGCTGGGGGCTATCGATCGGCAGGGCTTTTGGCACCCCCAGAACTTACCGGTATCACCGTTTACCGCTAGTTATATCCACTGATATCGCAACTTTTTACTAGGGAGAATAACTTGAAGATGAGACGAAAGTATATGGAAGTGAACTTACTGGCTATATCGATAACAAAGCGTATTTATAGAGTAGCGGTGGAGGAGTAACTGATGAAATCATTAGATTTCATCGAAGTGGATATTTTGTAAGCATGTGGCCAGATTGTTCGTTGATCACCATGTGCTATTCACATGAGTATAATTAGCTCATTGTAAACATTACATAGACCGATAGTGTAGAGGGAGCTACTGCGATAAGACGAGGGAGCTTCAGATGACCTTCTAAGAGTACTTACAGAACTTCAGAGAATCGTTTGAGTGATAGAAAAATGATGGCAGTAATAACCAGTAACAGTAGTGGACGTTCGTAACTTCATTGGATGTTCGTTTGTTTAGCCATAATATTGGCGAGCGATCGATAAGATCTAGTTATTGATCTCTAGAGCAGTAGCGCTTTCCTTTCATCGCCGCTGATGATCGCCATCAGATTCGTCGTCGGGCAGAAAGTTTTCGACGTCGAAATAGGTGAATCGCCGGTTCTCAGCAGCAGCAGCAGCCAGCAGCCACCAGCAGCAGCCACAATGCAGACGACGGCGTCGGCCTCGGCGATAATATTCGATGGGGAAAACGGCTCATAAAACAGGCATTTTAGCTCAAGTGACGGATAGGATCGTTGACTGATTACATGAGCAGCGCTCAATGTAAATACTGATCAGCTCGGAACTTGATGCTGCAAATATTTTAACAGTTCACGAGTAAATATGTGCAGAAGCACCCCTCTGACACAAGCCTGCCTCCCCGAACGTGTAATGACGAGGACGAGAGGCGAGTTGGATTATAATGTCGATTTCGAGGGGAGACGACGAGGCAACCCCTCCTACTCTCCTCATGCTCTCTGTGCTGATGTGCTAGCGCATTTGTCGGCGAAAAAATGAGCCTCAGAACATGCAGCTCGAGCTGACTGAGCGCAAGTCATAGCAGAGGTGAAAGATCTAACGAGAAACGAGATGAACGGATGAATGAAATCTGCTCTATAGAAAGCTCGCCATGCACTTTCCGCGGAAAAAAAGTTTCAGAAGATTACGAAACAGTTAATTGAATAAACGGGGTTTCAGTTATGAAACTGTGAAACCGGGGCAAGTCACATTACTACTGGGGGTAGTGTGGTGATAGCGATTTCAGTGCTGCACCATTAGACCCTGTATTAGATAACAGTAGAAATCAAACAGAGAGTGACAACGGTTACTAAGTAGTCGATAAACAGCCAAACACTTTGTGGTTAACTGGTCTATCGTCGACCGAACTGATAGAAGGAAAGGAGCTGGCCATCTCGGCCGTATCAATCACCCACGCGATATAGTCGCCATTGACGACGTGATGGTGTCGGCGGCGGTGGCGGCAACCGTGATGGCGAAGGAGTTGTATAAAAAAATCGAGAAGATTAAGAAAATCAAACATCAAATTAACTAAAAACTTCAGAATTCAAGGATTCCCACTTCGATTTTCCCAAACTACTCAGCACATACCCCGTGTTTTATAAAGTTAGGGAGTCACGAGTAAGTGGTAATTTGGAGGGGAGTTAGAGGGTAGGGTTCAGGTAACTCACGTGCATATTTCGGTGAAGCTTACGGGGAATCATTAAGAAAACACTGACCCCACGAAAAGTCAGGCAATCTGAACGGAGTGGCGGCGTTGTGACAGTTTTACGACAGGTATTGATATGAGCAGCGTCTAAGAGATCGATGTATGATCAACCGTATCAAAACGAAACGAGAACAACTGTGAATTCATTGACATCAGATGAGCAATACAGATATTTTTAAACGATTATAGAAAAATAAGAAGAAGTGTGACCATTCATAAGTGGCAATAACAAAAAATGAAACCGGAAAATCAGTGTGCCAGGAAATTCCATCATAATCACACTGTTGGCTGATGCCACTTGATCGTCATGGTACTTGAATGAGCACACATACTGCACATAACACTCACTATACATAGGTGAGACTCCCCATGGGAATGATGAATGTCCTTTGGGAAGAAAGAAAAAGAAACAAAAAGTGCAGTCAGTCTGCAATGAAATCATGGCCCGTATTTTGTGTGATTAGGAAATTCGTGCATCTGATATGTTGGCTGGCGGCTGGCGGCGGTTGCTGCCCAACTGGCCAGCCAGCCCATTCGGGAGTGGGGGGCTATGGGCTTATAAAATCGTAAAAGAACACACACCATACAGCCAGAGTGGTGCATGCACTGCTGAATTCCCCTCCAACGAACAGCTGGTCGTGGCGGTGGGATGGGTGGTGGGGATAGTGATCGAAGAGTGCTTGTTTTTAAAGCTTTGACAAGCAGTCAAACAGTTGTTGCTGTTGATATGGGGGCCCTACTAACGCATCACATCCCCAAATCATACGACATCTATCTAAAATGTTCTCTTATTGATCATGTGGGTGATATGGTTGGAAAAATTGGTTGGTTGGGTGATGTATCTGTGCAATGTGGCGTGTTGAATGGGGGAGTCTGCAATACCAAGTTGTCAGATTGGAGTATCCCGATCATAAGTCATCGCAAAGCAAAAGGGCGACAGAAAGAAAGCAGACAATTGCATTCGTTTCTAGTCTTTGGGCTTATGATACACATGAAGAAGGTCTAATTAAGGAACTCTGCTGAATAGCCATAGAAATCTCGTTCCCAAGCAGTCTCCATGGGGATTTGTGGGGGGATCTGGCGATGTTGTGAGCCTTGACCTAGGTAATACACCGAAATAAAAGTTCAACGGCGCGCTCGGGCGCGTTCATTGTCCAAGGGACAGAAGATCGGTAGAAAACCAAAGCGAATAAAAAAAAACCACAGCAATGGAATTAAATTTCTTATGAAATCGTTCATATCATGACATAACTTGTAGGTAATTAGTAGAAAAACGTGGATCGTTGGAAGAAATGAATTATCATTCTGAATTCGACGAATACCCCAGCTCCCAGCCACACAAAGTGATGCCTCAACCCATGGTTTCGTTCGAACTCTGCAAGATTACCAGTCGAACGGAACATGTGACAACAGTCGCGTTAGAGCGCGTGTAGGTACGTGTGTGCTCAACAGAAGGTTGAATAGAGGAACAGAGATGAACGAGGGACGAAGAGAGGAGGACGAGGAGGAGGTAAGATGTGGTGAGTTGAGAGGGCACTTGGATGAGGCTTAAGCCCGACAACGAGGCGCCATTACATTCCTCACGTCGGCAGGCTTTTTTTGCCCCAAGACTCGAGGAATCGGATTATGTCCCTGGACTTTGCATGCGATTTGCTACGTTAATCAGTTCAAAACTCCTCTCCGAAAGTGTCAACTAGCGTGAATGACCCGAAAAAACCTTTTTCTCAAGGGCTTTTTGGCTTTCAGCCGTGAAATCAGTCGAAAGAACTCAGAAGAGAGCGAATCAGGTTCTTTACTGGTACAGAAACACCTTTACTAAATCAAGTACCATACACAGCTCTGAACAAACCCATTGACCCTCTCGTCCCTGTGGCGTCAGATCCTAGCCGGTCACTTTGAGCTCAATGGAGGAATGGTTATGCTGACCTCGGTTGGTCACCAGGTGCCCTGTCCAAACCGAAGAAATGGAAAGCTTGTGAATATTTTGGCCATGGGAATGCAGTGAAAGCTGCAAAGTTGCAGTTACAAGTTAGTTACCTATGTGTGCAGCCAGGCTGACTGACTGACTAGCTGACGGGCTTGCCGAAACGACTGCTGCGGTCGTCCACAGCATTGAAGCCATTTATCAAAGCTGTGACTCAACCGTCAAATCTTTTACTTGCGCATACTTTAATGATGACGGGTAAAAGTAACGGGGAATGAAAAGGTTTTTAGCATAGCGCTGTAACAAAGGGGGGTTTTGATGAGAATCAGCAACACACACAGCATGGATTTTCCGTCTCCACAGATTGCATAATCATTTCGTACACACAAGAAATAATTGATGCGATGTTTGAGCATTCAAACGAGAGAACGAAGCCTTTTGAATAACAACATTGCGCGTTGTGTTTAGCGTATCACTTTGACATATCGGCCAAGGTGTGGGCCAAATGTTGACAAGAAATTGTCCTTTTCACTGATAATCCCCTTGCACGCACGATCCACTTTGGTTTCTTCATCGTTCATTGATAGGGTCAGGGTTGACCACGACCAAGAAAAAATCTCTCTGTCAGATACTTTTTCGGATTTTGGATCCGAAAAATACTTACCCACCTCTCTTAAGATTGAAACCATCAGGCAAGGTGGCATTGCTACGGACGGTGGCCAGACATCAACGGAATTTTTAGGGTTTAATCAAATCGATCAAGTTGAACTTGGGTTTTCTACGGTATATTCTAGACAAGGCTTTCAATCCGGAAAATACTCACCCACCTTCCCTGAACCTGAAATCATCTGGCTAAGTAGCACTTTTACTGACGGGTGGGAAAGCATCGACACTTCTCACGCAATTTTCAAGAATTTTCCAGAATGATCAAGTTGAACTTGACTTCTATCCGGTACATCCAGACAGGACCCCTTTCCTGAGAAGACCTCTTACCGTACCATCCTCCTGCGCCTAGTGAAAATAGTCACTACTTCTCTACTGGACATTAGCTCTACTGCCAGTGGGTGCCATGAAACCAACGGATTTTTCAAGAATTCCTCTGAATGATCACGCTGAATCTGAATCCATCCCGATAGACAAGATAAGATCCCCCACACTTGATGAGTTTGAGTTCCCGTACGATTCCTCTGTGTGGTAACAAAATTAGCCTAACAACTTTACTAGTAGCTAGGAACTTGTCCGAGTTACATAGTTCCTTTTCAAGATGCTGAAGAAGTGCTTAGAGGGTGAGTGGGAGGGTTTGGGTGGTTGGCGTTTGCTCTTATCAGGAATAAACTGACAATGAGCTTTTCAGTGATGAGAGGCTTCCATCCTACGGCCCATGATAATAAGATTATTTCCCACAAATCTTCCACCACCCTCCATTTGTTTGGCAAACAAATGGACTGATAATGACTGCAAATTCAGGCTATTAGCCTTAGTTTTTACCATGAACTTGTAGGTATTCTTGAAAGATCAAAAACAAAAGATCATTGGATGAAAATGAATTTTATGGATGTTTCACTCAACTTTTTCGTAGTCGACTACTATAATTGCTTTTTTTACGATGTCGTTACCGGAGCTAATCAGCCAGGTAAGATAGCTATTCAAATTGGAAGAAAGCAATTCAGACATAAATGGTAGGCACAGAGGCAGGTGACTGGTATATTTACAAGTAAGGAAAAAGGAAAGAACCATGACGAATTTTCGATTGAAAGCGATACAGCAATTACGGATCATTTACTGTGAGTGATAACAGAGCGACAAGAAAAGGGATACCGCATTGGCTCCAGGTGAGGTGTAAACGGTTTGATCCGGCTCGGTGCTGGGACTTGAGGCTGTCCTTTCGGCACATCCTTCACGTGATGTGATCATGATTTACCACAAATGACTAGTATGATTTGAATTACTACTTTACTAAACTGGCTTCTGGTAACAGAAGTCTTTTTCAGAACCCCTAACTACTGGTGAACTATAGAAGCTCAGCGATTACTTTAAATCTACCAATTCGACTTACAAAAAAGGCGTAGAGGAGGGGGAGATCATCGAACTAAGTTCTTATGAGAAAAGAGTTGCTGTTATTGCTCAAAACAACAAAACAAAACAGGAAGGTACGGTAGGTGGCCTACTGATGCTTGGACGAGATGGCTTCGCCTGGGCTTCGGCTCAGGTTTACGGTAATGAAGCGCCGCTGTTAAAACCATCAATAAAGTGGTAATAAATTGCCGAAGATTACAAACCTTTCGATAAATTTGGAAGAATTATTTTGTGTCGAGATTCACCTGGATGTCTAAAGTGCGATGGAGCAGCCCTACAACTCGTCCAAAAAGGATACAGGCGTCCTTCGAGTTTTTTTTTGTGGTTTTTGTGATTAATACTACGTAATAAGTTAATGTCCTTTCTTTCTGAACGGGGGCATTATATGCATTTAATCTCAGCTAATCCACTTTGAAAGATAAGAACCAGTCAAATTTCTTTTTATTTAAATTCCATGTAAATTAGATGTAATCAGGTTTTTGCTAAAGTGGCCGTGGGTGGTACGGTACACAAAATGTGAAGGTTACTGTAGCTCATTTATCAGATATTGAGACAGATAAGAAAAATACTATACATAACCTTGGAAGATAGTTTCAAACCAGTAAAAATACCCTACGATCTTACTTGTTTACGTACGGTGAACTCAGAAAATAGCTCCGTTCCTACCCCCAAAGCGTGCGAAAAAGGCAAAAAAACAATCACTGCAAGAAGGACTTGTACTGTGAAACCATTTGTTTTGAACAACTGGAAACCGTATCCGATGCCACGAGAGGTATTTTTAGAGCGAGGGACTTTTCTGATTTTTTATCATCATTTTTCATCTTTCTGTCACACCACAGAGAGATGGAACTGCCAGTTTACGTAAGTGGCGTTTGATTTCAGAGCAATAATGGTGAGAAGGCCCAGGCATCCGCCAAGTGAAAAATGAATCAGCTGAGCCGAGAAAAATGATTTGCAAGAAAAGAATGTGAATGAGGATACCTGAACATCCCAACCATTACTCTTAACACTTGTTCTATCATGTTGGTAAACAATAGACCTCAGCAATGCTACTCGATTTTCGATTCTTACTGAGATAATCGAAAACAGGGTATGCAAAGGAACAAGAAGATTTTGTTTGGTTGATGATCGAGAGCTTCGATCACTGAGATCGATCGAGGTAACGTTAAACATGTAACTTTGCTGAGTTTAAAACCACATAAAAATTGAGTTCAGCCAGCAGCCGTGCATATACCCACCTCACATTGAATACCGACGGATCTAGTAAGCCTTGACACTACCAAAAATTTTTATTCGCAATTGCGGAAGCAGTTGAATGCAGTTCTACCATGTAAAGCCATGTAGGAGATCCCAAGGTACTTCCGGGTCCGTCTGTCACAAGTCCCAACTCAGGCGATAGCAAGGTGCCTCCACCGACGGCTCTAAGAATTTGCTCGTTTACATGGGCTACCGTCCATTAGGGACCTCATGCAGGTCCTCATCCCACCATAGGGTTTTCGAGTTTTTCGTCCATTGTGACCAACTTCGTCAAATCCTTGCAACTCCTCCGTCTTCTTGATGCTTAGAGGACAAGTCGATAAAGCAAAATTTCTGAAATATCATTTATGAACGTGAGTAAACTTACCACAAGGTCCTGCAGAGCGTCGAACTGTAGAAAAAGTGCTGTCTACAGTTTCAGCCAGTCCTTCCTACCCTCTAATATTATTTCCATCAATTCTTGCGGCCTGAAGCTCTAAACTTTTCCGTTCGAGATGCCATCTGGCACCGTAGGATATTTCGACACACCAATCGCCCGTCCACGTGATTTCGAAAAAAGTGGATTCTTCAGTCTTAGAAAAAAATGAAATCCTTCAAATCCTTCCTAAAAGTGCAAGGTGCCACGAGGGAATTTTTAAAGTCGGTGGTATCCAAAGACACAGTTCACAACAATTTTGAGGTAAGAATTTGTGGGTACATATTTAAGTACTTGATGAACAGGTCTGAGAAATACAAAAAAATCTGTAGAATTCGCAGATATGAGGCTTTGGAGTAGAAAATTCGACTCTTGTACGACATTACATGTACTTGACATTACATGTACGACGAGAGAGCGGATCGGACGAGATTTCAGTCATGTGCTCTTACCTAGGCTTGAACACAGTATCCCTGCGGTCAAAAAACGCTTTTCACTGTCTCCATGGGTCAATGCCCCGGGAGATGGCCCACCTGAGTTCGTAACTTGTGCGCTGCATTGTGAAGGGTAGCCCCTACAAGGTCAAAACATGTCCGATACTGGGTGTTTCTGAGCCTATACTGCGCGCTACCTAGGCAGTTCTTAACACGACAATGCTACATGTGTGGCATTCTTAGCAGACAGCGACTTCTCGCAATAAGAGATCCCACAATGCACCTCTATCCTGAACTGTGCCTTTGTAATTCATGCTGCTAAATGGTCGTACGAATATTCTTCTATTTTGTTGTCAACGTGATTACTAGGTTGTAGCTGCTTCAGAAGGAGACATATCCTATATTGTGAATTCATGGAGATTTGTAGGTTTAACCAAACAAACACCAGGACTGCCGCCAGCGCGCTGTTCAGACTTCTTCACGAAGCTCCGAACGAAAGGAATGCTTTGCCCCGTGACCCTCGCGCATGTGCGATCCACCCCGGCTTCCGACAGGGACGAATGGAGAACGTTATCAGCGCCCGCTCGAGGAAATCGATGATCAACGGGACAACAGGTGATACAGTTGATGGGTTTTATCAACAAGTGAACTGCTCGATTACTAGATGATTACTACACACTATCATCACTGATTGTTACTTTACAAGCAAACGCAAGCGAAGAGTAAAATTTTAAAGAAGAGAGAATGAAGTCTATGAAGAGGCAGTCATCTGTGCGCCAGTAGCGAGAGGCTGCACGGAAAGTCATCATCTGCACTTAGAGTGCAACTTGTACCTTCAAGTAACTACACTGGAGTTAAGTAGTAGGGCTGTGGCCGGACGAAGATTTAATCCCTATGGGTCGGTCTGAGGGGCATCTCCTTCTGCTCATATTTATGTCATAATATGTGGCGAAAGTACATTCGTGGCAGATAAGGCAGTAGTACATGAAAGAGCACTTATCGAGTAAGGAGTGGTAAGTAATTAGAGTTAATACGAGTTAGGTCTGAGAGCATTTATCGGATACGGCGAGAGTGTGACGTACTTAGCGATAGCAATGACGTGCGTTCGTCAATGTCGTTGATGTAGCAAAAGAAATCCGAGGGGAGCATTGAGCGGAACTCGAGCCTGAGCCAGGCCAGCCATCGGCCATGGGGCTCCATCTTGACGAGTGATGATTGTAAGATTTTGTGTACAGCAAAAGGGCATTCGAAGGGATGACGCCAACTGATTGATAGAGAAGTTCAGCTGCTGCGAACAGCATGTCGTCCCGTTCAACGAGGGACCATGCTCTGGATTCGAGTACAGCTTGTCTTCAGGTGCCCTTTTGCATTGTCATATGATACGGATTTTAACATGACGCGCCGCCAGTCACGGAATGTTCAAAGCACCTGACGTCAACGTATTTGAAAAAATACCGTTCTTAAAAGATATTTTCAGGTCACTTTGTTGACGTAGGATGACGTGATTATCTTTGAAGAAGAGTTACGAACGATTCTATTTATTTTGAAAGCTCTGGAAACCTCGTTCCAGGATGCGCTCCGCATTCAACTTGCATTCAGTATCGTAGTATCGCTTGCATGTGAGGTGGCCTATACAATGAATCGCGGTAGCAGCCCAATGTACAACCCTTTTATCTTCCCGGACGAGTATGGGGCCAATTAATGGAGGGGTGTATGGCTCTGCTGCTTGGACGGACATCAAGCCAGGATGCAATCCTTGGGTCATGGATTGTGATAGTGCGCCCCTTGGGACTACACCTCCTCACCCACGGTTTGAGCATACATCCTAGTCATCAACAATCATGAGACGATCACTAAACTAGTTTTGCTTACTTTGTAGACATCAGATACCGGTGTTCTCAATCATTTCTTTTTTTCGGGTTCAGCTCACATAGCTCACATAATCACATAGGAGCTCGATCCAAAAAGTAACCGTAGGAAAGGAGCAGTCTTGATGACTTATAGCACAGATCTCGCGCTTGATACTTGTTTGGAACTATATATTTTCGGGTCCGTAGTGTAAAAGTGGGCCCCTAGAAGAGGTGGCCACCTAAATCATGTTGCATGCCGCACAGTGACTTGTTATCCTCTTGTTGGTTTTACTTATCCGGAGTTCAAGCCTGGATTTAAGCAAAATGTTCGGTCCCATAAAAAACTTGATCTCTCACTGGTACTCATGGGTAATTCCCAGACAGGATTTCACCAACGAGATGAGGGTTTAATTTCATTCGGGTCCAAACGATTTGCTCTCAGCACGGCTTCCGTGAACTGACATTTTGAAGAGAGGTAACAAAGATTCCCTGACATTCACCGAGTTTACTGAGTTGAAGAGGTTACTGTTTTTATTACTTGTCGATATGAGTAAGAGGGTATGTTGAAAATAATCGGAACCCCTACAATAATTGCAAGGGATCCATTCCATGAACAAAATCAATTTCACAAATTGATTAGCCGATTCAGGATTTAATAGAAAAGATTGTATGGGGAACACCTGCTTAAACAGAAATTCGAGAAAAAAAATAGGGCAGAGTGAAAAAAGCGGAATCACCTGCTGTTTTTGTAAAGTAAAAAGTGGGAGCTCCGAAGAGAATGAACTGGTTTTGATTGATATTGTCACGTCTCATAGCGATCACTTCTTTTAAAGCTTAAATACTTTTTGATTATGTGACCTTTACAATGACTTGGGAGGCCCAACAGACAATATTAATCTCTAGGTTTTTATCAATTTTTTTCCGTACCCCTAGACAAATGTGTTATCGAGTAACTAAGTGGCTCAGGGTGATGGATGGTTCACTTGGCAACTGTGGAATTCGATCATGAAAATATGGGTTTTCATGAGAACAGCAGCTCTTGCACAGCTGATTTCTTCTAGAAATTGCCATGAACTACTGAAAATTGAAAGCGGCCGAGGGGATTTTAACAATGTTTAAATCGAGTGATCCAGGGTATCTATTTTGAAGCCGGCTGTCAACAGAGATAGCCTGAAATTTGGCTTTGGGATTTCAGGTGGAAGTAACCCACCCGGATGTTCACGTTCCTAAGAGAGAGAAACAATGTATGTTTGAGTTAAAACTCGAGAGACAGCTGGCCAAGTAAAAGTTTTTGCAAAGTTCTGAAACGGACTAGTTAGACACGTATTTAGGTAGGAAGTATCAGTATCGAATTTCATCCTAACGTCACGTAAGGATGGTTCAGCATGAGCAAAGTAACATCATGCAACAAAATTAACGAAGTCGACTCTTCAAATGAGGTATATAAGTCCTACAGATATGGAAACGGTTTCAGCTTCCTACACTTCTAAATGCTGTTGTAATTGAGAACCATAAAATTCAAAGCCATGCTATAAAACAGATCACTTTCTCGGTTTTGCTATGGAGAAAGAGAAGTGGAAGTACCTCTTGGCGACAGTGGTGATTTAGCAGCAAGTCGGGTGATCCCACACAGACATGGTCAGGGTATCGGTTACCCAATCGATAGTCGCCCAGACCAACCTGGACTTCAATTACTACATGCCAGTCAAATAGTACCGAACCCTAATGGGAAGATATCATTGTAAAAAGAAGAGGAAAAAAGTTATGTTGGTCGGTATATGCTGGCCTCCTAAATCAGGCGTGTAAAACACTCAGAAGACCACTACGACTTCAGTGGAAGTCGAACGTGTGGCGCATCCCAGAGAGGCGATTGGTTGACGCCAAAGAGTTTGTCCTATGTACTTCATTACCTTTATGAATGCCTTAGAATGAGAGAAAATATCGAGAAATTCTATGAAAAATTGACTTTACTGGTTTTATGGGATTGATTGTTAACTGACTATTGGATTGACTATTGTTATGAATGATAAAAATGGTGCAGTTTCAGTGAAGCGGTTCGCTGCAGGATCAACACTGAGCCCGGGGGTCTTCCTTACTTCATCACCTATAACTTACTATTCAAATAGATTAGTAAGACTGCGGTGACCTGACCTATTGGATAGACTTTGCATCCGATTATCAGCTGCAATGGTGAAAATGCCTTGAGCTTACTCTTTGAGCTGCAAAGACTAACTAGTTTAAAGTGTCAAGTTAATATATTCATCGTCCTGGAAGTGTATGCTGCAAAGCATTCTGTTACAAAAAATTGGTGGTCTGGTTGATCAAGACAAAACCCAGGACACTGACAGCAAGAACAGCGCCACTTGTCGCTACTCCATCTTCATCATAGGGACTCGGGCTAAGCTCAAAAGTTCAGCATTGTCATGTCATATGAATTTTTAAAATATTTTTCACTCAGGGTTTTTCTAATGAATCAATTCTTTTCAAAAGTGCACAAAATAGCGGTCATTTCGTTCCATCATTAATCAGTCATTCGGCCCCTTTGCAATGGAACGAGCTTCGCGATGAGGTTTTGCGGCAGAGTTTCTTTTCATTTTTTGTGGGTCGTTAAGTTACTTTTTGAGGCCACCCATAGTGCTTTTTTCTCTGATTAATTTGCTCATTTTGAAAATCGCACTAAAAGAAGCACTGGTACAGTAAAATCTCATATTCGAGTAAAGGCCGGCAGTGAGCTGGACCAATCACCACACTGTGCGGGATCCGAACCGCATCATACTCTCATCTACAATCTCGAAAAAAGCAAAAGCATTTCCGCCCGCATGACTGATATCGAAAGCAAAATATAACTGAATATGTTAGAATGAGAGAACAAATAGATGCAATTAAGGCATAAATTTACCCTACATAGAATCCCACTCAAACCTTTTCATTTTAGCCCAGTCGATTTACATTGGTTTTTAGCAAGTTCTCGAGGCTCATTCTAGAGGAATGGGCGATGAAAAACCAAATGGCTTATTCTTACTTCGGTGATCACTGCTCTGATATATGACGGCGAAAGAAATAAGTAATTGGTGAAATTAATCATTATAATCATAATGATATGACAAGAAACTTATTACAGTAATGATTGAAAGGAGTAAAGATTACTCCCGTGGGCTAGAAAGAATGACAGGGAAGAAGGAATTGGACAGGATAAAAAAAGTAGACACAGATATACGTATGAAGCTCATATGCTCTCAAAATTAGCTTAAATGAAGTATATATAAAAGAATCCTCAGTCATTAGACTGGCAACTAAATGATTACATTTATTATACAAAAAAGCGATTCTCCTTTATTTTTTCTTCACAGAAAAGGAAAATATTCATTCAATCAAATATTGACCATGAAACACTCAGAAACTTGATGAGTAGATGTAAATTACTTTGAAAATCAGGAAGAATAATAAAATAGAATCAGAGACCATCACCTAGACAGATGTGGAGAGAAATGGCTTCAAAGAAAACTAAACACGAGGCCCTTAAATAGAATACTCTCGAAAAAAATATTTCTAGGAATTTCGTCGATTTCAAGGAGGTGAGGTGTCACTCATGGGCAGTGGCAAAAATGGTCAAGGGCAGATAAGTAGTTTTGGTAGTAGCAAAGGTGTGATACCTATAGAAATGCTCTACATGAGTAACAGCCCAGAACGAACTACTGGAATGGAGCATCACAAGAGTTACCTGTAATATTTTCGGATGAGAAAAAGTAGAACAGAACTGTGCTTTGAAAGTACTGAAAGTTAAAATTCATTTAGACATAAATAAAGAGTAGGACTGTCACAACTTACGGTGTCAATTATCTTTTGAACTGAAGGGAATGCCACCGGTAAAGCCCGTCTACGAGCTGAAAGATAGTTCACCAATGAAAGGCCGAAAAAAATCGGTGTCAGGAAGTGTCAGGGTCTGCAAGTCAACACGAATTACTTACATTTTACATCCCTCGAAAACGCTCTTATCTGTTATTGCCCTGGTAGTAAGCTGATTTCAGGGAGTGACAATACCTTCCTTCAATAAATCCATATGGCTTCACCAACAGTATTTACAAAACGGCTCAAACCGAATTTTAGTTACAAGTTAAGCCCATAATAAGAACAAAAAAAGAAAAGCTTCCGAATACCAAACAGCGAGAGAACATGAAAGCAGAGCTTCCCTCACTCGATTTCCTGGAAGAAGGTCAAAAAAGTTGTTACAAGAGAGATCGAACCGCAACTTCCTAGAATTCCATCCTTCTACTACAGTTTCCTCTCTTTGACTGAGGGAATTTGGCTCTGAATTCCTAGATTCCTTCCCTTTATTGAGCCTGAGCTTGTGTAGCCTTTTCAGAACCCGACAAACTTATTGGATGTGAGGGCGAAGGTTACTAGTAATGCCGCCCTACTTCTTAAATAATTACATGGTGGAAACTACGAAAAGTGTTACTCTCTACTAGAATATTCGAGGATATTCTAGTCGGAAAAAATCAGATCGACCGACTCAATACCACCTTCGAGAAAGAAACTCGGTCACCGGGTCGGTCATCACCATTGTTCAGATGTGTTTCATATGAATTACAACTATTATGTCATCTATTTATGATAATGTGGTATTTTTAATCACCACATAAACTAAGGCTACTTATCAATGATCAAGTTATTACAATTTGATGGGTTGCAGGGAGATGGGAGAGGTAAATAGCCTGCACCAATTTGTTATTAATGCAAAATCAACTCTTTGTACTTAATACCACACAAATTTTTAAGAAATGTGGGCTCGCTAAAGCACCATAATATGAAAAAGTATCATATTTTATACGCATTGATCAGAGGCTTAGTGGAGGCAACACTACAGCTATAATTGTAAAAATATTACTGCAGTATACAGGATTTAGACAATAAAATATCCGAGATTCCCAAAAATTTTTGAAATTTTTTAATGCAAGAATTTAAATTTCAGGCCCAAAAATCTAGTGAAGGACACTTTCCCTGAAATCTGCCAAGCTTTAAAAAAACCGTTTCTTACTGTCTATATGATAGGTTGAAGAGCATTACATTTTGTTAAGTAGAGCACAAACGACTATTTACTTTACATTGCAGTATTACAAAGGTTGAATAATTGGCACTTCTAGGGTGACTGGTAGTTTAACTTCAAGTTATTTGTTAAGAATTAGAGTCATCGCAAATAACTGCTCCTTCTAAACTTCTTCGGACCCCATTGCATACTGCAGGGCAGCATGACGCTTGCAGAACAAGTAACGCGTTACTGGTTGCTATGACGACGGGGGATCTGCACATTTTCAAAGGGTTCACACACCAGGTCAAAAGCTTATCTAACGTTTCATACTTATTCTATTCTTATTCTTGCAATCATTTGTTACTACTTTATATATTTATGCTTTTTTTTTTATTCATTTTATATATGAATGAGTAGGATGTTCGAATGAGGGAATTTGGGAATGGCCGACAGTAAAAGTGGGCAAGAATGGGGATCCTGGTAGGAAGGGCATAGAACTTTACAACTACATATCATAATATTACTGTTGAATTAAGAAAAAACTGCCCAAAACTTTAAAAGGTAGCCCCATCAGGAATGTTAGATAAAAATTTTTTTTATACCGGCACCATATGGCTCCAGGCTCCCGCCACAAGCTTCTCCCACAAGTTCAAAGTCCTCATTGGGAGTATTGCCCGTACATTTGTCTATGCTAATTTCTGTGGTATACTGATGAACCATGAGGTATACTGAATATTGAACGTTTCAATTCATGCCAAACGGAACCAACAACAAAAATGCATGCCATATTAAATAAATAAGGCCATCAATTAACCCAACAGTTGATAGATGAAGTTTCGAACGAAAAAATTTCTTTGGCAACTGTGATTGTAATATTTGAATATTTCCTAACCATCCAATAGGTGAATGTCATCCTTCTCTGGACAAAAGGGGGCAACTGGTTCTCAAAAAATCTGTATGGCTTTAATATAGAAAGAATATAAAATTTAGAAAAGCGTAGAATATAAAGTAAACAAATAGCATGTAGCAGAACAATAATGTATTGGCACAACATGCCTCATTCAGTTTTGGTTTGGAATGCGCCCCTGCAATCGACTTTCATGCAGAACCGAATGACGGGTTGAATGGGTATGTGGTCTATACAATGTTTTGTGGTAGCCAGCCGATATACAAATCAGCGCTGTAATCCTCCCGGATGAATCCGCTGACATTTATCGACCCCGAAAGGATGAAAGTTTGGTTGGTCCGGGCGAGAATCGATTAAGGATTCAATCCTTGGAATACCCTACACCACCGCCGAAATGACAATGTTTAGTGGGATAAGGATGTATAACGTGTAACATTGGTAATATCATATAGCACATATTGTTTACTGTTTACCAAGACTACGTTTAGTGAGAATTCTTTTTTTTTTCAGTCGAAGGGGCTGAATCGAGAGTTCGTCCTGAGAGAACTGACTTTTCCGGTTTCCAAGCTTGGAATCATTGAATAACTCGATTGTAAAAAAATATAGAAAGCTCGGACTGTTTTCCATCACTATGACTACTTCCTCACATAATGTAATTTAACAAAATCGAGTTACTTCTAGCTTTACTTGTGTTCAATGTTGCATGCGAAGAAAAAACCGACGTTGCAAATCACGATCGGGTGCAATTACTATGATTTACGGTGCTCATTTGTCCATGATATCTTATCTAGTTGTTCAATTGGAATCCATCGTCTGACTGTTGCAATTTGCTGAATGGTACTGTAAAAAGTTTGCTCACCAACATGGGCATCAATATTTATTTGTGATGCATGTGATTCTGCTGAAAATGTTCGAATTTCACTCAATAATAGGACCAAAAGCACAAATTCTTATCTATAGGAATTGCACTGAAACCGCAAGAAATCAAAGTCGAATTTATTCCATTATTTGAAACAGAAATCCATAACTCGAAATAAAGAAACACGAAAGCAGTTTCTCAACGGTTCGTGTTGGAGTTTTCTAAACATACTTGGTTCTTTAGGTAAAAAGTAGGAAAGTTTTTGAGAGAACTGGCTTTTCTAGTGACTCAAATTTCAATTCAGATTCAAAGAAAAATTCAAATGTGCAAGTGTATACTAAATATGAATACTTTGGAGTGAAAAATGCAATTCCAATTTTTTATTATGGTCTGAATATTGAATATGTGGATACGATAAAAATATGAATATTAAGTAATACAATTATATGAATACACACGGGTTTAACAACCAGTTTTCGGAAACTTCCTCTGTAATGCCGGTTATTTTTCAGTATTTATTTTCCAGAAATCAGTTTCGACCGCATTTTCAAGCATGATAGCGCTTTTCTCTTATTTTCACGTTTCCGGAAGCTCGTGCTTCTTGAAAAACGTATACTCTCTCATTACGTTTTACCTACATGTTATTTTTCAGAGGACGTATGGATTTCAGGCTATTTGGAGTTGGTCCTGGTGTTATCATATTGGTGCTACTATGGTCAAGTACATTGCTGATCTCGATTTCATTTGGAAAAACTCATGGAATGTCAGTAAGCAGGTTCTTCATAATCAGTCAACCATATCTAATGTGGGAGCGCCGTACAAAACAGTAGTGCTTTCATGGAAGGGACCATACAAGCTTTTTAGTATACTTTAAGAACTAGGAGCTAATTTTTACTGGTAAAAAAAACGAACTTTCTTAATAGCCTTCCCGTTGGAGGAGTCGAGCCGCCTGCTCCGATTTAGATTGGGTTGATGTTACTTGAACGCGAGTCGAGGATTGGGACGCTTTCAAATCTGAAGGTTGCCCAATCTTCCCTAAATTTGTTGTTGATTGAGGGACTTGTTAAGGGAGGGGTAAACACCGACGCGAACCTCTGGACGCCTCAAGCACTGCATCACGGGAAACTCGCCTCTCTAGGGATGAGCAAAAAGTTTTATGTTCTTGAAAAAAGCCAAGTCGTTGGAGCATAGTAAAGGGATCGACACTTGTTTCCAGTTCTTTTATCAATTCCACTAAGCTGGTGCCTCACTTATAGAAGTACCAGGTGATAGTCTCATGCTTTGCAGCAATACGACCGTTTCATACACCAAACGATAGCGAAGACAGTGATCCATACCGAGCTTCCATCAAACCTCTGGACGTTTATAGGCTGAAATAATATTGATCAACTATAAAGCAGTAGTTTGTAATCAAATGACAGTTACCAGTTATCTCCCTGCTTTTGAGTTGCATCAGTACCTTTCGGTGACCTTTAATTGTAAATTCTTTCCCTTATAATGTAAAAGATGTAGTGGCAGAACTGACGGCATGTGCGGGTGCCTTATTCTACTCATACATCACGGAGCAGTTCTTACCATGGTCCGAGCAGTACGAATATCGTTTAATCCGAAGATCTGAGCCCAGAGAGCTCTGAAGAGTCTGTGGATTGCGTTTACCCTCTTTCTTGGAACCGGCAAAATCCCTAATGCGTTACGAACCTTCAACAAGACTGACAGGAATTGTACCTGCGATTTTAGAGCTGTCCGAAATCAGCCAGTTACTTTCTTACTCCCTCATTTTGCAACCTTCTACCTGTCAAAAAACACCAGGGAAGTTAGGCGCTTGTTCAACCTTATTTCACCACGGCCTTAATTTTTTTGGGAATATCCTTTCCGATAGTCACCGTGAATTCAATGTATGTACGGCTCAGAGCTCAGAAATGCGCGCTACGGAGCTACGGAAAATTTGCACCCCCAGACCGAGAACGGATTGCAGACTTAAGCTGGCCATGGTCATTCATTTAGTATTGGTTATTCGTTACGGATACGCGGGCACGTCACGTACCAAATTGTGACAAAAACCACCTGCAAAGTAATAGAAGTATGACGGCTATCCTAACTCTATTCAACATTCTATGGCGGTTTGGCGGTGACCAGCTCATTAACAAGTCATCACATTTATCCTCCCAGACGAGTGTGGCACCAAAGAACTGACTCGGGAGGGATGAAGGGTTAGTTAGTCGGAGCGTATCTCGGTCAGGGACTCGATTCCGAACCGTGCGCATTCAATGCGCCGCTTGCCATTAGCCTCTACTTTCCCTCCCCTTCAATCAATAGAGAAGCCCCCCCCCCTCCCTATTTATGGTCTGACTGATACCTGTTACTTGTTAGTAGCATTTATTCGGGAGAAATTTTCGTTCCCAAGATTTGCATACCAGTGTATCCGCACCGGCGAACTTTCTTTGACGACGTGCGACGTGCTGAGGTGAGGGACGGAACTGGAGGTTTCTTCCTCTGACCCCTTGGGATGAAGGCGACGTGAAGAGAATTCGATCCCCGAACAACCTGTCTAAAACAGCGCAAGTTGCCATTGGATCATCTCTGTTTTAGGGTTATGAAGGCCTACTACCACCATGTAGCACATCCCATTCCACGTCGTTTTTGCTCAAGCTCAAGCTTGCAGTGTTGCATCTGCTCCAGTCTATACAAGTTAACAGCTGTTGTAACACATGACATTTCTTTTTTAGTTGATGAACATGACCTAATGAACAGCTGTTACTGCTACTCGACTAGGGGTGGGAGGGTAATACTGTAATACCTTGGAGCCTTGCAGTAGTTCTTACAGTTTTTAATGATTTAGAGTTAGGTCCACAAGTCCTGTCGCCCCAGCACTAAGTAATGCTGAACGTCTTCAGGAATTCGAAGGGAAGCCAGACCACATTAGCTAGTAAGTAGTCTGAAGTATGTAAAGAAGAATCAGTTGTGATTCAGGGTTCATTTGAATACAACAAGTCAGCAGTAAAGTAAAAAGTAATATTTAAGTTCCTCAGCTCTCCATATACCCAAGTGTACCATTTTTTACGGTGGAGGAGGTCTAGCGCTGAGTGGGACTGGGACTGCTAATCCGGGCTCGGTGCCCACCCTCTACAACCGAGCCTTTCACTCACCAAGGCCGCACAGCTGCTACTAGGCCTTTCCGGAAAGAGAAAGACCTCAGCCTGTACGTGATCTGGCTCCTTATGAAGCTGTATAGACCATATCTCATGCAATCATAGGTACGATTCCAGATGGAAATCGGATACGTGTGCGCATAGAAATAAGAAAAATTTAAACAGCATGTTACCGCTGCTGACTTTGTCCTTTGAGCTTTCGAAAATGTTAGCGCTTAACACTTCTCAACCCAGGGCAGAGGACCATATTGACTTAGCCCTCTAAAATAACATTTGTTCGGGTGCGAAGATTCTCGGATGGTCAGGATCCATCGAGGGTCTCATACTCATCGCATAGGCATTCATACCACTTCGCCAATGAGCACCTCCGCTGATAGACAGAAGCACCCGGAACTAATCAGTTTGGTCCTGGAAAGTGTCATTGGGTTCGACCTCCATTTAGAATTTTTATGACCTATGAATGCGTATTTAATGTAAACAAGGACTTTGGGTGATCAGACGATGTACAAGTCAGTTTTTGTAGCGGCACCACTTGGCACTGCCCCAGTTCGGCCCCATGAAACGTCAAAATGCGAAAAACTATATCAAACAATCGAATAAATCGATCTCTGTATAATATTCTGAAAAGAAATACAGAAGCACCATATTATTAGCATATATTTGCAATTACATATCAGAATTAACATGCGAAAATTCACATTTTCTTGAATCTATCATCTTTATTATATTCTATTTTATAATTTAGCCATACTATTTTCAAGCTATAGTTTTTAATCAAAATTTTATTGAGTATTTTTACATTTACTCAGCATGCCATATTTCAAAACAAGTTCAAAAGTTCAAAACGTTTGAGATTGCAATGAAGGCTGATGTAGTGGAGAATGACTGGAGTCACTCCTTCTTCAGAACATGCAAATTGCCAGATCTTCAAGTCCAATTTTTTGTGTACCACCTTACTCTCAGGGAGATACCTACTTCAAGTTTGTGATAACTCGGCGGCTCCCAACGTTGATACCTGTCTTCGCTACCGGTATGGCTATGATTGCACAGTTGATTAAATGGCCCCGTGGTGAAGTATCGAACCTGAGAACTGTTTGACATTAATTGACGGACGTTTTGCGGGTGATTCTCCTTTTTGAGTTGTCTGGATGTTCCGATTCCTTTTTATGCTGGGAACGACCTTTACTGCAACCACTTCTCTTGAATTTACGAGTATACGAGTGATGCAGTAGCCTATGTCACTTGTTTCCCCTTTTCCTATATCGAATAATGTGCGCTGGGGAAATCATTCGAAATTTGGACGATTTTAGCCGGACAGGGATTCATTCCACCTTTTGTGACATAGAGCGAACTTTTCTTGAAGTTTGATACAAAAGAAACTCCGCTATTCAGATTGATTGGTGAGAAATATTTTGTTGACAATCAGAATTTTTCAGAACAACAATCATCGGGATCAGCATACTGTCAACACTGCTCTCGTTACTTCTCATTTATTGGCCAATTGAACAACTTGAAATGCTTAATAGTACAGTTACGGAAATCACTCATTATGATCACGTCTTCATACCTCGATTATTACTAGTAATATTTCTATTTGTGGTCGTTGTAGTTGTACTTGTACAGTATTTAGCTCGTACTGTTCTGACGACGGTTTCAGCCAAATCAGTCAAAAATCGCCATAATCATGGAGCATTCGACGAACAGTACAGAATTCAATGACATCTACTTGCTGTAATTACTTCATACAATACTGTTACTATGTAGTGATCAATCAATGGTTTGCGACGGATTGATTCGTTGCGAACCGTCGATCCCCATAACTTGTGCTAAAATGCTCCAATCATGCTGTAAATAGGATCAGCAGAAAGCTCCGCCCACGAAGCATACAGATAAATGATAATGTTGTCTATTGAATTTTTCTAGCTGATTTAGCGGAACTGTAGATTCAGTCTCCAAGCACCTGGGGGCTTACTTGCTGATACAACAGCATCACAAATGCTTCACATCAATTGATGTTCAGAAGATATGTACGGCACTACGTTCGAGGACGAACTACTCGCTGTATTGTTATTGTCTTGTGATAGTTTTTGGTAAAATGCTGTTTTCAGTGGTTGTACTGGTACTGACAAACCTTGCTTTGATTATGATTGAAATTTTTCACAACAATACCAATAAATCATGCCAACTTTATGACTGAATGGTAGTTAAAACATCCACTCCTTGCCGTTTGACGCTACTTATAGTGTCATCACTAACTGGTTCCCGGTAATCAGCATGATAATACTTGAGTCATCTTCTTTCAGTTCAAAATTAAAAAAAACATCCCCAAACCATTAATTACGCTTTTGTTATTACTTATACATACCACTAGACAAAAGCTGAACAACAAGAATAACTCTCTGTGTGCTTATCAGCGTGAAAGGATAAAGGAAGAAAAAGTTAGAGTAATATTCAAGCAGGGAGCAAAACAATCAACCAAAAAGGAGAAAACCTGGATCCCTACTGTAAACAACTGCAATCATCTGAATGACAAACTAACTTCAGCTACCTTTGATGATGGGCTATTGGGATAGCCTCACCGACCGCTTCTGACTTTCAATAGTTTCTCGATACTTAATTGTGTTCATGTTGCCTGTTGCCGGTTTTTGTTGTTTCAGTGTTTGTTTACTTTGTTTCATTCAAGTGCGCTACCCATGTAATAAAGTTCTAAAGTACTCAAATTTATATATAGACAAACCAAATCGAAAAATGTTACCAACAGGTTTCCAGCCAACGACAAAATGGTTCTATGCCGTAGTATGCAGTAGTTCGTGAAAATAAATGGTAGATGAGCCCTGAAGTACCATGTATACAACGTATTAGGTAAAAACTAGACTTTGATGTTACTGTCGAATATATTTCACTACGATTTCACTAATAATCCTGCTGTTCCCAATCATTCTTTGTAGTTTGAGCTGACCAGCTCCCTGAGTGAGAAATGGATGGTGATCTAGGAAGGGGTTAAGGCTATTTTGTTAAGCCCTCATTTACATTCATTTTCCACTCTCATCTTTAACGAAAAGTCCCACCACTTTGCCCTGGGATTTCTGCATATGGATTCCCAAGCCACCCACACAGTCAACATCCCCGTGGCGAAGTGGGTGTGGTAAAGTAGAACCGAAATTGTCGCGTCGTGGCGAGAGGGGCGCTGCGCGCGAAAGAATGTAGCAGAATGCAGCAGCAGGTAAAAAAAAGCAGGAACAAAATAATTAATAGAAGAACCATGCCTTAAATAATAACGGCATATCGATTGAGCTGTATGAAGAACGCTAGAGCTGTTATAGCGAGGCAAATAGTCCGCGACAGCCGCGTGCGGCGGATCGATTACACAAAACCGATCCTACTGCCCGTCTCCCGAACGATGTCTCACAATCACACAGAACCGGGATATTACAAAAGTGTTCAAATGACCAGTCATTCTGAGACACGGATTATTCCTACTCACTTGTATATACTCTGTACTCTGAGCAGAATTCGTGTGAGTACAACTGAATCGTATATCAACGTCATGCCGTTTTCTTTTCATGTTCCAACCATCAGGCTGACGGAATACAAAAGAATGTAATGCGGTTTCACATGCATCATTGAATGTGATTCAAACAGTTTTTGCAATTCACGACGTTTTTAAATGTCGCTAATTAATGATGATTTGAAACTTGACATTCAACGTTTGTGTTTCCTAAGATGAAGTTGGCTTTTTTCGCCTCCCCATGACCCTTTTTCCTGACAACCTGCAAAACTTCATAAGTGCTCTACACTTGGGAAATCAAGAAGTAAGTTAAAGAGAGTAAAGCAGGACAGAAAAGAAGCGTTAATAATTGAAAAGCCGTTAAACTATTTCAACTCTGACATGACACATAACCATCTTCGAATTCTTCGCTGTGTTCCAGCTCAATCGGAAAACATGCTCGGTCGTCGTTCGTCAAGGTGCTTCCTCGAGTATATTTCTTCAGATGGATGGAGCAGTTCGGACTGCAGGTAGGGGTTAGAGCCAGATTTCTAGCCGCTCTATGTTTTTCTGAACAAGCAGCTTCACATGAATGTTATGATCTTTCTATTTATACAACTACTCATGGATCACACCGAATGTTTAATGTAGAAGTTCAACAGAAAGTCAGTAGCCTGATCCAAAAAGGCCTGATCAATGACGAACGTTACAGACGTGGTTCAGAGCTGAAAACAGCCCTTCGGTTATGTACTGTAGTATCGTTAGGGACATTTCGAAAGCCTACGTCAATTCGATCCAGTCTCTTTTTCCCAGCTTTTGGTCAGACTCCCATTGACTACTGGCTATATCAGCTTTGAATCGAACTTCATACTCTGCCAAACGACTTCGGACATAACAGCGGCTGGAGAAGATAATGAATACCCTGATAATTCGATAAAGAAAAGTAAAAAGCAGTCGAGTGACTGCCGAAAACCTGTGCAGACGTTGGAAAAAGGACTGCGACAGCAAAACACGGTATTCCGTACTTTGTATGTTGTGAAGGGAGAATTACGCATTAAAAAAGTCTTAGAGAAGAAGGCAGCGCAACAAGTTTTTTATTTTATTTAATTAGCTAAAACTTTATTCGTGAAAGGTCATCAACAGGAAGAATTTTTCCCCAATCTTGCAGAAATGTCCGAGAAAAACTTCGTCGTGTGAGTAAGACTGTTGCAAATTGTTTCGCCGAAACTGTAAAAAGGTCAATTCAGCTAACATGAACATTTTCGGATGCGTAATTTCCTTCTCAGAGGTAGACCACCCAGGTGTTTCCAGTTTCAATACTTTACAAGTTTGGTGAACTTATAAAAATAACCGATGACTCAGCAAGTTCCATGACTAACCCAGAGCCGTACCGAAACCGACAATTTGACTTTGGAGCTTACTTGTAAAAGCTGTTATAGCCATTTCACAGGCCTCATGGTGTATGACTGCTTTTTTACTGTTTTTTTACGTCCGAGAGCGTTCAGACGACAGAGGCTGGTACATTGTTTAAGATGAAACATTTTTCTCTCATCGTCCATACCATGATTCCAGTTCTATGACTCATTAAACACCTAAGAACAAACTCGGACAACAGCCATTTCGCGTCTACCACCGTATTCGCACAACAGCATCTTTCCCCGTTCTATATAAGCACTTCTAACTGCTGTCTACTTCGATCATGAGGTGCACACTTCAACTTTCCGTTTTCGCTTGCCTCCTCTACACAGCTTCATCTTTCACACGGTGAGTAAAATACCCTTCCATTTTTGGTAATTTTTTGCGTCCTGCCTATCGTTTTCATCGCTACAAGTTATCCATCCTTGTAAGTAGATCCGTCATTTTCAGGTTTAAAAGGGGTAGCTACGGCGCGCCGTATGTACCGCCACCAGCTCCCTATGTAGCACCAAAGCCGTATGTACCACCACCAGCACCATATGTACCGCCACCAGCACCGAAGCCGTATGTACCTCCACCGGCACCATATGTAGCACCGAAGCCATATGTACCACCACCGGCACCATATACACCACCAAGGCCATATGTACCGCCATCAACGTATGGAAGACCGTGTCCGTCGTACGGATGCGGAGGAGGACCTTTTGGTTCATTTTCTGAAACCGGCGGCAGCGTGAGCAGTTCTGCCGGTCGTGCAGGTCCCCCAGGACTTGGAGGCTCGATGGGAGGCATGGGAGGTAGAGGAGGCATGGGAAGTAGTGGAAGTATGGGAGGTATGGGTGGCATGGGAAGCAGTGGCATGGGAAGCAGTTCCATGGGAGGTATGGGTAGCATGGGAAGCAGTTCTATGGGAGGTATGGGAAGCATGGGCGGTATGGGTAGCAGTTCTATGGGAGGTATGGGAGGCATGGGAGGCATGGGAAGTGGCTTCGCATCCGTTCCAAGCAGTGGAGGTGCTCCAGCTGTTCTTGCAGCGGAACCAGCCCAAGAAAAGATAGAAGCTGCAAAGGAAAAGGAAAAGGAGGAAGAGGAGATACTGTAATTAAATTTTTGTAGTTCTTTTAATAACCGCCAATATCACAATTTAATTCTTAAAAGTAATAACTGAACTATGTTTGGTTGTTGTCCATGAACAGATTCGAGGAATTGTTCGAATTTGACGTGTAACAAAATCATAAATTGAAAATCAATAATGTCTGTTGTCAGTAAATGTCACCTTACTTGCTGTGACCTTAACTCTTTGATTCAGTCTGTCAGGATTTTTCATGTCATCCTACAAAACTAGTTTTCCAGTTAGTACTGTAATATTGTATAAAAAAATCAACGAAGAACACATTAACATTCTCTCAAATCATATCTTTTCCTTTGTAAAGTGTATGACCGCAGAATCTGGACAAATGTGTGGGACATGAATGCTGTAATGTCAATAAAGCTTTGACAGTTTTAAACGTCAACCTTTGAATGTGCCTTAAATTTCCACTTGCATGTTGATCGATGTCATAACCTCTTCAGAATCGTCCTATATCTACCCTGGTGTCGCCAAATCAGAACAGAACCCCCGAGGAGCAGTTCTGGATTCATTTTCCTTATGAGCATTTTAGGAAAGCTGGGCCCTTTTTTTCACCAAAAAACTTGTCCATTGATGAGGCAAGTGCCGAAAACCGGCAGTAAGTACCTTCAGTGCTGGAACTATAATACAACAATTTCTTGGTCCGAATATTACAAGAGAGAGATGCCACAAGGTTTAAGAAATTAATTCCAGTGGGAATAAGTGTTGCATGGTGAGAGTAGGTGTAACTGCGAAAATGGGGATCTGACTGGTACTCGAGTAACTTCTGCTTACTTTTAGTTCCAAATAGGCCTGCTCGAGCTCATTAATTGATACCAAGGTCGCACTTTGATTTACGCTAGTCAAATAGAAAGCCAAATGGGTGGTTATCTAACTTAAGAGCAGCTCAAACTCGCCCACAAAATCCGAGATTCACTCTCTAATGAGCTGAACTTTCAGTGAGCTTGGGCCCCATACTCAACCAGTCTGTCACCTGCTATGGGCGGCATATGACAAAGGGAGTGCAAAGCCATTGTCACCACCTTCCAGTGAGATGGGAGCATGCCCACTGCTGGCTCAAGTCAGTTTTAGTCGACGGGTTCGCTACAAAAAAGGGAAAAAAATATTATGGCCAGGATTCCAGCTGGGTAACATTCCTAGAGGCAGGAATCTGTTCTTCATATCATGATATTGACCACATTTTTTATTCCTGTTCAAACCAATTAGCAGGCATAATTCCAGTTCTGTGCAACCTTCTTATCCTGCTTCGTGTGCGGCCGTTTAAATATAATAGATGCTAGATACTACGAAAACCACTCCAAAAGCGGTCACGCCATTTTCTTATGTTTATTCTTTTGATACAGCCTGGCAGGAAAGGAAAACTGGGGCTACTTCGACCCAAACAAGGGGACAGAAGGCGTCACTTGTCGAAGCAAGTTGTAAAAATAGTCGGTGATTAGCTTTAAAAGCGGAAGCATCAAAGATTCAAATTACTACCTTGCCCTTGAACTTTGAATTTATGATTGGATTGCCTAAAAGCGTTGACAAATACATAAATGCGAAGGAGGCCAGTTTGATGAGTAGTATGATGAACTGCTACTCTCAGTTGTTGCTGAGATCCAAGAATGACTATCGTTATTACTCTAACAGCACTGAAAAAAATAGGATTTGGCTAGAGATGTTTCGTCAAGAAGTTTGACCCACAGAGTCTTTGCATAGGAGGTACTGTAGTCAGGAACCGGAGGGATTCAAATCTTCTGAGGAGCGACGAAGACGAATGCTAACAGTGCAATACTGTCCGTCTCCACGGCACAAAGTACTGCAGGACAAAAAAGTCATTTGAGTGGTTTTTCGAAATTGGGCTCCAGTGTGATGCCAAAATGTAGAACATAACTCCAGGTGTAAGTATCTTATACAATGTTGTCCGATTCCGCTGCCAATTGGTAGCTGCCCTTCTCTAGTGCTAGTGCGTACTCAGGATAATACCTGATTCATGAATGTAACCATCCCTCGGGCCGCTGCATTTCTGCTGCAAAAACCGCAAAGAACTGTTTCATGGCTCCCGCTGCTCTCCCTTCCGTGCTAATTTTAAGTCATTAATTCTGTTCGTCCTGAAAGGAGATCCAAGCAAACATCTTAGCTGCGCTCTCACAACACTTATAAAATTGAGTTTTCTGTGGGGAACACCTGCTTGGGAAATGGTTCGACCACAGAGATCAGTAAGAAAGAGGTACTGTTTCAGGCAACAACGGGAATTCAAATTTTTCCAGAGTCGAGCTTGAGTGAAGACGAGTTCCGCTTATCAACTACTTTTTCTTTCTTTTCCCTTTCTTTCTTTTTTTTCTTTTTGACTTTTTTCCTTTTTCTTTTCCGAGGCGATCTCCGAAGAGATCTTTTGGGTGAAGCGGTGTAAGACGACCACCTCAGTTTGGTCTCAGTGGGTAGTCTGCAGTTACAGTTTTTATCAATCTTATCACGTTCATTTTTCCATCTCCCGAACACAATGGATGGTGTGTCCATTGCTTTGGTGTGTCCATTGCTTTCCTTTGTTGTGTCTAGGGAAGCCTTTTTGAATCTGATCCGAATCGATCCAGTCTCAAACTTTGATGCCTTTTTCCATGCTTTTGTAATACGAATATCAGGCACGGACTATTTTAGGGCACCAACTGCTTTGATGGCCAAACAGTTTTGTACATTTTACCAGTAACTGGTTCTGTTAACTATCGCCACCAGTCTATTTCTGCAATTCAGTACATCCTATCGAGCAACAGGACAATCCATAACGATCAGTGAGAGGTTTCAAAGTCACCTGTTTTGTCTCTAAATCAATGGAATGGAATGACCCTGTCAATCATCACAAGGCTGAATGGCTGCTGCAACAAAAACAAAAACCAATCTATTGTGTTCCGTCTTTCATGAAACTCTTTTTATAAAAACTACTCGAATCACTTGAATCACCATCTCCTTCCGATGGTCAAGCCTCTCATTTGAATAAAAAAAAGTGTCCTTTTTCCCTTAACCAGATGCGGTGTTGAACTTTTGTACTCTTTTCAAGGTCACGCCGTTCACATTAGTTTCAAAAACCGAAAACAGGAAAGGAAATCGCCAAACTCTTCACCAGTTTGGTCTAGTGCTGAAGCAATCGCTTGGTCCCAAGCAAGCGTACTTGTGGTAGACCGTTATACTTACCTGCACATATCTTTTTCGACATGACGGTTAGCTTCTACCCAAGCCTGCATGTTTTCGAAAATAAGTAATTTTCCTCTTCAGAACCCGATCATGGCCTGGGAAATTCCCAACAGTATAAGGTTTTGTTCCTCTTCACCTCTCTCGTCAGTACCAGTTATAGATAAGATCCTTTTTCGAGGTTCTTGAGGGTGATCTTTGACCTTGTGGTAAAGATTTCCCATCAAATGGTTAACTCTTTCTGCCTAACTGGTTCAAGTGGTACTCGGTGCTTAGGCAAGGAGTGCACAGTTTCTGATCATCAGTCGCTGATGTCCTTTGGAAGTCCAGTTCCCCTGATTCTTTCCATCTTTGGAAAGCTACAAGCAACCCATCTAGACTTACTTCCCATAACCCTCACCTTTCTCCTTGTACCTAGGCTCTATTTCTGAAAGAAGTCAGTAATACTAACAAGATGCATGTAAACGAAGGTGTTGGTGACCAATCTTCCGCGCAACTGCATTGTTTCTTGACCAATGATTTTTGTTGTAGTGTTTCGATGTATATTAATTTGCTGAAGCAGGTGAAGATCATGGCGTCTTCTGACACTTGTCATACAAGCATAATATTTTCCCAAATCTAATAAGAAATTCAATGTCCTACAGAAGCGAGGCTCCTAAACCAAAACTTCTCAGCTCAGCACTAAATCGGTCGCATTTAACCCAAACATATTGATTGTATTTGGTATAACTAAATACACTGACCGTATTTTGAAACATCAAAATATGCCGGCCATAGAAACACTTATTAGGTCTGAAAAAACCCTTTTGATACAATATAATAAGTATCGAAGTAACTTCCTTCCATGTAATTGAACTGAAGCTGTATTAGTGGCTGTTTTGATGAGTAGAAGAGTAGAAGTAACCAATTTACTCCATACATCTTTTTGACGCAACTTTTACACAGCGTGACAGTAATATTGATCAGAATGTGGTGATGCTGTATCGCACCTATTAAGCCAGTTCAAATCGAACCAGCTCAGACTTGGATCGAAGCTTAACGCGAGCTTCTCTACCCAAAAAGATACGGAAAGGATCGTTACGCGCAAGTCCGAAGCGATTGTTTTCGCCTCACTTATCTGAAATTTTATTAACCACAGCTCATCTCTTTCCTACTTAAGGCAGAGACCCACTCACACGTTTGTGCGATCAGTTTCACGTTTTTGTACGGAAGCTGAATGTGTGGCGCGATCCTGTGTGATTGACCAAAGATCCCGCTTCTGGAAGCAAGTAGGGCTTGCCTTGCTGATATATCTGATCGTCCACAAAAATCAAAAATCATCTGAATTACTAAAGGTCCATAGGAAATCGATGTAAAACTGTAGTCAATGATAGGGTAATCAATAAAATTTTCATTCTTCTCAATATTGTCGTGAATATGCAGAGATCTGAGGTGAATGTAACAGATGAAAATGAATTTTACTTAAATATAAATATTGTATAGAATGAGTTCCTATTACATTCATGAATAGGATACTCTACTCTTAATTCATTACAAAGTATCGAGCATTATACGAAGGAGACTGTGGAGAAATAGAGGAGAACATTGGGAAAGCTCTGTGGAATTAGGGTTACACAACAAAATTAGTGCAACCGAACAATGGAAGACATACAAGTAATACTACAATACCACTAAACAATCAATAATATTCTCAAGAGATTTGCAAAAAAGAAAAATATATGACACAAAAAATAAACAAAAACTGAATCATACTCCTTATGCAATACCCTTTTTAGCAGCAGCTTGTTTGTCACCGTTCCACCCATAATATCGTCAATAATATCCATAAAACTAGTAGGAATGTATGATCACATCTGAAATCGAGCTGAATTGATTGGAAAAAATCGTTCATGGCATCTGTGGGACGTTTCGGGCCTACCCACAGGGGTTGATTGGCGCAATCCTCCCCTCATTCCTTTACCCCCCCGCCCCCCTTCCCCCTCCTTCACCTCCTCCTCTAAAACCTACAGATGAAATAATTTTTTCTACTGCTAGACGTAATGGATTAGAAGCAATTTCTTTAAAAATGTCATAATCGATTTTCAACGAAATGGTGTAGGCCAGTCTTCGGGATGTTACTGGAATTTATACTCGGCCATATCGGATTGTAAGCTCCGAGACAACGGAGGCAAGGCCTTCACGTTCGTTTATGTCAATGCTATTCGATTAGTATCATTTATTTTGGCCAATTCATGAGTTCAATTGATGGGTTGAGATTCCATCCTTGAAGAGACGTTGCCATAGACTACTATGTGGAAACAAAAACTGTAAGGAGATCCAGGTGAAGGAGAAATATTGCCGAAAACTCTCCGGAACGGTATTGCAGTGTTTTTTTTTTGAGTGAGGCCTTTGCAAGGATTAAAACCTATGTAATCAACTGCATAGCGGAAGCAATACTAGTTACGGTAAAGATCAATAGTTACTTGTTTGGCTGAGCCATTTTGAAAACAGTTAAAGACCGCGGAGGATTCATATTTAAGTGTGCAGAAGGTACTACATGGATGTGTAATGAGCTGGATCTCCCCAAGGCTAACTTCTTCTTTGAAAACTGTTGGGTAAATCCTATGCCTGTTTGAGAGAACGAAATCGTTAACACAACAAAGTGAAACAGCCGCGAGTCAGTTGCAGGTCCACTAATGTAATGGTCTCGCAACTGTGAGAGCAATGCATGGCGCATCCAAAAGGGGTGATTTAGTTAGTGATTCAGTTATTGAACACCGCTTGATTCCTTTGTTCTACGTGCTACAGACACAGCCCTAATTACTAAAATATCAAAAAATAAACTAACACTAAATTCATGGGAACACTCGGATAGTCGTTGCACAGCTGTCCAACACACCAGCACAGTTCTACGCTACGATTACTTGAGCGTGCTGCCATATGCGGCGGTAGGAGGCGATGAGCAGGCATTCGTGAACATGATGTGTCTGAATACTTGTAAGTTGTTTGTGAAAATAGAACAGTAATCCTACATCCTTCAATTTTAAGTTCAATTTCTGTTCAGAAACTTCTTGAATGTTATCTGAAATGAAACGATGCTGGTAAGTTGATTGACAAATCCAATACTTTTTACCACTTTTTCCCCGGAATTTCTTGATTTTATTTTATCAATATAGACATCTCAATTCTTTTATTTACCAATGAATTGTCATCACATTAATCATCTATCTTCACCTACAAATAGGAAGTTTAGGGGTGAATGGCGCAGCTTCACAAACGCAGTCAGAAGATCAGATTCTGAATTTGATCTATTCATGTCTATCCAGTAACTTTCAAGTAAATGCTTCCGGATTCACTATATTTTGAAATCCTGATCTGCACTTTGTCTAGCTTCATAAGTCGTTGGGAAGGTTTTCTTTTCAGTAAATCTCTTTCCCTTGGGAAAACGATGGTCTACATTGCCTCATAGCGATTCATCTCACTGTTTCAAACTCTGGGACTGACTACTTAAATCAGCTCAATTACCAGTTCACTCCATGCCTAATTCATTACAAGTAATTCTGAGTTCATCTTCAGCGATGGAACCGACGAGAGATCCTTATGACGAACGTTATGGATCCTTATCGAAGCTTTAATTTTCCCAAAATAAGACAGTAATAAGGGTGGTGTCCTTCAGGAGAGTGAGAGCACCTGTGTGGGTAACACGAAACCAACCAATAGTATTCATCAACGCCAATTAGTTTACATATTTATTTATTTATTATTATTTACTACCCTACTTCCCATCTTATAGAACTATGTTAGCAGTTCTGAAAAGGTGCTCAGTTTGTCGGCTTTTGCTCTTTAACAATAGCACAGTTGTCAGAACAACAGTTGACGGAAGCGCCTTTCTCCAGGGTCCCCCGATTAATGGGACCAATGATGACGCCATTTCCAGTGAATTATTGTTTCATCTTCAATAACATCACGGGTCCGATAGGATCAACACATAAACACGGTGAGTCTGATCGATATATGGTTTTTATAACAGAATCTATGAAAATAGATGTCCACTGAAGTTACTTTTGAGAAGCGGCCGCTATTTACGGCGTTGGAACTCTCAAATGTTTACTTGAGATGGAAATCTGACAGACTGCATCCCGTGGAACAGCGTCGAAAAGTTCTGACCATGGGACCTCTTTTGGTGCTTCTTTCGAGTACATTACCATATAATCTAACTAGATATGCCTTAAATTCTTCAAGTGCCTCTTTTCGGAGTACCTTCTTTTCGATATATATATACAACTCAGCGCAGGAATCGGAGCTGAGCGCTGAGTTGCTCCCCATACTTCTAACTTGGCAGACGTTCATAGAAAACTACAGTGAGGATTTTGCTGGGCTGAAGGATCTAAGGAGAGTGAAAAGATAAAGAAGGGCGAGCTATGAAGAGCTTGTGATTCCAGTAAATATATTCGAGATTAAGGGTGGACAGCCAGAAAAGAAATATATGAAGCAGAAGGGTTAGATATTCGCGGACATAGACGACTAGCGACTGAGGGGGCTTCATATGAATGAGATTGGGGTAAAGTAATTCCTATAATGGGACGTCGATTGGGGCACTGAGGTTCATGGCTCACATGCAAAGACGCTAAAATTAACTGTATCATCTATAATACAAAAAGAGTTAAGAAGCGAAAAATAAGGAAATCCCGATAAAAAGTCGCTGAGAAGGTGGGGGAAGTCACAAAGTCTGATACAGTCGAACGAACTGTGGTACAAATGGCAAGAAACGATAAAAACCCTTCAGCAATCCAAAAGTGTCAGGAAAAGTTCGGAACAGCAAAGTATGTATCAAAAGGCTACAGGAGAAGAGTGATGGATTAAGAAGGGATAAGTAGTCAAAACCTTCGATGAAAACAAAAGAATTAAGTCGATAGGGTAGATACCCGATGGAAAGGACGACAAGCTCTTAGGAGTACAAATTAGAATCAAAAAAAAGAAGGGACAAGGATCGGAGTAGCTCTAGTTTCATCCTTTAGGCACTGCTCATGTACCCCTTATACCAACTAGACCAGAAATCGTCCGGGCTTGAAATGAGCCCCAGCATTTATAAGGCCTTGCAATTCGGGAGGATTTACATGTTTTACAGAACTAGTATCGTAGCCAAAACATAGTCCTAATGACGATAAACCTTGCCCTCCAGTTCGTGTAGGGCTTGATAAAACGCTTGCCGTGTGGTGGTGAGTGGGCCAGTAACCTTTGAATGGTCCCTCAGTCGGGTCCTGGCTCGAGATCTGCTCCACCCAAGGAAACCTCCTTATCCTGTGTAGTATATGAATTTCTATCGGACGCGTGTTGGGATACGAAATATTACTTGTAACTATATATCGGCTGATACGCATATATTGCGTGGCCCCACTCTTATCCATGCCCTGAATAAAGGTTGAGTACCTGGTCCCGCCACGAAACCTTGGAATGACTAGAGCGACGCTTAACCTAAATCCCTTCCCTTAAAACCTCAGAAAAAAACTTAAGGAAGGTTGAAAAGCCAGCACTGATCCCGTCACTTGCTTCCTGTTCCTTGTGCGGAGGCGAAAATCAGAAGCGAAAAGTAGAAATTTACATTTTTTCGACTGCACAAGTACAGCTCCGACCCCTTTGAGTTTCATTTTGTTGCCAGGTGTCTTCTGTACCCCTTTACTTTTACATCTCAGTCATCACCCTCCATGCAATAAAATGAGAAGTGAAATGTGCCTTTCAATGTTTCTCATAGTCGTTCTGATTCAAGTATTTCATTGCCTCACCAGGCTTTCTCACCTTGAATATTCATGGTTATAGCCGCCAGGTGGCCTCGAAACGCTCACAGGACCACAAAATGGTCGTTTCTCCCAAAGGTTTGGGGATTTCTTATAGTTCCATATAGATATTTTCTTTTTTAGTAGCTCGATTCAAGTGAAGTGATGACGAGTTCACATTGTCATCGCAATTGAGACATCCCACTGTCTTTGGCCCTTTTTTTTATCCTTCGATGCCATTCCATTCCACCAAATAAATCCGGATAATTACTATCAAGCGCGCAGCTTCGTCCCGATGAATAAATGAAGCGAAACGACATCAATTTTTCAACAACTACATATCAAATCGTTTTGCGGATCCATCCATGATACGCATATTTAAGAAGCTTTCTGAGTGTTTCCCCCGAACAAAACACGCATTCATTTCAGCCCCATACTCTTCTTGTGAACGAACAATTTTCCGTGTCCAGAATCGGCTGACTTACACCGATGGTGGCGATTGACCACATGAAAAAGGGCATACAACCAGAAGTTCGAGTCGATGACACCATCGAAAAGAGGCACAGGGGGCCATCGATGTGCCGCCATCGTCATCTAGAGCATCCAGTCAAGTCGAAAAGACGAGCCACATGCGACTTTTCCGAGACATGACGAATGACTTTAGCAGTGGCGGCATCGAAGAAATATGGACGACGGATCGACTCTCTGACATCCACCACAGCTTTGTCTACATCCCGCAAATGACCTAAGAGAGTCTCCATGCACAAATCTCGTTGAGAAAACTTCCCGGAGAACACGACTAGGCTCATCTGTCAAACCTATCATATCGGAATAGACTGGAAAACTCACAAAAGGAAACATCGAGAAGGGCTATAAACTTTAAACATTTATAAAATTCAGGGATATCCCGAGAACCTTGAATATTACCGCCAAATCGAGTAGAGTGGTCCGCAGGGTTCCCAGGCTATACTCGCTAGAAGCCGCTACCCAACAGAGTAATGCCCATGAGGGTATCTGTAGAAGATTCTTGATGCTCCGAGCGATCGGTCGAGGCCTTCAATGTAGTTACTCTTTAAAGTAGGAAGAAATCAGCCTACAATTGGATTTCCGTACTTGGTAATAGCCTCAGGTCAAGGTTAATCGGAGGTGAGGGAGGAACGGTGGCGGACTGGAGGCCTCCTTACACCAGGTATGTGGAAAGATTCGTTGGCACTTTTTAGTGGGACTCCATTCACACATCGCTAGTGCTCAACCTTCAAAGGCGATGCCATGCTGCTCCAGAAGACTTCCAAGTGAAAAGTACGCTTACTGTAACCAACTGGTCCTCCCTCAAGTAGCAGCTCTGTGAATGTCTAGCTCCAAAGACCTATAACTACCGTAACGTACCAAGAGCGAGGCTGTCTAGTGCTAACAATTTCTCGACTTAATTCCGATTTTTTTCGCCCTTCAGAGATGCTAGAGCACCCGCCACTTGCTACCGTACTCTAAGTGCATCGAGGCTACTCGATCCTACCAGTTGCCCTTAGGATGGAAACATTAGACGCAAGAAAGTTCGCCCACATGCATACCATTCTACAGGACTACTACGCATCCAAAGGCTAGTAATTTCGGCTGGAAAAGTTTGTATGGCGTTCTGTGGGTATATGACGGATAACTCCACTTCCACCCAGTTGACTTTACTCGTTGGGCTTACATTCTGAATTCGCTTTTGCCCAGTGAACGCGCTTCGGTAAGGGACGTGAGCATCATTCCTTGCCTTTGCCAGTATGGTGCCTATATCTGAGAGCGGACCCGTCAAAGCCCTAGGGTTTATTTTAATAAATGGTACACTAGAGCCATGTTCCAGTATGCTGTTAGAAGTAACTTATTGTTAGATATGAGTAATGAGTTAGTCCTTGTTTGAATGGTCCACCTATGGAGGCATTTGCCGTCATGTTACTTGCATTCGCCCTTAGGGACTACCATATGGTAGTCCCTATTCCGAATGAATACCAAAGAAAGCTAAAAAAATTACTCGTACCAGGAACGTAGGTATATGAGTAAGCTGGGAACCATTCACCAATTACGGATGTCAGTTTCGCAGTAATGCCCTACTTTATGAGGCCCGTACCCGTACCTGTACTTTATGAGGCTGTACCAGTACGTGACTTGATTTCGGAATAGGTGAGCTAGGTACCCCAAACAACGATTCCTCCATTAGAATTGATGAAGGGCCAGGTCTGTTTCTCTCCCGACAACTTTTAAAGCAAGTTTGAAGTAACTACTAACCACAACTACTGATTGGTATAAGGTGACTGTTAAGCTTAGTTGAGCGAATTCTTCAACGATATGAATGGCCACATGAATTGGACCTATTGGAACACCCAGAGGACAATACAGCGAGAGATGTCGAATGCGAAACGTATAAATCAGCCCATCAAAGCGGCTTTCAAACATTCCGTGTGTCGCGCTTGGAGATTGCATTTTTCCGAACATCCCACTCCTACGGGTCAAGAAGCTCCGACCAACTTCTTTTAGCAATCGAATTAAATATTCAATAGTTGGAAAACTATCATCGTATAAAAGAAACCCTCGAAAATTCGGTGAGTTTGGTACACAAAAAATACAGTTTCAGATCACCATCATTGTAGGACATGAAAATCCCGCCTTGAATTGATTTATAACAACGGTTTACCTCTCTTCACCTCACAAACCCCGCCCAATTCAAAAAGCGAGTCCCTCAGCTGGAACAATCGGATTTTATTAGACGATGTTTAATGAGACAGACTTTCAAAATTGAGAAAATTAATTCACTACGAACAGCGGTATTATATAAAATCTTTTCTGGCTGATTTGAGTCAGCAAAAAACTCGTCCACCAAACGGTAATGCGAGTACTCTCCCCAACTCGAAGTAGCACTGAATTGTAGCCAGGCTACAGCTCTACTTTTACTGTAGCAACCGATTTACGGTTCAGAACCGCCTCAGAACTTCTTTTGCTTCCAGGAAACTCTGCCCTGACACAGCCCTCCCCATCGTGGATGCTCCTGAGCGAAAATGATCATTCCCCCCTTACTTCTGCTATTTCGGCTCCCGAAAGTTTTAGAGTGTAAATGGCAGAGCAGCAAAACGAAATCTAAAGTATAATAAAAAAGTTTCTAGAAAAGTTGTAAACTGGATTTCAGCCCAACTTTGAAAAATTTCGTTATAAAGTCAGCCTCATCGGTTTCAGGGCCGTTAAGTTCAGGTTCCCTTGAAAAGAGGTATTTATACTACATTACCACATTATTTGACTGAGACTTAGTGAAAGAAGACACCTAAAAAATCGGCAGAGCTGACAGCAGCTGTGCTTATTGTGAAAAAAACGGATATCTGTTGACACCTGGATGATCTGCTGCGCGCCGAAAAATGGCACTTTTTGCGCCAAATGTCACCACCACAAGCGTCGGGCACAAAGGATGCCGTAGTAGTTTACTATAAACAAAAACAACAACAACTTACCAAGAATTGAACTTTGAGCACGAGGTGTCGTACCGTACTTGAACACACTGGCAAAGCATCCACGTATAATATTGTTACCGATATGTTGCCCTATAACAACACGAAACATCAGGTTAACTTAGGTATTACTGCATAAGCGGATTACTGGTAAACTTCAAAGAGTTTCATTTTTGTTTTGATTTTACGCTTTGTTTTAAAATGTGAACATCCATAGTCCCAAACCTTTGGCAAACTAGGAAAAAATTGTGTCAGCAGGACGAGAAGCGTTTCGCCAAACAGCGAGTCAATCAAATAATGGATGGCCGCCTATTACGAGCAAACCTCACTGGCTTTCTCTTCCATCTACATACATAGAATAAACCCCCATATGTTCAAAAGCATGCCCAGTATCATTTTTTGGTAAAGAATGAGCACTTTGGGAAGTGTGTTTCGATTTCAGATAGAGTTTGGACCAAGAAGTAGCACAGCGACTTCGAAGCGCCATGGAGAATCTGGAGGAATCCAACGGCCCAGGTTGATACTCGGCAACTTTTTCCGCTGAGATTGGCTAGTTTGCATGTTGTTTGGTTATGAAGATAAGTAGCTGGCTCGATTAGTGGGAACCCACTTTTATCCAGCTCCCTCAGATTCCTCTTCAAAAGGGCTACGCTGCCAGATGTCCCTGAAAGCCTCGAAAAAGACCGAAGCGTGGCATATCCCGAAAGGCTTGAACGAGACTTTTTTCAAGGCTTTCAGAGCTTTATTCTAATTAACATAAAACTGTAAGAGAATTTGCATTAGTTAGTCAAAGAAATGGTGACTTTTAGTGCTACATTACTCTAACGGGCAACCCCCATTAACACACGGGATTACGATGGGTTTCGGCATTCCCGTATATAGCCCTGGAACACCTGCATCCGGCTGAAATACATTAATTGCTGTCGCCCTTTTTTTTTGCCTTCGAATCCGCTGTCGAAATGGTGGCGGCCGGCCATGCACTTGGAAATCATGAAATGAAGTGTGGTGAAAAACATTTTTGGCACTTTGCCTACTCCACTGAGTGCCTTCCGGTGCCTTCTTCCCAAGCATTATGCCCTAAAAAACAAGTATACGGGAGGAAAAGTTCCCTGAAAGGGCTCAAGGGGTAGCATACCCCACTGAGAGGGTGGCAGAGTGGCTCCAGACTTGTAAGGAGGTACTACCTAGTTATAAAGTTGACACCATCGCGTCGAATGGATGATGACCCGACCGATTAATGCGATCCAATTACTCGCTACACTGCCTTCCTTACACCCCCTCGGTGTGGATATCGATGTATCCCCAAAGTCAACAGTAATTTACTTATGCTCATTTGCCAGTAAACCCATGGCCCACACATCTGTCCCCAGTATGAGCAGGTGGGCGGGTGGCGGGCGGTACATCCCCTCTCCACCCATTTTTACTTACATATGGTGATTTTCACGGCTCGTTTATGTTTAGGTCCCTCATTTTAGGGATGAACATTTAAGATTGATGAGGAATCGTTGAGCGTATGTGAGAGCTTATGCTTGAAAAGAAGGCCCTTCCTCGAAGTGTGCTCTCTCACTGAGGGTCTGCGCATTCGAACATAAGTGGGCACTTCTTAAGCCGGTGAACAACCACCCCGATGAAAAGCTCGCTCAAACTCAAATCAGCCCTCTTCTCGTCATCCTCTTCGTCTTCGTTCGACATCTTCACACTTCCTCACACCTCGTATATACACATAAATCGGTCGGTCTTCCACTCTACGCCCACACTTGAGCACATTCGGCCCGGCCCGTGCATATTATGGGCCCATATAAAAGTTTGTAGGCCACCAACTGCAACTAAATTTGGCATATTCAACTCACAAAAAAAAAACAAAGTTCAAGAAAATATAGGTGGTTCATACTACGCTCCGATCTGGTAGGATGTCGGAACTTTTCCCTGCTTCGCTCCAAATTTCAAGGTCCCTTTAGCAAATTTCGAAGCTGGCAACTAGTTGATCAAGACTGGTTGCTAGGATGCGTCAGGAGAAAAGCCAATTCCAGCTGTCGGCCAACTTTAGGCCCCCGGTTGGTAGCTGCAATGTATAAAACCCATCTTTCACTGCATTCCAGTCGAGAAAGAAGAAGAATTATCTTCTGAATCTTTGGGCATACGCCTAGAACAGAGGGGCTTCACTGACACAACTGAATGCCTCTAGGGACGTGCCTTTTTGAGGAGATATGCTTCTGTCACCCAACTTCAGCTAGCTACCTTTCTATAGCGCTTTCAGTCGTCCCATTTCCGACGACTATGGTCGATGTCAAGAGGCCACATGGATTCCGGGCGGGCGTGGGGGTATGCACAACAAGTAGACCAATCATAATAAAACGGACGAAATTGAAACCGGGAGATTTGAGTGGGGGCACATGAAGGGTACTCAACGAATAGGGTTAGCCATTATCGTCAAGGACATCCAGCCATACGGCTTTAGTGACATCTGAGTTGGTTATTTTAGTTCTCCGCGCTGTGTCCTAGTAGAAGGTTGCCGTGGGGGTTCAGTCCTAAATTTAGAGTTTAATCTCATGGGAAGTGGATGTTGTCATATATGGGGGGCAAACTGATCATTTGGGGGGCGACACAACCTCGACACACAGCAAAATTAAGCGCGTCCAAATCAAATTGGTTCCAAGCCCCCAACTATCGTGCTCAAGTAGAGCCATGGAACGGGATGATAGCTAACCAAATACTAAGGGGGAATGGTTTTCAAGGAAACTGGCACGAAATTTGATTAGACCGAAAACCCGGGCATTGCCATCGTTCACGAACCAATTGGACCACAATCGAGGTTGATTTATCGGGGTCGGCAGCTTTTCTGATTGTAATAAGTAATCGATCAAACTGTCCGCAGAGCAAGGTGGCCCACGCGAACTTTTGGCGCACCCTGGATGATATCCTGGACCTCCCCCTACTATGCTCCCTCTCTCGACCTGATCCATACATGCCCAAATTTGACTGATGGGTGTGAACCGGGTACTGGGACTGTAGATGTTGGAGCTTTACTTGTTAGTTACTTTCCCACACAAACAATCGTTTTTTCGAACTTTGAGAAGATGTATGCTAATTGTGGAGAACACGTAAAGAAGTCTGCATATTTCCGACTTCTCAAGTCATTTGTGCCTTGAGGGTGTTTCGCAGTCGGCGATTTAATCGTGGCCGGCCGGGCAAACTCTACTGCTTTTCATGCCCCCCAGACTAGTCGATGTTGGTGGGAGGGCTGCCCTCAGAAAACAACACAAAAAATATAGAGCTTTTTTTTTTGCTCTGTTACGGCTTCACAATCTGAAAAAACTCAAATGGGCCATACTTCCCCAGAAGGGCCAGTCACTGTACATTTCAATTTTTTCTCCAAAATACGTCGAGTTTGCCAAGAAAAACAGCAATTTTACTAGGCCCTGCACTGAATTTTAACGAGTAAAAGTTACTTAGCAACTAGTAAAAATTGTATGCAGTAGTGGTATCATCAAAACAAACCAGTAACGAACCTGCCAATATCCTCGGCTCAATTACCGTAACACACATCGAATTACTACATGGAGCCATTCCAATATTCACTTTAGCGGGAATTTTAAAGCAATGATCCGTAAAGTTCATGGGACGATAGTAGACCTGGAAAATTGGATAATATGATGAATGAGGCACTGAAACAAACTTTACAATTCAGTTGTACTCCTGAGTAAGTGACATTCGTACTCGTTTACACGATTACAAAAAACTAGCACATACAAAGTCCTACTATCCCGTCTCAGAGCGCTTGTCAGTTTCACTGACGTAATATGTCCTGAGATTGATGTACGTTCAACACCGAGTGATGACACAGAAGCCAATGATCAGAAATGACTAATCGATGAATAACTAATGAATGGAATAACTGGTAAATTAATAAAAAGTTATGGATGATGTCATCTTTGAGGCAGGGCCAGGGTCGAGGGGTCACACCAGGCGAGATAATGAGGATATCAGGATCTGGGGGTGAAGGCTAATGCATCCTGTTTTTCGACTCACTTGTATGGATTATGCAGTAGGTCACTGTAAGTAGCAATGGAAACCTTACTCTGACCTTACTTAGAAGTATAACTCGTAATCAAAGCCGATGGTAACCTTTTTGAAGCCAATTCTTTGTCAGTGTGGATAGCCTACCAGATGGCTCCGATGTGAATGACACCGTAATGGCACCCCTGGTCACACCGTAATGTCACCCCTGATCCTAACTTTCTTATTCGAAAAAAGTGCATGGCCATGCTTTTCGACATCTGAGGGATCCGCCTTTGGTCCGTTGAGACCCTATCTTGTTTATTTTTCATTCACGAACTTTAACGAAGCCGAGTTTTTTGGGTTGCCGAGAATTGACCGCTTCAATTCTCAAGGGCAATGAGTACAACATGCTTAACTGGTTAGGCTAATCCCTGACACGACATCTCTTTCAAGAAGTGCATTAAAATGCATAGTACTTGTGAAAAAAACTTGCTTAAATCGAGCCGCTTCACTACAGTCATAAGTAAGTACCCCCCACCCCCTTCCCCCTTCGCTGACCCAGCACTATCGCAATTTTCCAGTGGAATTCTTAGAAGCAGCTCAGTCGTACTGATAAAAAAATTCGACTCATGACGTTGCTTTACTGATAAACAGCTAGATTTATACTAGTAATCTACCGTTTCAGTATTTTTTTGAGCTCGAGATCTTAGCTCTTTGGCTCTACCGACTTTTACCCTGTTGGTTGAATTTACAGCTTAAATCAAAAAGTTGCCTAACCAAGTAAATTCTATGAGGAGTAGAAAGTTGAAAGCACCCCATGACCAGAATGGAAATACGATGGATGAAAAAATGTGCCAAGTTACAAGTTCATTACTATAAAGCTGTTTTCATTACATAAAATGGGAATAGTACTAGTAATTCCAGACCAGTCATGTGGCATAGAATTACCCCACTAAATAAGGGCACTCATAATGTAGACACTGAATAATAACCGCTCATAAGAAAGCTATAACTAGGAAAACGATTTGAGTAACGGCTTACTGGTTTTTAATACTTTGATATCGATAGTTTCCATGTTCCTCGGTGAATAGGGAAATGGCTCCAATTACTATTACTTTTATGACCTTCTCGAACGCTAGCCAGTGTACTTTTGACGAATGGACGAGTTTCTACCCTTTCTTAGCAAGCAGGTCGAAAAGTATAAAATTTCGAATATTTATGTGTTTTTTCCCAGATTACTCTTTCTGGGTACAACCTCTGACTACGTCCCACACCTGTCAAGTCGGGAGGGGGAAGGAACTACCTGTGGCAACCCGTAAGTGGCTATGGTAGTGTAGGTATGCGTTCTGCCCGTGGTAACTTTCTGGGCACAGGCTCAAGTATTAGGGCCCACCGTAACCTTGTGGGGCCAACCAGGGTCACAAAGTTCATGACCTTAGAAAGTAGCTCGATACGACGATGCCAAAATCAGCACTGCGCTGGGAGTGATATATCGCATGGGGCTCTCTAAGGAATAGACGGCCTTGCCGCGCACAATAACTATATCATCTTTATTGACAAATTCGGGCAAGTTTAGCCCCTACTAGAGATGCAAACAGATAAACGAATCAAATATTTAAATTATTCAATAATTTCAGTGAAAAATCTGATCCCATGCGAAAATTTATTGGATACATGCCAAAAATGCGGAGGAAAATGCTCTTTTTTATCAAGTACCCAGTTCGTTAGCCAACAATTTATCGGAAACTAGTAATGACCAGAAAAATCAGTAAAAAGTAAAACCAACGGGTTTACACTTCACAGCTTTTAGCTTTTAGTTTTTACAGCTTCGTTTAACAAACTTTTTCATTCGTGTGAAAGTAAAAAACCGCTGTATAAAATCAATAGTTTATAAATAATGCTTACTAAATGGAATGGACGCGTTGAAAAAACGGATTTACAGTATTCTCAGAACAGAGCAGTTGTCCGAATAGAAAAAGTAGCCGAAACGAATGTGTGCACGGCACGGCTCCTCTGAGACCACAAGACCCTTTTTATGGCATCGAATGAGCCCCAAATATTGTGCTACATAATCGTTCATAGATTTGCTCCACTCAAATCTGGCTAATATCCACTCCGTAATTTGTGAATGTAAATAGTTGTTCCGAATGATAATTAGTGATACTTAATGATAATCTATAATAACCATTATCGAATAAGTAACATAGCGAGCAAAGCCAGAAAATGGATCTATTTTGAGTGTTCTGAGTTGATATCACAGTTACCAGTAGGGCCATGTAAATGGTAGTACTAGTAATACTTTAGTAACTTTCCTAGCCACTATACCCACCAGAGAATGGGAAGATGAAATATTATATCTTGAATACGCTTTCTTTTGACATTTCCGTAATTTGAATGGCCAGCGATAAAATGTTTGGGGTGGGGGCGAATGATTCGAGCTTATAGTAAACAAAAGTAAAGTTGGTAGAAAAAAGTTTTAAACAAGTTTTTGATTACTGTTTAGTAGAGGTTATGATGTGTGGTTTTCAGTGATAAGCACACTCACGCATATGCTTATCACACGTGTGCACAGGGCCGTTTGTTACAACACTTACAAAATGAAATTCAATCCGAAACGACACCCGTCGGTCGGTCGCTTCAACGAACGAAACGAGGAGCTGTTTCACAGCAAGGAGGAGGATATCATCGTAACATCGAGAAGGGGAGTCAATGTATGGAATAAAAGAGGGGGGACACATAGAGAGGGGAGAAATGATGATGCGCTATATCCATGGTGCCATCAACAGATCAGATAACAGCTTAACGACGTCGGACGAAAATGTGCAGATGGGGAGAATGAAGAAAAGTGGAAGAGAAAAAAACCCGGGGAGGAGGGAAAGCCACAGAATGAACCACATCAATAGTTGAATGGGAAAGTATCAATAAAAGATGGCAAAAGGCAAAAGCCCCCCGAGTTGTGACCTCTCAAAGATCGCGCATCAGCATGATAATTCAATAGAAAACTGCGTTTGCTACGTTCGGAGACGGACGGGACTTGGCCCAGCACCACAACTGGCAACAATGATGAGATTCGAAACGGGAAAAAAATTTCGGCAAATCGTCTAACCTCATCCAAATAAGGCCAGTGTAATAGAAAATCTTCAGACATACAGCTGTAACAGTACTTGGTCGTCGAGCTGAAAAATGATGAAAAAATTTGGTACAGGTAGAGCGTAAGGAGGTGTATCGGAGGAGCTCGGGCTGGCAGAGGAGGGCTGAGTCACGGCAAAAGTAACCCACCTAAAGTCCATATAATCAACGGCAGTGACTGGTCGTGATAGAATATGGTAAAGGGCTAAAACGACGACAAGGTGTGTTTGTCGAATAAATGATTTGAGCTGGAGATGTTGCATTAAGGACACACCAGGCGTGTGAACGCTGCTGGTGGCCGTTGGCCTTGAAAGACCATACAGCGTTGACGGCACGATGCAGTGTGATCTACCACCTGTAGGCGACGGCGACGTAGACGACGGTGGAGATGATGACGATGAAGTAGATGACAATAACGATGATGTTGGTGTTGACGATGACGATGAGGTAGGTCGCCGATGGTCGCAGCACAACGAGGACACGGGTACACTAGCGAGGCGGGTCGCCGCCGGCACCGCCCGCCTGCCACGCCCCAATCAAATCGGAATCCCGGGGATAGGAGAGATGGAGACGAGTCCATAATTTGGCCATAACAATGTGACCAACATAGACGATCTGCATCATTGCCCTCTTCCGTTTTTGATTCGCCATCGTCTAACGTTCGGACATCCTTCCGTGTTTGTGTTGTCGCCCAAGGAACAAAGCCCATGCCAACTCGACAGACTCGTTTCCAATTCCCTATGAGTCAGTTGCCAGAGAAACTAGAGAACGCCCAGGTTTCTTGGGATATGGAGAAACCTCATTTGTGTAACATACCATGCACTCATGCAAAGAACAAGGGAACACAAAGTTCAATTGCGAGGGCTGATGTTATTTGTATGTACATACTTCAGTCAAGGTCCTTAGAACTGATCAAATGACGTAGAACTGGTAACGAATAGGTTATTACAATAAAGGCGAAGCCTTTGCCAGAAATACTTTTGTAAAAAGTTATAACGGACCTTTATATAGCCCTCCTTGTTGACTTAGAAAGTCCTATTCTGACAATGACTACGAGGTTTACTCCACTTTCAAGTAAGAGTAACTCACCTCTCTAATCATCCCCAAATGACAGTATCGGACTGGGTGGGTAAAAAAAGCCTCATCCTTAGGCTATAGCATGCAGACAAGTGTAGGCGTCCGTATATGGAAGGCAGGACAGGGTTTTTCTCGAAGGCGTCTTACCAACTCGTAACTCCAAACATCATTAACTGGGGCGTGAAAAAGCTGATGATTATTCATGAAGTTGCTAGATTTTGCGGAAAATAGTGGTTCGAGTTGAAATCGAACTTTATTTTACACTATTAAACCCACTACCCTACCTTACTGCCCTTTTTTTGAAGTTCATGCTCAAAATCCAGAGCATTCTCGGCTGCTGTCCGTCTTGTTGATCCTACTGTGGCGTCGTTCAGGCAGCCTGAAAAGTAGCCGATCCAGCCTGTGTACGAGCACAAAAAAGAAAAAGTAAAAAAGTAAAGTAAAAGTAAGTAGAAAAAGCAACAACCAGTAACTTTCAGAAACTCATAACAGTCGATGTAAAAAGTAGTTATTAGGAAAAAAATTGGAAAATAGGACCAGCATGGCTAACAAAATTAAAAAATGATAGGAGGAAGTTTGAGAAAATTCGCTGAAAGTAGGCCGAATTTGACTTATTACCAGTTAATCACCTGTCAAATGAGCTAGTTGATTCTGCTGTCTCGATGATCAAAAGAGAATTGGGACTACCAGTAAGTTAGAGAAAAGGGCAACAGCCGAAAAAAAAAACCAGAAATTATCCTCCAGCACAGACTCAATCAGGTCACGAAACTCCAATTTCAATAAAAAACGGTTGCTTAGATTTGTTTTGAGGGAAACTTTCATCACGGCTAAATAAAAAGTACCGGCTCCAACATAAACGAGTTTTCGTTTCTGCAAATTCCTTTAAGAATCAGAGATTAAGAAAAAACAGAGTCTATGCATATAAGTTGAAATATGAAATAAAGGAAAAAACCGGATTTTAGAAAATCGAAAATAACAATAAGATCCTTCGTGCCAAGTAGTTTTTTTGGTCTACTCTCGTCCATTACCTTCTGGGCCAAAAAGCCAAAACGATTCCAATCAATCTAAGGGAGCTCCAGTTGGCATCAAGGTAATTCAATCAACAGGTAATTGGAACATTCTGTATTGCCATTGCCACGTCCCATCGCCGCTTATGGAATTACTAGTTAGAATTTATTTCTTCTTATTACTGATACAAATAAAAGTGTACCGTGACAAAATCATATTCTAAACTTTTTCCAAAGTAAAAAAGTCAAGAAAAAACGAATGCAGTTTTAGAGCAAATAAAAATTTGATGGAAAAAAGTAAAAGAAAGCAAGCAAAGATCAAAAAGGAGACTAACAAATAGTAAAAACCAAAAAGCAAAAAATAGAAGAAACACTCTGATGAAAAAAGTAATTACTGCGTTATATCTACTACTCGAAACGTTGTGTGAGTAACGAACAATACAAATACGGTATTCCGTCAATAAAATTCTTCTGTAGGAACTATAGAACCCGTTCTCAGCTCATATGTGACATCCACTTGTATTACTGGTTACTAATTTGAGTCACTGGGTATCCTCTCCACACAAAACATATCAAGCCTAACTCTGACTTCGAAAAGCAATTTTCAAGAATTTTTTTCATTTTATCAGTTTTAATCTTTGATTACCTACAACTATCTTGGTGTATCTTTGCTCAAAGCATTGATCCCTCTACCAGTTTTCAGAAGCTGCATCTCATCAGAATTCGCTACCGGGGGTACATGATGAACTTGTCCTCAGTCATTTCCCCCCAACGTAACTCGCAACATTTGACGTAACTGCACACTACCGTAATCAAAAAAGTTCATTTCTTATTAACATTCCGTTAGTATTATGAGATCATAAAATTGTTCCCTCTATGATGCTTATGAATGGGTGATATTTCATGTCATTTTAGTGGTGCAGAACTAATGAGTTTTTAAAAATGCACAAAAGTAAAATTTTTGATTTTTACTTGATTTAATTTAGTTAAACGAAGCATTTACTTTTAATTCAGTTTGCAGAATGGATACGAAGGTATACTAGTGGAGTAATATCCGTCGTTTGCATGAAGCTATTCACCTCGAGAGGCCAGAATTATGACCAGATAATTCTAGGCCTTTGCACCTCAAAAGTGCACTTTTGCATGGTGCCATGGTTCTTCGGGGACTTTTTGCCAAGAACTTGACCAACATTCGTCTCATAACCCCAGATTGCCTGATTTAGCAAGCCTTTCGCTTGTTCAATCTAGGACCACCAACGGACACCATTATCCTCCCAAGGAGATGAAGAAACCAAGCTGAAGAAAGGGCATATAGGACAAAAAATTTTTTACATCACAAGTAAGGAAAAGTAGGTACAAAGTCAAAGTGTTCGAGCTTCTCCTCCATTCTCAACAACAAGCCTGGTGCCAGATCTGTAAGGGGAAAGGGAAGGTCTAGCGGAGCCGACGAGTTAGGGGGACGGAGCAGCTGGGGTACGCGCTTGACTGGTAGTGCAGGACAAAGTGCAACTTCTCAAAACCAAAACCAGGCCTTCGATATACTCGAGGATAACTCAAGAGTACAGGCTGCCCATACTTAAGTGGACAAGGCACAAGAAGCTGTGCGCGTGACCAGTGCTCTCAGTTGTAATGCCAAATCTGTAAATCCACCCCGGACTGTTTTTCAGCCACACAACGAAGCAAATAATATTTTCTCTGAATAAAACCTCCAACAGACCATCGAACCAATCTATTCGGTATGCTAAATGGTTAATTTCAGAAAAAAAAATGTCAGAACCACTTCCTTTCAACGAGAAAACTAGTGAGATGGGTTTCACCATGGAGTTGGCATGGTGAAACCCATCTCACTAGATTTCTTATTGAAACAAACGTTCATTCGAGGAACCTCAGAAACCGGCTAGCATTTCATATTTATACGGACTGAAACTTACTAAGTTAGACCACATAAATTACCTCCTACCGTAACAGAAATGAGCATAAAATCGAATATCGATCCGAAAAACCGCGCGCTCCCTGATCTGCCGACATTATCCTTAGTGAAATACTGGAATTAAACTGCAGTTGAGTACGAGTTGAAAAAGTGCCAAGGGCTGTAACTAGCCTTAGTATACGGTAAAAATCCTTCAGTGTTAAGAGCCAGAAAATAGGAGTCTACCAAAAACTGCTATGCTTTCAGTTCCAGTTCATTTCGGATTTTACTGACGTGCTGGAAAGAGGGGTGGCCATGCATGAAAATGAAAGAATGTAAAAGGTGACGTCCAAAGAATGGCAAATGCTCGTCTTCGAAAAATTTTGAGGTACACCTCAGAACCACCAGAAGTGGAGTACAAGTTCCAGCTGTTCAAGTAGTTGGAAACCCCTTGGAGAAAGAATATTCCTTCCGAACCTCTGATTACTCACGTTTCTATCTTCTTACTGTTGCGAGAGCAAAGTCCCATCCGCTGGTAAGCCTATGTTGGCTTATTTTGACATTTTTCCAGGCCCCATTAAATATGGAGTGAGAAACTGAAGTCAAAAATCGTGGGAATTCCTCAGTTTCTGAGATGCTTTCGATGCAAATCTATAAAGTGCAAACTTGCAATGCTCTATCATCCTTGGTGCGTGCTTCAACGCCTCTCTGATGATGTAATCATCATTTTGAAACATCCTCCCAATTGTTCTTTTTTACCCGCAACAAGAGCCATTGCGCACGAGCCATGTTCAAGCCCAAAAAGAGGGACCGATCTTCCCGTCGCTTTCGACCAATGGGTAGCCTGGAAGTTCTGGGTTTCTATGTTTTGGAAAACTGTTAATCTCAATTGTTGCACTAAGCAATTACGACAGTGACAAAAACGATTGGAATCCTCTCTATCTACTCTCCCCAAGGAATTGAACTTGTTAAAGTAAATAGGTTTTGTTAGCAGTTAGAAGGCCCAGCAGTGTGAGGGGTTCAAAGATCTCTTATACGTCCGAGTCAGTGAATGGGACCTGACCAGAGCAGACATAATCGTTAGAACTTGACAACTTGTAACTACAGAACTAGTACTGGTAACATAAAAAGAATACTGTTACAATTACTACTGTACGGATATTACAACGATACTAACATAATACTAATAGATAAATCAACTAAAAACAGAACACCCTGGCATCGGTAGAACAGGACTGCGTTGAATGGTTAGGCCATTAATTTAATGAATTGTTCCGTCTAACGTCAGGATTTATTAAAAATCATGCCAGAAACAAGTGGAGCGCTCAAAAAATATGCTGATGAACTTACTATGTTGATCGCCAGGGATCAGTTCTGCCAATGAACAACTTGCCTTGGGTTTAGGAAGGAAATTCCATAACCTGTTCTCTCGAAACTGGTGGGATACTGTTGCCAGCTCCCAAGTTATAAGCATCTCATTTGTTCGGGATTTTCATTTAAAACTTTTGGAACGGCTTAGTTCACATAGCGAATTTCCACGTTAGGTAGGGTTTTTAGGCTGATGTACCTGGAATAAAAAATGATTTGCCCTTATATCCTACTTTGTTATCCTTTCCGGCTAAGCGCTAACTTGCAAAAGTGCCAATAAGCATAATTGGGTACAGCATCACTAGAGCTACTCCACTGCTCGCATACTTGTTTATCGCTTAACGTTACTTGGCAGAAATTCGATGGTATTTCTCATCGAGTATGCTATTGCACAGCTCCTTCGCCTACTTCAATACTAAAAGTGAGCGGGTAAAACGGTTGGCTCTAATACGCCATGTATCCGTCTTATATTTGAAACTGTGAACGTATTTGAAAGGGTATCAGCTTCAGGTAGATACGGCAGCTTTAGGTAGCGAACCGACGTCCTCAGTGCCCACGATCTCCTCTTATCAGGAAATCAGAGAAATGACGCTAAAAGTGCCTGTCATCCTGCATCACCTGTCGTCCCGTTGATCATCGATTTGCTAGAGCGGGCGGCAGTTACGTTTCCGTTCGTCCCTGTCACGAACCTGAGCGTCCTCGCTCTAGGGACACGAGGCTGAGCATTCCTTCCACAAGAACTTTTAAGAGGAATCTGTCTATCTCACTGTCGGCCGTCCTGACGTTCGTTTGACGACGAGAGGGATCCTGTTAGTACCCACCCTGGTCCAACGGTCATCAAGATATCCTCAGCAATACGAGGGGATATTTATATTATATCGACATGGCATATCAATAAATGTTAATGCATTTCATCTCCAACTTGGCCTTCTCTTGTTGAATTTTGATGCGAATTTTCCGTGCGCGACTGAGCGCCAACTTGCGCGGCGAGTGCGAAGGCCGTACTGTGAACAATTCTGCCGCGCCACTGTGGCATACACTGCATTTTTCGACATGAGCGACGCCGCACCGTGACCTTATTGTACTTACATTTTGATTCTAATCAAAATGATAGAGATAATCACGGTAAATTAAATTGATGTCATAAAAACGAGCAATTACGTCACCACATTGTCTTCAGTGTATCTGGGCGATAACAGCAACTTCTAGGGTGATTGCTATAATGAAGGCAATTGCATGAGCGTATAACGGTCATACGCTAGGTGCAAAAGTGCACGGTTGAGAATGATTGCCGAAACTCACCTCATCGCCTCATAAGTACATGTAACTACATGTAACTGATAAAAAACATTTCTCAGAATTCTATTTTTTCAGAAGTACAGAAAGCTGTTGAGACTGCAGTAAAAAGGTGTGGTAAAAAACATTGGAAGTCTGTTCCGCCTGTACATACTCAGCTTATCGCGGTAAGCAAACTATTAAAACAGGCTCACGATAAAAAAAAAACATCGACGTACGATAATAACGGCATTCCTCCGAATTTGTTCGGCTGTCTGCAATTTACAAATTCGCTACAGACCACCTCAGTATCGACAGAACTCTAAACGAATAACACTTAAACTCAGCGCCTAGCTTCTGTCCTGTAAATATTACGCCTGCTTCAAGAAGCGTAATGGACCTAAAAACAAATGTAAACTCTAAAATCTCTTCTAATATGCTTTATTACATTTTATGTCTATCAGATCACTCTTTCGACTTCAAAAGGAGTAGGATTTATACAATAAAGTGATTCTAGAGATACTGTATATACGATGTAAGAAGGAACGACGAAACAATAAAATAAAAATGTTTTCAAACGATATGAGGCTTCATAATAGTTACCTTGAAGAACTCAAAACTTCAAACATTTCGATCGATTCACACCTGAGCAAGAGGTTGAGATTTCCAGAAATGCAGTAGCATGGAACTCTGTTCTAGAAAGCTTACTCAAGACTTTTACTGAAAGCTGAGAAACACGCTGAGGTGAAAGCTCGCTCTAGTAGGCCTAAACGTACTCTGAAATCACTTCTTCTCGTACTCTGAAATACTTTGGTAGAGTTCTGAGTTCCTCAGAAGTTTCTGAAGCCTCACACTGTTCCAACACATACATAACCCTACTCACACGGTTACAGTACCGGAAAATAAGTGTACGTCACTATTGACTGAGACCTGTTCTGATTTGGAATTCCTCATTAACTGCTGTTTTTCCACCATCCTTGTGAGACCTGCTCTTTGAGGATTTACTATAACTTCACCTATGGCCTACAGCCTTAATCTTACAGTCCACGAACCACTTGAATACGGTTTTATACTGGGACAAATAAGCTCGAAGGACCTTCATAAGTACCGAGAGAGACTAAAAGGCGAGATTATACACTATATACAGTGGACTGAAGTATCCTAGAAGGTAGTCATACAATAAAGTAAAAAATAAAGCTATGACACATCTGATTATTAACAGCACAACATTGACATCATTAGCTCTTTTTGACTCATACCTGCATTATGGTCCCCTGTTCCTATGAACACGTACAGATCATTTATGCGCTAATATCTCGCCTACTCAGAAATACAACTAACTGGCACAAGCTGCTCTCATTTCTTCATCTTCGCTGCTTCTTGAATGGAATCGCGAAGGAAGTTCAACACTACACCATAGGCTGGGCTGGTGCGCTCAGAAGGTTTACAGATATTATGGTGAACCTGAAATTGAAAATAAAATAGGTACTGGTTAGAATACTACCACATAAAAATCGAATAAAATTGCTACGTTGCCACCTATACAGTGACATATACATAGGCAGGCTTCAATCGGCTGAAATTCAGTTGTCACGAAAAAAATTTGATTTTGGAGGAATCACCCAAGACCTTCACTATTATGAAGCACAAGAACATGGCCGTGTCATGAATAAAAATTCCTGGCTCCAATCCAGATCTTCAAATATTATCGCAATTCATATCCAAGGAAGGTACAGTTAACCGATATGCAGAGACGAAGTGGTTTGTTATCAGATTTATGTGCCTAAGTATCCAAGCGCGGATCGAAATCCACTCAAAGGTTAGAGGACTACAAAATAAGTTATTCCTGACTGACCTAAGCGATTCCGTAAGGATAAAAAAGGCAATGTCTTTCCTTAAAGAGGGAAAACGCCTCAAAATTGACCAGTATTTTGAATATTCTGAGAAAATATAGCAACAACTGTCAAGACTCTTTCAAGAGGAAGAAAGCAGAAACACGGAAAATTCTAGAAATTAGCCGAAAAAAATGAGAAGCAAACCAACTTCATCAATATGATACACCGCTCCTTTTTCGAAGACCGCAGATTGTGTTGGTACTATGATACCCTTTGCAGTACCTGAAAAACCAATTCGAGACCTCTCTTCCATCCAAACCAAAATAGGCTATGAAAGCGATAATTGGCCAACTGGACTGTGCCATAACGTGAATTTGTAAAAAGGAAGCTGGAAAGGGCTATTACCGATGAGATCAGATTCCTTAGTTTCCGCCATGCTGACAATCACAGGGATATTCTCACTGATCTTTGAAAAGTCTTCATTCAACTGAAATTTAATAAACGAACATTTCAAACAAAACGGGCGCTTCAAAATTTGAACCGTCAGTTCTCGTCAATGTCCACAAGTTCACGTACTTTTTTATTTAGAGGATTCTCCTCCAGCAAAAAGAGAACATCGTCAGTTGGATGAAGTATCGAATATCCCCATGCAGCTATTGGTGACCCTCGATGAGGTGTGGCTACGAACAGTATCCCGACCTAGAAAAGGGACGATTTATCGAAGTTCCGCAGGCAAACCACAAGCCTTTCAAAGCGAATCGCTCTAATAAGTTAAAGAATTTATAAATTTTACAAAAAGAAACATACTGTTTTCTTCGCAAAAGCTGGGAGATCTAGCAGTAATCGCTTTGCTAGTAAACCACCCATACTATGGCAAATGAAAATAATCGGTCTTCGCCCAATCCCAGCAGCTTCCAACTGGGATTTGAAACGATCTGCTCGAACCTACATTGTAAAACATCAGAAGCAACAAACAGAAAAGGGAGAATTTCGGCTCAGGCGTACCTGTAAGCTTTCCATCATACCAGTGAATTGCCATAAGGATGATGGATAATCTATACCAAGTATACGCATAGGCTGAGGAATGTCGAGATGTAGCCAGTCCTGTTTCTCGTTTTATGAGAAAGGTAGGAGAGAGAAAACAAAAAAGTATACCAACCTTCGGCCAACAATCGGACACAATATTACTGGAGTGATCCTTCTGTCGCCAAGTGTAAGCCACACTTCCACAAAGCCCATGAATCAAAACCAGATCAACCTGAATACGCATTTCTAATGTCATTTTACCTGAAGCTAGCGAGTAGCTGATGAACGGTACCTCAGGCTCCTTATCTGGTAGGAAAAGCTCGTAAATGTCGGATCGTAGTTGGTAGTCGACAACACCCAACGTATTCAAAGCATTTTGGCAGATCTTAATTGAAAACATCAAAGGAGAAGGTAAACGGATAATTTAGAAGAGCATTCAACTTTAGCGCCTCACAAGTTGGGTTTCTGACCTATATTATGGTAATATCAAGCAACATAAAAAGCAACATTTTCATGATGAAACGGTTCAATATATGAAAAACGGCAAAACTTCACATTTCAAATGATTCTGGATGAAAATACGGTTGCAAAAATAAAGTGTCACTCCGAATGTGAGTCAACTCAGGACGGCCACCGAAGCGATGAGATTCGTCGAATTATAGGGCTACAAAATCTTCAACCAAGGACTGAATAGGGTTTGATTGCGGGAACGGTAGGATAGCAAAAATGTAGAAATGACCGTGCTTCAGCTTAGAACCACTCAACAGGTGCCTACTCCTCACAAGCGAGTTTCGTAGTAGTGAAGTAGTGGACTAGTAACACGGTCAGGCAAACAAAACTCATCAGCATACCACAACTACGGGAGTGGACCCTATTAACTATACAAATAAACACATAGCTGCTGATTCGCTGTCAATCTGTTATTTAGACTACTGGTCAATTACTGAAGACCTTACTGCAAATATGTAACTTTTGACTTTAAAACACACTATGCGTAAATCGGGTAATGACAATAACTCAAAGAAAAAGGCAACAAGTAGCCCACTGGTACCAATAAATCAGCATCATACCAAAGAAAGTGTCATAACACACTGAATCCATAGAGAAATAAAAAAAAACATACCTTGTGGGACAACAGCCTCTCCTCCAACGATTTACCCCGCGTCACCATCGAAGCCAGCAAAGGAAGCCATTCTAAATAAATGTATGTTCAATTGAAAAACGAACAATAGCTTTGTGATGAACATACCTGACGTAAATATGGAAACTGCATATGGTGGAGTATTAAGAGCGACGTTGGAAAGGATCTTCAGAGCTAACAAGGAAAGCTGTTTGTTGTTGTCACGAAATTGTGTAAATATGACATATAGGAATGGAACAACTTCCACGCCGATTTCGGATGGATCGAAGGGGAACTAAACTCATTGTTTACGGTAAAGCTCACAAAAAACAACCGATATCACCAATGGCACTATGAAAGCAATACCTCTGTTTTCACAAATAGAAAACGCAAAAGCTGGAACAATCGCATCACTTGGCTAGGTCGTCTGGCTAGATATTCTTCAGGACATGCAAGATCTTCCTCCGGGCACGCAACCCTGAGAAGTATATGGTATTGGGAGATCACATAGTGGTCTTTGCTCCATTTACCAAAAAATACAAGTAAATACCGAGATAAGAGAAAACGCACCAACCTATTCAGCCATGCTACAGCAGAGTGCCATTCGTCACCTAGGTTGAACTAAAAGGAAAAGAACTACTCTTTGGCGGGAGAAGAGGCATGTATAAGAAACTTCACAGAATCTTAATTTTGGCTTTAATTTTATATCTAACTTTATAAAACCGCAGTATGATCAAAAGATCACCTTTGCCAACATTTTGGAGAACGTGAAATCGTCTTCATCCACTTCACATTTCGTGACAGGCACATACTTGCTCAGCTCTGAACCTCGAAGAGCCATCACACCCAAGGCAGTAGGACTCAGCGAACCCAAATAGGAAGTGTCTGAAAGAAATAGGTTGAGAGGACTGCACAAATGGATAAAATACCAAGAATGGTCTGTGCAGGACAAACCTGGTGTCTGATGGAGGAATCGTAAAGCTTCCTGAGTATTCTCATTGGCATTGAGTGAATTAACGGCCTCTTCGATTGATCGAATACCGAATGCACTTGGAGATGTTGGAGAGATAAACGACCGATAGGCAGAGTAAATTGCTCTGTAACATTAAAGAAAATCAGCCAGAAACAAAAAATAATCCCATCATCTCATAAGCATACTTGACCATATCGATGCAAAAAAAGAAAAATATAAATAACAGTAGAATAACAACGATAAGATAGTAGTACGATCGTTTTGAATATTCGCGCTGTTCAAGTTCAAGTTCAAGTGGTTATATTGTAGCCATCCAAAAAGTTACTTACTGGCACCAGCAAATTCATATAAAAATGAATCTTAAGGCAATAAGTTAAGTCCAAGTTTATTCAAATAGTAAAAATAGGAATAATTAGAATAAAAGTAATAAAATAGTAGTAGAAACAATAGGTTTGTTTAGATCGAAATTTCGTGACAGCAATCAACAACACAGCGTTTTATGGGACTGATTGTAAAAAGTAGTTATTTGCTGTTATCTATAATTAGTTTGAAAATCTTGGGTGATTTTCGATTTGTTCGATGCTTCATGCTTTGATTTTGGTTACTTACAAAATTCTTTTCCCAAGTAGCCCCTTCGCAAAAGTAATAAACTCAAATTCAAACCTAACTTACTACGTCAATATTTGTCTTCGAATGAATTTGCTGGTACCAAACGGTGACTTTTTGAATGACAAACAAAGTGACATTACAAAACTTGAACAGCGTAGTATTCACAACGATATAAATTTCTGAAACGAAGGCCGTGAAATGGAAAAGTTGCGCCTCACCGGTGAAATTTCACTGGTCAGAACAATTAAATGAAGGAAGAAAACCCCAACAAAAAACCGTTCCATCACGGATGCTCGAAGATTGAGAATGTCTGGGGTGATATAGAACAAAATAATAAAGAAAATAACGAAGAAACTTGTAAATGCTAAATAATTTTTGAAAACTCACGACAGAGCCACGGATGGAATGATGTAGCGCGCCATAATGATATTAGAGTCATAAAGACACTGTTCACTGAATTCAATCGATGAGCCAGGTCATTTCACGTATTCTTCTTCAATAAAAAACCAAAATTCAGTTCGAACTCAAAATTTTTCGCGATAATCGTCAAATAAAATGGGAACTGTGCAGGCTTGTGACGGACAACACATCGCATTCTACGAATGGCCATTATTTTCCCCTCGGGCGCAAACTGGTTACTGCGGCTGCTGCAATTCAAGTTACGAATCCGGATAGCTCAACAGGAACGAAATGTGAAATCTGCATGATCGTGGGAAGCCATCACATTGAAGGTTCAGCCCTTGGTTCAGAAGAGCACCCTTCTGAAGTGAGTGGTACATTCCTTGAACTTTGATGGTGATATTTCTACTTTGACCCCTTGAAAGGGGTATAAGCTCTCGATCTCAGTGCAAGCATTGATTTTGCTTTTAATTCATCTTATCACGATAACCATTGACTCTGACGATTTGACAATTTGGATATGTTGCAGAGGGGAGACGGGCAGTAGGAACGGTTTTGTGTGATCGATCCGCCGCACGCGGCTGTCGCGGACCATTTGCCTCGTTATAACAATTCTAGCGCCCTTCATACAGCTCAATCGCTACGCGATTATTACTAATAACATGATTCTACTGTTAGTCCTTTTGTTCCTGGATTTCTTACTTGCTGCCGCATTCTGCTAAATTCCTTCGCGCGCGGCGTCTCTCGCCGCGACGCAACAATTTCGTTCCTACTGCACAACACCCGTTGCAGAATGTTGGGTGGAAATGTAGTTGAGGGGGGGGGGCACTCCCTTCTTCAACACTAGGCGCTAGATCACAGAGCAGGAGGAGAAGCCGGCTCTTGGGCCTACAGGGGTGCTTGGAATCGTCTAGGGTGGCGGTTTTACAACCAAGCTTTAGGAGAGCAGGAGCACCGGTTTCGGTGACATCAGTAGCTCAAAAAGCTGGGATAGGGGAAGCAGTAGAAGGAGGACGCCTTCCACTCACACTAAATGTGCACCCAATGTAGTATGTTGTTTATGAGTGATGTATCAAAGACGAACGGACGAGTTTTCAAAGAAAACATCAGTGAAACATGTTTGTGATTCCTTCAATTGTAGCAGAATATTATTTCAACTGTTTGAGAATATTCTTGCACGAAATTCAGCAAGTCAGTGTCTGTATAGAACATTGTCATGATTTTATTAATTCCTTACAGGCAATGGCTCTGTCTTACGGTAGAATAACAATCTAGATTTTACAACCACTTGTTATCATAATATATAGACATCTTCCGATGAAATTACATCCATTTATACACACATAGTGTTACTTTCAGTAAGTGATGAATAGCGAAGATTTGAAGAGGTGTCAACATTGAACTCATCGTTTTCCTGAGACATATCGTTCTCCGGTGCTGAAAAGAAAGGCAATCCGTTACGAGGTATATTTTCCGAATAAAGCAGGCTGGGGCTAAAAGTCCCCTCAAACTCCAACAGTTATGACACTGTGAGAAGTTTTTCGACAATCATACTGTAGTGAGCTACTGTAGGCAGCTGTCCCTTCAAAATGGCGTCATCCGGGACCGAAATTTTGAGTCAGAAAGCTACGGACGCCATTCCCTCTTGAATAAATGAGGCAGAGCGAAGCCCAAAGAAGGGTTTCTTAGTCAAGAGAAGCGAGAGGAATGGTAAGAAGATGATGGAGAACAAGGACCAGAAAACAGGAAGGAAAAAAGAAACAACAGCTTACAAAGAAGAGGTAAGGCGGAAGGAAGAAGATTACGAGGTATGAAAAGAAAGGATTAAAGCATTCGAAGAGGGTGGTTAGGAAGGGACCAATACAGCCATAATCAGACTTTTACTGATAGCTAACTTGTAATGAGCAGAATGGTACGAAATTAGAAGTTTTGTGGAGTATTTTTAGAGAGGACTTCATGAGGATAAGCCGGTGCTCACCTCGGGCGTTCATTTCTTCTTTCCATTTAAGTAGACCCGTCACCATATTCCTGTATTCTTCCTCTCCTGCTGCTAGTATTTTTTGATAAGTCTGAAAAATTAGACAGAAATCAGATTTCAGGGAAGGCTACGATAGAGAAGGGGAAAGTCACCTCATAATCGACATGCACGCCTTCCACCCACTCCTTTTTCACTATAGCAGATACTTCATCCAGGTACGTATAAACCTTGGGACTTGCTTCCTCGAAACGAATTGAGGATACCTGAAACTAGTAATGAGTTGTTGTGAGCAGAAAAAAACTTGCATCATTGAGTCCGAAGACCAAATCCTTATGAACTTTTGGAAGTGGAATGGATATGATAACGGGATGAGCCAGGCATCTATCTTGAACTCAGAATCTACAAACATTATATGGCCAAAACGGGCTAGAGTGGTGTTAGGTTGGCTTATTTATTCTCTGGACAAATGTGCCAGGGAACAAATGGACTCTGAAGAGAGCCAGATCGATTCGAATAAGGTTTGATTCGCTCTGTTCCGGACCATCCAGACCGTATGCTTGTAGCGGAATTGCCCATAAGTGCTACACTACGGCCCATCTGATTATAATGGAGGGGAAAAGATGGTACATGAGGTGCATGAAGTTCTGGTGGCTCTTGAGAGCAGTACCGTCGCTTCTACGTACTTCTCCGGGAGAGAATTCAGAAAAGTTTGAAGACAGGAAGTGGCCTGCATTATCCTTATAGTATTGTACCAGAGAAGAGACCTTGCATTACCAATTATGTCGTTGCCGTTGTTTATTTGTTTGTTTTTCGCTTTATGGGCTACCAGTATGTTATCGATTTTCAAAAAAAGCATAACTAGTAAAGACTCGACTATTCATCTTTTGCACGTCACAATCGCGAATGAACATGAACTTGCCTGTCTTGCCTTTCTGCGTTCTTTTCTTGTTTCGGGTGTATGTAATATAGATGAAGTGGATGGACTTTGATCATTCAAATCCTCGAATTCACAAGTGAACTAAACTGGTATTGATTAACAATGAACTGAACAATTTGTATTGTCATCAGAAAGCACCGTTTCATTCATTGCTTCCATGAGTGCAGGAATATCTTCTTCCATTACGAGACTCAACAACGAGTGACGCACAGGGTTACCATCACCAGCGATTGACTAAATTATTAAATGGTATCAAGGAATTGCAAGTCTTACATCGATCAATATGGGGCAGTTTCAAACCAACTTTCAGAAAAACACCGTAGTTGTATTATTATTTACCAGTTATGCTACGCACACTAACGCGTGCACCATGTCATGCCCACTACCGCTTGATTACGATTTGTTAGAGGACCAATATGAACAGTGTCGGTTCCCTTTTCATAACCGTTTCCCCATTAGGTGATATTCCCCATTTGGAATGATCCGCTTTAAGGGTATTGATCTCTTGACACTAATAGGTGATCGTGGAGTTGTTTCCATTTTAACCTTCTCTAGTTCCTGGGCTTTGATAGTCTTGGTTGTGGGAAGCGTGTTGTGATTTACAGTCTGTAACTTCATAAATAGATTGGATGTTAATCAACGGCCCAATATAAAGAGCATCGGTCGACTTTCTTTTTCATAACTGTTTTCTCACCGCGCACTTGTGATCTCCACGCTCTTGATCGTGCCTACGTGACTTTTGCGAGGACACACAAACGGACACACAAAGTTAGCGGTTTATATATATAGAGGATTTGATATTATTTTATTGTACGTTATTTTATTATTCGTCCCCTGACGCCGCAACGCAAAAATCTCAAAATGAAGCTCGTGTGTCTTGACTAGATGATGCCCACAACACATGAAGGAGGACCCCATTCATGCTAACAGAGCCAAACGACATCAAATCGTCCAACTACTTGAATTTAGGTTGAAAGCTTTGAAGCAAACATATTGAAGACTTCAGAGCGAATGCTGAGCGTAGGAAAGGGAGCTGCTTGGCAATATTGATGAATTCCGAACGGAAAGTAGTCCTAGCAGCTCTATTCCAGTCGGAGAATGAAGAGAACAATAGTCGAGCTTGAGCTCACCAAGCAAAAGGGCTGAATTCAGGAAAAAGGGCTATTGGCCTAAAACTCAAAATATGCGTCGAGCCTCATCTATTGTGGATATAGCAGAGCTCATGGCTCCCCTTGTTTATCTACAAAGCAGATGGAAATGGAGATCGGAGTTTCGAAATCCCTCTCGAATCAGAATATTCCGGTATTCGTAATGGTGATCTAGCTCAGACAGCTCAACAACCGATTACTGATGACTCTTCTATCTTTTGAATAACTTCAAAGGAATCAACTCAGTTGATTAGTGTGGTAAGATAGTGTCTGTCTTGCTCACAACGCTACCCATACCAGAGCTGTTAAGTAAGCTCCAACTCGTTCCCATGATATTTCATTTATTTTGCCAGGTACTTACACACTGCTAAAGAAGGCTCTAGACAGCGGAAGGGTGAGAATTCTACCGAAACAGGACGATCTCATCTCGGTAACCGAGTGGGAAGGAACGGCCCCGGCTAGAAACCATGACGAATAGAGATGTTAATGATGTACACTAAGGAACTAAAGGATAGGCCGTCACGAGGAATACTTCCCTGATAAATAAGTTTGTCAGTAGAAGGGGAATAGCGAATGGAGCTGTTCATTCCTTTTTCTCCTTGTGGACACGGGTAGTGTAGAGAGGCAATTTCAAGATAAAAAACTTACTTCATAGCTCAGCTCAGCTTGATCAAGATATCCAGATCCCGGCGTGTCACCATTGCAAACGTCATTTGAGGTGCTATCCGTATTCTGGAAAAATGTTCGAAAAACTATTCATTACTGAAGGAGGATGAGCAGTATAACGAACCTTGGGAGAAGGAATCGCAATTTCAGCTGTGTGATTAGGAAGTGTTGCGCTGGTCGACGTTGATGAAATATTTTTTGAAATGCTATCGTCAACGTATGGCACCTGAATTTCAAACAATTGTAATAATAAGTTTTCAATAAAAACAAACTGAAACTGTGCCTCGTAAGGCGATTTAGAGGAATATCAAAGCCAAACAGGTCCATCCCACATCCAAGACAAGCAGATTCTCCTAGACCTACTACGCAACAATATGCCGTTACATTAAAAAGTACTATGAAGACGTATATCTGGCAGGTGAAGATGAACAAGTGAATGTTTTTGGTGACGAAATGTGGGATAGGATCGAACAATTAGGGTTCATTGTGCGTCAGGAACGCCTCCTCGGGCAGCCCCACCCCATATGTAGCGCCCGGCATCATTCCAGAGATAGCGATTCAACAACTAGTTACTTCGTCCACTCTCTATCTTTTAGTATGCATTTACTGCGTTCCTGCTTCATGACAAGGGTGCAAACTAGCACCATTCATCTTTGCAACTAGTACATGCCTGAATTTGAAAACGAGAACGATGACCCCATTACGAAATTCTGGCAACTTTCTCGATTTTCCTCTACTGTTGACCCAATTACAGCCTGAATTTACCCCTTTGAATCCAACAGTCTACATATCGTGATCACTGCTGAAAATACTGCCCACGAGCCCCCAGTGGAGTGCGCAGCGCGCGAAGTGGGCGGGGTGACCTACTTTCGACGGATGCGCGCAACAGACGTTCTCCTTAGAGAACAGGCAGAGACATTTCAACCAGTGGACCCTCTCCTATGCTGCCGTTGCTCTCTTGACAAACTTCTCAGCAAGAGTGGCCCAATGGACGTTCCAAAACTCAACTAACTTAGTGGGTATCCCTACTGGTGAGCGTAAAAAAAGCCTTCGTACGCCACATAAATATTTTGGAAGAAAGGTAATCAACATACCGTTTCTCTCTCCCGCTCCTCCGGTTCATTGGGGCTAGATTTCTCTCGGCTGAGGATACCAGATTTCTCTTCTATGTATTTGGCAGACAGGCTTTTTCGTGGCTCTACTGAATGAACGGATGACGGCCACGGCGTAGTAGCAGAAGAAACTGATTGTTTCATGGATGACCGTATTGATGGTCGTGGCTTGATACTGTCGTGATTACCTGAACGTGACAAGGTTACTTACTGGTATTGTGTTCATCTGTGAGCTAGACATCCTTGCGGCACAAAGTTCTTCGAGCCTTGGCTTTCATGAGCGACCACTCCCCTACTGTTACAGTTTTCTTTTAATTTTCGGTAGTGTAAGGGAGAAGGAGCATGGTGCCCGGAATACACAAGTAACAGTACGAGTCCCGTTAAGAGCCAAGGTTTTGCCGAACCGTTTAATGGATGCAGAACTGCCACCGAGCCGACCCATAGAAGGAGCTTGATAAAATCGAAATTCAGCATGAGAAGAATTCACCCTTCATTGCGGAGCTTGCCGTGCTCTAGACCTGGACCAATAGACCCTTAACTTGGTGGTTGAGCAATGTTTTATCGATGGGTTTCAGACCAGGCTGGGTGAAGCGCTAAAATCCCTTTGGTCACTTACTTTGTTTAGTGGGAAGTGTTGACGTGTCACTTCTGACAGAGATATTGACGACGTTAGGTTTGTTCAAACCCAAAGAACCATTGATAGATTGACCATCAGAAGTGGTGGGTAAACCCGAAAGTCGAACTCCAACAACGGCATGGACGAAGTTTCGCTGAAAATAAGAATTATCTGTTGCCATAAGTACTTTGAGAAGGGTTAGATGCGTCTGACGGAGAAAATGCTTAAGTTTTGGTCCCAATGTGTTTCCTCGCTTACTACTACTGTACTACTTACTGCTATGCGATGTCATAAGAAGGAGCGTTTGGATGGAGTCGGCCCATCAGATTACCTTTGGAACTGAGGAGGGAAGATTTGACGGCAGTTCGAACGCAGCCACTGACTTTCTCTCTTCCAGCTGACGCTCGTCTCTTGCCCTTTGGAACTTGTGTAGTAAACGCTGCATCTCAGTTACTCCAACTTCGTCTGAAATACAGTAATTAGCATTGAAGCAGGGTCACTCATTTATAAAGTCAATGTAACCTTCATTGTGAGGGGTTATCCGCTGTGATAAAGTCTGAGGTAGAATTGAATGCGAATTTTCTGCTGCACAAGCTTTGGGAATGTAGTCGTTAGCAACCTTAACAGTTATCAGCCTTCGAAACAGTATCTGCAAGGTCAAAAATCTGCAATGTACAGCAAAAATGAAAGGAATGCAGGCGTGTGGCGTGATTCTTGAGCCGCTCAAATCGCGTGGAGATTACTAGCTAGTTGTCCCGCCCAGTTGCTTGCCTTACTAGTCAGTTGCCTCGATGAGCGGCAGCCGCGCAGAGAAAGCGTCTGTGCCCCAGAAAGTGAACTAACGAGCTTAAGAAGACTTGTTCAAGAAAAAATTAACTCTGAACGGTGTTTTATAAATAAGATTCCAAACTGAGGTGAATGGAGCATTATTTCCTTGTAAAGTATTGTATAAATATGTTGGTCAGGTAACAGTAGAACATATTAACGTCATCACCCACTAGTTCAGAAAGAAATGCAAGGCAGGGGTGGACTGAAAGCGATGAGAAATGGAAGAAATAAAAGAAAATAGGGAAATATTCTTACCACTCTTGGTTTCGGTTCTTCAGGTGGAGGGCTTGAATTGGTAGCTGATGTAATAACATCAGTTCGTACGAATACAGCAGGCTCCGCTTCAGGAATGTGTGATGTTCTAAATAGTAAGATAAGGTTAATCGATATACTGGATAGCAGAATTACTTGTACAATCATTTTCATAGTTAATAAGATTGCGACATCTAATGGTTCCGCTATATTTTCAAGTCTGTCCAGCTGTCCACTCCTGACTGCCTACAACTACCGGTGGGCAGACTTTGAAGACCAAAAAGTTTTAGAGCCAAAAAAAAACTTCCGCCTGGAGGAGGAACTGTTGCAGTAACAGCTGCGATAACAATAGTAATTACACTGTTAAAATTCTTCTGCCGTTTGAGGTTTTCAGGTGGAACATTTTAGCAGAACAGCGGATTCTATCCGCTTTGACGGCGGAGCCTGCGCCTCTCAAGACGACGACTAAGTCGAAACGTCAAGCCGTTAAGTTAGTAAAGTGTTCCACCTGAAAACATGGAACGGCAGAAGAATTCTAACAACTTAAACGACAGTGCCGAGGATAAAACAAGAGAGAGGTTAGATACTAGTTATTACATTACAATTATGTCAACATATTGTTGTGTTCCTACATTAACCTCGTCCTTAATTTTACACAAAATTATGTTACCTCCCATTCAATGATAGAATATGAAGAATCATAATTTCCAATTCCCACGATGTTTTGGCAGAATTTCCTATCAATGAACTCGGGGGTTATTGATTATTTTTAATTTTGTTAAAAAATTCATATAAAATCTTTATAGTCTCCAGCTTCTCTCTTGCTTTAACCTCGGCATAGTTGTTATTATTAAAATGCTTCTGTGCCGTACGAACAACCTCGTAGAGTTGCGTTTAGGCCTCTGAAGAAGACGATTGCGTCGAAACGTTAGGCCGTTGACTAAATAAATTTGTTCCACCTAACAACCTCGTACGGCACAGAAGCATTTTAATAAAATCTTTATATTTTTTAATGTCTTTATCTGTCATTGTAAACAGCCTATCATTTCCTTTGTTTTTTCTTATTCGGACCCATCGAACCCATTTTTCACCTTCTCACAGTGATGTGGTTCCACTTATGTATTGAACTCATAAACCAAAGGATTTCAGGTGCATACTCATTTGTTGACTAATTATCCAACAGGAATTAAAAATTCATAAGCAAAGTAAAACACCTTTCTCTAGCGGAATCGGGATCGGGTGGGGATGCAACCTCCGAATGATGAGGCTCCGGATCTTCATAGAAATCATCGTTAATCACACGAGCATTGTTTGAAAGCATTGGTAGTTCCATCAAGCGTGGTGAAAACGCTGGAATTGTTTAACTTCTACATTTGATTACTAGTAAATATATATTTTATTAGTACTGAATAAGTGGCATAATTCTTCACAGTAAGCGACATTTATGACAGGTCTTCTCTTTGAAGATGAACTTAGCAGGTAAAATTGTGAATGTTAGGTTGTAAAGGCCTTAAGTAGAGATTTTTCAAAAAAGATCGGAAAATTAATTTCATGTATATTTTTGTTGTTATTTTACATTTCTGTTTTTTAGTCAATTTTACTTTTGCTTCTACTAATTATCATTATCATCGATTATTTTATTTTACTACTTTGTTTTTTTTTTAATTTCACTATTTGAGCGTCGAATTCCTAAATCTTTTTTTTGAATCATTGAGCAGATGATCTTGTTTTCGAGTGAGAACAGACAATAACTGGCTCACCTCTATAAGCTCTGTGTGGTGTAGAGGAATCCAACGTCTTCTGGTGAACATTTCGTGCATCGTCATATTCACACTTCCGTAAAAGTGTCGAACATTTTCGAAGACGTCGGCCGATTCTAATAAACTCTGGCACTTCATCATTGTTATTAGTTGCAACCTCGGCAGTACCTGCTCGATTCAATACCTGGAATTACCAGCTATAAGATAGTGATCCTGAGAAAAAAGCTCGACCTTATATGACTGGGCCCACTGCTTTCCCACTACGGTTTCAAAAAAAACTCACTTCCAACACACGGAATGGCTCAGAGAATTTGGCGGTGGAGGCATCATTCCGTGCTTCGAATATTCTCAAAGTTGTTGAACTTTGTCCCACACTATGTTGTTCTTGCCATCTATTTCCAAGTGGCGCCACCGTTACACTGCTCAACTGCTTGTATTTTCCAGATATTCTTCCAGGAAGTTCTTGTGGATGTACAAAATCTTTGTCGAAGGCAGAAGGCGCAGGATACGATGGAGTACTTGGGAACGTCTGCCGATGGCGTGTGTCGTTTATACCCTGAAACATTTGTTATCTTTACTTGGGGACTGTTTAAACGATAACCTCTATGAGAAAAGCCCTCCTAACCAATGAAAACGTCAAAGGAAGTGCCCTTGTCAATATTGATTTGAAGGAGAGGAGCCCTCGTAGGTATGTAAATAAGATACAGTTAGATAAGTGTAACTCCCCCCCCCCCCTCCCCGACTATCCCCCGACATTTCAGCCGCTTTGTCGTCTAATCGGTGGGTCCTCTTGTTCAGTCTGCAGCTGCTCACTAAAGAGGAGAAACCTAATGCGAGGTCAAGAGGTGGGTGGCATAAGTACCCTCAGGACTTCAATGGAATTTCGCAACAAGTAGCGCCCGACGCCCAGTAACTATCTTTGAGCTATAGTATGTTACTCCAGCTGTTCTACGAAAATCAGCATTGAAGTTGTACTCCTGACTTTCAGAGACGAGAAACTCAAAAGCTGTAGGTTCGGAGTGAGATAGCTTTTTTAGGGTCACCCTCCCCTTATGTGATAGTAAGAGTTTTCAGGAAATATCAAAGGCCTTACTTTTTAAAAAACCGGTGAGCTCTCTATACCTACCTTTGCATATTTCAGACCGTATGAAGGCTTTCCCTGAACGGAGATCTCGAATTTGCGTCTAAGCTCACTAATAGTTGCTCCCTGAAAATTAAGAAGTTTGAAATACCAACTTTTGCAAAAAAAGTTATGAAAAGAGAACGACTTCGAAATCGTCCTGTTCCTCAGTTTTCATTGTTCGATGTAGAGTGAACGGATGACGACCCCCCTCGACATCTATAAAAGACATATTTCAAATGTTTTCTGCAATTTAAACAAAATTCAGTCAAAATGAATTCATTTAGCCAGCAGTTTCATTTAGTACATAGAATTGTTAGCTATAACTTTGGGCTTTGAATGATTCAAATGCAGTTCCAATACCTTCTCTGGGGTTATTCAGGACCCTTTTTCAACTAGACCTCACCGCTATCAGAAGCTTCAGCAATTCCGTTGAAAATACTTTGATTAGAACTATTTGATCTTGAATATTTGACTTTTGAACTTTAATATTCAACCAGTACTTTGATAGAAGTCGTAAGTCGTTATAAATTTTAATAAAGCAAAAGGAAAAGTATGATGAGTGTTTTGAACCAAAATATATTCCAAACTTTGCTAAAAATCCGACCCTTAAGCCCTACAATGATGAATTCCCATCATTTTTGGATTTGCCTCTCTGCTATGTAGACTAGAGGGAAAAATTATAGTGAATAACTTGGTTTTAGATGATGCTCAGGAAATTTTTGAAACAGGAGATTGAAATTTCTATGAGCAGGTTAAAGGGGCTTCTATGTGGTTACTTGTAGATAAAAGCAGAAAATCTTGGTCCCTCGAAAAGAACCGCAGAGCCGAGTGAAATGACACTTCCCTTGCGGGATACATGCATCCCGTCAGGAGCCCAGGGATAAATGACTGGTGACAAACGTCCTTATCCATCACGCCGCCAGTTGCGAATGTCTCATTCAACTGCCACTAAAGGAGGGTGTCTGAGTGCAACAATGGGAATAACCTAAGTGGCCACTTCCCAAGGAATCTTTCACCGAATCGCAGTACTACCATATGACTTCCCGTTTGCTCGAGTGCTAACTATTCCTAACAAAGATTCTCAAAATCATGGCATCTAAAAATCGACTTCCCATTTTGGTATTTGAGTTGTAATAACTTTTTATATTACTTTGCTCAGCCTTTTCGTTTTTTTTTTTACAAAACTTAATGTCTTCACATCATGCTCCGTTGAAAGAAGAGAGGGACATGCTCTAGAATTTTGAGGCTTAGCTTCCACTATAAAATCACTTTGCTTTAGGAATGCTCTACTATATAAAAATTGCTAACATCCATAAAGTTTTTGGGACAATTTTGATTAGTTTAATTAGTTTGATTAATTTATCTATTTTAATTTTTCACTATACATCTCCTGAAATATACTATTTGAGTACCAGATTACTCACTTATCATATCACCGGTAGATCGAGACTGATGTCTCGACAGCGATGAAAGCGGTACCGGCGATTGCCCACTTGACGAAATTGAAGACCTGTTGGACCTGAAATGTAAAATTACCATTTCGTAGGTGACAATCAGGGTTTCCTAGTTTCTTTCACAAATTCCATTCCTCAAACAATTGGAGCGTAGTGAATTCTGATCAGAAATTTGATGAACTCCTTCAAGGAAGCTTCCAAAGCTAGCCCTGGCATAACCGCACCCGTACAGGAAGCATTACCTTCGTTTCTCCTCAGATGTCGAGAGGATGTCGTCCACTGAAGGGCATCTCTTCCCAGTTGCATGTGGAGAAACCTGAGATATAGTCATTTAGAGGAAAATCCTAGCCGTTCATTTCCAGTATGATTTTGATGATACAAAAGAAACGCGGTTGGAACAGACATTCTCACCTTAGCATCACGGCTAACTATTCCAGACAAGCGCTGGAATTTCGCTCTAAGCTTCTCCACGATTCCGGGGCCATATTCAAGGTCTGAAACTTGCAGAATGGCATTTAATACTTAAACGCGTAGCTACGGCCATAATCGTAATTTACCTTCGCTGAGCGCTTTTGAAGCTAGTTCCTTCTCACTTTCCCGAATTCCTACTTCATTCATGGCGTCATATCTGTAGGAAGCCCTTTTAATGCGAGTCAGCTACCTATGTTCCGCATTCCATGGGCTTGACCGCATAGAAGGCCGTGGAAGGAGGTAGGATGGTGCATTAATCCGGATGGAACATGGGAAACGGGGATTTAGCTTGATTCATATGGAGATACCTCTTCAGAGCCTTGTGGACATGCCGAAAAGACGCGCATTGGGCCAGTGGGGGCAGAAATAATTACTAACTGGGTCAGCTCTTTTGAGAAATCGTACGCAAGTCTTTCTAAGGCTCTGATAACCCCAAAAGATGGTTTATCTTCTACTTTGATCCTTGACCGCCAAGGCCGTACTTTGCTTAATATACCAGTTGCCAACTACAGTACATTTGTTAAATTTGTGGCGAACACCTTACATATCGGGTTCGTTGAGTCCAACTAATTGCGAGAGACCTTGAACAAGACGGTTCAGACGGCGAAGCGAGCCTTTCTAGTACTAGCCTTCTTGAGAGTAATCAGTTCAAGATCCCTCTAGGGGCTCTTTCTGTAAAAAAAATTTTTTGAAAGCCTAAATGCTCTTTTTGGTGTTTTTCAGTATCCAAAAATTTGGCCCTATTGTAGAATGAATGAGTGAATGACGATGATGAGGAAATACCTATGCTGAGTAAATTCTCAATGAGCTCATTCCTGTTTCCGAATCGGCCAGCAATTGAGGATAAAGGAAATGACGGGGAAAATATCCTTAGATGGGGGTCTGTCTCGATGTTCAGGGACAGTACAGTATTACTCGTCAACTGGTACTGACAAAAAAGCTTGCACATTTTCTGCTTTTCAATTTAAAATTTACTACACAATTTTTCAAAAGTGATTATTATATAAGTGGGCTGAAATGAGACTTCAATAAAGTCTCATAACAGAAACGATTTTTGAAATTTTAGCAGCAAGTTAAGACACCAAATTTCTATTGAAACACTGATTACTGATTCTTCTAAAAAAATTTAGGGTTTCATTTTGTCGTCAATTTTTTTCTTTCAAAGTTTGGAAACTTCAACACAGTTATATACTGTAGTGAGATTTCCGACAAATACTGGGGCTCCTTCCCCCTTGTTCCGACATGTGGTAAGAAGACATTCCTAGCAATTTACGTTTTTGCACCTTATCTTATCTGGACATTTCTCCCCCTGAAACCCGAAAAAAAAGCAGCAAACCATTGTGGGGCGTTACCAGTTACTAAGCTGTCTGCTTCCTTATCAAACTTGTGTCAACGTGTATCAAAGTCCTTAAGCAGACATGATTACAAAGTAATGATCCATCACTAAGTAGCTGCTACAGCGATTTTTTCTCAGTGATATACTCGGTGAAAAAGAGTGAAGTAGAACCAAAAAGTCAAGGTTTCTTTTAAAAAAGTGTCTGAAACGTTCCGACGGAAACAAGCTTCAGCTCGACTGGAATACCCGGACTTTTCAACCCAAAATATCAGAGGAAAATCTACCTCACATGAAACTTTCGCTGGTTGATTTAATGGGTTCGGTGGGTGCTTGGTAAAGGTCAACCATGTAAGCAAATATGGCCTTCTGATGGGCAGGAACGCTCTTATCTATACGGTCAGGAAACCCCTTAAAGTATCATGGGAATGTGGTATGTGTTGACATAACTGCCCAATTGCAACATACAGCAGTTCTTCCGCCCTCAACCTGAAGCATTACCCATGCGTCGCCCTCTGTAACTAGGGCATTACTGACATCGCAAAGAGTAAGATTCTTTACAAACTTTGTATCAAGCTAACTTAAACAGACTGAACTTTATACAAAAAAATTGGACAATTAATGTCCAGGCGCAATGTTCATCGATTTACATATGCGCGAAATCTTGAGCAAGGTCATTCAGTGATCCCGTTTCATGGTGAGACCAATACAACTCTAAGTTTCGCCGTCTCACTTTCCCTCCACCAGCCTTGTTAAAGACACAGTTCACGATAATTTTGAGGTACCCGTTTTTATTCGAAAAGTGGAAGTATAGATTGGGAATAGTTTATCGGTAGTGAAGAAAGCGAGAGAATTCGTCGATTTCGAAAAGAACATGGTTTCTCAAAAGTAGGGAAAATAGAGGTTGGACGAGATTGTCATGACGGAAATAGCAGACAGTTCTGTACAGTTCTGGCTGACTACGTCAAACCAGAACTGTACAGAACTGTCTTCCACTGTCGCTATGGGTCGTGACAAGTTGCTTGAACTTCCTACATGGGTTCCCTTGTGATCGGTGCAGCCTCTACTATGCCGGTGAAACTCCTCCGAGGATACACAATTTTTGAGCCTTTATGACTCCCTAACTAGGCCGATTTCCGACCTATTAGTGGCAGATATGGTATACGCGGAGGCCTCAAATTCATTCAGTGGGGGAATCTCAAGAATCATTTTTATCTTGAGCTGTGCCTTCAAAAAAGTTGTTAAAACTCTAATCTATAAGGTTCCATAGAATTTTCATTACCAACAACTTTTCGCCCCGCCCAGGGTACATCTGCTGAAGCTCTTGTGAAAAAAAGTTTTTGGCTACCTCTCGTCCCTCATGAATGAGGACGACTCTTCTTGGCAGGAACATACTTTCCTCATTCAACAGAAACAAAAAGGCTTTGTAAAAAACATTTTTTAGGGATCTATAAAAATTCTCCATGGAAAAAACTGATGAATAACAGTTTTTTCCACTATGTAACTACTAATAACTATGTACTCAAAGAGACAGCGACACTTGCAGAATTTTGTAGGCACTGGCTACTGTTTATGAACTGTCTTGTACAGTTACTGTTTAAAAATATGAACAAAAATGAGAAGGTTGTAAAAGCTACAGATGTCCAGATTAGGTTGGAACGGTAATGTGGAAGCATCTAGTGCGGAAATGAGTGGCTATGATATGCTGGCAGGTAAGGTTAGGTGGGGGCAGTTGTGACGGGGCGCTCCCCGTGATCAAATAGCGCTCAACAATCTGTCATACTTAGACATATCGTCGATATTTGGACATGAATAGTGAGCTCAATTTATACTGTATAGCCTATGTTTGAAGTAAGTAGGCTGAGGTCCAGTGAGCCGTTTGATTTGGAACAGCTCTGATCACTTTTGGATTACGGGCTCTGAGAAAGACTACAGGGCCAATAGGTCAACTGTATGAAGCTCTACTCTCCTGGCCAAGGTTCAACAGTTTCATACAGGGCATCATTTGATACAACTATTACAAACTACTGTGAAAAGCATTCATGCTCAACAACCATGTACAGTGTAGGCAGGGGCTACGGATATCCTATCCTTCTTTTCAGACCAACGACCTCCACCTCATTCAGCTTCGGAGAGGTTGCCAACTTTGTTCTTCCACACAAGAATGAGTTTCGAGCTGTTTGTGAAGGTAACATTTGATCATTATTAATTATACCACAATTATACTTACCCAATTTATCCTAATTATCCCAATCCTAATTATTCATAGTTATATAAGTGTGACTAACCGTTGTATCCATAGCTGTCCCCGAATTAAGCTACAAAGGGTACACAAGATGGTGCAGTTAGAACGACCCCCCAGTCGTATCTTTTTCCACCTTTTTCCTCGTGACCTCACCTTTCCACCGTCGGTCTAGTTAGTATTTCGTCGGATAGAAGGCTCGAAATATTTTGGGGCAGCTTCCGAAAAGATGATTTACGCTACCACTATGATGGTATTTTACCGTTTTGTAAGAAGTATCCGTATGTGCAACTAGTCCGACTCGAAAGTCTCTTCTTACATTTCATCCTCAAAGGTGCATTCCTGTTGGGCACAGGCTTACATAGGGCCCACTCAAAATTTTCTAAAGTGGTAAAAAAGTCAATAGGAGCCGTTGCCGCCGCCAGTAAGCTCGATAACCGGCGTAGTAAGTAGGGCTGTAGGCCAGGAAGGCAGCCTTACCAGGAACGCCTCCCCCTAAATTGAGCAGCCTATGGATGAGCGCGTTGACTCACACAGCCTTCTTATGGGTTTACGCCATGACCTATACTTGCGTTAGTTTTCTGAATTTAACACTCCATGATCCCTTTAGAAGCTTCAAAAGCGCTCATAACGAAGGTATTACGTGTGTCCCACATAGTATTGCTAAGAGTCCGGCGAGTAACAATTTTACCTGATTCAGAGGCACTGTCCGAGTTGTAGTCATACGTCGGACTTGTTACAGTACGCGTATTGAAGTTGCCTGAATTCCAAAAATGAGTCATATGATGACTATGGTATTTGACGAAATAAAATTACAATAATTCCAAATATTTCCGTCGTCACGATTTTGCTTATTCATAAGTAGAATATCTGACATTATAACTAAAGGAAACTGCCATGAAAATCAGATATATCAGCATTTCTACCCAGGTAAAATACTGTTTGGAGACCCCACGCCCCCAAAATGTACTGTGTAGCTGTGATGGAGCAAAATGATGAAGAGACGGGGTAGATTTTGAACGCGTGTGCAAGCCGTGAACTTGATAACAGTGCGTTTTCCAAATGAAATTTGACCTCGGTCTCCCGATGGGCCTAGAAGTACCCAACTGCACTGGTCGCTTGAAATGTTTGTGAGGTTATGTGTAGGCCCGCAAAGACAAGTGACACATGGGTCCCGTAAAGTCTTGCCTGCGTATGGAAACACCGTTTCTGGAGCTAACTCGATGTTTGTCTTCGTCGGGGAGGAACACGTCATAATGTTAGCTGACCAGCAATCTGCATCTGAACTGGAAGAAACTTTCGGTGCAGTGAAGACTGTCGGGCCGATAAGTAATCTGTTGCAAAGTTCCGTTAGTAACACGTTAAGCAGAAAAACGATCTGCCGCATTTTCTCCCTAACGCCTTTGAATAGATGGGTGTTGTGGCTCAGAGAAGCTGTTTCAGTAACAAATCGCTTGTGTTCCCTCCCGTTAAGTCCACGTCATTGGTCCGATCCACCTCTGTTCCAAAAAGCTGCAGTGCGGAGCGAGCTGCAGCTCATCACTCACGTAGCGCATTTCTAGATACGAAATTTAGAAGCGGGAGAGCTAACTGTACGTATTCTAAAAATTTTCTGGGGTTTTCGCCATTTGTGAACCATTCACTACCAAGGTTTTATCTCTGTCCTGTGCTGAAATTATCGAATGACTGCATTCAAGTACATCTGTCAGGATAAGGTCATGAGACAGGGTTGATGTCACATGACCTGATCCTGACAGATGATGTTGTTTATTTATTTTATTTATTTTTATTTTTTATTCTTGCACAAAAAGACCTGTCCACGTCTTCCTGACGATCATACCGCTCTGAGGAACCACAGCGTATTGGGCTTCTGACCCCGATCACCCCCATTACTCTGTGGTGGGCAGACCAGAGTATACTGAAGGAGAATTGGCCAAACAAGCATGAATCAGTACAACTCACTCCGCACGTTTTATGATCATACTCATAAAATCTTATTTAGAATCTGGTCAGGTAGAAAACGGGAATATAAACTCAGTGAATGAATTCGAATTCGGTCAATAACACAGTCATTTTGTCGGACGATTCCGAAATGTTCAAGACTTCTGATTATCCCATACGTTGGGAGTTGTAAACGAATTTTGTACCGGTAACTGACTCACAATTTCATAAACATACTCAAGTACCTGCTCATATACGTTACCTGGACGGTACCGGTTGAAAACAGTCACAGGTTTGATGACACCATCAACTCTCACAGAGTTCTATCCCAATAAAAAATGTAGAGCTCTAAAACCACCATGAAGAAGCCTTTCGACTGGGTGAGACAGAGAGTTTGGTTGCTTAGGGTCATGTAATCATTACCACTAACAGATACTTTGAATGTAGTAATGTGGTAAGGGTTGACTCGAAGACCGTTCCTTCAAGTGGTTTACATAACTGGTTCCCATAGCCCACTAAATACGTCTCGTTTCCAGGATTGTTGCGACGGCCATTACTTTCTAGTTTGTGGTATCCTTGGTGTTGACAGCTCCGTTTACCTTGAAGTAACAACGTGGTAATCTATTATGCCGATTCAACTGTCCCATCACCATTTTGACACTGCGCGGTAGCCCGTAATCGCCTATATATAGATGACATCACCACTGGGAAACCAAGCCCCACTTGGGAGGCTTTCAACTACTGATGGATGATCCGGTCAGGACGGGAGGGAGATGAGCGGTATTCTTCAAAAGAGAGCATCGGCTCATGGCCCCTTTCTCCTTGATTCGGCTGGTTTCCTGCTGATAAGGCCCTCATAACCTTCTGCCTAGACCTTTAAGGACCACTGTAAGTCTGCAACATACTCGATGTAATCTATTAGATAGTAAAGTTACTGTTTAGCGTAAGAGTAACAGTACTAGACATGGCATGAAAAATGGGAAAAAGTCAAGCTCAAAAATTGAATGTCTTCAGGAAATTTTGAGCAGTTGTAGGTACACATTCGTCCAGGAGGAAGCCGATTTTTACGGTCGGTAGGGAAATTGCAATTAACCATATTTTTCCGGGATGAAGTCCATTTAGACCAGGCCAAATTCGGTTTCGATGAGCTAGAGGTCGGACTACGTACCCACGGATGCTTCCGTTTTTTCCGGAAATTTTTTCGATGGGAAGGTTATTCAATATAGAGACCTCACTGTGACAATGAAACGACTCTACCTACTGCCCACTTCTTGTCACCCTTCGGCAGAAATGATACTGACTACAGGTTGGGATTTTGGATTTTAATTTAACTCGATATTGGTAGTAATTAATAAGAATAAATGATAATCCAAATTCTAATTTATATATGACAAAATGGCAGTAGAGTAAGTAAACTAACCGTCACCGCGGTGATATTCGATTGATCGACTTGTGCGCAGCATAGGTAACCCACCACAAGGGCCGTGAGCTGAAACGGAAAAATCTTTTACGAAAGTAATACCAAGTAATTACTCAGTAAGTAATTACTTCCTCAAATTACACAGGACTGTGAGAAAGATCAAGCCATAAAAGTTGCAGCAGCTACACAAAAGAGCGTCAAACGGGGGGTGGGTCCATAAGCGTGTCGTTAAATTCGAGTTTATTGATGCGCCGTGTCTCGAGGGCCCTGCGCACTGAAACTAATGGGACGGCGACGGAGGAGAGTGATAAAGCGCCAACACTTACGACATGCAAACAATGTTAGTTCCTTTTCCAGCCTTCCCATTACTAACGTACCTCCGAGTAGTCAGTAAACAAATAAACAAACAATAAACTCTAAGGTGTGGTGAGTTTTCTTCGCTTGAATTTCTAGGCCTCTCGAGCTCTCAAGTAGCCTCACACCCCGTACATAAGGAGCTCTGTGTTTACCTCGACGATTATGGGTTTGGGGGTTGAGGGCTGCTCTCATACTGCGGCTATACTCGACGACTGGGAGAAACCAGTTGACTTACCTATCCTTACTGTGGAACAGAGGTATCCAAGAACGTGTCCACATTCACGAGGAAGAGGGTCAAGGTAAACGAAGCCCTGTTGACAGAACGAGGTTCATAAGAACTACTACATACTTCTCCGTATTCGCGAAAACACACTTTCCCTTGTTCACCGTTCCCTTGGCCTTTTTTGGAATTGGGTCCCGCAGTTCTGTCGTCCTATGACAGTGATGGACATGGAAACCGGTTGAACACCTTCGTCAATTACGATTGCGGCCCGGCACACCTCACTCACCTATCCCATGGACCGAGCCAAGCTTGGGTCGCCCAAACCAAGTTAGAAACGGCCGCACCTTTCACCTGATGAAGAGGCATTCGTATCCGTGAAAACGAGGAAAGGGTTCTAAAAAATAATTTGGTGGATTTTCGTAATTTCTTTCGTGTACGGGCTTTTACGTATGCCCCACATCCACTGCTTTTTTGGACAGGCGTAAAGGGATTGTGTTGACAGACCCATTTCCGCGACGCCTTCTTGTTTTAGTGACTGCGACTCTACCGCAGGTCAAGTCGAATATTGTTCAAGCCAGGGAACTGAACGGGAGGCTAGTTCGTTCATTCGGCCCATGGGACGACTTGATGACTTTGTTTGTGGTATAAAGGGGATAGAAACATGCTTGCATCCAGAGGCCTCCGTGGACAGTTGCAAGGGCGCAGAGAGCGATATTTAAGGTAGTTTCCCGTAGAGTCTCTAAGTAGTAGTAGTAAAAAGACAACTCGTTAACAGCTACGGCACTTTAGCGATAAAATCTGATTGATGAAATGGATTTAGGCTGAGTTGCGAACAGCAGACTAAAAAGAATGTTTACACAACAAACAAAGGCATGAGAAATAGGGTAGAACCTATGAGTACAGAAAAAGGATTCGCAACGTTTTTGAAAAAATAGAGGCAATGAGTAAAATGAGAAAAATCTTTCAAATGGTCGAACATTCGGACGGTGAAACTTCCAGGTTTTAAAAACGAGCTCTGGGTGGGTGACGGAGTTTAAAAGTTTGGAACTTTTTATTAGGAAAATTAGCGGCTAGGCGAATCCCTCCCAGATTTGCAACAAACTCACCCTCCCGATGAACTGATTGAAAAATGAGCAACAAGCTGAATCCTTTATCACGCCTCATAGCCCTAGTCATGGTACTGGGATAATAATTTGCAATATTCTGGCTACTCCCTTTAACTTTGATACTTGTAAGTGAAACTCATGGCAGTTGAAGGGAACGAACGATCTAGAATGATGCACAAAGATGTCTTGGCTGTACTTGATGAAAAAAGCTTCTAAAATTGAAGAAACTCAAGTAGTACCTTTTCAGGTAGGTGCTTAGTAAGCCAGTACTGTGAGGAATTTAAGGGATTAGTCAGGTAGTGTATTTAAAAGAGTGGGAGAGCAAGAGAGAAATTGGCGAACAAAGTGCCAGTGACATGACACCGGCTGCCTGGTACTTCATCCAAACTTTTGTACAGCAGTACGCCTCCCTTGGCCAGGCATTATGACTTCAACTTGGTAAAAATGAAATAAAAGAAAAGATATGAAAAATGAAAAAAGGTAAAAAATTGAAAAACGAAGACAAGCTACATAATGCTTTGGTATGCGCCGTTTCGGATACCCGGAACAGTCGTTCTCATTGTGAAGTGATGATGATAGAGGGTCCGCTATCATTGTTGCTGCACGCCTTTATCTTAATATTTGGGGGTAAAGATGGGGCAATAGGTCACAGGTCCCTTCTCCGCTTAGCAAACACGTGCAGCATATTTTCGACGAGCTCCAAAAATAACAAGACTATCAGAGTAATACTCTGTAAATACAAACAAGCGGGCTTGAACTAATAAATAAATCGGATTTTGAAAATACTGCTATTTTCCGAAGAATTTCATTACAGAAAATACTTCGGAGCACCGATTGAAGGATACGAGACTTTTCAAGAAACTTAGAGGGGTTGTCGTGCAAATTCTCGAGTTCTGTCGTTGTTGCTACACGACGATCGAAAGAAATTATGTTTATTTTTCAAGAAACCAGATGTTTTTTGTACCTATCAGATAGGCTGGTTAACGGCTATCACTCAATCGTACATAATCCCATAAAAAAAATTTAAAAAATGTGGCTGTGATTTCGGAACTTCCGCTGCAAGCAGAGCTGCGGAACTTCAAGTGAATCGAAACTTTTGAAAGTAAATGGGCCCAGACATTCAGGAAAAGAACGGAGGTGAAAACAATATAAAAATTCCTTTTTTATTCATTAATATGGGATTTAATTGCAGAAACACTCATTTACTGGAAAATTCGTATGAACTGATGAGCACTGATGGCGGCGGTGCCCATGAACTCCACGAGTGGTGAGATAGGGTGCGTCAACCCTTATCACAGGCACCTTTGAGGCGTTAAATTGATTACATGGAAATCTTGAGTGATAAAATTCGAATAGTGTCGAGAATAAGGTGCTTACCAACTTTACTAGAAAGGCTAGAAATTAGTTTTTGAAAAAAATAGCAAAAGGGTATGCAGCCGAACGGAGAAACCATAACATAATGGAGCCATGATGAGTCATACGTAAGGTCATGATGAAAGAGCCACTTGAGATGTTTGCAACTATGGAAACAGCGTTTAAAAGCAAAGTTTTGAATCGATAATGATGATTTATGCTGAATATTTGCTAAAATTGCAAAAAGAACAATAGAAAATGGGTTTCTTCGGGTCTGGGTACAGAGAGCAGATGACGTGGTCCGTGGTAACGCCACTTTCTCGGAAATGGTCCGGCTTGGTTGCTGATGAGCCTAACCCTTCCATACATCCCTCTAAAACTGGTGACACGGTCCAGATCTGTCTGGAAAAGTGAGAGACTCCCACATCACGTGGTCCCCACCAGCCTAGGCCCGGGACGCATTCAAACGTCGCAGTGTTCCTGAATGAAGTGGGAATACGTGGGCGCATCCCAAAAGGAGAGCAATGACCCAACGACTTTATCCCTTGTCTTTATAGGGCAAAAAGCTGGATACCACTCGTCATGGCTTTTTGACCGACACTCCAGTTTCTTGGGATAAATGGATGGAGAATGAAGAATTAATAGGGTCGCTTCCTTAAACCTCTTGAACAAAAATTTGATTAAAACTTGAAAACCCCAAAGTGGAAAAAAGATAACAAGTACGTTAACATATCAAATACGGATCTATCAATTACTTTGGTTAAAAAAATGAGTGGGACTGCCAAAACCGGAAAAGTTTGAAAAGTTCACGTTAGTTGTTGCCTTTCAGGGTTGCCGACAAAAGCGCTCCGACGAGTTAATAACCAGTTTTTTTACAACTTTAATCCGAGATCTATATTTCATGGTACTCCACTATCAAGTCCCATCTCTTGAAACTGATTGGAAGTCCATTGAAGTCATCAGAGAAGTTTTTCAATGACCCTGCTTGATGGATAGATAAGGCTTGCGGAACACCTTCAGATGTTACCGTCAAAATTAATCATACTTATTTAAGTAGGCTACTTGACAAAAGAAAGATGAGAGGATGAGAAATAACCGTATACTTGACTATTGCCTTCAAGTACCGTTCAAGGTAAGTCAAACGGACTAATTTATTGATAATTGCTTTTTTTCCGAATTTGTTCACTTCATGGATAAATATTAAAGTGCATATTGAAATATTGGAGTGCAAGTAAGTAAAGGAGAGAGAGGAAAGACTAAACTACAACTTTTTCAGTAAGAATGGTCCTCAATGAGAGTACAGGAGAAGAAGTGTGAATTACTCTAACCACCTTACTGATGAACGTTTCTTGTTTAGTGATAATTGGCTAAATAGATGTTTCCATGAAAAAGCCTTTGACCGCCTCATCAGGTATCTCCGCCCCCAAAATGTGTGGAGGCTACCTTTGAGGCCGCGAGAAGATCGTAAACTATTGCGGAAAAGTATATTACAACAATGGTATATCTGTAGTAATTGTATGAACTGCACAACAAAAACGTGTGATGCGGGGCTAGAGCCTGGGTAGGTCGCCCCACCAGACTACAGTGCGTTTCATAATTATAAGGTCACCCTCAATTTTTGCACTTTCAAAAAAAGTAATCATTAAGGATTTTTTCTAGCATCATGAACAGATTCCTAAGCAAGAATAACCTAGGTATCCGTTGCTTAGCCGCTGCTGCATTCTTCTGAACTTTTTTAGAATAGTTTATCCGTTTTTGCACCGTTTCATAATTATAAGGTCACCCTGAGAAAGTGAACAAATATTAACGAAAGAGAGGAAATTTCGTGTTTGAAGATACTTGTAAAGGTAAGCATGTGTAGCAAAGGCATTTCTAAACCTGATTGTCAACATGGCCCGTGGTCATCTGCTTTCCTCTGATGAGAAGGCTCATCATGAAGGTGAGCTTCGTACTCGAGCCATTTCCAGGCAAATAGAGAGATCCCCTTGGTCCATTCGGAGATTTCTAGAGAGTCCTCATGTCGTTAGATATAACACCGACTGTGGACACCCATAAAAGAATACTACCCGTGACGAGCGGCAAATTCTGAGGACTGGTTCCAACAGTACGTCCTCCTTGGACCAGATCCGATCGGAATTAAACCTCTCTGTGTCGAAAACTACAGTCTGGAGAGCAGTGAGAAGATGCGAGAACATCACCAGGCAAGCAATGGAGAAGGTGCCACGAATCACCGATCGTCACAAAGAGGCTCGGCTCGGATTTGCAAAGATGAACCTGGGGAGAGATTGGGCAAAGGTAGATCTGCATCGAAATCTCACCATAGAGCTGAATAATTCCTACTTAGGTCGACTTTTCGGATAAAAAGAAATTCAATCTGACGGAAGCAAGCGGTACTAACGCGACTTGAGGAAGGAACCAGTCTACTTCAGCCGTCGCAGTTTCGGTGGAGGAAGCCTATGGTGCGGGGTGCGTTCTGCAATGATGTCGTGTTGGATCGACCTGTCGTGAGCTGCAGTATGGATTCCAAGGATTACCAGAAAGTCTTTGAGCATTATCTAGTACCTTTTCTATGCCATCGCCGTCACCTCAACTATGTCTTTCAACAAGATAACGCCTACAATCATGTGAGCCGTGCAACGGATGAGTGGCTGCAATGCCAATAAGTAAGCGTCCTACCATGGCAAGCCTGCAGTTCCGACCTCAGTCGGATAGAACAAATCTGGGACATAATATTCAGACAGGTTTATGCGAATAACCGTCAGTTCCAGGGCAAAGAAGAGCTGAAGCGAGCACTTATCGAAGCATGGAGAGCAACCGATGAGGAACATCTTCGAAACCTAGTTTCTAGTATGCCACACAGGCTCTTTGATGTTGCACCTAAACAAGGAGGAGCTATAGATTATTAACTGTTGTACATATGCCATTAACATTGATAAATCATTTACTTCCTCAGGGTGACCTTATAATTATGAAACGGTGCAAAAGCCGACACTATCTTTAAAAAATTCGTAAAAAATTCGAGGTGAAAGATATTGTGACCAAATTTTGAGTACGGAGGTACATTGTGACGAGGAATCTACCAGTGTTTGCCAGAAAATTCCATACTGGCTGCTTTCTCCGGAATCGCAAAAATCTGGGGTGACCTTATAATTATGAAACGCACTGTATTAGCAGGCAACTAAAGGATAGTGTAGTATAATCCGCCAACAAGGAAGGTTGTCCCACGGGGATAAGATTACTAGCAGCCGTTAAACGGCGTGCGAATATACAACATTTCGAGAAAGATTTGTGGATTACTTCTTCCTTCTAGTTACCAGTTACAACAACATCGATATTATTACTTGAGTATCTTACAGAAGGAAATGAGAAACGAAAGAGAATCAGAAGAAACCAAACTCACTACTTGAAGTTTTCCTTGAATTCCGTCGCGTTAAAGAGTTGGGTAGTGAGTGTGCCCGCCCAGAAATGTCGTTCTGTAACATGGGAAATTGGCAAAAATTTTACTGCAATAAATGTATTCTGCATTTTTAACGGACCATTTCAATTGATGCATTGGAAACTGTGAAATTTCGATCGCGGGGTGGGTGGCAGACGAATTCTAATTATTTAAAAACATAGATTATCATAGCCATGGTGAGTTAGGGACTTGATGTTCGCCTTCGAGAAGGACCAGAACTGTCCAGGAGTTCTCACTAAGCGAGTTCATCTACTAGGCTATGATAGTCCTAAATTATTCCCCAGCCTTCAGAAGTACCCTTTTTGACAGTACTTATAGGGGCTAAAACAAAAAAGTTGACGAATAATAAATATCAACGGCATTCATTCAAGCATTTAAATATATTGGCTAATATATACAACTTGCATTTTAAAAAAATTTTAAATCGTATTCGGAATAAATTGTAAAATAGCATATCAGCTGCTTTATTTAGATTTTTTTGTCAATGGCATTTGAAAGAAGAAAGCGGAAGGCATGTGCGTCATTCCAAAACGCAATCTATGACGTGTCTCATGAGGAGAAATGTTCTGTTTGAATTAATTTTCTCGATTTTTGGCATTTATATTGAAATTTTCACCGCTACATCTGTGGCACGTCCTTCACACACATCGATCGATTGCTCTTATAATTGTAGTATTAATATATATTATAATATTTATATTGTAATATAAAATAAGCTAACTGTGGATAGAAACAAGTAACCGTGCAAGTGGAGGCTGGCCGCCAGCCTATGTGACACTTCCTCAGCGAATTCGGGTGGCCCTAAATATCAACTTGGAACCAAGCTTATCGATCCCGTAATTCCACGGTTTTTTTTTTCTCTAATTTTCATTCTAGCGTCAAGCAAACATTGAAAAAACGCAAAAAAATCACATGAAACGCAAATGTATGGATGGTTCCCTGAACATTGTACTTTCTTGGAACCTTCATTCAGTCGGCAGATAAAATGCAAAATAAGAAGTATAAAATAATATCAAACGATGAAATATTATCGAAAGTTGGTACAAAAATCAATTTTTTTCCAAGTAGCGAAGGCTTCTTCCATATTCATACGTGGCTCAAAAAAGAGCTCTTCACTACACATTCTCACGTCTTTTACTAAGCCTTTGGTCTCATTGAACATAATGGGTGTAAACACCACGAAGTGGAAAATCAGTAGAATATACTCGTTAGTACAAAATGCCGTTTCCTACGCAAGTAAACGATGGTAGTTGTTCACTCCTCCTCCTGAGGAAGTTTTTTCGTACAGTTGAAAAAAAAGCATTATAAAGGGAATGACCTAATGGATGAGAAACGCCTCTAACTAAAAATTTTCAGAAGAAAGTTAGGAACGTTTTCAAGTCCTTGTTAAAAATGCAAAATATGTACATTGACTTTTTCGCGTCGACTATTTCCATGCCGGGATACGCCACGTAGCTGAATTCCATTCAAAATCTTGGTTATTCTTGAATCTACATTTGACCCAATACAGGGACTTGCGGAAGCCTATCGACATGGAACTCAGCGTTCTCATCAAAGGCAAGGTCGCACTTATTGTTTATATAATCCGGAAAAGAAATAAGGTAGGCTGGCTTGGAAGAAATAGGAACAAGGAAAGAGACCTCTCCTAACAACAGAAGTAAAGGAAGTTTCCAGACAAATCAATATCTATTAATCACAGAGTAAATACAAAACTCACCGATTACAGAAGTCGTATAGGAATGTACTGAACTAATTTGCCTGTCTTAATGGGAAATAGATAAACATATGAATAGACCAACCCCCTCTCTTTCTTGCTTTACCAATTGATTTCCTACTGTATGACGTGTTTTCCAATAAATTCGTTATCGCACAACAAGGACTCCTCCGGAACAGGATCAATCTCAATTCGTTTTTCTGCTTTCAGGCTCTGAAGAAGGCGAAGAGGCCGAAACGTAAGCTGGATAAAGTTGTGAATCTCGGAAAGGCTTAACAGCCTAAAAGACAAGGACTCCTCTATAAATAATTAGAAGGAAATAAAAAAAAGTTTTAAAAAGTTGTAGATCATCGGGCATCGAGCAGTTGAGGGCCGGAAGAGTTGCGAGGTGACAAGGAAAACAAGAAATGAAATTTGTGTACCAAATTGGTAAATATTAAATGTTATAGGTGTCAGGGCCTGTATACTCTTTCACGTGAAAGCAAACAATTCCAAGTATCACAGAATTTTGATAAGCCGTTTTTACAACAGCCATTTCATCGAACTGTCACATCTCGACATGTTTTTACTTCGGGGAATCCCTTGAAAGGGGATGTTTGTTTTTGGTTTTACAAGTAAACAAAGATGTTGAAAAACATTGGGGAGCGAGAAAACTCAATTTCCACTTATCACTTCTGTGAAGATTAAGACAATTCAACCAGACATTTCAAGTCCTGATTCAAGTCGAGATTTGTTTCAAATATTTACACTGTGAAAAACTAGGCGAAACTGATGCAGTGATAAAAGGCGCGCTAGCACTCGCACATGGTTAGTGGATCGAATCCCTGTACCGGTACTCCTCCCGGCCAACAAGCTTTCCCACATCGGGGATCAGCTGGTTGGTAGAAAACTGGATGGATAAAAGTACTGATTTGTACATCAGGTAAACATTGCTGCAAGTCACTGAATAGGCCACATGCGCCTTTGAAACGCCACTATGATTTTTAGTGGAAGTCAAAAGCTGTGGCGCATCTCCAAAGGGAATCAATCAGTGCCAAAGATTTTATTCCCATTTTCAAATTCACTCGCTTCTGGGACCCAGAGTTTCTGCCAGAAGACAGCAACCCTTCACGCTAAAAGCGCACTTCCTCCTTCGTAGGCAGCAGATGCTGATGGGAGGCTGCATCGGCATTTTGCGCTTCAATGAAGCGCTTATGCAAGCTTTTAATCGGCGATGCCCGATTTTGCATAACAATTAGTCCTCCGCAAAATCTCATCACGAAGATTTTCCTTCTTGGATATCTCAGAAAACCTCCTGAAGAACGATGGACTTTGTGGGATCTTGATAAGCCGTTTTTTACTACACCCATTCTATCGAATTGTCACATCTTAACATGCTTTCATTTCGAGGATTCTTGAACAATTTGATTGTTTATTTTTGAATTTACTGCTAAGCAAAACTGCTGACAAATACATGGCTAATCCATTTTGTGAAAGGCAGCAGTTTGCCCTTCAGAGGGACGTTACTGCAAAGCATGTGACCCCTATCGCACCTATTTCCCTACTGCAACTGCAAAAAAAGTAACATTTGAAAAAAGAAAAAAGTTGACGGATCCGTGAATCTTATGGTTTTTCTGGTTTGAGAAGCACCAGCGTAAGCCCTTAAAGTAGTAACGTCTGTTTTTTTTTCGAAATTTTTCACCGTTTCATTCCATTCCTTACATTACAGCCCTTTCAAGTTTCAACCTTTCCACCACAAAAAACCGTTAATATATGCCCGCTCGACTGAAGCCTGTAATACAGGAAGTGAACAAGTTACGGAGAACAATAAAAAAGGACTTCACAAAATTTTACAAATTAAAATATTTCAAAATTGTACTTATTGAGAATTTCTTCCAAGAGGTATCAGGGCCAACATGGACAAAGGATATAACCGAATTTTACCAAAGTAGAAGATATTAAAAATATTTTCTTTGAAACTTTCTTTCAAGGGCTATCGGATCGGATGGCCATGACTACGAACATTGCCTTCATTGTTTGTCCGTATGGGCCTAGTTGACGTCAGGTTGCCGTTTTCCCTCGAACTCCATCAAAAATTTATCAGTCTTGGCTGCACGCAACCTATTGGCCGTGTTTCGAACAAAAAAACAGAATGGCCATTAATAAATACTGTAATTATATAAAATCAAATATGTAACTGTCATCGATGTCCTTTTCACAATTACTAGTCTCGTTTTCACTTATTACGTCAACCATTCGCATTATATGTGATTTTGAAGACGAATATTCGAAAAAGATGTCTATAAACTAGTAGAGGATGTAGTACCGATAGTATTGGCTTCGGACCGATCCGACGCCAGAAATGGGTATCTTTTTTATGACCAGGTCCACTAATTACCCCTTGAATGAAACTTCAGCAAAAAATTATTTTGCCAGCCCGTCGGACGTGATGACACAAGTCTAAAACGTGAAGGTAATTGAACAGAAGGTTTAAAAGGTCTCACCTTGAGAAACGGGCTGTCACGAACGGAAAATGTCGGCTGCTCCATTTTTCGCAGTGTATGTGACAGGATTGAAAAATTGTGATGAATTCACTAGTGGTAATGCCGGAATAACGCACCCACGCCACGATCTGTTCAGACTCGTCAGCACTCTTCTTGAACTACCACAAGTAGTGGCCGTAGGACCTAGAAATTCGGTGCTAACTTGCTGGTTTAACACCAAAATGAAAACAACAGGCTTTTTCGAATTACTAGTACACTAATAAAATAATAATAAAGGATGGCAAAGTTGGCATGCAATATGAACAGCAAAAAACCAATAAAATCAATCACGATCCTGTGAGCAAAGACTGAAGATTTTCCATATCTGATCTCCCTGTAAGCTGCAATTTTCGACATCTCAGAAATAGTGGGAGCTCATATGGTATCAGTACTGAGCAGTACTGATCTAGCTTCAGTAAGTCACGAAAAGCACCGGAAATAACTTCTAATAGTCCCCCGCAACCTATAAACTCTCGCGCAAAAAGCCCAGCACGGTTGCTCCGCCCCCAGCGACTTCAACGTCCAGATAGCCCCGCCTAATGGTAAGAAATATTGTTCCACCGATGGATTCCTTCTAGAATTCAAAGAAATGCTTCAAAAACGACGACGTGCAGTCCTAGAGAATATCTTTGGTTTACTATTGGTAAACGTGTTTTTAATGACTTATATAAGCCGTTAATACGTTTAATCGAAAAAAATGCTGTCGTGGAAGGGTCATACGGCGAGAAATTTCTACTCTGCGCAGGGAATTAACGAATTCCGTAGAATTTTCTCGAAGCTGTTGTTTTCGAACTTTAATAGTAGGGGAGAAAACTAGAAGTCACGATGTTACTGAAGAATCGTAGACCCCGTGGAAGAGAGAGTAATACACTTGGAAAATACCAGTTTCACCCCCCAGGAGCTATTTTCCGATATTTATTAGGTATAGTACTCATAAGGGCAATGATCATTTCCAAACATAAAATGTCTAGAAGGACTCATTCGAATCTAAAAGTTACCTGGAAGTCGAAGGAGCAGAAAGGACCTTCCTCCCAAAACGTTCTCCCATTCCTCTCTCCCCTCTTTTCTCTCTTGTAATCTTTTTTGCTATTTTGGGTGGTCCTAAACCATTAGGGAAATCCCACTCTTGGAGTTGCTGGTACAACACCTAACCAAACACTTGGAAAACTCTCGCTAAGGCTTCTGAGGCATCTGGGCTTATGTGAACCTGAAGTCAAAACTGGATTCTGACTGGAGCGGCTGTTGTCTCGCTCTGAACCAAGTAGTAAATCTTGCTTCAAGGGCGTATAAACATACTTTTGAAGCCTCTCTCGATAAGTACCACTTTTTGAATGTGCAAGCATCAAGATGGGTAGTAGCGAAAAATGGAACAAAGTGTAGGAAAAATACGAAAATAAATTCAAAGTGTAAAGAATCCATTAAATGACACGAATTGAATTAATGAGGCCTTGGAACGATCCGTTGACAGTGGCGGCGTACAAGTAAGTACAAAAACCATATCTAAAAACTCTACATTACTGACAGATCGATCACGAACCTCGTGAAAAGTCTCTCTAGATTTACTGGAGTTGTGTGTGATGATCATTGCGCTAACGACGACTGACTACGACTGGGACAAGGGCAGGACAAAGAGGAAAAAAGTCAGATGAATGAAATGACTTCAAAATGAAGCCGATAGAGGAGAGCATGATAAAAAATTATTACAATAATTAAAATCTAGTTGGCTTCTATTGAAAAGAATCATTTATAAAGGTCAAAAGCAGAAATTTTTGACTGAATTGTGAAAAAGTGCATCGAAATCCGGAAATTTCGTGCAAATTCGTGCAAATTCGTGCAAGAAAGCGGACTATGATGCTAACATTTTTCTACGAACGGGAAGTTCTTTTTCAACCAGGACCTCTAGAGCGTATGTTAATGGAAATGATGCGTTGTACGACGGGGGATCGTGGTGAGATCGTTTCGAGAGTCCCATCACTGCTGAAATCGGGGCCACACCAGATGAGAGGCGACGATAGTGGGTGGTTGTTATGCGGAAAACGAGATGTAGAGAGCGGATTGTGAAGAAGTGATGAGACGTCCCATAGTATGTATGTATGGTCAAGATTGGAACATGTACGGGAAACATGCAAAACCCATTTCTCCGATTACCCCCTTCCCCCGCTTCCCTTCCTCCACTTAAGCACATTACGCGCGACAACAACTTTCTTCAGGGAAATCGATAACCTCTAGGCTAACACAACGTAATGGACCTAGTGATAAAGTTTGTTACCGAGAGATAATTTCATTTATTCGATACTATCTAATTTATTAACTCAAAGAGCAACCAACACCCCTGTCATGCTTTTTTTTCGACATATCTCTCAGGAAAAATGAATCAAAAGCGCTAGTAGCTGAACATTCCCTCGGAGTGCGCCATACATTCGGGTTCTAAATAGAAATGCCAAGATATCCGATTGCGCCTCTGCCACGAACACACCTTTCACGTACACAGGAAAGGCATCAGTTAGTTGAATCAGAGGAATCATAGCCTTGTTGAGTCCCAAAAATTTGATCCATGAATCCTTCGAATTACAGCCGCACTCCCTTCCTTCCCACCACATGTACCTGCCCCTGAAAGGTGAATACAACTTATGAATCAACACCCTCAAATTATGAGAATGCCGAGAAGTTACTGTAACATGAAAAACTTCTTCGAGTAACTTCGACGAGAAACTAGTCCATCAAAGACGGCATTTATGTATGAAAAAGATCTGTACCAATTCTGCTAAGGAAAATTCGTCGGTCGGCGGTGGAAACTCATCGCGCTCAGTATAAGAACAGGCAAACACATACGATCCAGAAAAACCCCCTTAAGTTCGCTGAGTTTACTCTTTTAACACTGACTCATCAACATGATAAACATGAACAATACTAAACCAACTCCTCGAATACTTGTTTTGAACTTTGACCCTTAAGGACAAATGGAAATAAACATGAAAGTAAATAAGTCACGGTGATAGACAGTTTGAAATTTGAAACCCTAAAATGAAAGCTTCTTTGATCTGCCTAAAGTTTTATAGACTCGAATTTCATGGGTGCTATTGCAAATTAGCCTTAAATAACAGTTAGTTTCGCAAAATAGTATGTAAATTATGCTATAAAGTAGTTTTTGTCCTGTTGAACTCAGCAAACAAAGTATAAAGTGGGTCAATGGGAGCAGCAACTTTCAAGCAAGAGCGTAACTTAAACCTCTAAAGAGATTGGAATGAAAAAAGGGCCCAAAAAATTAGTAATTTTGTGTGATAACCGAATATACAAGGTGGTAAACTGCATACGATTACAATTGTATATATTTAGAGCAAAATCTTAAAAACGATTGGAGTTATGAGAAGGTTTCATAGCAGAAAACTAGAAAACGTGGGGTTCTAGGCCAAGGTAGCGAGCGGATTATTCGAACTGGCGGCCTTCACCCGATTTAAGAAGGTTAATTTATGAATGAGTGAAAATAGTATACTCGCCGCCTCTAACAATGAGTCATAGCATAATAAAAATCAAACGCAAGGAATTACTGGAGTAATCGAAATCAAGTTATTTCGATTCAGTATATTAAACTCGTCTTCATTAGATAGTAACAGTGCCGATTTTCTGCCTACTGTTGACTTCAGGATCTTAGTTGTACGAAATACTGATAGCCTACTTAATGAAGAATTCGAATGGAAACCTTTAACTTGGCACTGTTCCAGCGGATCGTAACGTTTGTTCAACCAAATGACCAATTTTCGTCCCGAACCATGAGTTTTTCGGGGGCTAAGGTCTAATTGAGTTGGGGCGAAATTCAAGTACCCGTTTTTCGAGGTTAAGGTCTAATCGAGTTGAAGGATGCTCAAGTACTATTTGATATACATTGATGATCAGAGATTAAATTTATGTATACATGTCGTATTATTCATGATATTAGGGTATCACTGTGTATATTATATTATCATATTGTGAACACACTTCAATACATGCCAGATTATCGATGTAAAAACAAAAAACTGAAATTCTCATTTCCTCTTTCCCACTTTTTTAGGGGTTTCGTATGAACTCTATGTGTCGTCGGTGACTACAAAGTGACACGATTTAGGGACGTCGGGCTACGAGACCTAATTCCGTATTTCTTCAATTACAAAAAAACCATCTAATAATTTGTTGAACGGGTCATGGAATGGATCGTAGCAAAATGGAAACAGGGCCAAGGGAGTGGACACTAAATGATTTCTAATATCCATTTGTAAACACAAAAAGAAAACCCGACAAAATCGATACATCCAGAAGAAGAACAGAAGACAGGGGAGGTCTGTATTTGCCTTCTTAACTAAATTTTTTTTATAATTTATATTTGTATTACATAATTTATTGTTATATTATAATTTATTTTTATTTAATTTTATATAATAAGGTGGCAATGAAAAATTCGGTTCATATTGCCTGACAGGATCATGAGAGGAGGGGGAGGCTAAGGGGGAGAGGGAGGTGAGTTGGATTGATCCTAAAGGTTCTGATCGGTCGAAAAAGAGGGCAAAAAACAAAAACAATAAAAAGGAGCGGCTTCATTATAATCTTCTGCGCTGTGCTATCGTGATGAATAGAATGATGTTTGAAAAAATTATTTTTTGATTGCAATTCAGTGGGCGCAGAAATCATGGAGTTGAGGCTAATCAAGCAAAAGATGACAACAATGAGAAATGTTGAAACTAATCAAGTAATTCCTATCAAAAGCAATGAACTGATGATTACAGATCAAAAAACTCCCTACTACTCGGGGATAATTCCTTCCGACCCGATTAGTATATTCTAGAATCTCATAGGAAGGTATCCCATTCAAAACTCTCATATGTCCTCCATGACACTGGGGCATTCATTAAAAAAGTCCCAGAGATGTCATATCTGCCTACTACTAGGTATTACATTGGTATCTGGTGATATTACCAATTACTCCTGACTCCTCAATCACAGCAGGAAGTGCTAATAATGGAAAATGGGCAAATTGATTGGGCTAGCCCAAACGAAAACTTCGACAACTTAGAGATGTCACGATCGGATGGGGCCACAGTGTCCAAAATTTTTTGAACAAATACTCATCCATAAACAAAATTAGCTAGTAAAATTACCACATTAATATTTTTGATGAGGTAACTATGAAAACTATTATATTATGAACTGCTGCTGCTGCAACGGTAAGTTTTCATAAAGGCAGCGCAAGATCGATTCGAGTAGCTCGAGGCCCGAGTAGTTAATTCGTGATGATGACCAAAAGTTGGAACAATGGTAGTAGAAAATGGGACTTCTCTATTCTGTCTGTCGGCCGGCCGTGTGAGAATAGTCGGGGGGGGGGGGGTCAGTAATGCGAGGTGTGTGTTGACATAACTCCGAGCCGCTCACCCTCACCACCATCTCTGTCTTCGTACTACACTTTCCTTGTTGCCTTTCCCGTATTCCGACTCACTATTCAAGCATCGACTTGCACCTTCTACGTTGTGCACAGAGCGACAAAGCTTGCTGAGAGAATTGTTCTCGAACAAAGTCCACTAACAAAAGGCCCAATGAATTTTTGAACCCGGCCGGGCGTCACGTCTAAGATGCCCAATGCACATAAGTCAATCTCGCAGCAGTAACTAGTTGATAACTTCTCAGAGAAGTCCACTGTTCTTTCGAAATTTCTCGTCAACCAACCCAGTATGATGCAGAAGCCCCCAGTTGAAGTTGCGAAACGATTCAATCAATGTGGGAGGAATTTGCATAATTCAAATATTTCTTATGTAAAAGTGATGCTGCGAAGCACTGCAGCAGCCAATGCTTGACTCGATGGCTATCGAATTCGTAGATTTTGAAATCCTGACTCTATAACTGCATCCTGGACCCGTCCAAGACCAGAGGACCCTCCACAGTTGGACCTTACCTTGCAGACTGCAGGTTGCCCTCGTGGGAGCATCCGCGGCGGACTGAAGGGATAGAAGGAAACTGCCACTGCTCCGCATTTCAGTCAGCCCGAGTCTGACCTCCCACTTTGTTAGAACGGAAGATATTCTCAGCAAGACGACTACACCCATCCCTAAAGTAACGAGTTTTGCGAAACGATTAGCTAAATTGTCTTCGGGTAAAGGGGCCTCTTGAAGGAAGTAGACTGCACGACTTCAAAACCTATTCCCAAGGGATTTTCCAAGATTTTGAGGGATTGCAACATATACAGCAACTTTCTAGAATCACTCACGCTTCTCTGCACATGACAGCTAAGAAAACTGGTTGACGTGATATGAAAAAAACGAGCACGACGTGTAAACGTGTACGCATTAGCCGATAGCTCTGGCTGGTGACCCGATAAAAATTGGTAACATCAGACCGGGTGAATGCTTTTCCATGCGTTCTATGGCCCCGGTTTTTCACCTGAGCCTAATCATAGCTGTCTTACCCTCTTCTCCTGAACCAGTTACTGCGCTGAAAACTCTTTGACAAAGGCCTTCCAACAAGTTTTTTGAGACGATGTCACCTGATTTGTGTAGCCTACCTGACACGTGGGAAAACTTGAAGGGAATCCGAGGGAGCTCTTCGGATGATACCACTAAACGAGTTAGTAATTGTATAAGTAATGTACAGTTGGTTTTAGCATATTTCAGACTTAAAGATGAATCAAAAAAGGTCAGGAGTGGATAGAAGTGGCTAGACAGACCATGATACGGTAGTGAACAGGGATCCCACGTAATCCCCTATATCGATCTCACCTAGGCGAGGTCCTAATCCATGACACAATTACAGATCTTCCAAGGACAAGTCATGGTTTACAGTCGATGACTACCACAGTGAATCCAAATAGTATAGCTCTTCAAAAACGTTAAGTGCACGGTCCCGTGTTTGCCTTATTGCTTTTAGGGTGGTCAGCGTTTAATCCTTGAGCCGATCAATAAACATCGGAAAGGTAGCAGTAAGAGTGAGCTTCTACACTATAATATAACTTATGAGCTTGCGGAATTCTGATACTAAGGCCAAGGAAGGAAGAGTAAAGTGTTCCGACGTTGATTGATCTCGTCTTGAGATGCACCGCTCATTCAAAATCCAATCAGAATCGTACTGGCGATTTGAATGCGTATGTGCCCTATACAATTATATAATTGCGGTGTCCAGCCGATGTAGAAGTCAGGGTTTTCACTACCTTACACGAGTATGAAGGATGGAAGTGGTGTAGTGGCAAGGGGCGCATTATCACAGACGCATGGTCACGGGTTCGAATCTTAGATCGATATCCGCCTAGGCCAACCAAGTTTTCATACATCCGTTCGTTGTGAGTTAATTGGTACCAGACTCGTCTGGGAGGATAAAAGCATTGACCTGTACACCGGCTGACCGTCGCAATTCATTGTATAGGGCTCATACGCATTCAATCCGCCACTACGATTTTGAAAGGAAGTCGAATGAGGGGAGCAGACTCTCAGGCGAGATTGATCAAGGCCCGAAGACTTTATCCTTTATACGAGTATGTACCAAGAACTCCCGGGTGAATGAAAGATTTGGTTGGCGTGGGCGACTATCGATCTAACACTCGATCCCTGGACCATGCGTCTGACGAAGTGCGCCATTTGACACCCAACCGCTTCCGCCTAATCCCTAATACTGAAGTAGGGTCGAGTCGTGTTTGATTTCGATTTCATGATTGATGTCAACCTTCATTTGACTGACCACCTCAGTAGTGTGTGAACCAAATGAACCATAGAGGAACTTCAGTTTTTCATTAAAAAGTCTGTTTATTTATTGTAATTAATCTGTATTCTTAATCTTATATAAATTACAATGACTGGATAAAACATGGAACTGCGCATGTGAATGAGCTCCTACTATTTGAAACAACGCCATTATAACAAAAAACTGCTTCGGATATTCATGCTGCATATTGACATGAACGATTCCGCCGAATCGTAGAACACATGACTGGTTATGACGGAAAGCTTAACATGTAATACTTCGAGCAATTCTTGCATAAGCTATGCCAGGGAGGACTCTGACTGGATTCTTGACTAGTGGGATACGGACTTTCTTCCTGAAGAAAATGGAAAGTAGCCACAATATATACGCCTTTCATGCGTAAACATCTGGGATTCATTTACCTCGGGCTTTTCAGATCTCTTGCTCGAATTCATAGCTTTTTTAGGAAGCTCCGTAGGTGAATCAGTCATCTCATCGTACCAAAAGTAATCTGTTATAAACATAGGTAAGATCGATAAGCATTTAAAAAATATGTTCGGCACAACAGTTTAGGAGTCATGTGCATGGGCAAGGTGGCACCTAGCCGGCGGGGGGACATCCCATTCTATCGTCTATGAAACTAGGCCACGCCACACACGTCGCGCGCGGCGCAGCCAACTGCGGACAAGGGTTTGCGGTTTCAACTACTTTACCGCGAGCGGATATTTGAATGTAACTTATAACAAACCATTGAGAAATAAACGAGATTTGTTAGTAGAAGAAGTAAAGTTAAGTAGAATGAGGCGTCCCGAGTTTTCCTTCATGTAGAAATTAGAGGAACTAGAAAGTGAGGCTGTAAAGCTGTGAGTTGCAGAAGTTCCTCTCTAAAAACGTGCATGACCGTTGCAGCACCGATGCACATTCAAATATCCGCACGCGGTGAAATAATTTAAACAGCAAAACCCTCGGATACTTACGGGTCCATCCCAAAATCGCAGTGAGCTGCGCCGCGCGCGACGTGTGCGGCGCGACCTAGTTCCATCGACGATAGGAACGAAGCACACCCATTCACGGTTGCATCTTTACACAGAGTGATAAACAAGGAATAGAATGATCAAGTTATGAGGGGAGTGATAGACGACTAGGAATGGAACGATAAGTACGAAACATGTCTATCTGGTGAGATAATTTCCCTTTGACATAGGGGGTATTATGAGATAAGTACAGCCAGTTCAGTTTAAGCTTCCAGGTTCTTTCCCAGGGACGTCACTTAACAGCCACGCGCTGTGGGAAATCTGTCAATAGCAGCTACTCCTTTCTTAACAGCGGAATGCGGAATCATTCAGAGTACTAGACTACAAAATTTGAAATTGTGAGAATGCTGAAAAATCTTGCCTGTATCATTCAATCCTGTGGCTCCGTTGTAGGGGCTGGTCTAAAAATCAAACATAACAGTGCTTGTGGATATTCAGTGGAGGCATTACCTGAGACTTTCACCAGGGATAACCGACCGAAACTGCTTTGGATTTGATCCAACTTAATAGCAACTAGATTGTGTAGGTCGAAATTAGCAGAATAAACTTTCACGAAGTATGAGAGCCCAAGTTCAAGACGTCCAGGGAGCACACAGTACGTTGAGCCCCGGGTAAGTTTTCGTCCGGTGCACACAACCACCCTCTTGACCCTAGTTTCCATTGCCGTATGATGGGCGCTGCTCTAGCTTTTTAGGTAAAGCGTTACCGACCACACAACAGGGGGAACTTTTTTGCTTAAGTACGCCAATCACTGCTTCAAGAACTGTGGTACAATTTAATAGTAAGCGTAAAAGTAATTCGTCCTCTCATCTCCTTGGGCCACCCGAAACCAATTAAGATGTGAAAACTGACCAGGCTCGATCGTCGACTATCAGCGCACATTGGAGTGGCTGTGTCCACTGGAGAAAGCCTGAACGAGCAAAAAACGTTCCTATCTCCGAAGAAAACTTGAAAATCACTACATTTTGATAACTACCACTGCTTCTTACTCTTCAGGCATTTGACTGGCCTATTGCAATTTGAATTCTTCAAATTTGTCATGTTGAAATTTTGATTATATAAAAGTATACAATAAAAATATAAAGTTGTTCCTAAACGAAAGCATGGATTTTATTCATGTTACGGAATCGGTGCACAAAAAATAACTGAGCCTATCCCGGATAATGATATTCGAAGCGGCAGAAATGGCTCAGGTGACAATAAATGGTCCCAAACGAAAAGGAAAGCTGTTATACAGAGCAAGATACTGGGAAACATCGCATGTTGTGAGCGAATATATTCTACCACTGGGTAGCCAAAAGAACCGCGTACTGAATTTTCGTCCGCTGAATTTTAGGTTCCGGAGATTGTTAAGACAACCAAACCTTCCTTCCTTGCGGTGTCGGCAAATTGGCTCCAGTCTCGTCTGGGAGGATGAAAGCACCAACTTGTATATCGGCTGGCCACTCCTAGTCATTGATATTGGTAGACCACATACGCATTCATTACGCCACTATGATTTTAAATGGAAGTCGAATTCGGGGTACATCCCTCAGGCGGGATTGATTAAGGCCCCAAGACTTTGAACTTTATCCTTCGGACTTCCGTCAATGATCGAAGACTAAGGACTAGGCTAGGGCAGGTTCTTTCGATTACCAGACACGTCCAGGAAGATAAGAGCTTTAACTTGTAGATTGGCTGGCCACCACAGCTCATTTCAAAAACTGAATCCCATTCAATACGCTGCTGTGACCTGAGTGGGAGCTGAATGAGTGGGGACACCTCAAAACGGGGTTCACACTTCACCCTTATGCCATGCTCTACAACTACTCCTTAGGTTCAGTCAGAAAGAAGGAGCTTGAGATTTTTCACAAGACTGTGCCAACACTTTCTTATCAAACTAATTGTAAGAGTAATTACATAGGATATAAATTCCTACTTTGGACTGATTTTCTCAGATAAAAGACAAGGCGGAACGTTCTTGTTCGAAGTGGAGCGTCACTCGGCTATAGCCTTACATCCATCATAACTCTTCTGTCCTAGTAATTAGAGAGCATTTCGTGGTAGGCATGTAATCTTCATTCAACTTTCTCCATGAAGAGATCGCGTTCAAAGGAAGAGCGCACGATAATTCCATTTCACAAGCGGTAAACAAAAGTGGTAGCGGTTAGTAATCAATGGTAAAGGAGAAGTTGTTGTAATCTACTGGAAAAACAATAAGAGTCCCACTTGTGAAGTATATTCCAGAGAATGTAGCAGTTGCAAAGTAAATGGAAACACTTAAAAGCCGAATAATTGACTTAAAAATGCTATAGACGAGCCCTGAACTGCAATGACCCACTATGGGCGGGGTCGTTACCACCTCAATTCCTTATTACGCCCTATACAAGCACTATTCGCTGCGAAAATGAGATAAGTCGGCCCTTCAAGGTGCAGTCTTTTCAATGCGAATCTATTCAATTTACGAGCTAACCCGATTTACCGGGTCTAGAGTCTCTAATCAGGGTGTGGGCAGTGGTGACATGCTGGTGTGGCCGCTTATTGAAAACTGGTAGGTGTCGCTAGCTCTCCCAGGATATAGTTGACTGCCATAGCTTGCCTTCGGGGTCTTTATGGGTTCTTTCTTACCCTACAACCTAGAAACCACGAAGCTCTCGATGTCTATGCAAGCCATCTGTCTTGTTAGTCCACCAGCTTCAAGCGGTTACATTTAATTTCAAAAAGTAAGTTGCAAGTGAAATCAAGTAAGAAAAGCCTGTGAGCAAAAAAAAAACTCACGCGGAGTAACGGTGACTCTCGCAACATTCGTCTTTGGCGATGAGAGGCGAACGTTCCTTCTCGTCTGCTCCATTTGTGAAAAATCGATCGAACTGAAGTGAAAGATGATCAGACAAAAGGGTTTAGCATCTGTAAAAAGTCCATTTCAACAGATGCTTTGTGCAGCTTTGTTAAAAGCTCATCAATTCACATGTACTAATGAGTTTAAACCAACAATACATACAACATTTACATACATGACAGAGGAAGAGGATCATATATGCATTTGGCTAATTTTAATTTAGATTTATATTTTTATTCAGGGAATATTTTAGGACTATTTGGGTAAAAACGAACGGAATCGAACCTTATATCTGCTACCTCAAGTTGTGTGAGCAGCTTTACGTTAAATGAGGCTCACTAGGTAACCATTCCGGACTCTACCCGGTCATACTACCAGAAGCCTTTGATAATAATCGACCTTGTTTGCCAGAAAGTATCGCAGAGTAACTAGTCCTTAGCCACAGTATAAAAATAATTCGCAAAAAAATGTGAATTTTGCGTCTGATCGATTTCCGTTGACGCGAACATGCGAGCACAATATAAAAAAAAACGTCATAATTCTATTTAGCAATGGGACTTCCGAGAAAAAGAAATGCCCTTAACTTGATAAGAATCGTGCTCGTTCCTTACCACCTCTATTGAATTTACTACATTTAATGACATCAGATGTTTTTTTAACAATTCAGAGAAGTTTTTTTTTCCGTGAGATACGAGGGCATGTCAGAGTCTTGCGGAAATGGAAATTGAGGAACTTCAACTAAAGTATTGTTGTGGAGTTGTCAAGGCAAATTTGAGGCAAATTTTTTTAAATATTTCCAAGTAAAAAGGGATTCAAAAAGTAACAAATCTTTTCAGAAGAAAAAATCCTGCAGAGTTGTCACAAATTTCGTTTTAATCGGCTGGTCATTTAGCAGAAACATCGTGAAAAAGAGATTAAGATTTTCCAGAATGAACCTTCTATCAAACGTACCAGTCTGCGAAAACATTGAACAAAACACATAGCGCTGTTGAGAGTAACGAGAACCTTCCATATTGAAGGGTTTGAGGTCAGTTGGTCAAACCTTGGCAGGTGATCAATGAAATCGTAATATACTTGCTTCTCTGTTATTGTCTATGGAATAATTCAAACCTTTATATGTTCTGTATTTGTAGAAATTCAGTCCTCATAAAGATCATTCCAGTGATTATGGAAAGCCGATTGTGAATGGGATATGGAAAGGGGCATAGGGGCTCCGGACTGCTGCTACCTTAAATTTTGATGGCTCTGGAAGGATCTGAACTACTACTCGATGAACTTGTCAAACTTATTCTTACTTTGCTTCCTAAAAGTTTTTGGCGGTGATAATGTAGCTCGGGTGGAACAACCCTTGTCTTTGACCCTAAGCACTGACAGTAGAGAAGGAGGGGTAGCCGATTTCGGGAGCCCGTAATAGTGCTTAAGAGCATTTCTCACAAGGGAATATAATTTTCTACTTGATTCTCACAATCAGAGGGAGTACCGGGGCTGGCTGAGACGATTACTTCGTGCAAGAGGCTGGACTGGGGCAGAATCGAACATTTAGTTGATTCTTCCACCTCGTACTAGTCCTCTCCTTGAGCCTAGGTACAAACTATATCTTTCTCCTTAAGAAACGTTTCTGAGCACCATTACGGGTTCGCGAGCTCGTTTAACCCTCCTTCACCGCACTCTAGCGCTTAGCATTAGAGACTAGGGGATGGCCTCCCTAGCTACATATCCATCTTCCTTTTTCCTCACTGTCAGATGAAGACAGCGATATGAAGTAATTCGGTTGATGGTAGGATTTGAGGAAGACCAAACGACTTCTCGCAGGTGCAGCTCACAGGTTTATTAGGAGCGTACGAACCTCAGGGGCTGAGATAGGCCTCGTTCACTTCAATCCTTTTATGTTCGGGCATATTTTGCCTCACACAATGCACTCACTATTCCTAGCAAAGAAAGGGGTTCATCATTGGCCACTGCTTACTTTAAGAGCAGACCCTTTTCATCGACCCCATTGCTTCTAGGGCAGGCATCTGGGCAAGAACTGCTGGTAGGTCTTTATGGCCCTTTAAGTAAATGTCTCTACGGTAGTGCTGCAATGAAAGAAACTGATTAATGCATTTATTAAGTTGACGTACAAATAATAACTCTCTGTTGTAAATGAATCAATTCACGGTGATTTATGTTATTGAGCACATGATACAATAATCTCTCTGAAACGACCAATCACCAGATTGGTTAGCACTAGCGGTAAAGGTACAGGAATCTAATGTACAGTACTAGTCCTGTTACAAATTACAACAAATCTGTTCAAAAAGTAATTTCTACCGGGTACAATGAAAGGCGAAATGGTCACACTGCACAAATGTGTGCTTAGACACCGCGATCAGTAGAAAGTAGTAAAAGTAGTTATCAGTAAACAGGTGATGCGGTCGTTTCATAGATTCCGGAACGCTTTGAGCAGCATATGAAATTCCATCATTACAGCAGTATAGAGCTAGTAGTAGGTAACCGAGGTCAAAGCGTTTAGGAATGACTTGAACTAGTATATGACACACCGATTACAAAACAAAAATTACTGAGCAGTAAAAAATCGAAAGCCTTGGATTCCAAAAATTTCAAGAGCTTCAAATGTCAATGAAATCCAAGACGATCGTGAAACGACCTGACAACCACTGAGTGATTGAAAATGTGGCGATTTTTTAAATCGTTACAAAATCAAATCTGATTCGATCAATAGGGATGGATACACTGTGATCAGAGCTCGGATTTTAAAAAAAGCATATAAAATTGTAACTACGAAATTATCACGATATACCATGATAATATGAAGTAAATGTCAATAAAGGGGGGGTCACATATGTATTAGAATCTACCGGTGCTGAAGGTATTGCGTGCGACGGTGGGCTTGGTGGACAACAACCGCCGGACACTACCCAATCACTTGTGCTACAACAGTACCTGTGTGCTGTAATCAATACGATCAATACGATATATTGCCCGTTACAATCGAATTGTCATCCTTGAAGCGGTCAAATATCCAGTATTCTAAGATATAGTTTTGAGTAAAGGGTGACATACATTTGTCGGTAATCTACTAGTTCTAATAAGTAAGTTATTTGAAGGTCTACTGTAGTATGCCGTCGTTGGACGAATGGGGTCATTACACTCATTGAACGCACACGTATTAACGACGATATTTAGCGTTCCTTTGATTAGCTATATAGAAAAGCTTTTAACAACCGTGAAATTGTGTATGTACAATGCGAAGAACCGGCTAGCAAATGCGATTTTGAACGGATCATTGGAGGAATTCCCAGATGATGCTAACGGGTTGTAGTGATCGGTTCCATCTCAGCAACGGACACATTCGATTCTGTCATCCGATTGAAGCTTTGCTCACTTTTCAACATATACGTCGTACTTTGAGTTGTACCCAAACATTTTGAAGCCTGCAATATGGTTTTTATAGAACTGGGAGAAATAGCAGCCAAGGTGAAGTGACGAATGTTACACAGTAAGAGAACGTGGGTTCTAAATAAAGCTCAGTCGTCATTAGAGGCTTTGACATTGAACCCGTCCAGAAAACTAACAAAAACGAGCGATTATATTTAGAAAATTTCAAGTGTGGGGGCGGATCTTTCTTTGTGGGCATTTGTTCTGTAGCGCGCTCCTCATTGGTGGATTTTCAAACTGCAAGATGACAGCGCACGCGTAGTTCGGCAACCCACCAATAAGGGCACGAATCTGCACATTTGATTCGAAAACGCGCGCGAGAACCTAGTTTCGTGGCATGTGCTGGCCCATACTTTCACCGATTACCCGATACGCCCTACACTTGAACTAGACTAATCGCTACCCTTACGAAAATTTCTGAAATAGTTTTTCTGACGAAAGAGATAATTACCGCTGGAATGTCCGCCTCGAGCTTCCAGATCTTGAAGTACCGTAAGAACCAGACACTAAACGTGGGCAGGATCGCGAGCAACACCATACCCAATGCGATGAACATCGCCCATATGGGATATTCGGTTTCCTTTTGCTTGGCCTGGAAAGATGTCATCAGTGACAAATCAATTCTAAGATGAGTTTATGACAAAAAAGTAAAGTATCGGTAATTCGTAATTGCCCAAAGTCCAACAAGGTAAAATTACTGGGATATTCCGCTGAGTTATACTTACCGTTTCCTTGTCGTAAGCATAATACGTGGTTGGTTTCGAGAAACTTTGTACAACGCTACATGTGAATAGTACAGCCATAATGATTGGAGCGACAAAACGCCATGTTATAAGCCAGTATTGGCCAGGAGTCGATCCAGTCATAAAATCGATATCTCGCGAAAACCTACAATAATCAATAATGAGTAATCGATCCAGAGATAGACCAATTCAGAAATCTACATACCGTCTATATCCGTAGACATACACGACGGCGATCACCTCGAAGAAAGCCACGCACATCAATGCATAGGAACCGGCAAATGAGTCAAACAGTGCGACCCAGTACTGAAAGGCTTGATATAAGAACAGTTACTAGTAAGTAGGCCCAGGTATAGGTATTGCTTCTTCTTCGTATCGGGAGAAGTGATTTTTTGATTTGAAAGAGAATTCTGATACTAATGGGAACCACTTGATTTCACTTGTCACATGATACCAAAGAATTAATTGTTGTCGTAACACAACTTGTTTACAGAGCTAGAGAAGAGTTCGAGGCCTAGAGCATGAAAGAAAAAAATCAGGGAGTTCTGTTATGAACAAGTGCAGAAAAGAATGCGTAACTCCTTTTATTCCCTTACTCTTCTCCTTTTATCGATTGATTCCGGGGATGTCCTCAGGTCCTTTTTAGGATAAACGCGGAAACAATCAATCAATAAGAACAATTGCTCTCAAAGTACCTGTCCGGCTCGGGTTGAAAAGAGTAGTCCGACGAGACAAGCTGAGGCACAAAGTACAGCTGTGAGTACTGGTTTGGTGACGGTGATCAAGTGTGAATCATTCAACGAAGTAATGACTCCCTCAAGGGTTCCTGAACATAATACGCATAATTCAGAGATTTTTCATGGAATCGATATTTAGATTTCGCTTAATTTGTCATGCTGCTTTTAGCTATTCTTCAGGATCCTGTAGTTGCTAAGAACGCCAAATTACTGTCAAAATATTTGGCCTAATACGAGCTTATGATCATTCCTTGGAACCGGCATTCAGCGCACTTTCCATGTATGAAATTCAAAAACCAGATAAACCCTTCACAAATGAAACTGAATATCCGCAAAATTTGAACAATGAAGCTAAAAATGGGAGTGAGGCATAAAATAAAGCATTTTTGACATCAGAATCTCTACACTTTAAAACGTTTGAACACCCCTAAAAAGTAAATCAAAAACTTAAGCGCTCACCGAACATGCTTCCCAAGCCAAGTGAGAGAAGCATAAGGAAGAAGAGTATAGACCAGGCTGGTGGAAATGGGAACTTCAGAATTGCCTCGGTGAATACGACGAATGCAAGACCAGTACCTTCAGCAGCCTTGAAAACAATCGTGAATTACCTTTTGGAATCACTAAAATTTTCTAAAATTCCCTAAAATATTGAGGAAAATTTTCAAAATAGAAAAGAAAATAGAACAAGAACGAATAACTCCGCCGGACCGTTTCACAGTTCCAAATATAAAAGAGAGAACTTTTTTGAGATTCAGCTTTCTCTAGCACCGGTAAAAACCGGACCAGAGGGACGTACCTCAGATATTATGGTTGCATAGTTGCACATTTGAGAGTACGCTGCCATTTTAGTAAATTCACCGGTGAATTTGTGTTGCATAAGCTACAAAGTTACTTATAAAGTTATGAATATGCATCGAATAGAAAAATGTACTTACCTCAATATATTGATCTTGGGTAAACATTTTGCGTACATCAGCTACAGAAGAAAAGTTTTCGGGGAATACGGATACCATGATTTCCATATCCCTGAAAGAAGATTGATTGATACGCTTGGTCGTGTTTGTTCGCCAGATTTTTGTAGTGTATCAGAAATATTAGACTGGATATTAGAAATAAATTAATAAATAATAATAAATGAATAAATAAATAATAATAAATGAATAAATAAATAAATATTACTGGGTAAATAAGAAGTGCGTTCCTCTGATGAGTAAGTCTATGTATTGCTAAACTCGCGGGAAGAAGGATTACGCATAGCCCAATATTTCGGTTACACTGTCGTTCCAGAAGCTAGAATTCCCTCGTGTGGATCAAGGAACCTTCAACAGGTTGGAATGAACCTCGGGCATTCAAGAAAGGTGGTTACGTCAGGGAAATTGGACTTCCTAGATGGAGATTCGAGAAATCTTGAACTCCGTGGTCTCGCTCCGCTCCTCCGTCTCCTCTCAGCCCATCCGTTCTTCTCGATCGCTTTTTTTTTTGAAAAATGGATGGTGTGTGGGTGGCAGGGTTGGCGATGGGATGAGGGATGGTTGAAAATTCGGGGGCTAAAAAACCAACAAAAAACTCTTGACAGGCGCATTGAAGAGAACCCGTGAACCAAGCTGACCGCTGTTTTTCGACTAAATGTAAGTCAAGGCAACGATGCTGTCGTTCTGGGAAATTACTTATTGAACTTATACTTACTAATTATGTCTACTCTATTCTGAATTCTCGTTCTTAAAATATAGGACTGCCGATTGCCAATGTAGGGAATAATGTATGTAATCCTAGGACTCTTTATTTGATGTTTTTGAAGCATATGCTAGTGAATTTTGTTACTATCCAAATAATAATATATAATATAAAATAATAATATATGATAGATACGAATAAAAATAAAAATAATAATAATAATAATAATAATATATGCATATATAAATAAAGAGAATACAAAAAAGCAACGCCCAAATTCTCTTCTAATATTAAGTTCAGTTAATGGAGTTAAGCTGTGAAAAAGCTTGAGAAGCGGCGATCTGAAATCTCCAGTTACTTCAAACTGACATCTCTTCCGTAACTGGTACTTGAAAACTAGCTGATACCACTGTTCAGGCTATGTTGGAGTGCTACTTTCGAAGGTCTAATGGCTTTGTTATACTGACAGAAGCGATGGGTATAGAGACTTTGTGAGGTAAACTGGCCTAAATAATGAATGATCCCTAGTGATCATTTATGATCACTGAGTTGGTCAAAGTCCAAAGAGGTTAACTTACTTTTCGATGCATGTGTTCATTGTATTATGTCCCATATACCCGAGGACACAGAAGACGACGATAGCGGTATAAAGCGATGTGAGTACGTTACATAATGCCAACCACTTTGCGTCTCTTTTACAATCGTTTTTGAGCGGATTGTACGAACCGAAGGCAATGAGACCTGAAACGATCAATAACTATGAATTGTATACTGCCACGACGCAACTAACACATCCTTCCTAGAGAAGGTGCCCTTGAATTTGAATGCTAAAAAGCAAGGATCTACAAATTGAGGAGCGTTTCGATCTAGCGTGAAAAGCAGTAAACGCTAGCTAAACGCTTCCATCACTGAAAAATCACCTCCGAATCCTAAGCCCATGCTGTAGAAGATTTGGGTGGCAGCTTCAAGCCACACCGTAGGACTGTATAGCTTGTGGAGCTGAAATCGAGAAAATCCTTTACAATAATACAGTTCTGAAGTTAGTTATGCTTTGTATCTCTATGGTTAACCTTAGAGAGGAAAATGGTCAGTCCCGCCTGCTCCGCTTACCCCGGTTTCGCCCATTATTTACCCTGGCCGGCGTTAGCCTTTCTGTGGACCTGATGTGTTAATTAGTCAGCAAACCCTGTTTGATCAGAGACATGTTGGACCACCCACAGATCTCGTCGTCCAGTGAAGAGTCTCTAGCAATCAAACGGAAGCTCCAAAATATACGCTGACAAAGTGCTTTTCAGAGCTTTCACTGCTTGTTATTCAGAAGATAAGGTAATTTTTCGACAGCAAAAATTTTATAGCATTATGTACCACTATCCATGCTGTCGCCATGGTTGAGATAGGTTCTGTTCTCGCTGACCCCGGCTAAGGGGGCGGGTTGTCTGAAGCGGACGGGGTTTTCAGAAGGGTAAGAATCTGCTTAGTTGTAAGTGGGTGTAGAGTGCAACTCTTGTAGTCAACCTAATCCTTTTTATGTCTTATCGAACCGCTGCCCCTTAGTTACGTTATTACACGATGTGACCTCCTCAACTACTTCTACTAGTACAGATTACGATGCTGGAATTTCAAAAGTATTACGTGAGTCAGCAATTTATCCAGTAAAGTCCACTGTGCTATAAGGTTAATGGTATTCTGATCAGATATAAGTAATTTTTTCAATTATCAAATGCAAATGACAGTTTCAAAACTTACATCAGGATTAATCATGTGCCACAATCCTTTCATGGCGCCATCTAAGGTGACAGATCGGATCAGGAAAATTGTAGTGACCAAATAAGGAAAAGTTGCTGTCGCATACATAACCTGAAAATTGAATGGTAACAGGTGTAAAGTAGACTAGCATGCTTTTTTGAAGAGATACTGTGAAGTTTGGCATTTATGACAGAGCCTTGTTTACAGTGAGCGTAAAGACGACTCATGGTATTGCAGCAGCCATTAGGACCAAACTGGCACATGAGCTGTTTCTTTCTTTTTTTGGGGAGATTTTCAAGTAAATATGGGTGCTCAGATATAAAAACATCTGTCCCAACGGTATTCTTGAGTAGTTCGTTCAACGCTCTGTCGGAGGTGTGTGCCATAATGTCATGGTGCGAATTTACCGCGCACCGCAACGATGACCTGAGACTGGGTGTGGTGCAGTAGGAACGAAACTGTCGCGTCGCGATGAGAGGGACGTCGCGCGCGAAGAAATGTAGCAGGATGCAGCAGTAGGTAAGAAATACAAGAGCAAAAGTACTAATAGTAGAATTATGCATAAAATAATTATCGCATATCGATTGAGCGATATGAAAAACGCTAGAGCTGTAATAATGGCGGCTGAGTGATCCACGACAGCCGCGTGCGGCGAATCGATTACCCAAAATCGTTTCTAATGCCCGTCTCCCCCTGAGACTTACTAAGCCACCGCTCACCTTGACCCGCTATATTCTTTCTCTGTGGCTAATTGCAAGCTTACACATAGTTTGTTCAGACCTAATGACGCACAACACTAACACTTTACAAAGTTAACAGCAGTTAGTGCTTACCTTTCCACTACTTTTGATTCCTTTCATAACACATAAGTATATCAGAAACCAAGCAACAATCAGAGATATAGTAATATGTTGATTGAAGCTGTCCAATTCTCCTATCCTCCTGCAATTGAATAGGCATGAGAATATGAAATGGAAAAGTGTCAGAAGATGCCATTCCTTGAGTATGAACGGCATTTCAAATCGTGTCGGGACCTTCGTCTGTAAAAGGAACAACTCTTGAAGAGAAAAGGGAGAGAGAGAAAGGGAGTGAGAGTGGATGAGGAAAGGAGTGTCGCATGTATAAATGATAGGCTCGTGCTTTAAGCGGAAGATTGGGCATTGTTAGAGGACGTATGTATGTCGAGCTGACTCCCCTGAATCCCTAATCCTGCAGCTGGGAAGCAGTTTTCGAGGGGTGATCTTATGAGTTTGCAAAAAAAGAGGTGTTGATGAGATGTTCTCGAGTTGCTCATTATTTTTTGTTGTCATGGGGCTCCATCACTACGGCAATGAGGAGTAAATTCTAGAGAAACTTCTGAATTCATGGGATGAGAAGGCAGAATTGCCTACAAATTAAATATGAAACTTGGAGTACTAGATGCTTGACCAGTATGACTACAATATACATGTCAAAACGGCCCTCCAGAAGATTTGAAGATTCGAGCTCATGCAACAGGTTGATTACTTAACGAATTTTGACGAGATTTCTTGTAAACTCGATGAGTACAACTGTAAACTGTAAACTGTTCATGTGGTTACTATTTGCAAAAAGTTTGACGGACCCTGTCGTGTCGAGGGCCTGCCTATTCCAAAAGTACATAGTAGTTGATGATGATATTTCGCATTCCCTATCTATCGTTCCGTTATCACTTCGAGGACATTCCTGTAAAGAAAAATCGTGAACCATCGTTTCCATAAATTGATTATATTGGGAAATCAACTCAAAATGTAACTTACTCCCCACGGAAGATTGAGTGCAAATGACTCTTTGAGGTAGTACAAACACCAGGTGATGATTACATTGTAGTATAGAGCAACTAGATAGGAAACAACAGCTGCTGATACACCAAGACCTGCAATGCAATCACTCAACATACATGGCGCATTAAATTTATCACACATACGATGATAAAATTACAATTAGTTACAATTAATGGCATCTTTTGGAGCAAAGCGTCACGGGTCTCCGACGCGAGAGCGTGGAGTGGCGGCGCTCGGCGCAAGGGCGTCGAGCGTCAAGCGCCGACATTCGACGCTTCCGCATCAACTGATGACCCCCTAATACTGCTGTTGCTGCATTACAGGGTGGATGATTCTGCCGCTGCCTTTTAGACAGTTTCTTCCCCTCTCCGTGTCTTCGACGGCCTATTGGCCTCATCCACCCCCAAATTCTGCCCCATGCAATAATCTACTGCTTTTAGGCACTGACAAGAAGGGGGCAGCCCCCAGAATCGCCTTGACCCAAGGGGCATGGAGCCCTATATCGTGTGTTTGCTAAAAACCCGGCCCTTTGCCTATATTTCTACTTAAACACAGAATGTTGAAGGCCTTTTAACATTTACTATCAAGTAATATTTAGGTAAGTAAGTGAGTACAGCACAAACCTCCAAGATAGGGATGAATCGCATTCCATACGCCCATTGGGCCCGTTCGTAACCGCTGACCAATACCCAGTTCAATTAAAAATAATGGAAGACCAAGTAATACCATCATAATCACATACGGAATCAAGAAAGCTCCTGGAAAATAATTTCGGTATCAGATTTTACATTCATCTACTCTCAGTTATAGCCAGGTATCATACAGCTTTGTCTAAATAAGGAACCTCTTGAGTAAAATCCAGAATGAATGTCTTACCACCGCCGTTCTTCTGACACAAATATGGAAACCTCCATACATTTCCTAATCCGACGGCGTAGCTTATAACACCCATATAAAATTGAGTCTGAATAATTATTTGTATCATGATTATTCGATTTGATCGGCAAAAAATTCAAATTATAAGCCGTCAAGGAAAGATAGCATGGGCGCACTTTATTATCCCATTGCTCGCGTTTCTGAACGTGCTCATCATCGTGAAACGTGGCACCCTGGTGGTTCGCCTGAAAAAGGAAGCTTAAGTAACGAGCGAATGAAGTGCTAAGCTTGAGAAAGCTCTGGAAAAACATTAGGCCGTCGCATATCACAGTGGGAAACAGTGTCTGAAGCAGCGTACATGCTAGGCATTTGGGGGCGGAGTTACCGGGAAAATGGCGCTTTATTATTGGTGAATTTCTGCCTGAAGGAGATGCACCTTTCACTGGTGGAGGTCAGTAATTCCGATAGCCCTGGCCACTGCCTACATACGCCCCTGTTTTTTTTCAAAGACGAAAATATCATCGCGATCAGTGAGTGATTTGAATTTATTACTTCGTGGGTTGATGCTTTGAACCTTTTAGGGTAGGCATTAGTCTTCAGTAGAGCTAAAAATTATTCCATTGAATTTGGAAAAACCTTTATCGAATTACAATGTATGGTAAGGCAGAAAATGTAATCTCCTTCCGTTTTGCAGACATGGGAAGCGCCTTCGGTACGTCGTGGTTAAATGCTGACGAAATGGTGACAATACGCCCCTCATTTCAAATCTAAAGACCCCTTCCTCAGAGGGCGAAGGCGCCGAGTCGGATTTCTACCGATTTTCCGCTGCAGCGAAAAAACAGGAGAGAAATTGAAATATCAAGTTTATAGGAGAAGAGCTAGTAGCACCGGATACGAGAGTGCTGAGAACGTTTTTCAGTGAGATGAAGAGCAGTGGGTGCTTTGGGAATACGGTACCACAAGTAAGTACCAAATAGCTAGAGCACCTGGTAAATCAAGTAATGCAAAAAACTCAAGTAAAAAATAAAAATGTAACCTAAAGTCAATTAAAACTGCTGATCTTGTATTCAACAGCTTAGCGCACATAGCGCTAGTTGAGTAGTACTCATATGAAAACAGAGAAAGAAAGAAAGTGTGCGTGAAAAGCAAAGCACATCAGAAAAGAAATTGATGAAGAGTAAATGAGCAAAATAATTTGTAAAGAGTGAAACGAATGAATCCGAAGGAAGAAGACCTATCGCTGTGTGTATTAGAAGGTTATATCTCCATGTAGGCACTATAAAAAAGGAGAAGTCGGGTGCTCCATAGAAACATGAGCGTAAGAGAACCCCTGATACACCTAAGAGCGACCTAGATTAGGGCAGTGGCAGGAGGCTAAACAAAACATGATAAGAAGAACAAGTATGAGAGGTAATCAGAAACTGTTAAATACAAAATTTTCTGGACCGTATATCCGCCAGTTTCACAGAGTACTTTCAACTGCCATGTAGGCCTTTGGCAGTAGGAATATGAGGAGAGACGGAGTGTGCTCAGGTTCATCTCCGATACTGTGGAAATGATACTTGTTAGAGGATCATCTTGAACTTGGAGGAGGATAGAGGAGGATAAAAGTGAAAATATCAAACTAACAATAAGTACTGTGCGTTATGGGGAAGTAGCTACTCAGAATACTGTATGCACGATGGGTTGTTCTGTACACTGTGCCGCAATGGTTGGCATCATGATGAAATTTGAGTTAGCTGCAGCAAACCAGAAGTTCTATCTTGAGTTCCAGCTCTTATTTTATACTTGTAATCATACTATTACCGGATGATTTACTTTCACTTTTAAATCTGAATTATAAGGGATTCCCTATTGTTTCTACGATCTAATATGGTCTTTGCCTACACCTACTAGGGTTGGCAACTTCCCTGGCTAGAATTGGATAGAAAGCTAGTCCACTCGTGATTACGATAGAACATAGCAAATAGCATATTCTACTGATACAAGTCGGTTATAGTCAGGATCAATGTTGCGCCATGTCCCAGCAAGTCTCAAGACTCAGTGTTTAATTGATAGGGGAAGTGAAATAATAAATCTCGACTGGTACGCATTTCCCTCTTGACAATACGATCTGGTTTCTTTACTTTAATCGTTATCTGGATGTATATTGTAATGTTGTCTTAGTGTTGAGTGTTTTCTTAATCCCATGACCCTCAATCAAAGGTAAACAAAAGAGTAAAGTGAGCTTAAGATGTATCCTGGTGCCGCCAGTTGGCAAGAAATCTCCACGTCAATGAAAATCAGAAAATCCATCAGAAAGTCACGAAATCACGGGATAGATAAAAACATGTCGAAAAAAACAGAAGGCTATTACAGTTTTCACCTCATTCATTTGAAAGTCGACTCCTTCGATATTGACAGATTGATCATTGAAGGTTACTCGTGATCCCAGGCGAATTTCCTCTTCACTACCAGAAGTGAATGTTGCTCGTTTACCAGGAATATCCAGAAGATCCGGAGGTCCAGGAGACATTTCTGTAACTGAACAAGGCTATGAAATAAGTAGTAACCAGTACAAAGCAGAAAGATGGCGACGCGAACACGGGCTTCAAAAATGTTGGCAGTGTTTCAATTTCAATCAAGCAAATCCATGTGACAATAAGAAAACTTTTTTTGCGAATATGTTCCATGCAGGTATATAATTACTACTGCAATATTATAATTACTGGTTTTCAACAAGTACGTTTACAAAGTCTTTAGAGTGGCAAGCTTACTGTGACGTAGCATTTCCGGTGATTTGTTTTTTGTTTTGAGGTATCTGGAGGGGAACTTCAGTTGAAATCCAGCAAACATTGGGTTTTTCGGTCACGTCCAGGACTTCGATCAGGTTTTTACTTATCATGCGACAATTCGTAGGTCCCGTCACACCAAAGTTTACAATGAAAAGTCCTTTGCGGTGCCAGATGCCTACAACTTCTTTCTGAAGGTCCTCTAGTATCTTTTAGTACACAAATTTTCGTAGTAAACTGCTGCACAAATAATGACAAGCTTATCACAACTTACTTAGGGGTATCACTTATTACACTAATTTGGGCTCACTAACTTTGCTGTGAAAGTAAAATTGCAATTCTGAAACTTTGCAGCACGCCTGGCTGATTTATCTATTTATTTACTCATCTATTTATTCATTTGCAATTTCCTTACATTTTTCGGATAGGAAATAGCCTGCAGATGTTTGTTTACCACGTAAAACTTGCCTTGTTTTCTAGCCATTACTGTTGTTGTTTTGCTTTAAATCTGCTTTATTTTGATTCTTATTTGTTTTTTCGACATTGAAAGAAAAACTAAGAGAGCAGACAGACAGATAAATATAATAAATGAACAATAACAATATTTCAACAATCAATCAACATCTGTTAAAAAGTTCAACAAGCTACATCACAAGAATTGCACTCCCGTAACATCTGTTTAGCAATAAGTCCTTCAACGTTCCAATGTCATCAACTCGATTAACAGCTTGAAACCGGAAATATGTACACCCCCGAAAGATGGTAATCTCGTTATACCCAGCGGCTGTCAAGATAACACGAAATATCGTTTGGTTTTCATGAAATTTATTTGATGGAAATTCAATACAGAATTTGCGTGACTGACAGAGCATGGAAGGTCATTAACTGGTACTTCTACTGAACAAAGCCCATCCTGAGTTGCAACGATGCACGAAAGCCCGACTCTCGACATGAATGAGCCACGAATATGACGTAATACTTGCGGAGGTAATTTTTTGGCGGTTTTTAATTCGAAAATTTTGAACAAAATTAATTTTACTTCGTTGGTGCTTCGGATGGCATATGGGTGAAAAACATCGAAATTACTAGTTACAAAGAGGCTCTCTTTTCTCAATGGACGCTAATAGGAGTAACGTGGAATGTTTACGGTGTTGCTCTCGAGGTATTTCTGGAGAAATCCTATTCTAATAAAGAGCGCCATGAGTTTATTTTAGAAAAGTAGCATGGGTTGCTGGACTCTCACATCCTGACAATCCGATCAAAATTGAAATGTTATAGTTGCTCATAGCTACCTGTAGGCCAATATAGATATTTCTTCATAACCGAGTAAAAGAATCAAACTTTGCAGCTTTTTTTTGCAATCCTCCTTCGCTTTTTCACGCCTTTCACGTTCGCCATCACAAAAAATGCATTCCCAGATCATATTTCAATGGCAAATAGACTGCAGGATTGGTCTTGGGAATAATCCCAAATCGTGAACGCTGGCTCGGATTGGGCTCACAAAACGACGAACAAGTGAATCATTTGGAGGCTTTTCGAAGTTATTTCTGAAGAACGCTGAACCTCGGTCTGGGAGTCATTCTTTCAACTTCAAACCAGGAGTCGCATGTGATACCGACGTCCCATCTTTCCTTAACATGACATCAAGTCAATAGGGCTCTATAAGGGCGCAGGCCTAGCGGGCAAGACTGAATGAGGAGATTAAAAAAAAACTAACTGGCTTCGTTCACAGAATCGCTTAACAGGCCTGGATAGAGAATATCAGATGAGAGTTTTAAAAGGCATACGGTAGCTTCGCCCTAACTGCCTTAACTATCTAGTAGTCTTCCCATTAGTATTCCGTAACCAACATAAATTGCTATTTCACCATATGATTTGCTAAATGTAAGTAAACTTGGTACCATACGGTAATATAACATACTTAACTATGTATCAACTCTATGATACCAGTTACCTGACCTAAAATGAAATATCAACACTCAGATCCAAGCAAAACCATGCATTTTGAAATTTGCCATCAAAGGGTTCACCCCATCTCCCACGCAAACAATTTGGCTTAACGCTCTCAATCAAAATGGTACCCCGCCGTTCATCGAACAGGTGAGAGGGGGAGGGCGATTGGGTGGGAGGGTAGAGGAGGGAGCAGGGTTGTTTGAAGCAATAGCCACAAATTAAGTCTAGAATCCAGTAACCCCGAAGAAACCCGAACATGTCAGAGCACATTCCTAACTGCTAACTTTGGAAGAGATGCTGGACCCGGCTTCAAAGGCATCTTTCTTGTCACCAGGGCCAGTCCCCCATTAATGCTATCCACCGATGTGGAGAACGTTTGTGTTGGTCTGTATTGCTCTAAGTGGAAAACCCATGGAACAGCCATACCCATTCCATTTACTCAGTCACTTGGAAGAATTGGACTGCTTTGAGGGTTCAGAATCCGAAAACACTTCCGGCAGTGTTTCGTCATAAAAGTTAAATAAGAGAGAAGATAAAGCGATGAAAGAGGAGGAACATAAATCAAAAGCACTTGATGAGCGCTAGCCTACTGTTTGCCCATTAACTTTTTATCAAATTGTGACGCTGATGAAGCAAAAGATATACCTCGAGACTCTACAGGCTGATTCCGAGTGTAAATGATGAAATCGACCCTCTATTTTCATCCCTAACCATGATCGAGTAACGTAATTCAGTGGTTTACTCAGGGCTTCCTCTGTTTTCCTCTCCTTCAGGGTTTTCCGGAATCCGAGGCTCTATTTTTAGGAGAGTGACGCCTTAATTTCCAAGACCCTATCCCTCTTGGTGAAAATCCAGGCTGGCTTTACTCAATTCTGGCTACTTACTTAACTCTGACGTATTAGTTATTGATAACCTCAAGAAGGGTTAAGCTACCGTACTGAAAGTAATGCAGAAAATTTAAAGTGGTAGACTTCTGTCCTAACGAGTCACTAAGGACTGGAAGTAAGGACATCAAGTTGAGGGCCTAAGATCGACAATTATAGGCGGCTATAAAGACTAGCAGTTTAGCTTGTTCTCGAAAGGGGGCGGGAAGCTGTTGAGACAGAATAACAAAATAAAATATCCCATAAACTCTTCAAAACCCCGATTTACATTTCCCCGTTGACATGCCAAAACAACCTCATTTATTTTGAGGAGAAGCCCAGAATGTGAGGAAAACAGACCAATGATCGATAAAATTTTTGGGAGGTCTGGAGGCGTAAGACACCTTCACGAATGCTTCTGAGTGAGCCCGTCGACGTCGGACCGATTGCTTAAATCAACTCTAAAACGTACATGGACAACCTCAAACGTCAAAAACACGAGGAGATGTTCTCCGTGTCGTGTACGAAGTAGTAACTTTCAGGCTAGTGGAGCGAGCTGGTTTTTACTGCTTTACTTTTTAGGGAAAAGGTCAGACCCCGTTGCCTACTGAAAAGTAAAACAAGATATTGAATAGCCATGTAACTGCTAGAGTTTTTATGATAAGTGTGATGAGCATCGAAAACTTCAGTTGAAAACTGGACGCTGAAATTTGTCGAAATGGGAAGCTTGCTCAGCTGTTACTACTACCCCCATCGCTACTACTACTGCTTCTACTACTCCTACTACTTTTTGAGGTACTAACACGCAGAGGAAGACTGTAGTATCAGGAGGATTCATGAAAATGTATCTCCCACAGACTTCTAACTTTATTGAGCTATTCCTGATTGGTGAAGGGCTATGGGAGCCACATTGCCAGCGAAAATCCTGGAAATATTAATAAATTATTTAATAAAACTGGTATTCTTGTGAATTTTTAATCAGAAGCTGTGTGGAATAGTTAATATAACTCGTATTTAATACGAATAATAGAATATCGGACTGAGAAGTATCAAAAGGGCTTTACTCTTATGAAAATGTTTACTGCTTTTACAAGTCTCCTTTCTTCGGGAGCTCCTCTTGAACCCGGCGTAAGTGTGGAGCTCAAGCTATTGATTCGGACTTTTCTTTGAACAAAATATTTATTATTACTGTTATTATTATTACTATCATTATTATTACTATTATTATTATTTAATTATTTTTATTATTATTGCGTCATCATTGGGAATGTTCTCGCTGAAGAAATTTGAACCGGAAAGTTTCGGAGAATTCAATGCGTTGAACATATGATCAGGTAAAAGAATCGGAGACTGGGGCAGGGTACACCAGCCGCTGTATTACAACCACTTATCCACCCTCCATCTCACACATCCTCTCTGGACATTTCTATCGTTATTGCGCGAAATTCATTACAAAGCTTCACCCCCACTTTTGAAGTCCTCCCCGAAGTCCGGAGGGTTCATTCAGAAGAATTTGGGAACTTACTATTTACGAAATACAGAAAACAGTAAGGTACAGAATGCAGAACACCGTTGAATGATGATGAGCAGACACAAGAAGACTGGAATCTACTGATTTCCAAGAAATCTATTAGCATACTTAGCGAATACTCAGGAAACCAGTATCGCGCCCCGAATGTTGAAAGGGCGCGGAAAAAGATGGAATTTAATCCAATTCACGTCACGGCTGTTTATTTGCGGATTGAGGGCGGAGGAAGAGGAAGACTGGAGTAATCTTAATTAATCACACACAAGCATTAGACAGGAAATGACACACCCACGTGATAAGACTGTTACGATTTTACCAGTAAGTTATATGAATATAGAATCTTTTGGCTAATTACCTTTCCTAAAAAACGCCACGATCACTACAACATGAGGGAACCTGTGGCATACTTGCTGAAGAGAACAAGTAAAAAAGTCAACCTGGTACTTTTACAGCCTCAGCTCTGACCCTCGAGACTCCAGGATCATGAAGGACCCTGGCATGGAGAGTGGGATCCATCCAACTGGTCACGTGAACGGTAACGGCGCCTCTGGCTACTGAGCCGCAGGTACAATTACGTAAGTTTACGATTAATCTAATTCCTCATGCTTACTATGGCCGTAAAACGAGGAACGAACGAGAATGAGGAGGCCGTAAAACGTACCCGACAGTAACCGAAAGTAAACCCCCTAAGTTATCGAGGTTTAGTTAGATTTCAATATTGACGTTCTACTGGATGCAGTTTCGGCTCAAGAGAAGCCAGGTGAACAGATGGATTATAAGGCACCTCAAAAGTTGTGATCAACAGGAACCTCTTCGGGAAAGGGATAGGAGGGTCCCCTGTGAGGGACACACAGCTGCTCCGAAAAATGCCAAAAAGGCTGACTGAATGGGAGGCCGAAACGGAGGACGTTTAGCAGCTGGTCGTCGTGGTGGTGGTGGTGGTGGTGGTGGTGGTGGTGGTGGTGGTGGTGGTGGTGGTGGTGGTGGTGGTGGTGGTGGTGGTGGTGGTGGTGGTGGTGGAGCTTAGTTTTTACATCTTGATAACAAGATTAGACTTGTAAAGAAGTAGTCCAGCTGATCGAAGTGACGAGTTGATTAAGTATGATGGTGTTCACTGATAAATGAGAAGTAAAGGAGAACCATGTAATTGTGGTTGAGCATTCTTTCTACATTGTGCAGCTGTCCATCCTATCTACCAATAAGCTGCCAAGTCTCTTTGACAGTGACGTCAAGGTAAAAAGTGCAGTAGAACAGCTGTTCAGCATCCTGGTTCTATCGCACAGGTTATGGAATAACCAGTACTAAGCTTAAGCTTGAAGGTGAAATTTCATTTACTTATCCTATCCTGAATAGTAAATTACAGTTCGGTAACGCCCTCCACAGTTACAAAGTAAGAATACTTCTTACACCTAGATCAGAGATTATTTTAGGCTTCATAGGCTGAGGGGGAGGGCTCGATCCAGGGTTTTGCACGACTAAAGTGCAACAAAAAGCGATAGGTAAACAAAGGTTTTTGCACTTTCGGACCAATTATCATCCCACAAATTGGTTTTTGATAGCAGCTGAGGAAAATGGGGAGTTCAGTGAGCAAGCAAAAGAGTGATTTTCAGATCTTCTCATTGAAAATTAATCTATTTGTGATGGAATGATCTTTGGGCCTAAGCCTCGTGGAAATCGCACGAGCGCCACCATATATTTGCTCAGTCGATGCCGTCTGAGAGATCATTTGTCGACGGTTCATGAAGCTCGAAACTTGCTGAAAAGAGCGCTGTAATTGCAAATCGAAGCGACAAAGGATGATAGGGGGAGAGATGAATATTTACTGGACAAAGTAAAAGTAAATTAAAGCACTAAAACATCAGTTTTGCTTCGCGAACTGTAGGTAGTAAAGGGTTCCTCGGAGTTGATCCGGTCTGATTTGTTATATGCAAAACTTTCGACATTCTTTCGGGAGCGATTAGGATCCATATTATATTGATATTGTCATTTATCTGTTATTATTATCAAATATTACTCATTACTTTGCGATATCACTTGTTATCACTCAGCCCCACATGATTTGGTTACTTGTGGCGTATTAGTTGGAGGGTTAGGGTTACCAAATCACTAAGTTAGCTCAGAATCGATTACGCTCAGAAGGAAGTTAAGGTCAGGAATAACTGGTATGAATTGATTGTTATGGTCAGAAATCAATACAAAATCCCAGTGCGCCACTTGTTCCTACTTCCCCTCACCCGCCCCTCTTCTTCATCTTTTCGATAGGGTTCATATATTTCGAAACCGTTCGGAAACAATCTTCAGTCGTTAATTGAATTGTAAATCATTTCGGCAGCCCTGTAAAGTCTCATTTACTGCAGTAAAAGCATGTAACAGTTTTTAATTCCAGCTCTAATTAGTTGGAGCAAAATATCAAGCGATACTGCTATACGAAAAGAGTAGAAGAGTGTGGAGCCCTGAAATCGAAATGGACTCGGGTCAAAACAAAACACGCAGGAGGACTATAACGGGATAAAGGATGGGGAGAAGAGGAAGGAGAAGTCTCATTTTTAGTATTTTCGCCTCCATCACAATCTTTCATTGGAACACACATAAGAAGAAAAACTGCAAGATGTATGACAACGGTGGGGTGGCTTCTCCTCTCACCTGTTACTTGTAAAAAAGGAAATTAATGTATCGGTGGAAAGCCACAACCACACAATACCACACAATGTTACGGAATATGATAAGATCCCAAAAATACCCACATTTCATACCGGGTACCGGAACGGTAATTAAAGGATGGTCTAGGGGAGTCTTTGAGATTGGCGAAGGGATTAAACCACCCGGGCATGAGGAGGACATGGGAAATAGGCTAGTTAATGTTATGCAAACGAAATTGTCAGGAATTTTCGGTGTAAAAACAAAAAACGTCACATACGCACGAGTTCAGCGGGACACTATGAGTGAAACTCGAGATGTCACACCACTCAAGGGGCAAACTTGGCCGGCCGTTGAGGGCATACTCCCTCCTTTATCATCAGTACGAAAAGGGAGTATAGTTTCCTATAATATCTGACGGCTAGTCTTCTATACGAATTACAAGTGATACTGCAATAAATGAGGTTATTACGGAGTTATTACCTAAAAATATTGCAAACGAAAAGAACCATTCATAACAGCACCCTTGGTTACAGAAAAGGTGATAAGCTAACTGAGTGGAATCGGGGACCTCAAATTTGCTGTAAAGATGAATTTTTCCGAAGGATCTTGGACAAATTCAGGTTCTTATCGGTATCCTCAACCTGAACAGTGCAGTAACAGTAAGAATATCGGAGATGTTTCATCTACGGAAGATCACATTTGGAGAAAAGTTAGAATAGGCACTCAGTATGAAGTACTTAAGACTTACATTCCACAGGGAGCAAGATTTTCTGGTGGCATCAACAAGTATCAGCGAGTATCAACAAGTTCATGTTTCAGAGTTCACAGAGGAAAAATGCTCAAAACATGTGTAACCTGGACTTCAATCCTCGTTGTTACTGTTGTTACATTATTATTATCTTTTGTTACTGGATTGCCATTTATCTGGTATGTAAACACGGTCATGAAATTTACTGTAACACCGCAAGTAAAAAAATACTAGTTCCATGTGCAAAAATGGGCCTATGTAGGACTTTCATCATATTGTATCAGGCCCAGCTGTTGTCCATTTGACTATTTTACCACTTTATCGCCCCTCGAGGGACATTTTTAGTAGCGGCCGAACTTGTGCCAATCTCGAACATCTGTTTTCAGTAAACTGGTCGTTTTCGCAACTTTAGTAGACATCGAAATCTTGAAAACTCTCACGAGGGTCTTTCATTTGTTTTACAACCCCCCAGGCGCTTTGCATGGGAAACAGTGCAGCTTTATTTTTCTTCATTAATCTTCAGTCACTTTTACACTTGTTTTTGATCTCACAGAACAACCTCAGAAATTTTGCAAAAGATGATTCGGATCAGTTGGGATTACTTAAACGAGATAGCTTTACTCGCAAAAAAAGGGCTGGCTACTGGATAAGAACCCAGTCAAACCAACTGCCTGAGTCAGACTTAATCTCAGAGAGCAAAAAGTTCAAATGAAAAAAATCCATTCTTCAAAAGTTCTTACTGGTATTTTCGCTCTAAAGAGTGTGAGTAATTCACTTGGGATTACTATTCAGAATGAAATTTTTGACATTTGTACTGGATGGGTTCACTGAGGGAACACGGTACCATAGACTTGTCAACCCCCTGGTGAATGAACAGCCCTCTACCCTAGTCTCACTGGGTCGGTTGTCATGAACAACAACGTTCCTCAACTTACTTCCACTGGCTTACTACTTAAAGATTAAACAGTTCTCGTGAGGCTAATGCATCAAAGTGATATATTTGGAATAACATATTAAGCACGATTACTATTAATAGAGCATGCATGAAAAAGGCAAGCGACGATAGCTCGAATTAGAAACTCCGCTCTGTAGCAGTTTTCATTGAGGAAACCCTATTTATTTATTTTGCGTTAGGCCTCACAGAAGTGGGAGGAGTAGCAACGGGTTATCAGTCTATAGTAACAAACACACAGCCAGTTTAGCAAATAATCAACTTTTTCGGGTAAATAAGCTTTGGGATGGAAAGCCGGCGCAATACTACTTCTACAACTTATACCGTATCGCACCGGCATTAGTAGATGTAGGAGAAAGACGGTCAAGGAGCTTATGTGGGGTAGATGGGAATGGGTAGAGTGGGAAGCCGAACTCACAGGCCCGTAGTTCATCTTGGAACTCTGATTTCGATTTATTAACCTGTTGTGGAGGGCGGAACTAAGACAACACTCCACAAATCATGAAACTGACACAGTACTGGCTGGAGGAGATACGGTAAGAGATTCAAAAAACCACCAAGGGAGAGAGAGATAGGGAGATTCGTGGGTGGTCTGGCTCCCGCTTGGCGCCTAATATTTGGAGAATGAATGCATTGCGCTTTGTATTGGCTCGGCTGCTGATTCTGTCACACATGTATCTCAATGCAATCACATTCCAGCTGAACAAATGTTCCGAATCCCACATCCGCTTAGGGGTGGGGGAAACTTTGGGGGTATCTGGGGAATGAAAAGAACCTTGCACATAGGAAACTCGTAGGCCGGAAATGGGCCCAAAGGAAATCAATGAAAAGCCGAATGAACGAATGAAAAAAAGGGGAGCAGTCGTCGTTGCATATGGCGAGGAGGCAGAACCCAAAGGATAGAGAGCCCGTAGAAGCGGGAAACATTCGGAAAACGGCTATTCTGCGGTTGGAGACATGCAGCCAATGGGTTCCCTGATGAGAGAGAGGTAGAGAGCGGCTAGACAACATGCGTAATCGATGCAGTATACGGAAAAACCGAGTTTCAAAAATCAATGAGGATGAGGGTGAAGCGCAGTTGTTCCTTCAACTCCCTCAAGCTCTCCGTCTCTCCCTCTCTCCCCCCTCTTTACCTCCTCCCTTTCTCCCTTCCATCGTCGTCCCGCCTCCTCCATCCCCAACATCGCAATCTCACTGCTGACATGACAAGCCGTTGTGACTGCGGTGGGTGTAGTGAATGAAGCTGTATAGAGAAGGGATAGATGATGGAGGTGATCATCGTGAGCACGACATACGTCAACGTTTACTTGTAATGAGTAATGTTAAGAAGTATAGGAGACGTGCTCACGTAAATACTGGATGTATTACACTGAAAGAACAGCTAGCTGTTGTTTTGAAATTCCAGTAAATAAGATCAATCTCTGAGCAGACTTGATAGAACTCCTCAAAACGAAGAATTTCGACATTCCCCCACCCACTGGGGTTAAATTTGTGGTAATGAAATCACAGCGGTGGAGGTGGTAACTAATGGGAATGTTCAATGTGGTCATTAGTGAAGCCCCTACCTAATTACCCATCTTCCCTATCCAACTCCTTTTTTCATTACCTTAATTACTGCTATCAGACTCTGTTGAAATTTTAGCTGATTTGTCAAAAACTCTCGAGAGTTTTTATGGCCTCAGCGTCCCCTACGTCTTTACAATCAGTCAGTTTTTGAGCGGAGACTCCGAAAATTTCACGGATTGGAACATAACCTCATGAACGAGAAGCCATGAACTGACAACGGGCTACTCTACGGGCTATTCCTGCTCAAAATTCGAAAGAGTTACTTACTGGCTAGTAATGTTTTACTGAAAACCTTCAAAAAACTCGACAAAAACTTCTATTACTGAGCAACCAGAAAATCATGTGTTCTCAAAAGTATCGGTATCATGTATCTCAAAAGTAGGGTGTTCAGGTTAATGTCAGAAAGTCATAAAGTTATGAAGTCAGAAATAAAAATAAGAGCACCTAAAAGACTCGAAAAGTAAAGCCCTGTACCTCAAAACTCCCTACCGTCGCTTACTTGTTTGCTTGCTCAAAAGCAGTATTGTAGAGCTCAATCTAAACTGCAGAAAGGGATTCCTTTCTGTGTGGGAGGCATCCCCTCGCTTGCACCATGTGCAGATCTAATCCTGTTATGGCGAAAAAAACTCTATCTACAGAATGAGCCCCTAGAATGAGCCGATTAGTGTGAGATACTTGTTATGAGCAGTATTTGGGGGAATATAGATGAGTCCTAGAATAAATATCGCTCAACTTCTACGAACATAGGCTGGAACCCAACAATGCCGTCCCTATTTCAAAAAAAAGTCACATGGAGTGTTAGGAAGAATGGACGATATCGAAAAATCGCGTTTTTTCAACTACTATAAGAGATTACCAGTTGATGTGAAACATTGACAGGAAACTACCACTGTTATGGTCCCAGAAATCCCATCCCGGTTCAGATCTTTTCCCACTCAACGACTTTTTGGCACCATTGAAAAACAAATTCTTCGAGCCAGGATCGTTTCAGGAAAAAACGGAGTTGAAAATATTTGGGCCAAGCGCTTGAGGCATGGGCCATATACCCATTCGAAGCCACCTAGATTCTGAATGCTCATCAAGTGTATAACCAATATCGTGGTGTTCACGACACCTCCTGAAGGATCAGGCTCTTACCGTTCTGAAAGGTCAGCACAAAACAGTATGGCGTCTCCTGTCCACATGTCCTATAGTGCTCAGGAAAATAGAAGGTATACCAAAACCTACTCTTTCCACTCAATCTATCAGTGTAGATCTCTCTGCATAAGTGCGGAACTTCTGCTCCTGTTTACTCGACACAGGTACGTGATTCCTACAGTCTGGAAAAAAACTTCCACCACAATAGTGGACTCCCGGACTTCCGTAGCAGACCACCTCTTCTGTTGAGTTGGAGGCGCCTAATAGTTTGGAAACACTTAGGAAACTTACGAATCTTCAAAACGGTTTCAAAGGACTCTTCGGACACACCTAGCATCAAATAACCATCTCTTTCTGAGAGTAAGAGTAGCAGAGTTAATAGTTATTTGGTCAGAGTTTCTTGATATCAAAGTATGTAACTGAAAGTGCGAGCTGGTTACGCCGTGAGTTTTGACGTATTGGATGGAGCTCGAAAGGTGGTTATAAGGAAGTAAAAGGTATTCCCTAATAGAGTTAAGATGAAGAGCAAGCCTTGATAGAAGCTTCCTCATATGGAACTCTTTCATAGTGACCGTATCCATTTCATAAAAGTAACACTTACTTATTACTTTATTACTAACTAATGTACTCTATCAAGTAATGATAAAGTTATGGTTGTACGAGCTTACGCGGAACGATCCGGAAAATCCTGAAATGTTTTGCCCCATTCGATATTGTTATGGGTTGGCTAGACGCGATGTTGAACACCTGCTTATAGAAGGGTGTTACGCCAGGCTCCATTAGTAATTGCTTCTATTAAACTCATCTTCGAAGGTTACAACTCCATTCGTAGAGCGCGCCGCGGAATCTTCAGTGACATGCTGTAATCCCCCTGAGCACGAGTGCTCATATGTGAGGGACAACAAGCGCTTGAAAAGAAGGACTATTGATCGAGCTATCACGAGCCAAAACAGCTGAGGCTTAGGTGTGGGCATTAGAAAGGCTCAGGGACCGATTCCGTATAGGATCGCCATCGCGTGCTACCTAGGCCCTTCAGGATTCATCCCTTGAAGAAATCTAGAGCTGTAAGTTGTACTCGTAGGTCGAGCTTGCTTACGAAGTCGTGATCTTTGCCCTAATAAGTGGCCGGACTTGTTACTACAAGTATTTTACTGAGAGGATTACAAGCTCTGGTCCTGACATGAACACCTCTTCCTTCTGTTCCAATCACGGAAATGGTTGAGCTCGTTCTCCTTGGCTCTGAGCATCTCCTGGCCACAACCTAATTCGGGCAAAGGGTTGGCTACTGTAGCACCGTTCTTCGGAAACCATACTTCTCTATTCCACTGCTATAGCGGGTACCCTTTTTTCTCAAACTTCATCATCCCCATGGCTTCCTGACTTTGAACTTCCTGGGTTTCCCAGATGGGACTGCTGTAGCTAATGTCTATCTCTGCGCGCTGTAGGCCTCTAGTAAGCCTCACAATCTCCGGGATGCCTTGTTATGGACGGGACGAGCTTCCTCCAAAGGTTCAAAAATCAGATACCCTCGTGAGTAGCGAGTGACACTGCAGCTGTTGATGGAACGCGGGCCTCACGCGGTCGCTCCGATTTTTGAAGACTACGGGCTTCGGTCGGTCTCCGATTTTGGAACGAATCCAAAAACAAATCGAATTCGGCCCATCAAACGGCACTGTGAACCAATGACATTTCGCAGACCGTCTGCTGTCACTGGGAGTGTTTCCTTGAATCTTGGCAGGGCTCTATGCTTTCATCAACATACCGACTGAGGGAACACCGCCTAGCCTTCCTTGTTTTCTTCAGAGTTGGACAATACTCAGCAGAGTTTTTTGGCGGGAAAATGCCTTCTCCGATAGGCACATTGGACCACTGTGTTCAGCAAATATGCATTGGAATGTTTTTATGATCGCAGATGGCCAAATGCATGATGCATACGACAGCAAAAGGCTCGCGCGAAGCATTCTGCCCTTCACACTGGTTCATCATCTTTTTCAAAAGGGATAGTTACTTATTTATGTTTTTTAAATATTTAGCGGTTAGGAGTGATACAGAAGGATAAAAAACAGAACTTTATAACTCAGCCACCAGTTGACTTGACTGCTTTCATCTAAGTATAAAGTTTATGAAGGAACTCAACAGGTCCGCGGGGAGTATATGAGTAGAGGTAGGGCCCTACTGAGAGACTGGAGCCCCGTTAAGTGTCATTACTATTGAAATAGACAGTAATAACCTTCGAGCCTATTATTTTCTTACACGACGCGACATGCCCGTGACATACAGTAAGATTTGTTTTTACCAGTTGTAACAAAGTTATAATTAAATTTCAACTTGTAAGTGACTAAACCACGAGCAGTTACTAACTAAATCATCGTTTATCAAGGCTATATAAAGATAAATCTCCATAAAAAACCCCATTAGACAGCGGCGATTAGTCAATCAGAGAGTAATACGTTGCGTGCACATGCCGATTGAATACGTGGAGACTAAATGAGTGTGCCCTCAGGAGATTACTGGTATCAAGAACTATTCAGCTTTGAAGATCACTGAATGTCAAGAATTTTTTCCAATGGAGCAGGTGTTGGAGTTCCTCTTCAATCCTATCACGGACCCTATTGGTCGGTTTAGGCGTGCCCAAAAGGGCTACCATTGGTCAACTGTATGTGATTGACTTCTGCTGTGATTGGTGAAAACGAAAAGTGCCGTTAAGAATGGAAGTCTTCAGACAATGCATTTTCAAATAAAAAACATGCGAATGGAAAAGTTTTTATACAACTTCTATCGTCAGCTTTAGAGATTGCTAAACAACTTTTCGAGCTCTTTCCGAAGCAATTAGAAGTCATCTTGACAATTCGCAGAATTTTCTAATCGCTAACGTCGGGCTATTAGTGTAGGTCCTCAAGGATCACGTCCGTTTTGTTGATTTCAATGGATAATCGCTTCGGGGCGAGCATCTCCGGCAATTTCCTCCTCAGAAGAGCCCTCTTGAAGCATGCAGGCTTTTGAGGAATACAGCGGTTCTTACTCTGGATTAGTATAAATTGGAAGAAACCCCTCTAGTAGGGTATAAAGGAGGATAAACAACCCCCTAAGGGCTATTTCCATCCATTTTCCACCAAACATGCACTTCTGTAGGGCCGCACCTGGGTACTACTGCTCATTCCTTCCTCTGCTCATATCCTATACCGAAGTTGTAGCAATAGCCGACTTCCTAACCTCTAAATCTATGTTTTCATCCTACGCCAACTTGAAAGATAATATAAAGTGTAAGTCAACAAATAAACAAACAGCCAAATAAGTAAACAGCAGTAGGAGTAGTAAATGATAGCAGGGATTAGTTTCCCGCACACGGTGCCATCAGCAATTGACTGAGATCAAGTGGCTGCGGCGGTGTTTGCTCAATGAACGCCCAAATGGCGCAACTACGCATTCAGATTTGCGTGAAATTGGTTCATCTTCACTCAACTACTTTACTTTTCTGTGAATAACAAGTTCAGCAGAGATCAGAGAGGATTCATAAAGCAACTGTGCCAAAATTCCCTTCAGAGTGCCATCTCAATAGGGGAAATGCGTGCAGCCGCTCACGCGTTGCTATGGTGTCGAAGTTGCCTCTCGATATCGGTAGAATCTCAACGTGTTTATTGTCACTCAGCCAAATCCTCTACTCAATTTCGGACTTCCTTAAAAGGTAAGTTTATATTGAATTCCAAAACTATTACGAAATTGTACATAAATGTAGTGGGCGGCCTAAAATACGAAATCAACACGAGAAGCTTTGAAAAAATAGAAAAATTAGTAAATTTTTCTTCACCATGTGTACTGAATAATAGCTCGATTTCGGAGGTGGTGAAACAAAACTGACGATTTTCTGAGATTGTGCATGGCCATAGGAAGGTTTTTATTCATTATACTTTATCTTGACGTATTCGATAACCAGTAATGCCAAATTTACGTTACTCGCTTCCCCATAGGCTTCCAAAAGAGCGATTTTGCGGTCTGCCCTGGACACTAGATAGTTCTTTCTTAATCTTCCAAGCCTTCGAATATGAAGCAGAAAAATGAAGATCCCCTGTTTTTCGAACTCTTTCTATTGATAACAATAACAATAAAAGTAAGCAAGCAAATAAATAATATGAACAAATAATATGAAAGCAATAAATATTGCGTAGTATCATTTTAGAGTCGAAATCTCAAGCCAGTTCAACAGTGGTTGGAAATATGCAAAGTAAATAATAAATTAATCTATAAATTAGTGGGAATCTCGTGAGCTGCTGTGAGGGAAGTGAATAGTACATTAGTATAAGTAATTCAGTAAAAACATTGCTAATGAGATAATAATGAAGCTACTTTTTCTGTTTTAGTCAGAAACAATTTGAATATCGACAACAAACCAACGTCTTTTCAGCCTCTCAACTACTGCATGAAAAACTTACCACTTACTTTATAAGAGATGTGAGATGGCAGACGACGTTCTAAGCAGTTTGGTTGGAGTAAGTTTGGAATTTCTGATTGAATATGTCTATATCCTTTGGTAAGGGTCTTTTTGAGATGCTACATCAAACCCTATGGACCCTGTGATAGGCACATATTTTTAATTAATGTAATTAATTTGGGACATTATTTAATTTTAATAGTAAGACTCTTCCAAGCCGCTCTCCCTGACTGTGTGGAGGATAAGTCGGGTCCATTGAAAACCTAACTATAATCCTTGTAATCCTTTCAGCGCCCTTCTCTAGTTTTTTATGCCTATGCTTTACCCCACCAACGCCCGCACTCTACTGGTTACTGCTTGGTTGAATAGCATTGAAGCACTTCAACTTCATTTATCATTACCCAGAACTGGCAGTCGAAGTTGCCAAAACAGAAAGTAGTCCCTAGAGGATGCATGGATGAAAAATGAAAGAGTTCTGTCTTCGAAAGTCCTAACAAAAATGTTTTTCAAGTAGCTATTGTCAAAAGGGTAGACGTTTGAGGGTGTATTGGTAGTAACGAGCCAGTTTTCTATAGAATTTACATTCATATTGGCAAAAATGTTGTGGTGGCAAGTGGCGCCCTATCACACATGATCGATACTCGCCCAGGTCAACCAAGCATTCCATCTGGTCAGATTCGCTCAGCTGGTTCCAAATTCGCTTGGCAGTATGAAAACACAGACTTTGTACATTGGTTAAACACCCCTAGAAATCATGGCCCCTTACTCAAGAGTTTAGAAACTAATTTTTAACTAGTTGGTAACCACAACCAGTCACTGATCGCATCATCATAAAATGAGTGGAAAATCTTAGCCGGTAGCTTTTCGATACTGCTACTGGGTCTAAAAGACGCTGAAGTGTTCCCCTCAGAATTCATAAAGAGGTCAGTTACAACCGACCGTCTACCCTTTTTCCCGGTACCTCTTTTTCTCGGCCTACGTCAAGCCAACCAATTGCATCACTAGTTCGCCAACTTTTTTTTTTTGAAAAACTGATTTTTCAACTCTGATCCCTGGAGGACAGACGCCCGTCTTTCATTTTTGCCTCAATTTCCTGCAAATTTTTAGGGCTATTACTCTGAATGACTATTATATTAATTATCGAGTGATGGCCTGCCCAACTACTACTATGGGAAGAAATCACAGTATCCCCGTCATAATCCTTCACAAAAAAAACCTTGAAATCAAACCGAAATGTGAAATACGATGCACAAAAGGCCATCGTGATAGATGATTCACTATAGAAGCAATTCAGGAGATGGATGACTTGGATAGCACCTTATTTGGCCGGCCAAAAGGACCAAAGACAAAGCCAACGCTAGGGAACCTCGACTCACTATTTGGTGAAACTAAAAAGGTGCTCACTTTTTTAAACCTGAAGAAATGACGAAATGTTTTTTTTTTCTAGCCAGCACCAAAGAAGACGTCGTTCCTTGAAGGAACTTCTTCCGGAACAGCGTCACACGTAAGTTTTAAAAGTACACAAGAACTTTAGGACTTTCAGAAAAGGCCGTTACGTCACCAAGGGCATACATACCCTCGAAATTTCGCTGGAAGTTTCGCTCGAAGAGTTTTCTTAGAAAAAATGCTTTAGGTGTTAAAAATGATGCATCCCGTCTACACCACACGACAACTACAAATCAGTTTAGAGTTGCACCGAAGGGTTTTTATATAAAAATCTTTGAAGTTCAAGAAAAAAAAGCTAGAGGGAGAGGAAAGTAGTGTTTTTTGAGTAACAGCAAAGTACTTTGTAGGAGAAGGTGCAATAAAACCCACCTCGAAAAGGGGGCCGTCCCTATTTTTGCATCTTCATCACATTTTCTTAGATGAGCTGTTCTCCATGGTTTGGCAGCATTGGCGTTCAAATGCTGAAATTATCTTGAAAACTTTGTAGGAAAAAAACAGGGATATGAGCATGAATAGTTCTTTTTCTAAAATTTCACGGTAACTCTGAAGATTAGTAATCTGGCTACTTTATGACCGCTTATGAAACAGTATATAGTAGGCCTCACCCTGCAACTCCCCATCAGAGTGCTTGAAACAAACATATCCTGGAAACCATACACCTTATTTTCGTTACCCGTTTGACCTAGGCAATTCAATATCGCTCACGTCTTACACTTCCAAAAGACCGTATCGATTAATATCGATTGACTTTCAGGCGCCAGGAAAAAGTGCACTGGATAGCCTGTTCACAGAAACGCCAGCGGATTCTGCTCCGATCACTACTTCGACTGCGCCCGCTCAGTCCATGTTTGCAATTTTTCATTTTTATACTCTTTTTTTTCCTATATTCATCCCTCTTCCTTCTCGATATTGAGTTTACTCACAGAAATAAATTAGAAAAAAAGAAAAATTAAACAGAAAATAATAAATATTGTAAATATTTACGATAAGATCTGCTGCCACATTGAAAACATTGTTACAAAAATTTGGGTTGTTGACGATTTTAAAAAAATATTCATTTGAAGCTTGCTACTTCGTTTTTTTCATCCCAATAACTGGCAGACTGGGGAGAATTCGGAAATTGCTTCAACTTCCAGATGACTTAATCATATTCCGGAATTTTGACGATAATTGAAAACAGTTTTTGGAATAACAATGACTAAGTCCTCTTTATCAGCATTTGTTGGTCTTGCTAATCGCTACTTGACTCCGTAACCAGTTCTACTTACTTACTTTTGCGTTGCACAAACTGTAACTGGATCTTCTTCATCAACACTGTCATTTCCATGAGCAAATTCACTTGGTTTGAGCCCTTTCGCCAATAATTTTGCCGAAGAATCTAAATGTCAATAGATTTTGATATCATAGCGACAGTTCCAGCCAATAAATCGGCCATAAAATTTTCGGGACGAGCCTTGTGAATTTTCAGAACTTGATGATTTTCAAACAGCATTTTTAGGGGAGCCGTTGAACTGGTGAGGAAGTGAAAACCTAAGTTTCCCAATACCTCGAAAGGGTCTCATCTAATTCTGAACTAATTCGGGCAACGACCGCTCCCACCCTGACCAGGAAATCCCCTAACGGAACGCTTTGGGAGTAGATAAAGCTGAAATTGCAATATTATATCAGCTCTTTGTCTTCATTCTAATCCCAATAAAAAAAATGTTTTACAGGAGTATGACAGATACTGTAATAAACTGTAATCCCTTACTCTGTAGCTTACTTGTTATTGTAGCTTTCAACTTTTCAAGTAGATGTTTAGCTCTCGACCAGCTCGCCAGCAAACAGCAAGCGGCACACTTGGAGGACTTCTCGGTCCCAGCCGGAGGGAAAAAGAGGCCACTCCACAGCCTCCAGCACCACCTTCTACTGCTCCTCCATCTCAAGCTGCAGCACGTGCTCCCGAGGACGTCCTGAGAGAGAAGAGGTCACTTTAAATATTTACGGTTGTGATAATGGCCAACAGTCGTCAATTTCAGATTAGAGAACGAAGTAGAACGGCTCAATCGAGAGATTGACGATCTGAAAAGGCGAAAGAAAGACGACGAAACGGATCTTGAAAACCTATGGAAGGAAAAATTAGCAAAAAAGGATCGTGACCATGTTGAGGAATTGAAGAACCTGGAAGACAATTACCAGTAACTCACTCAAACCCTTACGCTTGGATGATTTTTTGTTTAGTTCTTGCGTTTCCAGAAAGCAATTAACAAAACTCAATGAAGAACATGAGAAGGAGCTAGAAAATCTGAAGATCACGTACGCTCGGCAACTGGAAGTCATTCAGCAATCTACCGGAGAGTGGAAGTATGTTCATAACTTTCCCAATTATGGCAGTAATGCATTTACAGTAATGGAAGTTATCAAGATGGGAGTTTCCACGATGAACTTATGTACATCAGTTTTGATCTAAATAGTAAGAAGCGACAGAAGCTCCGAAAAAACTGTTGTTAACCCATCACCCTTGATAAGGGTGGAGTGCGAGACCCAGAAGTGGGTCCTACGGGTAGGTCGTCTTTGCTGGCAAAGGAAGGATCGTAATTAGTAATGAGCAATGATGTATTGGTGTAGATCAGCTCTCACAGCACAGTCTTTTACTACTTGAACTTGAAACACTACTTAACTCACATAAATTGAATGAATCTTATGATTCTTTCACGGAAACTGGACTAAGTTATAGTTCATTAAAGGCACCGTTCGCGATGATTCAATGGGCGGGTGTGTCGATGACGTGTCCGCCTCTCATTCGACGCCACGTCTGACTGTCTGACGTGACAGGCGGACACGTCATCGACACACCCGCCCATTGAATCATCGCGAACGGTGCCTTTAAAAGATAAATTTAGTACAAGCGATACACTAACTTTGTCTCCTTCAAGAATTGTGTTACAACTCGGAACCTTTTTGGTTTTTGATTCTCTTGTGTGAAAATAAAAATAAACTATTTAGGGATGTGACTACGGTGGTTAACAAGGTCGATACTTTATCTACCACCCTAAACCAGTTGGCGGACAGTGTCACTTTAGTTAATGATCGAGCTCTACTTGAAAAGGAAACAACACTACGAATACGTGAGGAGCAACTGAAAGATCGCGAACAGAGGTATGCTGAATTTGAGAAATTCTGATAGGATGTGATTGCAACCGATAAATATATCCGAATAGACTACTCGGGAAAACCATTGTTCTGATTTGTAAAGAATCTTCGGGGCTTCCTACCTAAAACTATGGGAACAAAGCCTGCATACGTGAGATACTAGAAACTGTCGTGTCTTTCACTGTTATAACTTTCGACTGACAAACCTTTTTACGAAACACGAATATTTCTAATATATTTTTGTCCGGTAAACATTTTATCAATATTTTTAGATAATTAATAAAAATAATAATTAATAATGATAATGATATCTCGTAATTATTTTATTAATGCTTATTTTAATATTTTATTAATATTTTCCGAATGAGGTCCTCAGCAAGCTCTATGAATTGATCAGAGTCTCATCTTCAGGCTAAGCGAAGAAAGAACTCAATTTGAGGACGAGCGCAAGAAGGTCTACGAATTGAACGCTAAGCTCAATGAACTCTGCAAAGCTCAAGAAACAATAATTGGGCAGGTTCGTCGACTTTACCGAATGAATCACATTACCTTTAAAAAACCATGCGAGACTGTTGATGTGCTCTATAACCTATACCACTTATTGCCTTTCGGTATTAGGTTAAGGGGTCTCCTTAAGAAATTTGAATAAAAATAACAAATTGTTATGAAAATCGTTATCAGAAAGCATCGAAAACAACATAAGAGAATACGGATTCCGGAAGTAATCTCAGGTGCACTTTAACGTCTCTTTCAATGAAAAGTGAATCTTATCAGAGCCGAAAATTCGGTATAAAAAGTAACAAAATTGTAGACGCGCAAGACTGGTGTAGGACGTGGCAGCCTCACTCCAACGTCGACCAATTTCTTTAAGAATATAGAAGCAGTACAAAAATGCTCAAGCAATTTCTCACTGCCTATTTTCGACATCTGTCGTTTCGCTTTTTTTCATTTTTCCCTGAGTTGATTATTTGAGGACAAATATCGCGTTCGAGAGGAATGGAATCGACTGAATGCAGAAAAGCAAGCGTTCAAAGAGGATCAAAAGTTCGTACTACAGACAATCGAGAAACAAGCAGCAGCAGTCGAAAATTCCAAGGTACTGCTCAATGTGTTTTGTCAAGAACAAACATGGATTATACTTGTTAATGAGCTTAGGTGGCCTTTCATTTCCTGGCACATTCATTCCGTTAGCCTCATTCCCACAAGAAATTCTCCTGTTGTGTTTTGATGCTTTGGTTGATGGTCTAGACGACTCCTCTACTATTCTAGCATGATGACGGCGCCTAGACAACCAGATGCGCTAAGGTCGAGAATAAGCCGTACAACCGCAATTTTAGCATTTTTCCCATGATATCACGCCCTCACATTCACCTGTGCCCCCCTTTCCCACACAAATAGGTTTTTTGGCCTTTTTTTCGTACAATGAAAATGGTTTGAGCTCAGCTCAATTTGAATGGTCGAAGAATAGAATTTGCAGTCTGCATTTTTCCACGAACAACATGACCTTCTCACCCGTCTGAGCGCTGAACGACAGCTTCTGGAACAAGAGAAAAACGAATTTCATGGGTAAGTGATATACCATCTGTATACTTCCGCTTTTAAATCCCATACAATCATCATTTTAGGTTTACTTTTAAGACAACTATAGTTTCTGGTGAAATGAAATTACCTTGGTATAATTAACAGTGTCGCCCAAATGAAAATGCTATTTCAATGTTTTCCGACTATCTTCAGAGCTGTTTTCGGACTTTATTTTTTTTCTTTGGAGGAAGGGGGAGTAGTCGGTTCGACAGCTTTCTGGGGCTTCGTTTTTTCCGTGAACTTTGAAGTCTCCCCGTTTTTAATCCCTGTCAAGTAATGGTGGCTTATGTGGGCTCAATGGAGCTCCCAGGAGAGGAGAAACTTTTTGGGATGATGTGGCCATAACTAGTTGAGATTGTGACAGGGGACAGCAAGAAATATCGGTTCTGCTACTAGTGATAGCGGTAAAACGTGAAACAACCAATGGACAGGTCGTCAGTGGGAAGGTGAAAAGCAAAATTGGATGTTATAAAAAAAAAGTTTATAGGAAACGATCTGTGGATGTACGGAGGCTGAAGGAGGAAGCCGCTGAGTTACAACAAAGAGCAGACAATATTTTAGCAGCGGAGACTCAAATTGAGAAATTGAGGAAGCATTATGAATTGAAAACAAGACAGGTATGTAGCCAAAGATTTGTCGACAATTTGTTTGTTGATCTCTTGACATATTGTATACTGATCCTTTGACAAAATGGTAAATACGTCACTCTAGTTGCAAGAATTGGAAATTTCCCTGATGGAGGAATGCTTAAAAATGGAGAATCTCCGTAATCAGCTATCACAGACTGAGTCTCATATTTTGCAAAACGTAGTAAGTCATAATTTCCTTTTTCTTCTTCGAAGTAAAAATCTGAAATTTAAGTTGGTTTTTTAGAATCGAGAAAACTCTCAGATTAAGCCCACAGCTGGTCCCGATACCGAACTCATAACAGCTTACAATGACCAGGAATTTTCTCGAAGGTACGAAGCTACTACTGTTCTAGAACCACCTGAAGTTATTGATTGATTCGGTCAAATTCTCTGCAGAAGAAACTGTGAGCGAACCTCTGGAAGCCCCTTGTAGATGGCCAGGGGCCCTAAAAGAAAAGGAAATTCTCATGTCTCACAATTGAGTACGGATAGGTAGTACGTTTCCCGGATAGTCTTCCCTCTGATTCATATGTATCCACTCGACACCACAAAGATACCACTTTCAACACATTTGGTCAGTCCACTGATGGATCCGATCTCCAAGAACCGTTTGACCACCCACATGAACAGCCGACTCTATGGGTGCAATGGGCCGCTCTAGAAACGCGAATCCTGACAATTACTTATACAATCTTCTTATTACCGTACAGTGGCCAAGGCAAAAACGTCTTCTTGACATACTTGTACCATGAAGATCTTCTTTTCACATTATCCGCTTCATCCTAGTAATAACTAATCAAGGGGCCTTGCGCAGCAAACAGAACCATGGTAACAGCCGAATCTGTTACATTCCTTCCCAAAGAATGAAGAAAACAATTGAGCATTGAACGACAATCTATAGAACGAGTAGTAACTAGTGCTAAAAATTAGCTTTGAACATGAATCGAGTGGAATTGATTTCATTAGAAAGGGCCACAACCCTCGATATGCGGAAAAAATATTTTTCTATGCTGCTTACCTTTATCTCCTTATCCGAGAAAGTCGTCCGTACTTCGACTTCCCATTGAAGTCGTTATCTTAAAGATCGCATCCACTGAAGGCAGGGTCCATGTTGTAGTTGGAAGCCACTTGACATCTTTTCAGAGAGAAAGGACCTTGTGGTACGATAGTTGACTGAGGAGCAGCACCCCACCAAGGGAGAGTTGGGCGGGAAGGGACTGACTTGACCTTCATATTCCTATCATGCCGTGATCATTTATTGATGTAGTACATATCGAGCTAGAGATGAGGTTTACTTGGTTTTTTTTGTTGATAATTTGTTGACGTAGTTCTTTTTGACACTGTTACCGAAGGATTCCATTTTAACAGGCAAGAAAGTGTGGGCAACGTCCTGAAGAAGCACTCCGAGTTTCTCGAACGATATATGGGACAAAAAGTAGCAGCTGTTGCTCCACGTCCAGTCAACTTCAACTCGCCATAATACAAAATGTGATCCGTTTGTATCAGAACAAAATGCAGCTCACTTAATTGTTTATTTTTCAATTAAATTGAATGCTATAAAGTGTTTTGCCGTCGCTCGATATCATTCGTGGAATGCACCCCTACAATGACTACCGTCCGGAATCGTAGTGGGGTTCGGAGAGCGTATGTGGCCTATACAATTACCTGAAGTGATCAGCCGATGTACAAGCCAGTGCTGTTGTCATCTCAGGTCATTCTTGTACCGAATGATTCACCTCGGCGGATGAAAGGCCTTATATCCAGCCTGGATTTGAAATCCCATTCGTGCGCATGATAGCGAGCCACTTAGCACTACTCCGCCTATTATGTTGAGTGCTAATACTATTATTCGATTAAAAATAACCTATGCAACCGTTACAAAATATTAACGAAAAAATGGCCGAGTACAGAGAACCAGCGCATAAACAATAGGATTTCAGCAATAAGTTGGGTGTTAAGTTCGAGATCAATTTTTGATCACAGGCGACCTCTTTCAAACCTTATGACATACATTTCTAATCATACACTTTCTCGAATTAACTTGTTTTTCACGGTATTTTACCTCTGCATAGCATCTGTAGTATATGTATAGTAGCGGAAAATCTTCGCAAAGCTTGGAAAAAGTATACAGGCATTAGGAATCTTCCTAATTATCCCTTGGAACTCTGCAATCTCCTCGAAAAAGCCAAAGGCTCCCATAAAATCCTTGAAGACTGCCATTGTCATGATACGCATTTGCAATTACCGTAAGACTTTAGAACACAACAGAACTCGATAGAATTACAATTTATTTATCATAGCTTTGGCCTTTGACAATTTAGATCACAATTTCATTGTAAGAGAAACATCATGTATACCGTAGACATATAAGTGGGTACTTGATCATGTTGAACTCATGAAAATCATAAGCCAAACTGTAAGGATATGAGTTTACATACATGCACATCCATTGTAAACTTAAAAACAAAATGAAATTGAAAAAAAATCGTATCAATAACTTCTACTATGACAACAATGCAAACGTTTACCTGCCAGTAAAAAGGCATAATATGAGAGTAACAGGAACAAAATTTAGCAGAAGTAACGAAATAGCTGCAAAAATGAGATTTCCACTCTGTAAGGTGGATTACAGCTACATATGAAATAGTTATGAGTGCCGTTTTACAGCAAAAGAAAAAACTATTATTACACAATTGAATGATATCACCGCTAACAAAAATATCCAAGTGCCAGAACATGGTAGCATTTAATACCCGTTTCCAACACGAAATTTTACGCCATATTTTAAAAAATTGGGACGTCAAATCGTGTGGCTACAGCTTGCTTTTCGTAAACCAAAGTGAACATTGAGTAGAATGACAGTGACACTGATTATCACATGCACAGCAAATAAAGTAAAATCTAGAGAAAAAAAGCGCTTTCTATGCGTGTTGCCCCTCCTCTCACCTAATGGATTCTGCCAACATTTTCATTAACGAAGGTCATTTGGTCCAGTTTCCTGGGCCTGCATATTTGTCATATGCTGCGCGCGTCTGTAGCAAAAAGATAATAGTTTACGACCATGGTTCCCGCAATGAATTGCCCCTCCATAAGGCATTCCCTTCACAGGAATGCCCATCCCTGGTCTCCAAAAATGTGACGCCATCCCGTCACATGTTGCCTGCGCCAATATTCATTTGGGAGGCTATTACTTTCCCTCTAATTCATTTATAAAATGACTGAAAAGCCAAAGTAACAGAAAGTTAGAAGAGGAGCCGCACGAACTGGTTCTACCAAAACACAGCTCAGGAAACAAAAGACAAGAATATCGCAGTAGTTCGATTTCGACTGTAAAAGTAAAGCAGCATGACTGGAAAATGGTGTACTTTTCCGAAGATAAATAAATGCATGAAATCAATCAATACACACACTCTTTGCTACACCGAAGAGATCGAAGGTAGACAAAAAAGGAGAACGGATAGGGGGATCCGAGTGTTCCTTTCGCTGAATCATCAGGCATATACTTATACACATAGGTCGATACGCCCACATAGTTGTCTAGTAGGCTAAAGTACTCGACAAGGACGATCAGTAGGACATTTCAGTATAAGTGCTCCGCCTGGTAAAACTGCGATTGCAACACTCATTCCCACATATAGCTTCCAGAACAGCAACAAAGGAAACTTTGCTCGTGAGATATTACGTCGTCTCACGTGGAGTGATCTCTTCTGGCCACTTACTACCTTGACCAGGAATTGTCCACGGTAACGAATGCTCCGATATGGTAGCACGTTGCAGCTCTGATCCACCTTGTCTGAGGTAGAACAGCTCACCGAATGGTGTTATTATCATTGACGTTATACCAGCGATGTCAGTACTCTAAAAAACTGACCAACAATGAAAACAAAAGTGGAAAATGAAATCAGACGGTTATCCCACATTTACGGATTTACCAACACATCCTTCTCGAAACAGAGCCCCCTCACTAGGTTAACCTTGTAAGACCAAATAGGGCTCTCGTTTCAATAGATCAATAACGACTTCACATATTGTGTGATTGAGAAGGTAAATTAGCCAAAAAAGACCCGAAAGAATTAGACCAGGCCTCTTAGCAGTGATCATTCGAGTATACAAAGCCAAAGAAGTAAGCATATGGGCATGTATTTTTCATGAGTAAGTATATGAACGACTTTCGAAGTCGCTTACCTTCACTACAGAAAACTTTTCCGTCTTTTTAGGATTTGAAAGTGAATAAACAGCCACCTCGCCATGATTGTTTACAATTGCTGCAAAACTTTCACAGTTCGAAAGATCTGAAATATAAGAGATCATTCACTAAGCACTCTTCGATAACACCGGTATTGCGTTTTTATTGCCTCCTTACCGTTTACGTTATGGAGAGTAACTATAGCTGCCTTTCGAATCCGTAGTCCCTCCACACTTGTCAACTTCACCTTGTACCGCGATGGCTTTAGACTTGGCAGATAGAAACTTCGTATTTGCTCCTCCGTGAAAATTATAAGACGGGCCGATGATGCCTGCTGAACGATATTGGACATTCTCTAACCAGAATGTGATCACCATCAGATGACAAACAGGTTGCTCACCCTTGTTCCTGGTTCCAAGATAACGTCCACATGGATTATGGGAGCAGCATGCCGCAAAGCTATGGTTTTCAGCTGGAAATGACAGTAACTAAGAAAGTAAAACATCTTGACATCAACACAAAACAACATAAAAACTCTATATCATGGGGCTGAATGGTCACCGTAGTTTTTGTACGATGAGTCAGCCCTTGGTGTCATGGAATCATGGCTTGCGAATTACCCACCTGTTTTCAATATCACTCGCTCTTTTTATTATGATAAACGGACTGAAACTCTTCTTTCAACTTCAATCAGTTCTCTCATGAAAACGGTTTACTACAATGGAAACAGCTAGTCCCGTTGAGTCCCAATGAGTAATTGACGCTTTGTGCAGCTAAAGTGGTAACTGATAACAGAGTGAAAAGTGACTCACCAATTTACACGCGTCTTCAGCTCGTGGTTGGTCTGTGATCGTATATATCACTAGTTTTCCACCATTCGTTCCTACTACGAACACATCACACACCTATGAGGGAGCAATTTCGTAAACAAGCCCACAAAAACGGCTGGATAAGGCAACAAATATTAGCCACCCATTGAAAAAAACGAGAAAAGATAGCACTTACCCCTGCTATACCCATCGCCGGGATGGAAAGGAATTTGAGGCAGCGAATAAACCATGTAGGAGATTCCACTAAAACGAAGTAAAACGTCAACATCAATGTCGCTGCACAGAACGGTGGATAATTTCCCCTTGAATCTGATCAACATCCTGTTCCCCAAAGAAAGACATCTGATCGGTTCGGAAAATGGCGAAATGCATTCGATTTGACAACTTTATACTTCTCATTCAACCTCCTGCTCAGCATTTGACAGTAAATCATAGAATGGCCATCTTATAAGGAATCGATTAGTGAAGAAACAAAGCTCTGCCACCGCTCCCACTAGAGTTTCGTGAAAAAAAAAGTGAGCGACCTTCACAGAAAACGAGGAATTGATTCATCAGCGCTGCTTGCAACAGGAAAACAACCTAAGAAACCTAAAAAAAAACATTTGCAAAACTGAAAACGTACACGGACAGGCTCCCCTCTCCTCAATGAGGCGTTCTACCGGTTTCGTCACTATCACTTCATCATCCTCGGTATCGCTGAAGACTTTTGAGACGTTGTGACCAGAGGTTTCCTTCGTCGACGACTCACTGTTCATTGTACCCTGAGAATCAATCATTAGTTTAGTCAGAGTAGAGATGACTCGTGAACCTAAAGTCACATGATGCTGTCTTACAATTGTATTATCCAGAGAAGCGACTGGTGTTTTCTTTTTTCGCCGGAATGTTTGTCGAATGGATTTCTTCATACTTTTGAACCGCGATAAGGCATCGTCAAATGCTCCAACGTGATGGATATCTGCATCACAAGTGATTAAGCTTTACAATTGCAAATTCCATGACAATGACGTTCAAACTTCATGTTTTCAACCCAGTTTTACTTCGGTGCGGATTGAGTGTGAAAAACCGGGGCGCAATATTCGGTATCAACCGCGGGAGACGTACGCAATCTTCTGCCCCCCTCCCCCTCCTCTCACCCCTTCTGCGCAGCCCGTTCTGATGGGAAACGGCCTTTTTCGGAGAAAACCAGTTACTGATTGTTCAATACTTTCTTTCATATCCTCAACTATTATGTGGACGACCGTAACGATGTGTGAATTGAACAACGTAGGATAATAGAATCGTCGATTAAGAACTGTTCGTTCGCTTGGAGTGCCCGTAATTGTAATTCGAATATATTGAACGAACCTGATTGGTTTACAAAGGTGTTCTGAAGTACAACTGATTGCTTATTCATGTCTATGACAGCAAAACCATACTCATTGGCAGCTGCGAATAGATGTCGTGAAGATAGACTAGCCACTGCCGATACGGCATGAGCTGGTCGCAGTTGCACCAACACACTACAAATTTGAGAATAAAATACGGCATTCACAAGATTAAAAGAATGAAAAGCAACAGAACCTCTTGTTCTGGACACTCAAGGGATACGGCTGATATCCTGGAAGATATTTTCTGGAAGTGCCACGAGCAGGTAACGCCTCACTGTTTCGAGCAGGGGCAGGTAACTTGGACGACTCGTACAACTCCACATTCAATATCTGAGGAGTCAATTCCTAAAAGAAATGTCAATGTTTAAATGGGTGATAACTAGACCATTTTCAAACACATCATCACTTCGAATAGAAAAATCGACAAACCTTTTCGTCTTCCTCGATCGAGTAAACAAGAACATGTCCCCCTCTACATCCAATAACTACATGACCCGATTTCTCGTCAAATGCTACTCTTTGGACTGATAAACCTGCATCGTCACAGAAAGGATCATAATCTCCAACCTAAAACAGAGAAAACTGTCGCTAAAGGAACCGCGAACTTTGTTCACAAAAAAGCGAACCTTCTTGAAAGGGGGCCATTCGCTCGTAATCTGATAATCGTCATCGGAAGAGTCCGTTTCGGTATCAATTGTTTTGCTATCGGTCGCCTCGACTGGCTGAAAAAATGTAAAATAAAAGTGGCCGGTGACCTCGCTACGCATTCGAACGTTTCATCTAAATGGGAAGTAGAGTGTTAATCCCTGCTGAAACAGAAGGGCAAAAGGACCACAACCCTAAAACTAGGAAGGTTCAACTGCAAACAAGCAGCCGCAATGCGAGTTCAAGGAACGACTGTTGACAGGGTGAATGGAAATTCAATCTCAACCTTACAGCCGGTCAACACTCATACATAGAATGCCAAAAATATACGCGCGACGGTTAAGCATACCTCTTCAGTGAATCCAGAAAACTCGTTCCGTGTATCAATTACGAACAGTAGTTGCATTATAGAGTGGCCGGCTGACCAAATCCGTACAGTTCCATTTTCGTGTCTGTAAAGCGATAAAGGTTTCAAATTTATCATTACTACGACCTTTCACATTTACTGGAAGTGAAATGAACGGATAAAATACGAACTACAAAAGCAGTAGCGCAGCAGGTCTCGGGACTGTCTCAGGCCGCATAAAGCCTCATGGTACTTAGGAGGAATCTCACCCACCTAACCAATTAGCAGGTACCTAATACAATGCATTTTTCCGAGTGTGCTTTGGAGATAAAGTAGTGTACCAGGTAAAAAGGCTATAAATTTAACAGCTGTACAAGCCATATAACCAACCCCGTCAAGTACAATTGACGTTTCGTGGCTTCCTTCACGACTCGAGATTCGTCCGATGCAGGAATTTTTGCATTCAGAGGCCATGTACCGCCAGAAAACTTGCTATTTCGACGAATTTCTTCGACAGAAAGCTATAAAAGTTTAAGGTGATAATAATGGCCAAGCAATAGAGAAATTCATCTTTGCACTCACCTTATTTAATTTGGACCAAACATGCTTTTCTACTTGAGAACAATGAGTAGATGTAGTTATCTAAACAACAGAAACGATGTTGGATTTCTATGTGTGGAGACTGCACACACAGAAAAAAGTCTTCATACACAAGTCAGAGTATTCCTAAACTTAAAGCGGCTCCATAAATAGTCGTAAAATAGTTATTAACACTCGTATTGATTTCGATCTGGACCCCTAGACCATGGCCACTTTCATGGGAAGCTATCGGTCACCACAGAAAGGAAATTTTAGCACAGGCACGTTAGCCTTACAATAACCCCGATTATGGGTCTTGGCTCGGACGAGTGCGCGTGAGGCAATGCTAACCCCCCTAGCTACACCACCACCTGCTTTGGATTCTGTATTGGTCACCAGGATACCATACGCCTCAAATTGATTATGGTCAAATTATTGAAGAAAATTTACTCACCTGACTAGCATGTAAGGGGAAGATCTGCTCGGTAGGAATTACCCTCCAGTAGCGGTCCCTCAAATCAATGCAAACAAGTTCGTTCTCGGTGAGCACAAGAGCACACGTATGATAACCATCATCTTAATAACATTGGTGAAAAGAATAGGAAACATGTGGTGCAAAATGAGGTGAGGAATTTCACAAAATGGATTACACAAAACTGGATCAGTAAGATCAAACTCACTTCCTGTCGTTAGCAGAAAGTCGATGACAGGACTAGCAAAATCGAAAACACATGTTCGGCTACCCTGTCGAGCAGTCACGACAAATCTATCACCATAGGAAGCATGAGGCATACCACCAGAAAATAGCACTATACGCTCATCCGAGCTGAAATATGATGAAAAGGTCTTCTGCGTACTGTCCAATGTCCGTAAAAACGAACCAATATTACCTTGATATTTCAGCAAAAAATGCTTTCTTCGCTGGTGTACATGGGAATGGCCCAAAAACCTGGGGTGGTCGCTCGCATATTGAGGCATTGCATGGATCGCAACAAGCATATGTCCCATCATGGAGGGCAAGTATGAAACGGCTTCCATCTCGAGTCCAAGTGATACTCTGAACAAAACACCTAGTTCACCCAACTTTCTGGTTTTTGAAGACAAAAAACTGGAGGTACTTTGTGAAAAGAGCTCACAAAATAAAAGATAATTGCAAACATTCTGATTCATAAGTAGCCTTTCGGGAACGCAGAGAGTGTGATTTAAAAACTGCGAACCATAAAAGCGTATAAATAAGTGATAGAAAGCAGAATGTTGCGGAGTAATTATATAATATGAACCTTTAAACTTCTGATAACTGTATTTGAATAAGAAAATAACTCGAAAAGCAAAACGTGTGTATGGTGCCTATGATGAAAAGAAGGAAATGAAGCACCATAAAGTCAACACTTGGGATAACGAGACGATTAAATAATAATAATAAACGAATACATTAGTCTGTACCATATACTGATATATTTTGTGTTTGTGTTGTGATGGTAACAAGTGGCAAGCAAGTTGAATGTTTGATATTTCCCTAAGCGCAATTATCATACTCCTGATATACTTGATCTTTTGCGAAGTATTAATGTTCTCATTCGCAAAATAACTTCGAAGAACAAGTCATACCTATGTGTCAAGGACTAACTACTGAGAGCTGCAATTCACAGCAGCTGAAAGGACAAAATTGACAGATTTTAACAAAAGAAAGTTTATACAAAGAACGCTGCACAAGACGTACGCTGTTAGTCATGTTAGTAAACACAAAATCTTCCACCGCTATCATGTTTCCTTTGTTTTTTTCTTCTGAAAACGCGCCGGCCATTCAAAGGGTCACGGTTCAATAGGCAAAAAGTGCAAAGAGTCTGCGCTAGCAAGGCTCTGTTGAAAAAGTTTCTCTAACAAAAGGTAACGAGGTGGATAAGAGCGCAGTGTGACGGACTAAAAAAATCAGTTTTGTACAATTACACTATTGCCTTAAATGAAATTAGTTCGGGGGATTGGCAAGATATTACGGCGTGCTCATAATATGAATAATATACAAAAAAGAAGGTATGATAAACTACCTTGCACTGAACGTCGAAAAAATTGGTCCCCAGTACTTCATTAGTTGACGAATCATACGAAAGAAGTAGGCAATGATTTAACACCATTATTGTAAGCCTTGGATTAGTTGGACACAGAGACAACAAGTCGACAGGATATTTTTCTTGCTTTGAACTTTCCGGAATTCTGTAGCGGATAAGACGGTAGAATACGACTAGTACAAAAATCAGGTAACTAATAAGTTACCTCTGTAGCAAGCAATCCTCAAAAACGATATATTCAGAGAGTTCCAGCGAATTGATATCCAACGCGAAAACATTTCCAGATACGGTGCCTAAACGAAGAATTACGACCCACTATCGCTACGAAGCAATTTTAAGAAAAATCAGTCTCCTTGCAAACTACTACTAGCTGTTCTCGAGCAATGCAGATTATGAAAACTTTTTCTGATAATAAATCCGAAGCCACTATCGTGATCTTACGATATAATGGGCTTCGACCTGTCATAAAGCTGTGGAGCAAATTTCCGACATCAGGACTAGGTACACAATGATGACAAAGCGACCATTGAACAATTTTTCCACTTTGCATTTGTCCTTAGCACCTCATCTAATTTGCAGTAAAAATGAAACAATTACACTATCAAAGGAAAAGAAACGCATTTGAGAATCAACATGGTGACGCACGGACCCGTCACGGTCTTGTATCGCAATGAAAAAGCAAATTGATTAACATGAGCCGAAAACACAGAAAGTCATACCTATAAGGAGCACAGACTCGTGGGCATTAGGCCGTTGGAGCATACAGCAACTGGTGATCTTCTTCAACCTCGTTTCATGCAGAACAGATCGAGCAGTTAATTCAGCACCTTGAGATCATCAATTACACACAGGGATAGAAGTATAACGTCTTAGAGCATACCTTTGATTGAAAATCGTACAAATGTAGAATCTCGGCATAAAACTATTAAAACTCCAAGACCACAAGCGAAATACATATGAGCAGCACTTTTCCCAAAGCTTTTTTTGCCTGGAATTTCAGCCGTCCATATGAATCCACCGCCTCCATATCTGAGAAAAAAGATTAGAATTAGTTTAAACATCCGAAAGGTAATGACACTTTACTGCAACGACTTCCGAGAATTCAGAAGTACAGTCAACTTTTTTCCTACATTCCATTCCCTTTCCTAACGGGTAATGAATTTTCTTCCCAATGCTCCTCTCCTTCAGCTTTCTGGGTAGTTTCGAAAATGAGCCTTCAAAGGTTGCGATGCACGAGCACACTTCGCTGCGCGCATGTCAAAAAGTTTTTACAGATGGGAGTCTGATAATGCTAAGTACCCATTAGTACTGAGGCAAAGCAAAAAGAAGTGTCAAACACTAACACACTTGTTTAATTGGGGTTTGCAGGAAGATAAAAAAAAACTGCAGATAGCTAAGTATGCCAGTGGCTCTATGCAGCAGTATGCTCCCGGCTAAGGATGAAAAAGGATGCTCATATCAAAACACGCACAGCTGCAGCCCTGTTAGTGCCTCAACTGACTAACATTCTTTCCTTTCCAGCCGGTGAAATTAATTAAGGTTGTTAAGAATTGACGAAAAAACTTCTTGCCTTAGCTTATGTTCCCTACAAGTTCATTCTGACTTTTGTACAATCAAGGATGTCGGACAAAAAACATTAGAACTCACATATTCAAGTCGCCGTCGTGATTTCCCACTGCAAGAATTTTTAGCACATCGTCATAGGCGAAGCATGATATACGAGAAGGAAACCCATGACGAACTGTCTATAAGAATGTGGATTTACTTCCATAATTACTTAAAAATTGGAAAATAACTCAGGCTAGGGAACAAAAATAGTAACAGAGTAATGATAGACAACCTGACGATAGTCTAAATAGTCCGACACAACATCTTCATGCACTTCTGGGCTCGATTTTTGAAGAAAAAATTTCAGCATTCCGCATGTACGCCACCGCGCCTCTCTGGAATAAACACACGTGAAACACTATCCGTACTAGTAGAAAACTTGTAACACGGAACAAAATTTCACGAATGCATGAAACAACTGCTGAACAAACGTGATGCTAAACCTTCTACCGCAAATAGAGTTCTGTGGGTTACGAAATCAGGAAATCAGTGCGGACATTATGAGTCATGGCGACAATCGACGCCCATTGCTAGAAAGAAGGAACTAAAAAGGCTCGTGAAACGGAATGACGAGCAATATGCACGTAGACAAAAGAAAGCTAATAGAGTGCATCGTCTTTAAAGAGAACTGGAACCTTTTGCAAAAAAGGGGGACCAGCAGAAAATTTGAAAAGCTTTTAGGAAGAGATGGCAAAGAACACCTGGAGCGTAACGTCAAAGTATAAATCGAATAAATCTAAATTGTGCCGACACCACTAGCTGGATGAGTCAATAGTATTGTAAACAAAATTTTTAATAACGCTCAACCAGGTGACATTTTAAAACAATCACATCAGCAGAAATTCAATGACGAAAGGCATTAGAAAACCCATAAAACGGCCGCGGCAAAATTCCAAGCCAACGGAAAGATATTGATTGAAACCATAGCAACCTACCTTACTATCATAAAGAGTACTTAGATTAACCATTTTGATTACTTAAGTATCGGAGGATAACTTAAGGATTTACCAGTTACTGTGGCAGCGTTGCTGTGTCCAAAACCGCAACCAGAGTAACCGCCGTTACGCGCATCGCGTGCGGCGGGCGCGGCTTTATTAGGGCGGGGAATCTGTGATACGGGAATAACGGTACATTCCTTTTTCGGTGATGTTAGCTTCATTTTTCCTTTCGAAAAGCAACAAAGTGTAACTAGCTGCCATTGCATGTTGTTAGTCATCATTTGTACTTATTCATTTGATTGCTAACGGCATCTCTCTTTTGCTACATGATGCCCTGTCCATATTACCCGATTGTTCAATGTCCTGCCAATTTCGACTATCGTCTATTAGTCACCTTTCTCCAGGCTAATTAGTCATTTTTTGAGGTCAAAAACTTTTGTAATACAGTAATCCTGCCAGCAGGTCATGACTATGGCATGATACGTTTGCTCACTCACTGTAATGAGTCACCCAGCTTGACCGTCGTCCTTTTTGGAGCGCCGTATATTTGACAGGTATTCTTTCATCGCCTGGTGCCTCTTCCATCTTGATATGTAGGATTACTGTACCCAAGAGCCAATAGACTGCAGAATCTGTCTTGCATCGTGTTTACCTCTGTTTTTTTCTTTTTTTTTTTGTCCAAACTTCTCCTTTGAAAATAGGCATAGACTCCTGACACCTTTTGTTTCCTCTACAGCTCTATCCAGTACTGAGTTGTTTCTCTTGGAACAGAATTTTTAAAACTTAACCTTTCAGCTCCAGTGACTCCTCCTGAGATGGGACCTCAACTACGGAGGCCCTCAACCAAAGACAACCACCATCTCAGCGTTGCCTGCTGGTTACTCCTCAACCACGGCAGTTGGTTGTTCCCGAATTTTCATATATTTTTCATATTACATTTCTTTTTCATTGTTCAATTTCTTTTTCAAATAAACATTTAACATGCTTGTACTGCAACATTTCTTGTCCAGTTTATCGCATTGAAATAGTCCTTCCGGCCAGTAGCAAGGAAAGCATTACTAATGGCATTACTAGTAGTGGTAGAACCAGTCCAGCTTCGTGATAAACAGTAACGAGATAAGAAGTTGGGGCAAGGAGTTGAACGTACAGAGCGATGACACATAAGAGCTCTCCTTCCTTCAGAACACAAATTGCTTCCTGTGAGTCACGCCAGCCCAAACCAGCCGGAAAGGGATGAAATTTCACTAAAACGATGTAACTACTCAAGGGCAAACGTATGAAGTTTCCGGCTTCAATCATCCCGTTTTTCAGTATGCGCCCTGCATTTGACTTCCATTTAGAATCGTAGTGACATAATGGATTTGCACGTGGTCTACACAATGACTCATCGTGGATAGCCGATGTACAACTCATACAAGTCAGAGCTTTTACTCTCCCAGACGATTCTGGTACGAATAATCAGACACTGTATGGATGGAAAGCCCGCTTAGATGGGGCGGATATTGATCCGGGATTCGATTCCTGGCCCATGCCTGTGCGATAGGGCGCCGCCTGCCCAGCACACCACCACCACCCAACAGTCTTTCTGGAAACTAAAGGTCAAGGATGGTTCAAAATATCGAATTACAATCGAGGATTGCTGCCGTCATCCAAGAGTGAGGTGGTGTGGGGGGGGGGGGACAGGGAGGGGTAGTGGGCAGCTGGCAGTGAATGGTACCCGATGCGGAAAAAGGCTAGTTTGATTATTCAACTGCCAGTTGACAACATTTCACTGGCATTATTCTCTATCAATCTATTTTGACCGTTGTTAATTTTCTAAATAGTGCTCAACAGTAAGTTTAGGTAAAACAAAGGAGAATCAGAATCAATCGTAGTGGCGTATTGTATGTGTATGTGGCCTATACAATGACTTGTGGTGGTCAGCTGACGTACTAGTCAGTGTTTTTATTCACCCAGACGAGTCTGGAACCAATTTCCCGACCAGCGAAGATGGAAGGCTTGGTCGGCCTAGGCGGATATTGATCGGAGGTTTGAACCCGTGACCGTCCCTAAGTGATAGCGCGCCACTAGCCACTATACCACCTCCGCACTCGGACTAGTTTCAGAATCAGTCTATGAATCTGCTGATTGATCGGACGCAGAAAACGAAGTACTAGTTATCTCAAGATAACCAATTTCAAGTTGGTCCACTTATGGGTGCGCGGCCTGCTGCGCGGCGACGCGTATGTTCCAGAGCCAGCTGTGCCAGGCATCCCCATCAATTACACTGCATGGTCTACTTTCATACTATTGAAGTTAAGTGGTTTGGGCGGGTTTCTTAACTTTACAGTATCACTCTTACTAACTAACCAATATTAGATTTTCCAATCCGTAAAACCGGCTTAACGCTTCGTTTCACGCCAAGGTGATCCCTCCAGAATGACTCCATCCAATGCTTATGTACACATAGCCTCTTCTTGAGGCCTTAACTCTAATGTTATTAACGTACGAGAAGTTTTTACTGGTTAATTCAATAGTTAGATGTCTAAATCACTAGGTGTACAGAGAAGGCTACGTGACTTGATTTACAAGGACTTAAATAGCAATGTAGGCATGAGCGCTTTTTAAGCGGCCGCATAATCGTGATCGATTGGAGCGCTTTATCTTCACCTTCGTGGGGATTGCGCCTGTTAGGAGCTGTTGATTCTGGGCGTGGTGCCTATGGCTCGTTTTGAATGTTTTTTCTCTTAACAATTCACTTTTTGTTGTCATTCGTTCTATGGAAATCCCTGAGGCAGTGCTATATGTTCGTGAATTGTTAGGCAATTGTTTGTCTTTAACAGATGGATAGCTAAGATATCCTTCAGTGGCCTCATTTGGGAGATCGAGCTCGTTTTGTCCTTTGTTTTGAAGGATATCTTAGGAATGTGATTGAATTAAAGACAATCAAAATGAATCCCCAAAAGCCGCAGCCCAACTTAGAAATCGTGGAGTAGGTCAATTCGTTGTCCTAACATTTTCTGTTTCCTAACTTATTTGTGACTGAGGCGTTTCTCGGTTTGGAAGCATCCTACCAGAAGAGATTCCCGGAATGTGGTGAATGTCCTCCTAATCAAAGGGCGTTGGTGACGTTCGCAACAGGAAACCTTTTTTCAAAAGCGGACTTATTTCTCTCTAGTTTTTATCAAACAGCGGCTGCAAACCAGCGCTAACGAGATGATCGACATGCAAATCAAGCATGTTGGACAGAGCCTAGATTATACCGCTGTTTGGCCATGCTGTCGTTTGAATTGTCTATGGTTCTTTAGAAACCCATGTCTGATTTTATTGTCAGCTGGAAAATTTGGGTTTCCGAATCTTCTATACAGGACTTTTCTTGGAAAAACTAAATAATTCTGAGTGGTATTTGAAGATTTCTGGCGCTCGATTACAGTTCAGCGGTGAAGATAACGCGCTTCAAAGCTAAGGCTGCGACGCACCCGCTTAAGAGCCATTAACGGTCACTGACATTCCGCATTGCATGTTCAACAATCCTTATTTGTGTTTATAATGTTTTTAATGGTTTCTGCCCTTTCTCTAAGAATAGTCCTGGGAGTGGCGTCGCATGAAACAGCAATACGATGGACTTACTACTTCTTTGTTCATTTCGTGGAATGTTTTTCTTGTGGGTGATTCATACAATCTAGGCAATGTCACCCTAGTTTTATGTATCACATACGCCTTTCATCTTGATTGTTTATTATGTTCCTCTTATTCACATCTTATGATCGTTTTTTCTGCTGTTTGTTCTTCTCAGTCAACAAATCGTTTCAAAAACTAGTATTTTCAATGGGATTTCTTTTTTTTTTGATTTTTTACAAAATTTCAGACAGTTCTCAATGTGTGAGTGATGTTATTCGTTCGTCGTGGGATCAACCCATTCCCTTCTCAATGGCCACACATCGTGTTCACGTCGCTGTTAATTCCATTATTAGTGATTGCCAATCAAGCAAACTTCGATCTGGAGAAGGTGGGATTCGTTAAAGATACTTGCCGCAATTTCAGCGGTTTTACCGACATACTAGTACTGTAGTGGGAGTAAATTCGCGATCTTAATGCTTCAGCTAGGTTTTGTATTTTTTATAATCAATGAAGTTATCAGACACTTAATGAGCATTAAAAGCCGAACACGTGCTCTCGCTCTTTATCTCATGCCTTACAGTACCCCGTTTTCATTAAATGTAAGGCTAATTTTAAGAAATATCATTGATTTCAAATTTTAGCGAAACTTTCGTTCAATATGACAGTTCCTAATTCATTTTTACAGTCTGAACAGTTCTTTAACAGTTTGGGAATACATGATTATGCAAATCTATCGGTTCCTGCAATATTCTCCGGGTTTTTCTTAGAAATAGCCAATAGTTAGTTATTCATGAGTTGTTTTGCTCGGCCCAAAGATTGTGGTCGAAAACCCGTTTGAATTGTTTTTCGAGTGGTTTCTCCCCAAAGCATCGTTTCAAGCAAAGGAGATTTTATTGCCTCACATCTCACGATTTGTTCTACTGGGAATACTGGCACAGCTTTGATGTGAGCTATATAGAGTTCCCGTAATGGTTCACTAAGAATGAAATTTTAAATGAAGAATTGATCCTGTTTCTCGAAATACTTAGTTTTTGAACCGATTTTACTTGGCAGGATATCTTCTATTCAATAAGTGGGCGATTGGGGATCAATGGCTTTGCCGTTTCAGAAAAGCTGTTGGGGATTCTTCTTCCCTTTGTTCTCCTTCTGCTAATACTTTTCAATCCTCCATGAGGTTTTTGTTAATAGTCCGAGGACACTCATTCCTTTTCATTTGTCTTCCTTTGTGAGTTTTCATTTTGGACAATGGTTTTGATTGAAAGAGGCTCTCTTGATGAATGGCCGTTGTCAATCCACTTTGGAAAAAAACTTCTTCGAAGGGACTTTTCCCTAAGAAAGGAATAAAGCTCAAGTTCTAGGAAGCGCAGAGTAATGTTTCCCATGTGAAATGTTGCCATGGAATTGAATGGGCCATCAGCTGAAACATAAAAGCATTAGGCGCGGGGGCCCTTCTGCATGTGGGCTGTGGAGGCGATGAATCTAAGCGTGCTTCCCAGCCCTCTAACTGGAGAGTGCCCTGTACTTGCCGGAACTGCCGCTGATCTGTGGTGGTGCCCATCACAGGGAGTCCCTTTTGGCGGTCCCATTTTATGAATTTAAAGACATGATTCGTTACTTGTTCGCCTAGCCCCAGATCTACTAGGCTAGTTCCCATTATTCCCAGGATGCCCTTTGTAAGGAGGGGGGGGGGGGGGGCTTGCCATCGTACTGCCTTCTTGGAGTCAAAGCCTAACGGTACACGATTCAACCAGGACAATCTTATATCAAGTTCTTCGGTCGACTGGCAACCATAAAGAGACATTGATAATTATACGGTATTATATGAATGTGTGTCATAGTCCTGTTAACGGCACAAAAGGCAAAAAGTACAGTATGACTGGTACTGTCATTAGGCCCGTCCATTATGCCGGCCTAAATATTTACAATGGCTGCATTAATACATTACATTACAGCGCGATTTTAAAATGCAGGAATTATTCATTGCAATAACAACATATGATGCCAGTGGAAGCTGCCCCTTGGGATGGATGTATCAATACATACAAATTGAGAATCTAAATAGGATTTAATCAAAAATTACATCACCATTGACCTTCTTTCATGCAACAGGTTGCAAAGGTACATACATGTGGATTTTTTGTAAAGGACGAACCAGGTTATGCTAAGTTGAATTGGAACAAAACTTGAACAGCGGGTTTGTTCATTTGACCAATCCGCATTCCCAAAAATATTTTCTCTAATAAAATTAATTATTTCAATTCTATTTACTCCTTTACGAAAATCATCAGTTCCAACTACTTTTTTTCACACTCTAAGAAGGTTTTCTACCTCAACGACGGGATCGAGTGCGTTTTGCTTTCGTGTATACCCTACAGGGTTTGCCTTCATTTGAGCAGTGGAGGTTTCAGTCCTCATTCTCTGTTCATTGCTCAAAAGGTGAAACAACCAAAGCCATAGAAATAGGGGCAGCTCGAGTGCGAGACTTTTTAATACTGGAAGGGCATTGGGCTTGTTTAGATTAAGATGGTTCTTATACAATGAACCGATTGAATTAATCCATAGTCTCTTAAACTACGTCTTCCAGTCTCTATCGACTTCTTGTGATCGACATTGTTATAATGGTGTATGTTTAAATGGTTCCTGTGTATGCTCGAAGGGATGGGTTGGAAGTCAATGCGATCACTGTTACGGACGCATAAAGTGAGTTATTTGCAAGGTTTATTGCAAGTGAGACACCCTACTGAGAAGCCTCTCCTCTCTGCAATTGTGCAATGAACAAGAAGTAGAACATGCTTCGAAAAGCTTAACCTAAGTTCTTCTAGAATAGAGCCCTCTGAAGTGAAAAGAGTGGTAAAATAGCTAGCGTGTATGCGATATGAATGTTACTTGTTTTTGATGAAAGGAGTGTGCTACTTTTTGATAGGGAAAAATCAAGACTTTGAATGTTGGTGGTTGGAATAAATGTGGATGGGAATTCTAGTCGACTGAATCATTTGATTGAGCAAGAAACCGCAATTATCTTAGTGAATTGCATTATCTCTTCGGATGAATACTATTGGAATAGCCCGAGACATATGAAAAAACCGTTGTTGCATTCCATCTTTTCCATTTTTTGTTTCAGAGTAACCGAAAATCATAGTCATCTTATTGATGGCCCCCTCGACTACAGTCCTTCTTCAAAATGCACATGGTTAATTGAGAGCGAAAAGGTATAGCTACTGTTGTGAACATTTTTTTTATGACCTGCAGTTGTAAATTCTTTTCCCAATGCAGAAGGTTGGAGCTCCCTTGAACATACGGCTTGAAAATTTTCAAACTGAATGTGGTTGGGATTTTGTGTATATCTACGATGGCGATGGTGTATATGGCGAACAGCTTGCAGCCTTTTGGTAAGACATTTTATGGACTTCTCTGGACTCAGAAAGCGTTGCTGCAGTATTGGAAATATTATGGCATTTTCGTAGTATAATTGAAACTTTTTTTTCAGTGGAGAACAAGAAGTGCAAGAGCTGAGCGCCCCATCTGGTAAAGCACTAATTTATTTCTTCAGCGATTTGGCGATGAATTTAAGCGGGTTCAACATCACTTACGAGTTCGAAAGGTTGATTTTTTCCTATAACTGCAGAATTCATTTTCGAACATTTTTGCGTTTCGAAGTTGCCATATTTCAAGGGTACTCGTACAGTAAAGTGCACTCTGTACTCTCAGGTGCAAACACAAAGAACTTGTCAAAATAGAATTGCTATCATTTTGACAAGTCTCCGTGCACTGTCACAACGAGCTGTGCAGAAATAAAGCAAAATAGTGTTTTTCATGATCTAAATGTTCTCACGAAGCCATGGAAGCGTTGGTCTTGTGAATTCTGTCCCAAATTGCGTAGCACGGTAACCTGCTTGGGGTAGTGAAGGTTTTTGATGTCTTCCTTTGGCTCAAGAGAACCAAACCCTATAAATCTAAGTGATCCCCGACTCGTAAAATGGTCTTCTACATTCTTAGGTCGTAGAAGGATTGATTAATTAGATCGCATGCGAATGCTGATAATGACGGTTACTTGTTCTTACAACTGCATAGCACATTTTGAATAAACCTAGAAATATTCCTGTTCCAGATGTCCTTATAATTGCAACTCTCATGGGTCTTGTCAAAATAGCCAATGTGTCTGTGATCATGGTTTTACAGGTTGGTATCTTACGGTATCGGTATCTACCCCAACCTACTTCAAATTATCAATTTTACTGGGTTTTTCAGGTGATTATTGCGAAGTGCGTGTATGTACAAAAGAGGATGAAGACAAGCAGGGACCATGTTTACATGGAGGGGTCTGCAAGGATTCTCGTTGCTCGTGTGCTACTTCTTATCATGGTATTTCTTTAGCATATGTATTTTGGCGCTTTTGCTACTTGTTGATTATTTATCTGCGCTTTGTAACTAATTTGAGCGGAACGACCACAGCGAGGGTGTGAATGGCCTTGTTTTTCTGGAAGCTTCCTTGAGTCCTCACTTAATACTGATCCTTTGAGTCCCTTCTATCGCTTAATCTCACTGTTGTCTTATCGGATAGCCCTTATTGCTAACTCATCATCATATCGGATATAATATCATCAAGAAGGAACAGTTGGTCTCCTTCGATCTAATGACCTGATGGCGTGATTGACTGGGTTGCCAACGGTACTCCTCAAAGTGCGTTTCCAGGTGATACATGTCAAATGCGGAACGATCGATCTGTATGGGATCGTATTACAACTTCCAAAGCACCTGCTGGACGTGCATCACATGCTTCTGTCCTTATTGATGACGTAATCTGGAGTATTGGTAAGCATTCCAAAAGGCCTCCTTTCTCCTAATTATAAATCTGATTACTAGTTCGTACCTAAAAAAGTAATGAAATTTCCTGTCGATTCAAAGATTTCTTAGAAAAGATATATAATTGGGACTTTTGTTCGTTATTCTTAGGGTTTTCTTCATTTTCTATTGGAGTGGAAAGGGAAATGAAGATCATATCACCAAAATGAAGATGATATCTTCTAGTCATGTTTATTTATTCAAATTTTTGTTTATTCTTAACTCTCACAGTTCGTGGATTTAGAGAGACAGTTTTCATTCTTTCCATAGTTTTCATGAGCAAAAACTTTATTTCAATCACAACGACCGATGTTATTTCGAAAATATGTGTATTGAACGCTTTTTGAGAAGACGATATTGAATTCCCCAAGTTTTCCTCGATAAAAGGTCGATAATTTATCTGCAATCAGGAGTAGATCGCTTTGCTAATCATCACAAATGTTGGCAACCGTCTGTTGTTGGCCCCATCATGTTATTGTATAATGTAATATGATTTGTTAATAATTATTTTTAGGTGGTGAGCACTTCAGTGGAGTAGTGTTCGAGGATCCTGTTCTGTTCAACATAACATCTCGATCGTGGAAATCAGTAGTGGTAGGAGGAAAGGTTAAACCTGGTCCAAGGTTTGATCACACTCTAGTGCGCTACAAGGTAAGGAGTACGTTTTTCAGGGAGTTTTTTATCCGAGCTTTCATTTGTAATACAAACAAGTGCCGTCAATATACAAATTCGAAGTGTAAGAGGAATTTAGTGTCTTTTTGAAGGGCCTATGGCAGCAAGTTGACGAGTTGAAGAGTTTTTTGAATTATTGCATAACTGTATCTGAATTATCGGGGCATAGCGTGGTCTTCGAAGCACAACACCTCTGTAGTAGTGAAAGGCACCATTTACAATAATTTTTAGGTTTTTAGTTTATGGGGAAAACTGAAGTAACGGTGTAAAAAAGCACGAAAGTGGCAAAGAGGGCGCGGAATTGGCGATTTTTGAATAATATAAGTTTTTAAAAGGTAATAATTAGAAAGGGGTTTTACAACATTGTCGTCTGTTACCGTGTAAGCGTTAATCATACTAGTCGTCGGCGTCCTAACGCTTCTCGTAAATGTGCAGCTTCAACAAAGGAGTTATTATGTGTGCGCCTTTGGCTGCGTACGCCAGCCAAACCGGTTCTAAAGTCCTTATTATGCCGTTCAGGCTGTTTTCTGCCCGATAATGTCCCTTTTATTATCCTTGGGGCCTTCGATTAATAGTAGGAGAAAGTCTCAGTTTTATCGTGAACTGCGCCTTTGATTGGTGCCCCCAGCATCATTGGCCCCTATCCATTTCCGTTCTCTGATAAAGAATTTCGGTAACAAATGAAAACGGGCAAGATGATACTTAAGCTAAAAGTTTTCCGAATAATTAGTATTATCAGCGTATATGGTTTGCAGACCAAGCTCTTCATGTACGGTGGCGTGATTGATAGGAGGAACATCACAAGTGAGCTTTGGAGTTTTGATTTGCATACCAAAGAATGGACTCAGGAGAATGGAGAGAACAGAAACTTGACGGTAACTTGTTCTCGGGTGTAGAAGGGTGTAATATACGGTAAATCTCTGTTTTGCAGATTCCTCCCTTGGCCGTTTCCGGACATACTGCTCATGTTATTGGCTCTGAGATGTACGTAATTTTCGGCTATCATCCTGAGATCGGATTCGTTCATAACATCCAAATTTACAATTTCGGTAAGAATATTACTACTATCCCGAGACAGCCAGGAATTTACATATGACATATTTTGCAAACTTATAGAGACAGGAAGATGGCGCTTCGGAAACACTAAGGATCAGGTTTATGGACGGTTCCGCCACACTTCTGTTCACTACAAAATGGATTCAGTAAGGCCATTCATTCAGCATTTTTCCAAATCAGTGTTTTCAAGTACGTGTCGTTGCCTTAGCTAATTGAAACTAAGTGAGTAAGAGCCTCCGAATTTGACTCCAACCTTCATAGTTGCAATAAAATTGAGATTTTGAAAGACTGGGAAATTAAACCATATCTTCTACTGCCTGTATAAACAATTTCTCATTAAGGGTGATGCGATTCTCGTGTACGGTGGCACTATGTGGTCAAACACTCAGAATAATCTCACTGACAGTTTGATGAGATACGACATCAAGCACGAGAAGTGGTATGTTTCAACGGAGCAGTTTTGTTTTTTCTTTTTTAAAATCTCTTTTGAACGTTATTTGTACTTCAGGGCAAATCTTCCTCCATCTGGTGTTCAACTGTTCCTACATACGGCAACTATCCTTAACGGTTTGATGATAGTGGTCGGAGGAAATGGATATAATATCAGTGAATCTCGAACTAAGCAAGAATGCTTTTCATCGATGGTTCAGGCTTACGATATAGGTAGGTCATCTTAAGCGGAATCTGGCCCTGCTGCGAATAACGACTGTGTGGAAATGGCTGAAGTGCCGTGAAATCTGTACTTTTGTCATTTACAGGCACTGGTACCCTATATTGATTGTTCTTAATGTTGAACACAAGGCCTGTCCGTCTTGTAACTCGTAGAATGACTACTCAAAGATCAACATTCCAGCTTGTAAGCAGTGGTTCAATATCTCGTCTGATGCAGTTCAATTACGGCGATATGGTCACACAGCAGTAGCAACCAATTATGAGCTTTACGTCATTGGAGGATTCAATGGGAAAATGCTGAACGATGTGTGGCGCTTCTCTGCAGGTTCGCATTTATTACTTTTCAATTGTTTACTCTACTTATTTTATAGGGATAATGAGTAGTATTACTTCACACAAAGAATTTGTTCATCCCTTAAAAACGGCCTTATTCCCTTTAATTTCTCCTCTTGTTCCCTTTTCGAGCGCTGGATATACTCTTTCCGTATTCAGTCGGCCATTCATTCTTTATGGACACTTCATTGCATCCCTTTGCTGGCGTTAAAAATTTGGAGCTCGGATACATCAAGAAAGTGCATCCATATTCCCTGAAAATTGATGGCTCTGCATGGTTATGGGTGCTTTTTGTCCAGCTGTTATAGTTTCCATTCATTTTGTTTAACTTGTCAATATTGAACTTGTCGGAGTTGAGCCTAGAGAATCTCATTACTAGTAACTAGCGCTCTTTAAATTCGTCTGACATGGTTCACGCAAACTTGTGAGACTGTTTGTAGTTAGTAATTATGCTGAACGTTCAATTTCATGGTCATCTAATGATCTCGGTTTAGCTGAGTGCTCTTCTGCTACACGCCCGGAAGAATGTCGCTCGCTGATCGACGGAGTGAAATGCATATTCACTGAGCGTGCATGTGTCAGGTTTGACCCGTTTGTCAGCTACAAGCAGTCCTTCTTGTCTTTCGTCAAGAACGAGGTACCGAAATCAATGTCCGAATGCAGGAACACTGCTTTGAGGTTGACCAGCTTTCTCCTGATCTATCATTTAGCTGTTCCATTTATTCCTCTATGCATCACACTCTAGGCAAGCTCTGCAAACATGTGAAGACTATACTGATTGCATGTCATGCATTTCTGAGCCAGCGTGTGGTTGGTGCCCATCTGGAGATCAGTGCCTTCCAAATGAGGGTGAATGTGTTGATGGACAGGTACAGTTTCACAAATGATTTTTTTATTGCCATGCCTATGTATGATCTACATGTATGCCCAAAATCACCTCTAGATGATGCATACAACTTGGGAGAAATGCTCCGCGTCACGAGGTCCTCCACCGCCTCGGCCATGTGGAATGGCAAATGACTGTCGTAGCTGCAAGCTACTGTCTCACTGTAATTGGTATACCGCTGATGGAAAGCCGGCATGCATACCTTTGGAAGATGAAAGTAAGTGCACAAGTGCAATAATGGTGAAACGCTGTCGTCAACTTACTTTTACTCTTACAGTCTTGCTGAGAAAAGAACAACTAGATCGTGAACTCGATCGTGTTGCTTCCTCTAGTCTGCCTCTACGGCTGCCTACTACACCACCACCGATCCCTCCTGGGCAAAATCTATCGTACTGTCCATTGCCATGTTCATCATTGTACACCTGCAGCGAATGCCTTCAAGAACAGAAGTGTATGTGGTGCCCGAGTACCAGCAGGTTCGTTTTCTTTAAAACTGTTGTTGAACATTGACTTGTTCTTTAGTCCCTTTAGCGGCCAACAAACTAACCCGAGTTGGTGGTGAGGTTCACTTCATTTCTAAGGGCTAGTACGTATTTCGATTTAGCTGGGTTCATGTTCATTTTTCATTTTAAATAAAGCTTTCTGTGCTGGGTGTCAGAGCTGCTCGATATGTAGCCTTTATTGTTGCATGGAAAGGCATGATAGAATAGTGGACTCGGAAGCTTATGAGTTTCCTGAGAGTTTAGGTTTTATCTCCGATCTGGGCGATATTTCTTGGAAGTTAAGGCAATATTAAGTGTCCTTGGGTGATGGAATACATTTTTCGTGCAACTGGTTCATGGCGAAATTAGCTTGACTGCTAAGGGCATGATTCTGGCACAGAAACCTTTATCTATTTCTTATACATAGTGTGATGGACGAGTGGGAACCACAAAGTCGTGGAGGGATAAAATGTTTTCGGACTCTCTGATCCTTCCTACTTTGACTTTTAACTCACGTTCCGTGATTCTGGCATGACCTCTGTTTTTCGACTTCACATTTTTGAGAGATCATCATATGTCGTGGGTGTTGATGAGGTTGAACATTTATGTGTTTTTAGATGCATAAACATGGAGGCGTACGCTCTTTCCTTTGCTTATGGACAGTGCCCTTCATGGGTTGCTGGTCATGCACATGGATTTGCTTTCTCGAAATCTTGTCGTATCGGTAGGTTTTACTGCAATCTCCTGTTACTTTCCTGTTGTACAGCTTCCCGTTCAATGGTAAGGCCATCATTGGGTGTGCTTTATGTATTGCACGCTCTGATGCATGCGGTAATCCTACTTCTGTTCGGCAAAGTAGAAGGTTCTCATAGAATTGACGGTACTAGTCCATTTCGATCCTGTAGAATCCTTAAAAGTTTCTGTTGTTGCTTAAATTTAGTCGAAACGCTATTGAGACATAAAATTGTTCAGAGTCTTCGAACTGCTCCACGCATAAGACGTGTGCCGAATGCCATCTGTCCCCAGAATGTGGATGGCTTGACGATGGCTCCCGTACAGGTCTTGGCACGTGTACCAGAGGGTCAGCACGTGGTCCGCTAGAGCGCTCGCCTGATTTCCAGCAACATCAGTGGTATTTCATCGATTGTCCAGGTCTGTTGTGTACCAGTTGGCTTTGCATAGTCAGAGCTGATTTTTTTTAATCGCAGTCTGTTTGGTGGCATTGGAAGTTACCTTACAATTTTAAAGTACCGTTAAGTATTATATCTGGTTTTATTGATCTCTCTAATGATTTCCCTTCTAGCTTGCCAATGTAATGGGCATTCGATGTGCAACGAGACTCGCCAAACTTTTGGTGGAGTCCAAGAAGTTTGTGGTGAATGCCAGAACAATACAATGGGAAAACATTGTGAAATCTGTGCTCCCGGATATCATGGTGATCCTCGAAATGGAGACAACTGTTCACGTAAGCTAAATTTCTTTTCAATTTGTTTTTTTTATTTCTTAATTCTATTTAATTTAAGAAATAGAAAAAAATTTTTCTAATTTAATAACTGGGTGAACATTTAAATTATTCATTACAGCCTGTCAATGCAATGGTCAAGCAGATACCTGTGACCATATTACGGGAACCTGTCACTGTAGAACGAAAGGTGTAAGTGGAGCTAGTTGTGATCGCTGTGACCAAAAATACTACGGGCAGCCGAAAAATGGGACCCCTTGTTACTGTGAGTTGATATCTTTCATTTCTCTTGTGCGTTTATGCAGGTTCTTCCAAATTTAGAGGAAAAAGATCGATTCGGACGTGACTATATAAAATAGGAATCGGACTGTACAATTTTTTCATATACACAAAGAATTGTATGGCTTAAGATGTCACGCGAGTCTGCGATGATGTGTTTATATAAAGAGAGAATTCGATGTTGGTCCAAATCCTTTTTTCAAAAATTTTCGTGATTTTCTTACATTCTTCACTTTCAAACTATCCAGTGTTCGTTTCCCAGGAATCGGTTTTGATCCGTCTTACCTCGAATTGATCGGAGATTTTCTGTAAACTTTTTGTGATAAGTGCAATGCGGATTAATACGGAGCTTTCAGACGAACTCAGCGTTGACTTCATATTCACATTCAAGCTGAAAAATGAAGATAAGGACAAACATGCCACAGAAATTTACCTCTTTAGTATTCCTCACAAAGTAAGCATTTTGATGTTTTTTTATGCTGAGCATTAAACCAGTCTTATTTCTTTTGTGCCTCCAAAGTTTGCTCCTCTGTGGAACGTTGTTATTTGTTTTCTCGACCTTCGCGGTTTTGTGATAGGACGCGTATTGTGCGGTCTTTCTGAAGCTATTCACATTTGATGAGTAACTAGGGCTCGAATGAAAACATGCTCCACCAAATCATTCCCTTTTGTTGATTAATTCTTTACTTACCGATTCTGTGTTTTCAGAAAGATACAGATGTCACTTTCCAAATAAGTTGTGATGGAGGGTCCCAGGCGAACGTGGCATTAAATATCACTTCTTCTTTATTCGAGTCGACTCCTAGAAGAATGATGGTGAGTTAATAGTAGTCTAGTTTAGATAACAAAACTCGTATGACTGATAGGATGATTACTTTATTCGAAAATAGCTCATGTTATTAACTTGGATTCTGAATCCAACACTGTGCTACCGTATTTGTCCCCTTTCTCGATGTCTGACTTTATTTACCAGCATGGCGAACCAAAGCACTGAGTAGAAACGGTTTTTAAAACCACACGATATAGTTACTGTTTTGAAAATCTTCTGAGCCATCCTCACAGTCTACCTATGGCCTCGCTATCTTACACTCTCTTACAACACTGCATCCATAAACGTCCCCTTAGTGGCACTTAGTCGACCCTGGCGATATGGATATATTGGTTTGCTAGGACGGGGCTTGGTGTGGGATCTTACCCTCTGTCTTGCATGTGCTGGCGGCGCTACTTTGAGCTACCTTACTTTCCGCATCGCATGGCATGTATTCATCGCTGAGCTCTTGTGCATACATTTTTTTTCAATTCGAAATTGAGGGGTTGGTTCGGAACGTCGCGCGATCCGGTTAGGTAAAAACCCTGGTTTGTGCGGGGCCTCCACCCCCACAAGCTTTGTTTTTGTGGGTTAAAAACGCATTCGGAATGCCTTACAGTCATGAGAGGCACCCATGTGCTCAGTCCACACAACAAGTTTTTGACTAAGTAAGTGTTCCTCGATGTTTTTCATTTCTCGGAAATGTAAAAAATAGTATTGAGTGGGTTTCTATGTCCTTTGTTAAGTCATAATTTTCAGCTCAATACAACCTGTGATGCAAAAGGTTTTCGTCGAGTTTATGTCGCCTCAGATCCCGATTACGCTTACGGAACTGATGCTAACACTACCTTCTTTGTAAGTAAAGTTTGTGGTATATATTTCTGGTTTTCGACTGAAATTATCATCTGCTCTTTATCTTGGGTTCGCTCATTCCATGTAACACATTCAAAAACTCAATAGCTTCATTTACAACCATTTTTTTGTTTTTTTTTCTGCGCCCTTGTCCATCATCTGGATCAGGTTCGCCAGATTGTTTATATTTTTTTAGGTGCGAGTGTTCAACTTCACAACGCCTATTACAATTCAAGTCTCGTTTGCGCAGTCACCTCCCATTAACTGGGTGTTATTCTTTGTGATATTTGCAGCGTAAGGACATATATGACATGTATCCAACTTCCCTGTTGTCAGAAGTGTTGACGTGTCATTTCAGCTGTTTCATTGTCCTTCTGGTTGTTGCTGGTTTACTATGGATGATTAAACTTCGAATTGAGGTGTATCGAAGGAATCAACGACGGATTGATGAAATTGAACATGTGGGGACATTCCTCCTTTTTTCGGATACACTTGTTTTTTTCTGGGCTTGAAATTGTAGAAAATTTCTTATTTGCTTGAATATTCCGTTACGGAAGTAATGTTTTTTCGTGCCCGCATTTATATGGTCCTTAGAGGACCTGATTGTAATCTCAAATCGGTTTTTAATGATTGTTGTGATCTTCGGTGTTCAGATGGCGTCTCGACCATTTTCTTCAGTCAAGCTTGAACTCACAAGTCCGCACTGCTTCCCGGTATGTTTCTTACTCCGATATTTTCACATCTTCAATCTATAATTACTAAATTTTATACGAACGGAGTGTAAAATAGGGTAAATTAAAAATTTAGTCAAGTGTGAAATTTAGTCAATGTGTGTGTAATCGGGTACGATCTATGATTCAGAGAAGTGTTCCCAACCTTTACAAATCCCTATGGGAGCGAGGTAGCTATAAAAAATTTTCAAAAAAGTCAAAAAAGAATGGAGGGACTCAGTTGGTATGATATACCGTTACTTTTCAGTGATCATGATCATTATCTATAAATATCCCCTATGATCATTATCGATAAATATCCTCTATTATGAGTTTAGGGTGGTTTCTAGGTGGCTTTTTGCTATCGAATGCTCTCAAAACTCTGACATCCTAGTTCATTCTGGCTTTTTTTTGAGTAATTGTTCTGTTTTTTAACTTCGCTTCATCCATTGAAGGTATGTTTTGCAGGCATCGGGCCCCGTTCAAGGACCTACACCTCTTTCCGTGGAACCTTGTAGTAACTACAAGTCGGGTATTTTCACTCTTGCCGTACGTTTACCAACAGGAGGCCGGGCAACAACACCAAATGGTACATCAGGACTAGCGGTTGCATCTGCATTATGTCTTTTGACACCTGCACAGCTGGGTGTACTTCAAGCTCCGGATAACTCAGAGAATCGTAATAATCGCAAAACTACTCTCCGAAGTTATATCCCTTTTTTACGAGCTAGAATGAATGACACTACCTAACTAATATAATTTATTTACCCTTGTCGTGTTAACCATTTTTAGGTTTTATTTTGTCATTTCTTATTACACCCAAATAATCAAATAATTCTTTTGAATGGTTCAATTTCGTATGCTGAAAAATTCATCGCTACTGCCATTAATCAAATTTCTACGGTTTGACCTTGTCCTTAGGGATTGGCGAGGGTCAAGAGGTACCCTGTTCCATACTAACACCTGTGTAAGTCACGACCCTTCCGTTATCTCAATATCGATTCACGTTCTACAATTGACCTAACCCAATGCATTTATGCAAAAAAAAAAATTATCGTGTGGACTTCCTAAATTACTTTCGGCATTAGGAAAGTATTTCCCGGAAACTTTCAGAGCTTATTATTTCTGTAAAGGCGACTATTACTTTGGAATGTTCGAAATATAGGGAGCTTCTCTGTATTCTTCTCAAGAATGCTCAAATTTTTGCATTTGTTTGATCAAAAACTCATGGGATATTTAGCAAAGGTCACAGATTGAGACAGAACTATAATTTTGTGGTGTGATAGATTCAATATTATGCACAGATCAATTTCTTTTCACTTAATTTGTGAATAATTTGAATTTCCATAAATCGGAGGGGATTTACGATCCTTATAGTCCATCTACAAATACCTGTCATTTATAAATCGTGGGAATCGTCTTTGAGTTTCCACATCTGCCTTGTTTACAATGTCTTTTATTATTTTTTTGGCATTTTGCATGAGATTTCATATAGTTATAAATTTCAATGTGGGTGATTGGGCATTTATTGCTAATGTTAAAAGATATGTATTTTTAAATTTGTGGAAAAGAATTAGAAATCATTTAAATAATTACAACCAAGAATGTGGTGACAGATGTAATGGATGTACTATCTAAGAGAGTATTTTTTGGCATCTTTGAGATTTTTTGATCTTTTTTTTCGATGGCTAGTATCTCGTCGCTTTCTGGTTGCATAATTTAGGATGTTTAACTTTTTTTGTACTTCTCAAAGTTTAATTGATCAATAACAGTGCCTGTAAAGTAAGAGTGTATATAGAACTCGTTCAGCTCAAGGCATAATTAACTAATTGCGGATTAAATTTAAGTCACTTTGTAATTCGTAACACGTGTTTTCATTTCAAGGTATCCCGGCTTTGTTGTTGTCTTTCTACATAACATTCGTTTCATGATATGTGCCTTTGCGTGTCATAGAACAATAAAAATTCATTATTCTTCTTCTCTTTAAAAGAGCCCATCAATTGAATGAGAGCTGCAAAAACATACAAAACTGTATCTACAAACGTGGCGCTTCCTCTGATAGGAAAATCGTCGATCTCATTGCCAGATAAGAACGCGATTTTCGTAGCTTCAGAATATCGTAAGCGTCCACCACAAGTCGTGATAGAATTGAGCAGTTAGTAATCGTATTTCTTGTTTTGTGAGTTGACACAACAGCAGAGGATCATTGACAGGACCATGCCCAATAACTGAAACGACAATTTCACTGGTTGTATATGCTGTAAGAATGTATATTGATAGAAAAAAGCTAATTGCATTAGGAAGTTCATAACTCTAGAGTGGTTAAGTTCTAAAAGGCCTGAAGGTGTGGTTCACAGGGTTAGGAGACGCCTTGGAGGTCACCGCGCGCTGATTATGCGCTGTCTGCACACGAGGCGTCTCCTGACCCACGCCCAGCATCAGGATGGTTAACCCGCCGTAGTAAGGTGTGCATGGCTGAGTGCGTGCCTTAGAATTAAAGGTATAATTCTCTTCCGAGCAGTTGACTTAACAGTTTTTGAAACTATCAAACTCAGAAAGGCAAGAGACGACAGTATAGAACTATCTCTGCTGAATCTGTACCCCCTTTCTTGTCCTGCCTGCTTTCGATAGGAGCAAATTGCCATTTCCACAGCTCTTTTTATAATATACACAGTTTTTATGTTAATTTACGTTGTTATAGCACTACCGTATTCTAAAAACCATTGTGTGTTATTTGGCAGTGCAGCCCTGAATTTATTAGTCATATAAACTACCTGGAGTGCGCCTACAATCACGCAAACAGCAATGACGATGTCCAAATGACGATAAACAGAGTCGTAAAGTGCATCAGCACATCCCTGCAAAAAAATATTCGTACTCACAATTAATCGAACATCTTTCTAACAGTGGCCTCTTGATAGGCACGAAACGGTTGAAAAGCTCTAGGAACCAGGTTGAAGGTTGTTATTCGAGAAATATGAAATTCATAGTTTCGACATGTTTTTGCGGTTTATGACCCCCAAAAGAGGAGATAAAGCACATTTTCTATGATTGTGGTTATGGTAATTACAATAACTAAGGTTCATGAACAACTATCTCTGACAGGGGTTGTATATTTTAGGGGGGGGGGGGGAGGTTCTACACTGACCCTGAATTCAGTAAATAAAAGGGGATTTTAAGTATCTTTGTTACTATTCGTCCTCCCCTGAAAACAACCTTTTCTGGGGAGAACTGTGCAGGCATGGGGGTCACAACCTATGTGGAGAAGGATCCAGGATCCGGATCTCACGTGTGATCATACATCAACTCCCACCCCCCTCCACTCCCTCAGTGAGCTTTTCTGGGGCCTAGAATTCGAAAGGAAGGGGGTCATCAGGACTGAAGTAAATATAGTCTTTGTATCAAAATGTTTCTAAATAGCTCTGTGGAACGATGACTTTCACTAAACGTGGCCTAACCCCTGATGAGCTACGCAGAAAGGATTTAGACGGGAAAACTTCTGTGAAAACTCAAGTATTCAATAAGTAAAGTGTAACAAATTAAAGTACATTCTTCAAGAATGTATCACCTTCTCGTGAAGGAATTCCAGGTATGTATCCAACGGAGCATGTGTAAACGAGGTACCACAATTGGTTGGGTACGTTTCTTTTCCGTGCTCATTACAACATGACGTTGGAACGCGGCCTAAAAACTGCCATTACAATTCTAACATATCGATTCCGATCCAGTACATGTACAGTTAGTTAGTTCCCAGCCACATTTCGTAGCTGCTATCATTTCCAATCAGCACTTGGCACAGGCATGAATCACATGTTGAACGAACGTGTACAGTGAAAGATCCTATCAATGTTTCCCTTTATTTTCGTTTCTACCATGCCTTCCCAAATGTTAAAGCAACATGTGAAAGAAAACGTTCAGCGACGATCAATATGAAGGAAGTTTCAGGAATTTGTCATCCTGTACTATTAGTAGCATATGCATGAGTAATTGGCGGAAAGGGTTTGCCAGAAAAACCAAGCAGTGACCCGAAATGTAAGCAAGTAAGTGTGAGCCCTGAGCCGATTCTTCGACCCCAGCTAGGTCAAGGGTCCACTTAGTCCTGACGGTTCCTTTTCCTTTCCATTTCCCTTTTCTTTTTCCTTTTTTCGAGCGGAGCATTCCGCTACTACACGACTCTGTCAATGCATGACAAATGCTCAGAGCACCAAAAAAGTACCAAGCATAAGTAAATGTTCGTTAATGTTACAACCAACTTTACAACTTCACTACGTAGTTACTCTATTAAAAAATTGGCAAAACTGCAGAATCTTCTCGAATTAGAAGGGCTAGAATGTGCTGACCGTATCCGTTGCCTCGTCCTCCTCCTATAGCGCCGATACCATGCTCTATCCTGGTTTCTGAGGTGTCTGTGCTGTGTGAAGCTTTCTTGTCCCAACTGGCTCCCAACCAATCGGTATAAGATTTTACTCCGCAACATTCCAACTGAAATGTTGGATATAACAAATATCAACAAATCTTAATCGATGATAACAGTAATCATGCATGCATGACCATAACCAATGAAAAACTATTTTTTAACATGAAAAATTAAAAATGTTATATATTTATTATGTTTGTTTGTTATGTTTATTTATGTTCTTTATAAGTGTTGAGTTGAACGCCAGATGTATCTACTAGTAAATATGAAGGAGAAGGTGGTCCCCTGAGCACTGCCACCGAGGTCTATCTTGGTGTCAGACTGGGATATGCAGACGCGGAAAGAAGTGGTTATGGAAAATTGAATTAGATGTTATTCATTGTTAAGAAAGGCTTGCCAAGTGATAAAAAGAGGTAATACCCAATTCGTTGCTGGTCTGGTGAGTCCGAACGGTTTTCATGGAAAAGACAATGGTTAAAGCATAACTGGAAGCCTGAACTACTCTTAGAAAACAGCTTCCGGTGAATAGTGCAGGACTCTGAACAGAGGGTGGACTTTTTTTTTCAAAGGACGTTCCCAGACAAAGATTGGACAAGGCCACCTCAAGTGACTTCACTGATCCGAGTTCAGGTGATGAGGGAATATCTTTACTATCGTCTATCAGTTCGCGCTAGAGCTGTGCTAGTTGCCCTCAGATAACCTTGTTCAGTTAGAAAGTGGTTGGTGCTGTACGTAACACATACCTCTTGTTGTATACTGTCAAAAGCTGTCTTGTAGTTAGTATCTGATGCATATCGATTTCGAATCGTGTCGTACATACTGCTTTCAATATACTCTCTGAAACTAGTAGTTTATCAAACTTCTGGTCAAAGACTCTGCTACACCTCCATTCGAAGCCATAATTCACGGTTGGGGATTGAACACCGTCTTTCCTCTGACGAGACCGGAGTTGTGACTTTTGAAGTTCTAGACTTGGACCCTCCCCTAGTTGGGAAATTCTCTTGCAGCTGGCGAATTTGCTGGCTCAATTTAATTGGGAATATATAGAGACCAGAAAGTCTAGGATCCCTTCGAATCACGTATTCACTCTTCTTCAGCATCTGGGAGAAATTTGGACGCGTGCTTGAGCAAGGCTACAATCGCATGCAAAGGCCGAGCGGAGTTGAAGTCAGTTTTTTACATTCTCAAGTCAAGCCATGTGTGATGGCAATTAATCGATCCCAGAGGAGTGAAGGGCTTGGTAAGCCTAGGTGAGATCCGATATATTGTGTCAATTCATCAATTGGAAATGTTGTACTGGCTATCAACACCCCTTCGAGACAATAAGAATCAAAACGCCGAGCGAAAGGACTCAGAAAATATGCAAACTAGGAGAACACATTATGATTCAGAAATTCAATGAAACTCTTGCGTCACACTCAAAAGAATTTTGATTATGATACAGGAATTTCTCCGTAGCTTGTTCCCAGTGTGTCATGCTCAACGAAGCTGTTTCACTCGCCTACACACCCTTCCCAAATAGATATGGCATCGAACACGCGAAATTTGCAATGTTGGAGTGATCGTAATACAGCTGAGTGGGTCGCGCTCGGGGCGGTTAGCATTACTAGTGTCGTCTGTTCCCTCTTGATATACACCATCCCTGCGTTTCTGCCCGAGAAAGCTATGGTACAGACATGCAGACGCATGTTTCGAAATCCGGACAACTCTCAAAACTGCAAAAACTTGGGCTGGACTCCACGGATTGGACTTATTCTTATGTTTAATTCATCACTCTAGAACTACTTTGAGTTTATGGGTGGACCCTGTTGATCCCACCCACTCCATTTTCGGATCTAGTGACCACACCCAATTCAAATTGAACAAAGTTCATGAATCGGCTTGTTAAGTAGTCAGAACTAAACAAATGATAGGCTAACAAAAACGGAATGGTTCTAGCATTGACATGAACTAGACTCTCGGGTAACGGCTCCCTTAAAGAGCCTGTGGGTTATGAAGTGTGAATAAAAGACTGCTATCAGATAATTCCCCGAGCTACAAAGTTAGTGAATCCTAAATGTAGCTCGGCATGCATAACAGCGCAGAGGGAGCAGGGATCGCTCTTTGATTTGAACATCCTCCCCCTCTTCCCCCATAAATCGCTATGGAGAAATCTAACTGAAGAGTTAAATTGCAAAAATTCAGTGAGAAGCATTCAGTAGGTGAGTAGCATTCAAAAGTAGTAAAAAAAAAGACGAGATAGGTTTTCAAGCGTCTTCCCTTCTCAAGTGTCCTCCAGCGAGAGCTGAATGTTCTATGAAAAAGCTTAGATGGCTAGAAAAACAAATGACTCGCGATAAACTCTGCACTACTACTTGTTTAGGCTACTGTAGTACGAATAGAATTGTTTCGTTTTTGCCAAACGATATTCGATACGTTTAGCGAAATGTACACGGATCTGATGGACGGCATTTATCAGTCTCATTTCCGGCCCTACATCAGAGGAATAAATCAAAACCCTCTGGAGGGTCGTGCTCGTTTATGAGATGAGATGCTCCCGTGGAAAAGAACTTAATCCAATTTGACACAGCTGACTTGATTTATCCGGGAGATGACGTCAAAAAATCCAGAAAATTTCGAAAGCTCAGTGAAAATCTCATTGACTTACCTTATAGTTTCTTGTTTATTGTATGCAATATAGGCTGCTGCCAATTCCAAACAGAATACTATGACGAGAATGGTGAAAAACTGAATCAGTAAAGTTTAATTTATAAAAAAAATCGTTGGAATCTCAAGTATCAAAGAAAATTATTCTTTCCGTCTTCGAGAAATCTAATAGATCCTGGAAAAGCAGCTGTCAAACTCATTGGAGCCTGCAGGCAACATTTCTCTCGCAACCCATTGCTTAGTGCCACCTGTCTATGCGGATCATGGACGTCCATTTATTGATCCGAAACCGTGGGATAGATATTTTCAATTATGACGATTTATGTGTAAAAAACGTTTGAAATGATGATAGTTTATATTGGAGGGGGGCAGTGTGGGAACTAGTTCCAGAAAAGTGACATGTACTATGAAAGGAATTCTCATGGTGCTTTCATGTCATCGGGTTACCCATAGATTAATACTTGAGTATCCCCTGAATAACAAAGAGGGTCTAATGAGCTGCTGTTGGAGATCCCTACGAGAAGTTGTAAGTGTCAGAAGACGAAAAAAGAACTAACTAGTAACTGAATAAATCTGTTTTTTCCTTTACTCTTTAATGATTCTTACTCACTCCAAGTAAAGCACACTGGTTCATTTTCCATGCTCCGCAACAACCACAACAGCCGACGAATGTTATTATGGCTCCAGCGGCCAACAACAACCATCCAACAATCCGAAAAGAGCCTATGAAGAGAGAAACACGTTCCTCTGGGGAGATCACGGGGGTGTTAACGTTTGAAAAGCTACCATGATGAGCTGAGTGAAGTGCGAAGAATTCAGATGCAACAGGATCCCATAGTAGCCATAGTCCCAATCCAATAGTGACGATACCAGCGATCTAAATCAAAAACATGTGGTTCAATGTGTGGGAAATAACAAATGTCTCGCTACCAATCAGCTACTGCTGTGTCCGTCTGTATGGGATGTTTATTAGGGCGGTCATCGTTCGGGCGTTCGGGTGCACTGCAATGGCTTCAATGGGGAACATCGTTGTGTAGAATACGCAAAAGGTCAATCCCATTGGAACTACGAAGCGAAAATGCAATGGAAAAACGATGAATCTGAATATACCCATAGAAACAGTTTTTTCCCCATGAAAATATCAATTCCCGGGGAGAAATGAAACAGGAAATGACCGCTCAACTGCGTAATGTGATTTGACTGCGATGGTGTAACAATTGCGGTAAACGGCTGGAACCATGCAGTACTGCCTTAGTTACTTGAGTAACAGGGCTCAAAATAGCCGATTATATCCCATTAATGGGACTATCCGGTTTCAGGTCAAGTGTTGCAAAAAAAACCCTCGAAAATGGAGGTGGGGGTGGCATTTTGTGGCACAAGTCCTTTTATGTTCTTGGGAAATTGGACTTTGGCTCAAGTATGGTAGAGATTCTGGGCCATATGGTTATGGTGCCAAAAAAGAACAATTCAATCAACTGCTAACAGTTCTTCTTTATGACATAAAAGGGCGGGAAAAAAGTATAACATGATCTCGTCCATTCGAAACATATGACGAGTTCGGAGGAGAGCCGAGAGAAATAGTTCGCATTGGTAAGGCGAATAACTGATGAAGTATATTAATTACTATTACAATATGTTGATGTAATATTATTCATCAAGAAAACCCACCCAGAAAAGTAGATTGAATATGAAAACTAGCGAGCGCAACGTTTTCACACAGCCGCCCATGCTTCGACTGAGTAGGGCGGAGCCGGAGTTAAGCCACAGAGTCTATGCCGTTGAGGTCTGCCCGTCGAGACATCTGCTGTAGGACTATGTCAAGTGATTATTTAGTAGACGACTGATCCCACCAAAACACTTCCTATCGATCATTTTGAATGTTCAACTAGTAAAAAAAGCGGGGGCTGAGAGACGACGAGAATGTTCTTCATAGACGGGGGTCAGTTTGTATTTACTGTGTGACTGATTGGTGTGCTACGACGTGAAATGATCGATCAAGTTTGTTTAGACCTCCCCCTCTAAGGAGCTACTATACTTTTTACTCGAAGTAACATCCATAAACACTAGGACCACATGAAAATTCTGCAGGATTCCCTGTTATTGCACGGGGATCATAATGGCAAGTGGAAAAAAAATGGAGAGAGGAATGAAAAGGGCTTATAAGTATTCATAGATTCCAAGCCACAAAAAAAGTTTTTAATGGTAGAGAATCAATTTTGCTTGACGTTCCAACATAAAGGCTACATTAGGAGAAAAAGCTTTATAGCCAGATTTGGAGTGTGGAAATTCGGTCAAATGTTTTCCACAGCCGAGGGCGATTGAATATTTAGGGTTCTCTGCGGAGGATTTCATTTCGGAGGATAAGCTGTTGGCCAGGGAATTCCTGGGGACGGTCTATCTCAGTAAACTTGAAAAGGAAGTCGAACTACAGGAAGAGATTGATCTGGAAGCACTGAATAAGGGCTTGACGAATTCAAAAAAAAACTGCTGTTCCGGCTGTGATGCTTCCGCTCCTACTCGTCCGTTTTTTCCCCAAACGTCGATTTCCGTGACGCTGTGGTACACATCGATGTCAAAAGAATTGTCCTGGGTAAGGCACACATGTCATTTTTTCTACCTCCTTTCGGCGAGGCACCATGCCCACGCAAGCGGAGACTTTTTACAAAAAGTTTCTGAAAACCCTCAATCCCTGAGGATTTCAGCGGAAAACCAGAATACGCTCGGATTACTGCAGAACTTCTGAAATGGCCTAGCGTCTCAAGTAAGTGAGTTAAATGTAGCCGTTGAGTAAAATGGTGAGTAAGAGCGTTGAGTAGACGATAGAGTCGTGTGCAAACTTGTTTTCATAAAAGAGTTCTAGTCGGGTACCTATGAGGAATACGAAAAAACCCAATTTCTCAGTAGGAAGATTCTAGAACGAAAGTAAATCTGAAGTTCAACTCGGACCTCTGTTTACTTGTAGTTGAAATTCTATGGAAGAGTTATGCTTCAACAATAAATATATCTGAGGAGGCAAAAGAGCATCAAAAGCCAAAAAATTGGAAATCAAAAAAATAAATTTTCGACTGTTTATGATTCCTATTGATGAATTAATGAAAAAAAACAGTTGATAAAATGATATCAAATCGATTTCGATGGCAAAGCTACCATATTAATTTGAATTGAGATTTCCTTTGGTTTGACGTGCTGCACACATTGTAATTATTTCATTTTTCCACTTAACTTTACTATTAATAACCTAACAGTCTTTACTTTACTATTGATAAACTGACTATACCCTATTGCCAGCAGGAGGATATAGCCAGGTTCTTATTAGTTAAGTAAAGACTGTCAGCTCCTTGAATGCTTGATATCCTGCTGGTATCTGTAGCTCTTGTATACCTTCGTTGAACTCCAGGGTTCCATCAAATCTGGGCGGGAGCTGTTCTTTCTCTGGTTGTGAGCGCTTCCATGCTCGCATTTTTGTGCGTGGGTGGCAATCCCTGGACTCAGCGGTCTCTGCAGTAATCTCTGCTGAGCTCTTTCGTCAAAAGCCAAATCTCCCACCCTTTTGAGTCTTCAAATATAGACTGGTCGTTAACAAGTAGCAAGCTTGGACAAGAAGTTAGCTCATGTAGGCCTCATCACCAGCAGGTGCCTCATGGAAGCGATCATTTTTGTTGCACTCATAAGAACAACACAACGTGGATGATATGAAGGTGGAGAGATGTATAATGCTTAACCACTTGTTCTAAATAGAATAAAGCTCAAAACATCTCAACGAGCCGTTCCACACTCCCACTTCCATCCATTCGGGAGCATGTAACTTTTTGAGTAAATGGATGTTAGGCTCTTGAAATGATCGGTCATCATTTGCCAGTAAACCTCGCCTGGTTGTTACGCCCGTGGGTAGAGCCCATTGGCATCCAGCTTCACCTTCATAATTAGCATATTACACTTCCGTCACGTTGCAGCATGGCTAAAAGCACCTGTCTTTTTTGTCAGCAACTCAAACAGTTGGCAATCTTCTTTGACTGCAACCCTTTGGAAGAAAACCGTGGAAATTTCACACTTTGAAGATGAAGATTCCAGCCTCATGGAAACATTCTCATAAGGAAGTAGAGAGCTTGTAGATAGAGGTTGGGTCTTTATTCAGTGAAGGGAAACAGAACAGAGTAACTCAAAACTGTAATTAATTACATTCAGGTTTTGTGCTCGGTTCAGAACGACAATTACAACTCAGAATAACTATTTTTATCAGCTGTTATAAATATTTTAGTTTTGTTTTTGATTACGTCTTCAGTTACTTTTATGAGCTACATTAAGTAAAAGTTTTTGAGAGTGTTTTGCAAAGAAATTCGTTGCCAGCTTCCTTTCTTTTTTGACTTTGTAGTGAAAAAAAATTAGATGGCAGTCTATCAGAAAATTCAGGAAATCCTGCAACATCTCTCTTCCTAGAACCTCAGCATTAATGTGAACTTTGTTGCTTTGCGGTTGCTTAAAGGTTGATGGGTGGAATCCTCAATTGCTTGTCAATAAGAAAGAAATCCAACCGTAAAACTCGTTGGCACTGCAAAACCAAGAAAGAAATATCGAGAACATGAAGTGGTTTTGGAAAGTGATGGGAGTGTTTTCAGTAGCTTGCCTTCATATGAGTTACGCGAACTTTTAACTGGCGGAAGGTAGAATTACAAATACGTAGTGATAAAACTGCGAAGAGCCCATAAATTCCTTGAAGGGCTACTCGAAAAGTTTGGCTAGAAATCTACTATGCTTGAGTTGTATCCCTGCTATTTTGCGGATGGACACGTAAATAATCAGCGGTTACCTCAAAACGAAATTTCGGTGTGATTCTAACATTGCGAAATAGTTATTTTGCTTGAACATGCCCTATTGGGAGTACTGTGGCTATGCATCTTTCGAGAATCTTAGTTTTCAGATGTTCCTCCATAAGAGCCCTTTCAAACTCACAGGTTCATATCACCCAAATGCAAGATATTCTTTCTTGAATTGGCGAAATAATAACAAAATGGCACACTTTGACCAGTACCTTTCGATGCAATGTGAGAAGAGCGGTAATGGTAGGTTCACTTTGAAGAATGGCTATCAAAGGTCTTTTCAGCAACAAGCCCTTTCTACACAGTATTTTACAATTATAGTGATTTTACGGAGCACAGGTGATTCGACGATTCTGAGTGGAAGTGGATTGCGGAATCCATCTCACCACGAAATTCGTAACACCAAAGGCTTAGTGCTTTTACAGGGATCTCAAATAGGTTGTAAATAAATAAGTAGTAATCAATAAATAAAAGCTTTTTCGAACGATTAGATGCTAGATGCTAGATGATCGTTAGTAACGGAAGTAACATTTGAATTAATATCAAACATTCCAAACTGGTATAGTGGTCACAAATCAATCAGCTTGAACTGGAGCACAGTGAACTCAGCCTCCATGTGCCAGTGTAATGAAGAGAAGTATAAATTTCCTATTTCACATGCTACCAGAAAAACACAAAAATGGCAATATGATTAGCTCGTGTTTGGGACCCAGCAACCTTAGTATTGCAGTAAGCTGCATAGTAGTCGTAGACAAAGAATTCAATCGAATTTTGATCGGTTTTGATTTTCATACCAAACAATTGGGGACTAAACTGAGGCCACGTTCGTTAGAAATTAGTGGTTTTAAAATAACAATGAGTAGGAGTGGCGTTTTAATCGTTCCTTAACCTAAGATATTGAATGCTCAGCGAGCGGACGATGAACTGCTTGTAAGTTTGAACACTTCTGAATGGTATTGTACTGCGCCCCTGTTTTGAAGGAATCTCTTCATCGTAGAAAACTTTTGCTTTTCCGGCATTATAAATAGAAAATGATTCATCCGCCTGATTCACTGTGAGACTATTCTCTCTTCTTCTAACAAGGGTGATCCAGTCAATTACAGAATAAGGAAACAGAAGCAACCCTTAAAATGGCATTAGACATCCCCAACTTTTCTGGACTGTAAAGGAAATAGTAAAAACCTGAACATGTACTGGTTTGAATCAATGTGGAACATCAACGTTTTGAGAAGTGCGGTGCACCATGGCATGAATGGCCTGTACTTCAATATTAAGTTTTAAAAGCAATACAGGTCAACCCATTTAATGAAAGGCAGAGTTCAGATTAAAACAGTTCCTGAGATTTCATAACAGGATGAATTTGAGGTTCCTCGTATACCATACCTGGCGCTATTAGTTAGGAAAACTGCCTAGTTAGGGAGTTATGAAGGCTCAAAGATTGGCCTGTGTTTATCCTCGGAAGAGTGTAACCGGCATCGTGGAGGCTGCACCGGTCACAAGGAAACCCATGTAGGGGGATCAAACAACTTCTCATGACCCATAGCGGCAGTGAAAGGCAGTTCTGTTCAGTTCTGGTTTGACGTAGTAGCTCTTTGGGCAATTGCAACAAGTGAAGTCTCGTCCGAATATCCTTTCCATGTTCTTTCCGTCATGACAATCTGGTCCAACCTGTATTTTCCCTATTTTTGAGGAACCATGTTTTTCTCGAAATTGGCGAATTCTCTTGCTTTCTTCACTACCAATAAAATATTCCCAATATATACTAACGCTTTTCGAATGAAAAGAATTACCTCATAGTTATCGTGAACTGTGCCTTTCAAAGTCCATTATACGTATTACTGAATTGTTCAATAAATAAAAAATACATGATCTTAAGCTACTTATGCTGCTACATTGCAGTAACAGTGTAGCAGCATAAGTAACTCAAGATACCTTGTGAAAAACGAGTATAGGGAAGCTTATTTTCGATACAGTTGGAACACAAAAAATTCACATTAGGGCAGCATTTTTAAAATCATCTACATATATTACTCGTCGGCTACCCTAGCCAGCCGGTCCGCTCACAACCCTTATTAAGTAGTATTAAAGCCGTACATGCTAATTCAAAAGGTACTCTAACCTGGGTCAATGCTGGAGTTTTGATGAAACACTGATCATCGCGGCAACATTTGTACCTTTTCGCTTCGCTGATCGATAAAGTCGAACGAAACAAGTCAGAAGCAGGTAGTGAACATATGTTAAAGTCTTTAGTCTTGCTGAACCTCTCACAAAGTTCCTAAATTGGCTTTTTTCCTTTAACAATTCTGCACAAAGGTGATCTTAACTACTGAAAGGATGGCAGCTTTTGCGACACTTATACCGTAATAAAGCCCTTGAGTTGATATTGAGGAAAGAATTTGATTTTTTTTGTCCCTGGCTTATGTTAGCTGTGTGTTGAGAACATTTGTCTGGAGAATTACTGCAATAAACACAAATGTCAAGCATATAAAGTTCAAACAACACCACTAACAAGAAACTTCATGAGAGGATTCCTGCTGTATTGCGAAACTTATGCATGTCGCTAATAATAAAAATAAAAATAATAATAGCAATAATAATGAATTGCGGGGGAATTTTTATTTTTATTTTTTTTATAGTTATATTTTTAAACATATTTTTATTTTTTATTTTTACATTTTTTTTATTTTTAAATTTGGAATTTTACTTGCGAAATTTGAGTGGCTATGTTCAGCCCCGTCAATTGAGCACGAGTCTGGTACCAATTAACCGACCTGGAGGGATAGGAGGCTTGGTTGGCTTAGGCGAATGTCGATCAGGAATAATAATAGTAACAATAAAAATCATATAACAATTATATAACTTATAATAATATAATAAAAATGCATAATATAATAATAATATTAATATTAATAATAATAATTGTAAATAATAATAATAATAACAATAATAATATGATTTAACATGATTATTATATTATAAAAATATTATGAAAATATTCTTCTGACATCTTTCCATCCTGTTCACACTCTCCTCCGACACCGAATGCCTAGAGGTAATGACAACTACATTTTCTAGCAGTAATATAGTGAAAATCGATTACAATGTTTTCTTTATGGATGTAGGGAATTTGGAGGTTTAAGGATTAATTTCGCAGTGTTAGCCACAGGTGATTTGGAAGTTTCAAGTCCCGCATTCCGATTTCGTCGGGCGAAATTCGAGCGGCTATGTCCTGTCCCATCAATTAAGTTAAATTGGTCAATTTTTCCGTTGAAACATGTACCAAACAATGACTTTCTCAGGGGTATACTGACAAAAGATTCGTTGAAATTACTGCATTTTTCAATGTTATTCTTACTCGTCCTTGTCCATGCGATCTTTGCTGCCAGCTGTTGTGTAAGGTGAAGAGGATGGGAATAGAACACCCACGCTCACGCTCCGAGACTCCAATACACACATGAGTGGAGGATTCCTCATGAGATTTTGACTCCATTGACCTCATATAATCTAATCCGAAATCTCCCAGATGTTTATTTTTGACAACTTTATTAGTGCTGAAACATGTCCGATCCAGAATGCGACTAATTACTGAAATATATATCGATCGATTGTAAAATTCACTTTCACTCCATATGATGAGGCTTCCGCTTCCGTTTCACTCCTCGTTTCGAATTACTGGCGACTTTTTTCGCAAAACATTTTTATATTGGTCTCATTACTACATCCGCTGAATATTCAGGCAAACCCGACCATGTCAGAACGAGAAGTAGCCTTTGAAAAGGCCCGTGCACTCGGTGACGAAGACAAAGCAGATGAAGCTCTGAGTGTGTTATCAAGGTTAGCTGGCCGTAAGGGTGAAACTTTATTTAGTGGGTATATTTAGTAAAATTAAATAATTCTTATTAATTCAAAAGACCACTCTAATAAGCCATAGTTAGTGTGAAGTGTGAAGTATCGCTTATGAGTTAAACTTCTGTTCAGCGAATTATCGATCGATCGGACGCCTTGGAGGGGGATTTATTAGGGTTCTTTGATGGGTGAAGAGAAAAAGTAGTAGTTAAGTGTAGGAGCGATAAGGTCCAACACTCCATCTGCTGATGGATCTTTTTTACTGGACTTGGTGTCACTTCCAAAATTTTGGTCTGGTGTAGCAGCAGTTATAGATAGTTTAACCTGATTAGGCTGAGCCAACTAGAGGGCTTTTGAAAACCCATAGCTCACTTTAATGGGATCCACAAGTTTGAAGGGCTTCACACAGCTTGTTCCGTTGTCAGTGATTCTTTTCTCGAAATTTTATCGGACCCTTCAAGGGATCACAATTCATTGCTGTGTGCCATGTGCGAAGGCGAAAGGGTCATACAAAAAACCTAATGGGAAAGGGTAAATGAACACCAGTTCAGATGTGCTACTCTTGTGATTAGTTAATAACCCAACATTGGTAAGCCTCCGGATGTACACCGTTCGGTCAAGGCGCGAACGTTCGGTTCTTGTAAAACGGCATATTTGCGCGACTCTGCTCGGCGAAGCATCGCAACTTGCCGCGCGCGGGAAGTTCGCACACTCATCCAATTTTGTAATACGGCATGTGTTATATATATATATATGAGTATAAAAAATATATATTCCTATATTAGCATTAACAATAATAATATTTTCAGTTACACAACTGATCCGGAGGTCACTCTCTCGTTATCGGAGATGGAGGTTCTCAATACAATTATAACAGAAAAATTGACAAGGTAGAGATTAATTAAATATTTATTTTATCATTCTCTGCGTGATGTTTTCATTGTTTTTTTACATCGACCATACTCGTTATCTGCGCAGTAGTGCTCAATTACCGTTTCCGCTTCTGAGCCTTGAAACATTTTGTTTTTACTCTGTAGTCTTCGAAGAGCAAGTTGGTATGGCAGACCGATCTTCCTGGGCTTGCCGAATGAATTGGACTTTCTAAAGATTGCAGAGTGGAGGCAAAAAGTGCTGGCCTGAAAACAATCCGTCACTTTCCAAAGCATCACTCTTGAAACTCGAAAGTCCAGCTTTTCTTTGGTAGGGCAGGTCAGGTTGCCGAAACGCTCAGCTCAGTAACAAAAAATCTGGCATTGAGAATAGAGGAACCTTTAGGAGATAAACACAACGCAGTACAACCTGTAGTCGTTACCAACGTTAGCTACTACTATGGAGAACTCAGGGACCTCGTATTAGAGCCGTTTGAAGAGAAATATTTCGTTTTCGTATGAAGTTCAGCTTAACTGTTAGACGAAATGGGTAGAGATGAAACCACTCTTAGTCAGAGATAATATGAAGGAAAAATGATAATAAACTAATTGTCATATATTGTAACTGGATCGATTACAGTTGCTCATTCGAAGATAAAAAGGAGGCATGCAACGTCTGCATTGGTGTACTGGAAAACTTCAAACCTGTGTGAGTACCAGTAGTTTTGATTTACTTTACTATATTGAATTATCTGGAGCTCCTTGGCCATTTAGTTGGTTGATGTTCTCGTTGCTTAGTGATGACGGGAGAAAACCATTTTATTGCGTTGGTTACTTTTGAGATGTGGTATTGGATATGTTTACGAAGCTAACAATCTAGTAACCTATGGGGACTTAGAATTCATCATTTGATTGGGATTCTAGTGGGAAGTGTGGTGAGTAGAGTTTTAAGGCCCTTCTCACTCTGTCTGGATGCTCACAGACGTTTTTCATCGATTAAATGTCCCAAACGTCACCTGTTCACCCATCACGTGGATAACCATTGGGGTTTTACAAATATTTTCATACAATGGTATTTTCTCGAAACAATCCCTTAATCTCCTTCAATCTTCTTGATTACCAGTTTACACCCATTTTTACGAGAAAACCAAGTACAAAGGAAAGTTACCCTTTGCGGCCATTCGATACCATTCGAAGAAAATCAAATGGAGTAGCTGAACTAGCAGATCGTAATAAAGTTGAACTCCCATCCTGTTTAGCTAGTATTTTTAGAATGCTCCAGGGGGCAACAAGTTTAAAAAACGGCTTCCAATTTTCCCTCAAAGCACATACCCTTTTACCAGTAACCTCTAAGTTTCATATCTTCGATATCAATTTATTAAATACCATGTTGGTTTTTTGTAAAGATTCAGATTATAAATTACAGAAAGGATAGCCAATGGCTGATCCTATATACTGAGTCCATTTATGAGACGTTCAGTAGGATGAGCCGATGCGCCCGAGACGAGGAAAGACAGCTTGTATGGAACAGGCTAAAAGTTAGTTTGGAAATCGTATGAAAGCTTTGTAGGGTCAAGCTTTGTACTTACACTATATACATATATATTCCCATTAAGGGATATTTATTAATGCTTGAGAAATCCTCTTACATAGAATTTTCCTACTCCAGTCGGGGCGTGGGTTTTTCACCCAAACCGCGCCCCTAATAGGGGACGATTCGAATCTTCTGTGGAAGTGTACGGTAATTGCAGCGAGCCCCCTGCCCCTTAACGTGAAAATTCGGGTATAGGAGCCGCCACCTCTCTTACGCCACCTCTACAACTCTGGAAAAAGGAACGGGTTTGGTATATTTTAGGGCAGCTGGATATGTTTGAAGTATGTTTAAAAGGGGTGCGTGGCGATTCGTGGCGATTCTGGGTGCACGCGGCAAATTGCGCGGCGAAATTCGTGACCACTCGAAAGACCCTGGCGCCTATCATTGGGGCACAAACTTGAAGTAGAGTAGATCAGTATGATCAGATGAACCTACCAATCTACTCTACTTCGAATTTGGGCCGCAATAGTGGGCGCTAAAGTTGTCAGAATCACTACAAATTCCGCCGCGCAAATTGCCGCGCGCACACGGAATCGCACGAATCGCCCGTCCCCCGTTTAGGAGCACTCTTACGGGCAGTGGCAGAGCTACGGGAATATGTCGGAAACTCAGGAAAGTCCAAGACCGGCACTCGCGCATGTCTTTTGGAAGGCAAAACCGTCGTAAAATTTGGCTTAAGCGATTCTATTCATTCAGCAATTCGAGAGTAAGGCATACTGCAACGACAGTAACAAAAGATAACAAATAGCGCAAGTCGAACCGAAAGTTTCACAAGTTGGCGAGTTATGACAGGATTTCGGCCGTGTACTCCAGTCCGCACATGTGGTCTCGGTAGCGCGGTGGTCGGAAGGCGCCAGTACGGGTTCTAGTCCCGTTCGAAGTCAAAGTTTGGCCCACAAGTTTATCAAATTTAATGTTATGTATCGATAAAGCATAATTATTGTATATGATAAGCCGGACGAAGTTATACAGGGATTATTCATTTTCAGCATGAAACAAGGATAGTCGTGGAACTAGGCTAAGCCGATTCTATTAACTCGAAAATTCGAAAGTAAGGCATGATGCAACGAAGGTGACGGTATTTCTTCCCGAATTCCCACGGCAAGCGGTCGCGGTTCCGCGGATAATTCGTACCCTTCCGCTGAGAATTCAAACCTATGCGACGCGATTCTCGGGGAGAAGTCCACCCACCCAGAGAAGGGTGTGTAGCTGTCTTGTAATTTTATGGCGCATTACGAAGGACTCGAGGGACTGGCTCTTCAATAAATACCCTTGATCGTACAATCATACTACGCTTTACCCTTCTATCACGAACAAGCTGCTCTTCAGAGTTTTATAAGCTCAGCCTGGAAATAAGGTCTGCCTAAAAGGAAAATTTTCAGGAAATCATGTACGAACTGACATTGGCATCGAAAAAGGCTTGGAAGGAAAAGAACGATCCAGAGCGTCTGTCTATATACGTCTCATTTGCCAAATTATGCAAAAGCTATCTGGACGTTGCCGACCAGGAATCGTTTCAGGTTTGTGGAGACTGTAAATCATGGCAGGCACGTGTTTCTCAGTCAGTGTGGGACTTATGTAGGCTGGACTACTTCAATCTTCTAAATGAGCACTCAGTGACGGAAAACCTCCTAATTCTCACTTTTGGTCCCAAGGATCATATGACAGCCGAGGCTTATCCTTTCAGATTTGTGACAACACAGCAAAGGAGGCCAAGCTCGCCGGGAAAGGGACATTGGACGATGATCAATGGAGAGAAGCGAACCAGTCCATCGAACAAATCAGGAAAATCATATCGGATGCACTGCATGAACGCGAACTTTTAGATGATTCAGAATGAAGTCCATACTTGTAATTATTTCTTGTGTACCCTTATGTTGTCCTCTGTTGGTGTCATGTTTTCAAGTGTAGTCGCTTGAGTGGGCTGCATTTGAATTGTACAGATAACGGAACAAGTTCCTAATTTGCTCACAGTTTTCATGAAAATTGATAAACAAAAATCGTTTTATCACAGAGTTCACAGCACGTCAGACAGACATAGTTAAATTTCCGAGAAATAAAAATTTAGGGCATCTGCCGGATAATGTAATAGGTGAGAAGCGGTTGAACCGGCGAAGATCGATTTTTATTAAAGTTGACGAAGTCTCAGAACGACGTCTGAATTGTATGAGCTAAGATCAAGAGCTCAGATTGTGCTGATCCTCGAAATGAGCACAGAGCGGCTGGTGCATAGTTCGCGAATTTTTCGCGCGTGCATGGGGCGCGGCATGTTCGGGCGGCGAAATGGGCCTTTAACGGCAGTTACTGCTTTGATATATTGCTCTTTCAAGGCGGAAGCCCACGCCAAGGCCGAACCGTATCCTCTCAGTCATTACTAGTTTGTGGACACCTATGGAAGTTATAAATATTTATTTGGTAAATAAATACCGGCGAATTCAACCGTCATGGTTTGTCCTCCTGAGAGAAATCTGGAAAAATAATTTCCTATATCCGTGTTTGTTTAATCTCCTCTGGACGCTCCTTCAGTGCTTGTGCTGCTTCAAAATCACGTCGTTTATATGTTGGCCAAAAGAAAATGACGAATACAATTATAAGAAGGCTCACGAACCCTGCCCATATCAAAAATGGAGCTAAAAAATTAAAATTGAATGCAAATTGTTGTAAATGTATGGACCAGAACAAAATTTTAGAACTTACTACTCCACGTTGATACAGTTTTGAGGTCAGAATTTTTGTTAACACACGTCTGCACTGCGAGGCTATGAGGGTCGGGTTTCCCAACAAAAACATTCGTCAATATCACATAGATAACGCCTTGGATTTGTCTGAAAGAAGTTTCTGGAATGTTGAGCCGATCAAGCATTTTGTTTTGTGAACCCAACTGATTTCCGCCACCCTTCGCCATGGAATTTTATCACAAGACCATCGGATGAGGTTGTCCCCAGCTACCGATTTGGTTCACAGTTCAATCCCGACCAGGAGCTATAGACACATCGGGAATTAGTCCAACCTCCGTGCATACGGAAAGGTTCCAGTGCTAAGTCGAACATTTCACTCCCAAGATAATGCCTTTGTGATAACATTCTCGCTAGAGTGAACCTTTTCTCTCGGGATTAAACACTTGGACTTATTTTGAGGAATCACTCAGGATGAAATACTACCTTTCTCACATATTAGTAAAGTGATTTACCAAACCGGAACTAAAGAAAGGCGTGGGAGATATCTTGGTCATTTTTGTGTTATAAGAATGGCACAAGCTGTGAATTTGGACCAATTTCGTCAATCACCTCCTGCTCTATTTTACACAAGTTCTGCTGAGCTGTCAAGGCTCGCAAACTTTTCGAAGAGTAGGGGTGTTCATCATACAGTCAAAACAAGTCATAAAAAAGAGTAGGAGGTGATAAGCAGCGAATAACAACTCTCTTTGAGACACCAAGGGTAGTGAGCGGGATATTTTGCATTGATGTATTACCCAATGGTATCGTTAGGGGTATAGCTAGTACATGGTAATGTGAGATAATGCATTATAATGTCACGAAAAGAATTGTTATCAAGAGACTGTACTTGACAATTTTGTACAATAGTTGGTGCTAATTTTTAATAGCTGCTTGAACCGCTAGATCAATAGTTCTTCCGTCACCTTTTTGAGTCTGGAAGTTCAAAAACAATTTCAATTTTCAGGAAAGGCAATGAAAAATTCCTCATTGACTGGGTGGTTGGATGCAATTAAAAAAAGTTTTTCACTGAGTATTTTTCTTGCACCATTACAGTTTCACTTTAGTAAATCTTCAATCTCACCCAATCATAATTACCAGTCCAGTGGAGGTGGCTTCAGCGACGGGAAATGTTGCTTCAACACCCATCTCTAGCCCAAGTGGATAGATAGCAAATCCAAATGCGCCAAAGAAAAATATAGATGCTATCACCCATCCTTCTTCACCTTCATAATTGATCGATACAGCTAACGAACATGCTGCTATACCGGCTAGTAGAAATGAAAATTTCATAGTCTGAAAGATAGTTTTTTTCTTTAAGGCATAGCTATCTAAAGGCATCAATATTTGACTCACCTGCTCAAATTTTCCCGTTTTATCGACATATAAACCTGAGATTGCTGCACCAACAAGGCCGCTCATGATCAGTAGAGTTCCCATACCTCCACTGAACGATAGGGAATATCCCAAAACACATAATGAAGGTTGTAGGTTATTGTAGAGAGCATTAAACAACCCCACTCCACCTCCTGAAATAGGTCTCGAATAAAGCATAGAAACTATGGAGAAATATGTAATGGCGGTTTGGTTTCCCTCTGGTTACTGCTCGGATAGAGAAAAAAAATGGGGGTTCAAACCTTATAAACCGGACCCCATGTGCTACAGACTGGACGTCACTGCGTGTCTTTCAAAATTTGTAGCAGATTTCATAGCTCGTATTCTTTGCCAGGCTGGTACTGTCCTGACAGAAAGAGTTTAGCGACCAGAACAGGACAGAAATCCGCAGGAAGGTTCTATACTTCAATGATACACACAGGAGTTAGTTAGTGCAAAATAGATGACCCCACGAAGACAGGAAAAAATGATTCGCGATGGAGGAGCGTTCTCCCGTCTGATGTCCAACCTCCGCTTCAGATAAATGTGGGAAGATAATCATTGTACCCAACGTCTCAAGCAGTTGTTGGTGGGAGCATGATAGAAAGCTCAACTATGGACTTTTGGAAAAATAAAATCTTCTTCCCCATAACAGTTCTCTAACCACCACCAAACGTACGTTTTAACGATTTTTGTAGCAAGCGCTAAGGCAGCATCCCGGTCAACTTGAATGATAATTGGCCAACATTCCCAATACACAGTTTCGGATTCCTGGGAAATAGGAATCTGAAAATTCTACAGATTCTACAAAATGAAGGACTTTGAAAGAGTGGAGACCGAAACATTGATCGGACGGTGTGTAATGACTGACAAAGAATATTTCAAAGCTTTGACTCGATGTTTTGTTAGCCGCTGTTTTAACGTCGCAGTGCGCGAAGCGAATGTCTCACAAGGTTGGCGATTTGTGGGCAAAACTCCAGTCTCGGAAGGGACTCGAACCCGTACTTGTCCTTTTCGGGAACCGTGCTCTTATCTCTTACACTACCGAGACCACGGTCCCTGGAAAGGACAACTACGGGTTCGAGTCCCGTCCGAGACTGGAGTTTTGCCCACAAATCGCCAACCCTGTGAGAATATTTCAAAGGTTTCGCATTTAAATAGCAAGACCCTCCGACCAACTCAGAAGAACTTAGTAACAAATGAAGAGTAAAACGTGATTCACCTAAACAGATTGCAAGCACCCAATAAGCTTTTGAACGGAAGCATTGTCGTACTCCATCCAAGAATCCAGGAATTTCGATGTCTGAATTACGAGATGCCGCTACTGGAGTCGGAGGCTTGGATCTTGTGATGAAAAGGGCAAAAAGTGCAGTGACCGCAGCGAGTGCAGCACAAATTCCTGTCTGAAACAGATCACCTTATGTCCATAAGTGGAATCATCAGCTTTGATAGCATTTTGATCTATCTCAGAACAAGAAAGCCACAAAATTGGCTTGACTAAAGCATAAGCAAAAAATAGTAATATTAGAAAAGTATGATATTTTCAGTGCTGATTGATTCGGTTACTGAGAAGTGCCCCGTACTCAACTTCCACTCAGAATCGTAGAGGCGTTCTGAATGCGCACATACCCTATACAATGATTAGCGGAGATTAGCTGATGTACAAGTCAGTTATTTTACCCTCTAGACAGATCCGGTACCCTCTAACCGACCCCGGAGGGAAAGATGGCTTGGTTGGGTTTAGGCAAATGTCGAGCCGGGATACGATCCGTGGTCCTGCGTGCTTGATGAAATACTAGTTATGACTAGTTGTCGGTACTAAATGGGTACTATGGCAGATAAAGAAAACACTAAGTCACAAACACTTGCCTAAACAAGTTTTAGACGTCCCCATTGTCGCCTAAAAGACCCTATCGAGACCGCAGTTGAAGGAGATATATCCCATACATTGTACAAAAATAGCCTAGACCAGACCACAGATTACTGCAATAAAGTAGCCAATTGGCAATAAACTGATTGCGAGATGTCTTGTGATAACCCGTCTAGAGCACACTACAGGGAATGCCAATTCGTCAATATCATGACCACTGATGTGATTATGTGACCAAAACGGTTTACTACGGAAAATAATTATACTATGTAGTATGTATCAACCTGAAACGATATATAAAACTTTCTGGAACACTGACCAAACATTAGTTTACGTTCATTCATAGTTTTCTAGGCAGCCTACTGGAAGGTATTCAGGTGGTAGTTATCAAGAGCAGATGCGTGGTGTTATCGCATCGAAAACGCTTCGCATTCCTACTTCTAAGGACGTAGTATGCCGTAAAAAGTAGGAGTGCACCCTTCCACGTGAATTCCCACACCCACCACGACCTAAGGCCTACGTATACGTGCAAAAAAGACTGTAGAATAAGACCTTTGCAGAACAACCAGGGCTTGCATAGCACTCAATGGGCTTCTACCAGGTCCTGCTAGAAGTAACTCATTAAATTGTTTGTCTTGCACATCGGTATTAGTAACCACTGCCCTCAAGCCTATTCGCTTTGTTCTCCACCGTAGTTATGTCATGAGTTAATGATCCTAATTATTGTTCTCATTCAGTGTTTATGTCTATGTGTAAGGTGAGGTATGACCGCAAAGCTGATTTGTGTTAGCTGTTAAATGAGTTTTCTGTACTTTTGTATTCAAAGGCAGAACTTCGAGTTGAATCACCCACTGGAAGGCAAATTCTTCTGCAAACACAGTCTCAAACGGACCCAATCGCCCTATTTTGGCTCACTTTCCAAGTGAATAGGCAAAGTGATGTGACAGAAGGTATCTTGTAATTCTTTCTGACAGTTTATCTCCCTGTTGTGATGGAGAATCCCAATATTCCCATTCTCGAATATGGTATATAAGGATTCCTAACAATTTTGAACAGTAGAGTTATCCAAAACTCAAAAGACTTGGAAGCCATTCAGTTAGATTTGTTCGCGTGATGCGAATGGTGCCGACTTGGGAGCAAAACACACACAGCTCAAACTGGCGCCAGTGTTTCCAAGTCATCAAGTACTCCGAATTTTCCTCATAATTTAACATCCGGTTAATTTAAGACTTTAACGAAAGTGGCGGTACTTCTCCCCGAATTCCCACGCTAACCGGTAGTGATTTTGCGGGAGTTAGAAGATCTCCAAACGGAAAAATCCCAAATCTTTCCCTCCACAGCGCGCGATTGGATGCCGCCAGTGCGGCACGCCGTCCGGGGAGAAAAATCAACATCCCTGGAATGGCATGCCGCTGGAAGAGACTACCATCTGTGGCGATTGATTGGCGCGGCAAGGCTACTGGCTAATTATCGCTTCGCGCCGAGTATAATCTCGAATAACGCTTGGTAGGTTCGTGATGTCAGCTTAATTCCTTTTGAGTTGATTAATAACTATTTCATAATAAGGACCAAGGGTCACAATAATTCGTTGTCTAGTCTAAGTGCATTAGAAAATATTGTATTTTGTTGATTAAATTATTGTAATTGTTATCAAGAAAAGAATGAATATTTCGGGAAGTATAAAGGACTTCGTGCAACAAATCAATATTTTTCATATGACTCACGAGTAAGAAAAAAGCATGCGGATGTGACTCATTAACAATGAGCGGAGCAAACGAATACATCACTGCGATACCAATCGGATTCGACATTGACGACAATGTGTTCGCAATCACTCGTTGGTCTTGTGGAAACCAATAGGCTGCAAGTTTTGTTGGCAGAAACATAACAAATGGCTGAGCAATTGCAGCCACAGTTTGTCCAATGAATGCCACAGGGAATCGGGCATTCTTGGGGAACCATTCGCCTGATCCCACAACCCTGATCACATTGCCAAGCAGATTCGTCCAAGCTCCGATGTGAAACTGAAACAGACACTGATTTTCTCGAACTGGAAAGTGATTCCGTATCAGAAAAAAAGCCATTTTGAATTTCCCCCTCAACAGAGAAACAACAATTCCATCGCTGACGTGTACGTCATGAACCCCGATCGGATGACTTCCTGTCGTCAAAACTATCATCTTCATCAACAAACAAAGTATGTAAATAATCTGAGCGCGGACAAAAAGTAGCTAGAGGATTGTGGTATGCCCCATGCAACGAGGACGATTTCCCCTCGTGTGATCCTAATTTGCCCTTTTGAAGGGCATTGTAAGTGCAGAGCCCAATGTTGCACAGTGCAGAGTTAATGTTTCGGACAAGTGCAAAGCGGAGTTCAGGATGGAGGAGGGGAAATGTGGGAGAAAACAAAGTATATTTGATGAAACGTGCTCTTTTTGAAAATCATTAACGCTTTCATCCTGAATCTTGACCCATCTAAAGGGATCAAAATGTTAAGGAGTGGCAGCCCGAGATCCCCGTTTTATCTGCATGGGGGGCCTCTAGTTCTGCTCACTGAAGCTCGTTACCTTTTATGAAGTTTCTGACAAATGCGAAGCGGGGTTCACGGTGGAGAAGGGGAAATGTGGGAGGGAACAAACTGCTTAATATAAGTGTAGAAAAATTGGTTCACTTCTGGAATCCATCAACGAACTTCGCCCTGAGATTAACGAACTTTGCCCTGAGTGTTAAATTTGAGCATACCTGAAGAGGGAGGGGGTTAAAGGGTTCACGAGCGGCGGCATCAGTTCCCCATTGAGCTGCATGGGCCCCCCTAGGTCTGCCCACTGAAGCTCACTACATTTTATGAAGTGGTAACGTTGCCGGAAACAATCATAATAATTACTGCTGCCATTTTTTTGTAAAAAAGTAATATTTTACTAAAAAATAACAGTTACCACAACTGTATCCGATGTTGACTACTTCTTTGTTAGTTTGCTTTCCCTATTTATCACGAAAATCTTTTTAGTTGTTTTCATAACGGGCAGATTGACATCGATCTTTTTGGTTTTTGAGTAGCCCAAAGAATGAATCACATGCTATAAGCAAAGTTATGCTTACTTTAAACACATCTGTTTTATCCCGACAACATCTGCTTTGTGATTATCTGGTCTCTGAACAGGTCTAGAGCTCGTTGTTCATATGGTTTTGCAGAAATGCGGTTTCACTGGGACAAAGTTTCTCCTATTCGGGAACTCCCTTACTTACATCAGCTTCCTCTTCATTTTGGACGGGTCAAATTCCGCGTATTCCACGTCTTTAAATATTTTATTTTGGCGGTCTCCAATTCAAGGATCCATTTACTCTACTGAATAACTCCGCTCCTGTTCCCTGGATGAAGACCGAACCTTCATCCACAAACTTTGGACCCCTATAAGAGTTGTGTGCATGAAGCAGACGCCCTGATTTGATTTTACCAGTTCTGGCCGAACCACTGCTAGTGTGGTCCCTGTCCTGTCTGCCCTACCAACCTGTGCTTGCCTTTTTTTAATTTTTGATATTACGATCTACACATAGACAAAGGCCAAGCCATTCAGGCACAGGAGAACAGACCGCGCCATTCAACACTGTAGGAGCTACAAACGCCCAGGGAATTCATAAAGTATCTGCACCAGTGCCAAGGAAAGACGGTCCGAGATTGTCACCTTTAAAAACTTATACCTCGCATATAAATGCATTCCCTCCCCACATCTGAAATACCCTTCCAACAGACCTGCTGAATCCTCCCATGAACAGTTCCTGAATGGTTTACTTATTTCAGGACACGATCCCACCATAGTGATGGCTTCTTTCTCTATTCTGACCTGGTCTGCCCACTAGTATTTCGTTATTCCGGACTTTGCAACCAATTGCTAGTGATTTTTCGGACACAACTGAATTTCGTGACACTCAACCACTAAATGGTTGAACAGACAGTCGATGACATTTATGTAAACATAAGACTGTTATTGTAACATAGCTCCAAGAGCAGCACCCTCGAAACTGAATTCATGCAAACCATTTATTTACGTCTCCATTTCTGATCCAAGAATTCTTCCAAATTCTGAGCTCCTAGTCCACGCTAAGGAACCAGATTCTGATCTCCTCTTTCATAGGGTACTACAACGGATCTCTTGACTCTTGAAGATGAGGGACCATGAGGTTTGGAGGATCGAATAATTTCCGACAGTTCGTGAGGAAGTTTGTGTACCAGCTCTCAGCTGTACGCTCTCTTGTGAAAAGCAGCTGGTTATGGGAGGTTCACTTGGGGTAAAATTTTGAGGAATTAAATGAAATATACTAGTTCCCACTATGACCCTATACAGTACTGGGTCGTACGATTACCCGAAAGATTTCGGAAACGAATTTCATAACTCTTTGACTGAGGAAGCCCGTAACAGAAGAAATGGTGGCAAATGGGACATTCGCATGACAGGAACCTCGCATCGCATTAGACTCCAGCTCACCCCTCACTCTGTAGAACTATTTAAATGCAAATATATTGATTTTAAACGATTTATACGGGAAGTGGAAATATCGGAGGCCAGGAGAGAACAAAAATATACCCATATGAACCCATCTTTTCGATTTCCTGGGTGTTCCTATCCCAATGTCAGCCACAAAGAACTGAACACGAAGGAAGTAGGATGGAGCGTCCCCCGCACTGCAAAGGGCAACGTTTGCAATTTCCCAGTACACGAAAGTGCAGAGAGAGGAGGGAAATCGGGATTTCCGATCTCCGCCAAAGACCAAAAACCAATGTTGTTGTTCTTCATACAAAGGACCAGAAACTAAGGCAGTAACATGATGGTTATAATGGTTGGAACTGAGGACGTCAATAGGATCCGAGCTAGTGCTGGTCCAAAGATCAGTTTTCTTCCTGAAGGCTTAGCACTGAGCAAATGATCTGTTTCGAGTCCCTTCAGTGAGGAAGATCCACTGGGCGACCAACGAGAACGAACGGAGACATTTCTAGCCCCTCGCTCGAGGAAATCGATTGTCAACGGGACGACATGTGATACAAGTAATATTAGCTGTCTTGTCGACGTTTCCATGATGCCTGCTATCATGTGAGGTGTTAAATCCCCACCCGGATAATCGTACCGACCAGTTCAGAAATTGGAGAGCATCATATTGGGTCGGGGTAGGTAACTTTTCGGCAATTGCAGGGCATTCAAATATTTTAAGTTTCTGGCTCAAACTTTCCCTTTCCTAATACTTCAGGACAAGTTATTTCAGGAATGCCGTTGGTATTTTAGTTTCGGGAAAATCCTATTTGACTTTAAAAAAAACCCACTGTTCGTTTCCTGCAATGAAACGAGGAACAGGGCCACAGTAAAGAAGTTTTCACGAGTTTCGGACATAAAAATTCAGTCAAAAGCTATTATCTGGGTCCAGAGATCAATTTTTACACTGCTCTATCACTGTATTACTGCAACTGGCTTATTGCTGAGATTGCCAGCAAAATATTACTAGAAGGCGGTCCGAAGACGTAACTGTGATAATTTGATATCTCAAATGTTACCACTTCATAATTCCACAAGTTTCAGTGATTAACGTATGTGGAATGGTATATGTGTGGGTCAAGTACTTTGGAATAGGAGCCATGAATACATTAGCATCCCATATGGTTAAAATACTTAGCAATAGGATCCGTGCGTACATTTGCATATCATTAAAGGGGATCAATAAAAACGCTTGAACCTGATCAACCGCTCCTGGTATCTCCCACTGGGATTTTCTTCGAAATCGTTTAGGAGTTTGAAACCAACGTCCCTGTTCAGGACAGTAGTTCCGTACTACTTGGCAGTATCCGTGCAAAAGGTCCCAAGCTGCAGGAAACGATCCAACCCCATATATCATACAACTAGTAATGGCACCTTTTACAACAGCCGATTTCCCTCCGTATGTTCCCTTATTAAAACATTTTACGGTAAATTAAAGGGGTGTCCTTTTTGAGCAAATCCTTGCGTGATCATCAAATATGTTATGAATTCATTATGTTACTACGTTTTTTCCGTATGAAAATAGAATATTCACCGCTGATCGTAAACCAAATCGATCACTCCACCAGCATGCCAGAAAACCCACAGGTATCGATAATGCCATGAATATCAGGTTGAACAATAATGCAGCATTTGCATTACCATAAAAATCATTAGCGTAAAATGTGATAGGTGCATAAGTGATCCATGTCTATAAATGGTAATACTCATGTAAAACCATCTGATACCCTTGTATATTACCATATACTTAATTATAGATATGGCTTTCACGTGGTTACTACAATCAATAGTGCAATTACTATACTCACGTTTCCATTGGAAAAATTGACGAGGCACGCAACAAATAAATATACCCATCGTATTTTATATGTACGAAATTCAGATGACATATTTTGGCAGTTTAAGCTGGTAAATTCAGGTTCAGTAATGCTAATAGGGCATAGCCAGTAGGGAGCAGTGCTTATCGTCGCCGGTGTACAGCACACTCAAAGCCCCGCCCATCGGCCCCGTTCTCAGCTCTATCAACTTCACGTGTGTGCAGCTGAGCCAAATTAACTAACTGCTTCTCCCCGTTTCAAGCGGAACAATCTCACGAGGATGTTTGATGCCCTCCCAACGAGTAAAGATCTGTAAAGTAGTAAACGAGTTACACACGCGTTGTCTGAAAGAGAAACTTCCCGCCGACGATTTTTAATCGACCGCACCGCGGTGCTATCAGCCCAGCCCCTGCAAATATTTCGCACGCCTAATCGGCTCGTAAACTCTCGTAACTTGAAACCGACACTATCGCATTTGCGACAGCATTTTTATGATTTGTACTCTACAATGACAATCCCATTTGTTGGCCAAACCAAACGAGCCAAAACTTCCCCCCAAAACTCGTCTTTGACCGGCTGCTGAAACACCAATGTATCACTCGTTACACTCGTTTATCTCACAAAAATTCTTTACGTGAGAACTAAAATAACGCTTCCAGTATACTAACCCAAACACTGCAGAAAAACTCAACTCCATCAGCCGCTGTTTAAACACTATGGTGTTCACAATACTTCTATTGAAGACTAAAACTCATAAAATAAACTAGTAATGTCCCGAGTAAGATCGTTTACTAACCGACTGACTCACTCGTTCAGTTCCTACGCTGATCTGAAGTTTATTTCGTCAGCAGTTTACACTGTGAGTCGACAAAGCCTATAAGACCGTGTAATCAATAATCGATGCTATTCAATGCAAATAAAATACTTTATTAGTGACATCCTCACCACTTACATTACATGAATATTTTATAACATCAAGTAGAATACCACCGATTACAAGTCGGTGATCAAAGCTGTACCTATGGTCGCCTCAACCGGCAAGCTAGCAAGTTGTAATAGTTTCACCTGATGATACCACTCTGAACTATACAACCTACTACCTCAGCGGTATTTCCGGCAACCCCAGACGGACGGACCGAATATCGGATAGAAGATGATGAGCAGGAGCAGGAACTGGATCAGCTTGAAGGCGCAGCATCATGACGATCAGACTGAATCAGTTGAAGGGAGAAGAATATCGGGGGGTACGACGTCTTAGACAGTCAGTCACACTCGTCCGTCCACCTGTAGCCGAGCCTGTGTATCACAATATCGAACACAAGTTCGGATCTACGGGTTGACGGCAACAGAGCGCCCGATACACGTACATGACGAGGGCAACGACGGAAGGCACAATGACCGCCGGTCAGCAGCAAACATACATACATACACACAGACACACACGCGCGCTCACATACATACACATTTGGCCCCGCCCACGAAATCTGCGTTTCCCATGGGCGCCGCACTATCTCGCTGAACATCTGCATGTCTGGGTCGCAAAGCACGCCGTTCTCTTCCACTGTCCTTTCGGATCGGAAGCGAGAGAGCACACCTGACCACGAGACGCGGGACGGTTAAACAATTATCGAACAAATGAGTGGCCCCCTCCCTGTGTGCACCACACCCCGCGATCGCCCCCCTCCCCTCCCCAACCAATCCCCCCACTTGGTCGCTTCCCTCTCCCATCTCAACGCAGTATCGCCTGGGCGCGTATCTCTCCCTTCTTCACTTTTACGTTATGACTACAACACAAGGACAGAGCACTGACTACTGCTGTTCGCTAGCGCTATGACTGCGCGCGTCGGTCGCGTCGCGCTACGCGACGCGCGATGGGAACGCAATTCCGTAGAGTCGCGAGGCCATCACAGCAGCCGACGCCGCCGCCGCCGCCGCTGCTGTTGTTGCAACATCTTCGTATCGATCGCGCGATTAGTCGATACGGAACGAAGACCGACGGGGGCAGCGCAAAACCGAGCGCAGGTTCAGCACAATGCTGCTGCTGTTGCGTAACACTAATCACTTACCATAGGCCAATCAATAAATACTGACTAGTCATCGGAATACAAATAAAAACAAACCACAGAGCAGTGTATGACGAAGAACCAGCGGGGGAATTGTTGTAGCAGAATGTCACGGAGCGGACACGTAACAGTAGTACTGTACAAGTGATTTAGTCATGATGAATTGGTAGAGTACGATTGATGGATGGATGTACATGGGAAAAGAACTAGGGATAGGAATGTGAATAGCGTCGAGGGCAAAGGCGCAAACGACATGAAGGGGGGATGCGATGGATGGGTGGCACCACCGCGCACCGCCCCAAAGTGCATCCCCATCCCTCGTCGTCGTTGTTATAGGCATTGTGATGAGGGAAGGAGAACAATTAGCTATACCAGTTAATAAGATTCATCAAAGACGTGTTTGCCATTTCTTGATCAACCATCGAAGCCTAACAGATGGGTGGCTTATCGAACAACATGGCTCATCCTAGAATTAATTTCAGGATTGAGCTAGATTTTGGTACAGAACACAGCGGAGCAGCTGAGCGTCGATTGATTAATGCCCCTTTTTTATAGACAAAATCCTCTGCCGCTGTGCAGCTGGAGAGTAGCAATTGCCTTTCAGTTTTTAGTTCCAACAGTTATGTAAATATGAGTTTATCGACGTAATACAGGCAACGGAATTGATAGTACTTTTCATATTTTCAAAAGCAGAAAGTATCGCTCATAGAATTGGCGGCGGTACAAGGAAATAGCGGCTTTAAAGTATGAACGAAGCTCATTGTCTCAAACTGTGCCTGGCCAAAAGTGAAAGGCCCTTGGGGAACTGCACTTTTGCACATTTCGTGCAGTGGGCATGGCCAGAAATACTTCTGCATGTAACGTGTTTGAATTCCTTTCAGAAAGAGACCTCACAGAGGGTTTAATGACTCGTTCTGGAAGTGATTTACTTCGTTTAATCAATACCGGTTTAAAGCTACGCTTGGAGCCACTGGCGGTATTGTTTTCTGTGAAGGTTTCATACAAATAATCTGATTTACAAAGAAGAAGTGGCCGATTCCTTAGGTGTACTAGCCCTCGCTTAACGGCTAAATACCCATCCCTGAATTTTCCCATCCACTTGACCCATGATCAAAATGTGTTTGTACAAGATTGACCCCAGTTATATGTTGGCCTTGAACAATCCAAGATCCGATAACCTTCCCAGATCTTGTCCATGTCAAGCGAAGGAGTGGGATAGCACCAGTGGAGCCTCCAAGGCCGGTCAGTATAGTCCGAGGATCCGGACTCGGATCGATATCCGCTCAGGCCGACCAGGGCTTCCGTCTCTTCGGGGTCACCGGATCGCCACCAGACCCGTTCGGGAGATAAAGCTTTTGCATCTCATTGTAAAGAACGAACATCCATTTAAACACCAGTACGATTTTTAATGGAATTGTAATGGTGGCGCATCCTAAAATGGGATTGAACAGACTCGTCCTACCATGGTCCCATACGATAAGGTAAAAACAAATCTGATCGCGTTCTAATATTCAGAACAAACAAAATGATAAAAAGGCAATTTTATTTAAATTCTTCTCCATTTTCATTCTCTTCTTCTCATTTTTCTTTTCTTTTTTTCTGGTTCATTTTGAGGTCTTCAGACGGCATTTAAAAGACCTTCAGAGTTCTTCTTGACTCGATGTCACTTCTGTGCCAGAATGACGGCCGTTATCTCCAACTCTACATTCCTGTGATTTTGATAGCGATGGGCTTCTTAAGGTCTCCACAAGCTACTGTACCCTTTTCCCACGGAGGCGCCCCATTCCCTCATTTCTTTCATATGCTACACAAAACCAAACATAATTCGAAAATAAGGCCACTTTTCGTACTAGTCCCTACTTTGCACTACATTTAACAAGAAGCAATTGTTTCAAATATTCAGTGGTTTCAGTGAAAAGAATGCCATACTACTTTATCAGAGTGGTCCGAAAAGTGCACTCTAGGCAATTTCAAAGCTGTTCTATAGGGATCTTTCAGGACGGGAAGGTCACAGTGGGAGCTTTCAGTTTTCAAGATTTGAGTGATGAATACCATGCAATACACGGCTACATTGGCCCTTACTCTAAAAAAAAACTAAGAAGCTGGTTTGATGACCTGGATCTTCCCCTAGAGTCTCGGCTCATAAACTGAAAGACCCGCATGTTTGATTAGAGTTTGCATGGATTTCTTGGGATAAGCTGTACAGAGTGGGTAGAATTGTTCAAAAAGTTGGCCGAGGGAATTCGTAACCCATTCCTGAATAGGTCGAAAGTAGGGGAAGTTTGGTAGTGGTTTGGGAAGCCCTTAGGAAGGAAGCCTTTTGCTAGGCCGTGCGGGTACTCTTACCAATTCCGTGGGCGAATCTCATAATTCAATTTGATGGTGTTCTCGGGATTGGGCAATAATTGGCAGTAGTGAGCAGCAGATCTGGCCGAGAAGATGGGAGAAGCCATCAGGAGGAATAGTCGGCCCCGCGTACCAGATGGCCAGGTCAGGGCTCAGGGCTCAAGGAGCGGATCAGTGGACCGTCAGCCAAGAACCGTTCAAGGGTCGGTTTAAGATCATTTGGATAGAGGGTTGAAAACGCAGGAATAAAAACTCTTTGTACTCCTCATATCTACTTGTACACAGCTGTTATCTTGATTTTCCTTTCTTCTCATCGGTATCCTCCTTCTGCTTTTTCCTCCTTACTTTTCCGCCTACCAGTCCTTTTGTATTGACCGACCAACCTACCTCGTCCCTCAGCAAGTCAAGATAGATTTCTATGAAGGCAAATACAATATTCATTACAAAACAATCGAGGAAAATTACAGCTAATAGTATGGAAATCGTATCGGATAATTAGGCCTCGTTTTGTGAAAAAACACCTTCTACCAATTCCAATACCAGTACCAAAGATTGGAGGGTGCATATTTCCCCGTAGCCAGCACAGCTGTGTACATATAGGGGCGCCCCGTTTACATTACTAATTTAAGGACCACCGTGTAACTCGTAGCGATGGAGGGCTAACTTGTTTTCGAACCGCTGGGACTGAGCAAGCTTGATGATAATTATTTGAGTGGCTAGGTCGTGAATGTTTGATACTTCTTGGTAGAAATTCAGAGTTGTTAAAAGATCGGAAGCCTATAAGAACCTTCCATAGAAGACTTCCTGGAAACAGATCTCCAGAAGGACCTGTTTCATAATAATCCCAATGCGCATATGCAGCCAGCCCACCCGTATATTACTATTACTTCCTTAGCTTACTAGTTAAATTAGTCAAAACAACCCGTATGCAAACGCCTTCAACAATCCGATGTCGGCTGCAATCGCGGTCCGATCGAAATACGCGTGCAGCGTGTCGTGCGTTAGCGCCCGGAATATCGTCGGAGGAGTTCCATATGGGACCTCACCGTGTACGTTATCTGTTTCCCCGCTAACGGATGGTTGATTGTTGGCTGCATGGTCGCCAAGAAGTTGACGGACGACGAGATCGAGGGGTTGCAGAACAAATGCTATGAATCCGAATGGTCTTTGAGGGACGACAGTGCGGTGAGTACTTCATATTCTTTCAAAGTGGTGGAAGACATAGGTGCTTTAGCAACTTTTCCGTGAAGCGGTTGGGTAGGCAATGGTCAGCGGTCTACTGGTAAAGATTTGTATTTGTGCTAACAATTTGAATCCAGCAATCGAGCTGTAGCAAACCTTGCAGTCAAAATTACAACGAAAAATAAAACAGTTCTTCAATTTCATCTACATTTTTTGGCCACAATCCAAATCTTATTCAACCTGCTTTATGTTGTTAGCGTAACTCGGATCTAATGACACAGTGGTTCTTTGGGACAAAGTTCGTTTACTGATACTCAGCGTTTTCAATCTGTTGGCATTTTTGTATTCATTCTCTTTGAAGGAGCGAAAATTTGATCAGTAATCAATTTCCCATACCTTGATTTTCCTATTCTCTTTTCTATACAACCACTGCGGGCTACTTGACGACATTTTACGACCAGTAGTCGTGTGTATTAGCTGTGGAATTACGGTATGAATTCGGATCCGTTCTAAACTTCTTGTTACATTTAGCTTTGCCATATTCTGGAAGGATGTCGTGACTACTACACTCATCATGTAGAAAAGCTCGAGGGCGAATTGGCCAAGATCAATCAGCTAGCAGCGCTGTTGAACTCCGGTGTTGGACATTTAAACGGCTCCATTATTCATGCTGCTAACTCGAGATTTTTGCAACAGCACCTAGCTGAGGATGCCACCTCAAGGTTCCCTCCAACTGAGGAAGTGGTAGTGAGTTTTGTTTTTGGTTTTTGTTTGGATTTTTTATCGCAATTCTCCGTCAAATTACTGTTCTGTAGAACAATCCGGGTGATGGCCGGGCCGATACTATTGCTACACTTAGTGTTGCAATTCGTCAGGGAATCTCCGCTACGAACCATGCGCAAAACGTACGCATGTCAAGTAACTTTTGTATATACAATAATTTATTTATCTCAAAATGCTGCTATCTCTGAGCTTCATTCCAACTTGTTTTTCATGTGTATTTTCGAAGCTCTTGCTACTCCACTTTATTGGTTAGCACATAAGGCATTATATGCCGAAAGCTAACCAATAAAGTGGAGTAGCAAGAGCTTCGAAAATACACATGAAAAACAAATTTATTTATCATTTATTTATTTTTTATTTATGTAGTAGTAGAAATTAGACAAAAGTCGCTTGCGAAGATTGGGAGGTCCATCAGTATCCGTTATAGTGCTTTAAATAGGAATCGATTAAATGCTTCATGGCCTCATCAGTTTTCTCGCGTGTGGGCTTCACGTTTTGCTCATAGGTTTTTTTTTGATTAATATTTACACTGATTTCTGGTTGATTCATTATTCCCAGTCTGTGTCATCGATGATGGATGAAGAGGGGATTCATAGGAGAAAAAAGATGTTTATCAATGTGTAGGAGGGTCGGAAAATCACCCATCCCTTAAACACACTTGTGGAACCATCCGGATCGTTGAGTATCTGATCCTTCCCGCGGGTTCTTTGAATCGCAGGCAGCGTATACTACTTCGTGGTAGTTCAGGTTAAACCTACATGAAAGGGCTTACTACCTAATTAGGTATGCGACGGCTACCTCCTGAGCCATACCCATCAGTGAAGCTACAACTCAAGTTTTCACTCCGGGCTGCACTCAGAGGTTCTAAAATTCCTGGACATGAAGAACATTTTCACTACTTCTCTATATTTTCCTTTAATTTTGCCATGGTGAAGAGCTTATTCGTTTTTAACCTTTCTAACGTAGTTTTGCCTAATTTGGAAGAATGGGCTTGAGTGTCTTTTCCAGATCACCGATCTGTGCTCAAACCGACCTATTATCGGCTCACAGAGCTTCAAGGACTCGCTCCTATCTCACAAGCCGACCACCGAAAAGCCGGTATCAGAAAGACTGGCGAACCCGTCTTCGTCAACGTCCGAACCGCTTCCATCCCGTTATCGTAAGGCCTCTACATCGGCCAGTGAAGAAAGCTCTGAACAACGGCCACATTCGTTCGAGCAGCCAACATTGGAGCCACCTAGTCTGAACCCAAGCTCTGAGATACCACCGCCTCCTATCATTCCTGCGAAAATCTCACCCATTCTTCGGTAAGTTCACGTAACTTTTTACTTGTACTTTTGTCGCTATACTTGAATTTCCAGACCGCCTATCTACGTCCCTGTTCCAAAGGCTGAAAGCAGTAGCAGTAGTGAGATTACCGGTGAGTTGAAGCTGTTATTTGAACAAGCTATTTTATTTTAACAAGATTACCACAAGGAGCCAACTCATGCTTCGTAAAAGAACCCTTTTTACCTTACTTTCTTTTTATTTTTAATGATCTTTGGGAGGGCATTAAAAACATACCGGTGGAACGTCGCCGTTAAAGTGACGTTCTATACTGTAAATTCAAATCATCTGGAGCTTTAAATTCTTGTGAAAATAGATGTTTTTTTACAGTAGACACTAATGTGAAGCCAGTGGAAGATATATCTCGTCCCATCGAAAAGGTGTCCGACATTCGAAGAGTCATCCACAAAAAAGACGACACGTCCGATATCCGAGGAGTCATTCCAAAAAAAGACGACCACGTCACGTGAGTTCTTGGTATTTATTCAAATGTATGTCATTAGTTTGTGAAAATCAATTTTCCAACTCTAACATTCCTTACAGGAATGCTCCCTTGCCTGGGAAAGCTTTCGGTGCTCCTGTCGTCAATGCCAACATTACTCCCAAGACAGAAGCTGTAAGTTAAACTTCTTTTTGCTCCTCACTGCTAGGTTTTAAATGGACGTTTCAGAACAAGAAGGCAGAAGACAAGTCGGATTCTTCAACGTCGAGTTTGGGTAAGAGAGGTGGGTCAGTCAGGGTTCGGTTACTTACCAAACCATTTTCCCTCTGTGTTCTGGCTGAAAAGCTTACTGAGTCCTTCGATTTTCTCTTTCTCTTTGTTAGATAGTTTTTTTGGTTGTTGGGAAAAACCTTTGTTTAGAATCTCCCGTTGAGCAGAAGCGTTCTGAAGTGAAGGCTCAACCTGTTGCGGAGGAAAAGTTCAAGGAGAAAGACCACCAAGAGAGCAAAGTGGCAGATATCGGAGGGAAACCCGCAAGTCATGGAATAACGGCTCAAAGCGTATGTTTAAATTCTGTGTTGTGGCTTATGGAGGAACATTCCTGTTATATTTTCATCTCTGATGTGAAAGCATAAAATATTTCAGCCCACCGTTGTTTACCACAGTTTATTGCTTCTGATTTTTATAGATAACGAAAAAGTATGCGAGCATCTTTGATTCCGATAGTGATGATGATGCATTATTTCTTGATCCGCGGAAGTCTTTGCCCACCACCATTGCTAAGAAAGACGAGGTAAGTGCCTGAATTTGGAATTCACGTTTTTGCACAATCGATTTGATTTATTGTATTGATTGGGTAAAATAAATCATCTGGGTTGGCAACCAGGTAACTGCTTATATTTTTCTGTCTCAAAATTCATCGTAAAGTAACCACTTATTTTTCAAAGTTTATTTACAGAAAAAGTATCTGGGTACTTCATGGTCAATATATGACCGAATAAATATTTTTTATGGGAAAAAGTATAAGTGTATTTCCCTAAAATATATGCAATCATTTGGTTGCCAACATAGTAGGTAAGCCTGTGGATGCTGTTATGACGTGAACTAAGCTTTACTTGTTACTTTACTATTGAGCTCTTGAAGCTCGTGATTTCGCAAGAAAAATCGGTCACAAATCTTCCGAAGTATATTTGGATAATGGGAAGAGTTGAAATACTCGCTTATTATTAGCAGACTTACTAAGTTATAAGCTGAGCTGAATTTGAGGCAGATCTCGGCTTTCAAATCGGAACTTCCAAGATTTAATCAAAATGAATGAGTGTTCCAGCTGTTTCGAAGAACCGTGATAATATAATAGGTGGATCTGCGTTCTAAAAAGTTTTTTTAAATGGGCATAGGAAAAAGAATAGGAGGCGGAGTTGCGCCTTTGAGGACGTACTCTCACAGAGCAGTATGCACATCTTAGCTCTCCTCATTTTCATGTAGCTTTGTATCCTCTCGTGGTGAAACAGGGAAATTTTAAATTCTTTTTAAATATCCTAATGAATTTAGGAATCAGTGGGTAGGAATAGTGGGTGTGCAAAATGTAGTAATTATTATTGAGATAAAGCTCGTCCAAGCAGCTTCTGCAGGCGATGGGAGGCTCAATTTAATTACTACATAACTGCCATCCTTCGAGATTTTCGGGATATGTGGGTGTGATTAGTGTAAAAGATGGGTAACGGAAAGAGACAAAGGACTCTGTAACGAGATTTCGTTGAGTCCGGGTGTTTGCTTTTTTGTTTGTTGTTTTTATTTTTCTTTGCGGGACCCATGAGAAAGACCAAGTGTTGTCATGGATCAGTACTAGCCAAGTAGTGCATCCTCCTCTGAAGAATGCTGTTTATTGCATCTCATATGCTGTGATGATGTCAGTGTAAAGTCGCGGCAACGGACAGAAAAACATCCGAATATTTTGTCCGAGGTTTCAGTGTTTCGCAGGCTTTTGAATATCTTCTGTTTTCCTCATTCTGAAGTATATGTTTGTTGAGTTGAGTCAACAAGTAGGTTACTAGTACCAGTAACGTATTAGGAAGAAGTTGAATTTCATTGGTTTATCGAAATTCGTGTGAGCATCTTTATTTTTGAGAATGAACGACTAGTTTTGGCTTTACACGGAATTCTTTTATGCTATTTTCAATTTTTACATATAATTTTCTAGGAGACCATGAAGAAGATACAGGCCCCTAAGAAACTCGAAACTACCGACTTCGCTAAGAAGCTCGCTGAAAAGTTGACAAAAGGACCAACACTGGTAAGTGCTCATTAATTATCACTTTCAGTAGATCAGAGATTATTATAGTGAAATATGAACAAAATTTTTGACTGTTGCTAGTGCTTCTCTCAGATGTTGCTAAATATTGGCGATTACTGCGCACAGAGTATAAACTGTGTGCGCGATAGACAACGCGAGCTTTGAGTAATGCCTAGCTTGAAGTCGCGGCAAGACCAACACCTTTAAATTCGTTGGGAAATCTGTTTTGAATAAGATACACTTTCCAATAATTTCGTTATTTTAATTTCATTATTTATTTACTTATTATCAAACACTAACGACCTTACTTTTTTTGTTAGGCTGCTCCAACGCCGGTAGCTAAATCGGTCACCAAACCGCCAGAAGTGAAAAGCAGTCAGAAAGGGGATCCAGATGTTCCGCCAACGTGGCCGCTTCCATCGGTTTCGAAGGTATCCCTTCAGTGATGGTTACTGTGTAGGCTCTCTTGATTAATTACTTTTCAGACACGTGCTCGAGGTCCCACGCGCCGACCACCATCACGTTCAAAGCCAAGTACAACCGATGCTGGTGCCAAGGTACCAGAAAAAGCATCAGTCACTGCTTCTGTGGCTGTTCCGTCAAATAGTCGTACTGAAGTGCCTGTCAAGAAAGAAACTGACAAAGTGCCAAGTGTCGAACGAAAAGTTGAAAGTACAGCGAGCACCAAGCCTGCCGATCAGATAAGCGAGCCACCGAAGCCACGCGAAGATGTAACCACGAAATCTAGGTACGTGTCTGTTTTCAAAATTCAAAAATTAAAAATTTTCATTTCGTGGGAGCATTCGGCCGTTTGACCGTTCTCTTTCTTCCGATTCATACCTCGTTTGGTTGTTTATCCATCCATATTTACCTTGGCGGACAATTTCTTTTTGAATGGGAATACACTATGCCCTCTTTTACCTATAGCCCGGGTTGACAGGGATCATATGTTGGGGAACTGGGTAAAGAGACAAACTGCCTTTTATTTTTCAGTTGATTCTTTTTTCTGAAGTATATTTTTTCGATTTTGCTAATTTACAGCGCTGCACCTCGGCCGAATATACCAAAAGCGGCTCGTTCATTCTTTGACTCAGAAAGTGATGAAGAAAATGGTATGGTACTTGGATCAGGGACTTTTTCTGGTTGTAAAAGACTTTTTGAATGGTTTTTTATTCTAGAGCCCATCATCACCAACCAACGTGTGGAATCCAAAACTTCAGTAACCTCCGCTGCCTCGAAAGGAGACTCATCTGTTCGTGCGAAACCTGCCTCCGATAGTTCTCCCAAAGTCTCTGCAAGCAGTAAAGGAGCTCTCCCACAGAAGACCCCGAAATCGCAATTCGCAAAAGGTCTATTCGACGATGATGAAGAAGACGACGACCTGTCGATGTTCAGGAAACCTAAGGGAAGCTAACTGATTGCCAATAATTTACTGTGATATCTGTATCTGTGCTATAAATTTAAGCTTGTCGTGCTCAGAGATTACATATTGCTGAAATGAATCTGTACATACTTCAGTAGAATTGTTGTTTTAGCTCCTTAGAGCTAGTCGAATCCTTCAGAGAAGAAAGGTCAAGAAATCCCTCTAGAATTAATTCAACGGCCAAAAAAACTCGAAATGCCATCTTCATTCTGAAGATTTCTAAATTTTGAGTTATGGTAGACCATAAACTCGCTCTACTTAAGACGTGGGATTCGTAACTTTGAATCAGATGGGAAGGATTACGGATCTATTGGGGTAGGATCAGGGACAGAACAGGGGGTGTGGTGCAGTAGGAACGAATCTGTCGCGTCACGGCGAGAGGAATCGCGCGCGATGGAATGTAGCAGAATGCAGCAGCAAGTAATAAATACAGGAGCAAAAGAACTAACAGTAGAATCAAGCCAAAAGTAATAATCGTATGTCGATTGAGCTGTATGAAGAGCGCTAAAACTGTTTAACGAGGGAAATGGTCCGCGACAGCCGCGTGCGGCGTATCGATTCCACAGAACCGTTCCTATTGCCCATCTCCCCAGAACATTTGTTATCTGACACTCAATTATCTTCTGTTCTATACTTTTGTTCTATATTTTTTACCTAAATTTTGATCGGATCAATTGCTTTTCGATAAACTATGATCTTTATTAACTAGAAAAAGAAATAGAAAAACCTCATCGTTGTAAATGAACATTAATATTCACTTCATGCGCAATTTGAAACTACCAGAACCTGTTCAACTATCGAGCCGAGGATCATCGAAAGTCGAGCTCGGTGGAGGATGAAAGAAGCGAGGGCGATTTTATGGGAGTTTCGGAGTGTACTGGAGTTATTTATATGTCAGATCGAAGATCAGATTATTGAACACAAACACGTACACAAAAAGAGTATCAATCCGAACCGCATAAGTGTATCCAATGGAAATGAGGAAAATATTATTGAAGGAATGTGAAATATTGTTCTATGTCATTTCTACAATCATGAGGTGGGGTTAAAAAGCAAATGTAGAACAGAGAAGAAAGAAAAACCAAACGATATTTCAAATGATAGAAGCAAGCGGTGTCATTCTGAGCGTCCTGGAAATTTCCATTTGCTGAACTTCCTTTTCATCTTTTGGAAGGCACCGTTCTTCTTCTGCCTGAAATATTGTTGTCCTTCGGCGGAAAACTAAAGCAATGTCAAGAGCGAGGAAGAAATGATGAAAATCGAACAAAACTAGGCCAAAAATCAAGAAAAGTTGAAATGTGAAGCGGAGCTGGTGCTGTCCCCATCTTCGGCTCTCAGTGAGACCAATACTTTGCGACATTCATCACTACCTGTAGTAGATGGCTCTACCAATCTGCTGAGCCCAAAAGGTTTCTTCTCCTCCAGGTTGTGCTCAAATGACCTTGCAGAGCCTATTTGCAACAATTTTGCAAAATGGAGAATGAATTTGGTAGAAGGATTAAGTCTAAATCACTCTGCTGATCCACCTTGCTCGAGGATCTTCAGTTCTGAGAACAGAATGCACAATTATCAAAGCATTCTACTGGTACTCTATCAGTACTTACAGTATGTTTCAGCTCAGCGCAGTACAGCATAGTGACATTTTATTAGGGTGTCCCAAAAGTTTTGAGAAAATTTTGGTCATGTATTTCGCAACCATGCTGCGCAAGAAAGCGCCGAGGCAGAGCCACGGAGAAAAGGTCAGTAAGAGGTCACGCTTAGCAGATCATCATAACAAGAGAACAGTATTGCACTTTATCTTTGGAAGTGAGCTATCAACATTTGAATTATTTTCGACTGACACGACTTCAGGCGCCTTCTGCTTCATTACTACCGATCTGGTCACTCCGCCACTCAAGAGCGGAATGAATTGCAGTCATCGATGAGCAGTACTGCACCATCCCTCGCCACCTGCTATAGGTGGTACGGCCGCTTCTCTAAAGAGAGTTTCACTTCGACGAAGTGCCACGGAGCGGACGTCCACGTTCCACCAAGACCGAAATTGTCTTAGCCTCCGTTCAAAGCAATCCTTCTCAAAGCTTGAGAGGAATGTAGAGGAGGACTTCTGTTCCCCGTTCCACCACCCACGACATCCTACGCAGACGTCGCTTTCGCGCAGAAATTCTTGCAATTACCCCCCACACCTTGACTGAGAGCGAGCGTCAGGTGCGGGTCGATGTGTGTCGGAAGCTACCCGACCGCAAGCGAACGGTGGATTGGACGAGCTTCATCATCGCTCAGGATGAGAAGTGGGTTCCTTATGATAATCCATACAGGAAGTTGCAGTGGCTACCAATCGTCATAAGGCCAGAAGCCGTTGCCAAGCGTGGGGAACACGTCGAAAAGAATACGATCTCGTTCTCCTTATGCTCCGCCGGCTTTTTCTACTATGAGATTCTACCTGAGGGTACTGCTGTGACTGCAAGGGTCTTCTGCGAACAGGTTCGGGAGATGGTGTCTCGTGCCCCGGTTTCACACCGAATGCAGGGAAAGTTTCTGATTATGATGAGTCACGCTCGACCACATCATGCTAGGGCGACGGATGAGGAGCTGGAAAGGCTTGGATTACCTGGCTGCCCCACCCCCCCCCCCCCCCCATATTCATCTGATCTTAGTCCTTGTGACTACCATGCTTTCAGAAGCCTGGAGGCCTACACGAAAGGGAAAAAATTCAACAATCGTCAGGAGGTCAAACATGCAGTGGATGAATGGATCGCTTCACGCCCTTCTTCTTTCTGGATGAATGGCATCAGTGCTCTGCCCAGTCGATGGAGGGACGTCGTGGCTAAAGAGGGCCACTATCTCGATTACTGATCTCACCTTTTTGTTGTAGTATTTTTGTGTTGAACAAACCAAATAAATTTTCTCAAAACTTTTGGGACACCCTAATAATATGATTTGAAATTACTTGACGAATTTCAGTGCTGTGGGTTCTAGAAAGAAAGCATTGCTAGGTGACCTGACCACAAAGAGCAGACAGACGAACAAAAGAAATAGCTACTGGAAAGTTGAAACGAGGGAGACATGGATGAATTGTTCATGAACAGGGCAAGAGTGCCTTGGAATTCCAGAAAGACTGTAGAAACCGTGGAAGATGATCGAGACGGAGAGCTGAGGGAGAGGAAGGAGAGGATGTATGTCCCAATTGAATTTGTGATCAACGCATGGGGCAAATAGTGTCATCATAAAGTACTAGAACAGCCTTTATAGCTTCAAAATGGTAAACAGCATTTGATAGAGCCACTGACGCTGGCCGGACTACTGAGGGATGATAGAGCGCCGTAAGAATTATTCGCATTGAAGCCAAGTCATAGGGGAAAGAGCTTTTGATTAGTAGATAGGCCCTATATCCACTTCTTGAAGTACCGATCCCCGTTCTTAACTTTCTAAAACTATCCTTTTACGGAGGAGGCATTATCTGTCCTAATTGAACAATGTCTACAGGAAGGGGGAATTCCGGTTGCCCCATTTGGTGCAGTCCGCTTCTGAGGCCTTTTGTGCTGGGCACGAAGAAGTGGGCGTCAGCTAGCCCAGTTAGCCCAGTGATTCCATCCACGTCATAAGAATCAAAGCTCAGCAGCGCTTCTAGCATTTAAAGGAAACTCATAAGAAGGAGCTGCAAATGGTATTGTGAGCATGTTAAAGATCAATGATCAAACCTAGAATTTGTATATATGAAGTATCACAGGTTACACAGTCGTACCACTTAATATCGAGATTGTGCTACACAGGCTCTATTCAGGAGAGAACGGGTTATCCCCAGCTATTCAGGATTTCAGCAGGAAATAGGAAAGGGTAATGTATGAAGTCTTTGGCGTTCATTGACCCGCTTCTGGGATGTGCCTCGCTTTTGACAGGCATTCAAAATCCTAGGGCCGTTTCTGGAAGCGTACGTGGCCCATAGAATGAATTGCAGTGAACAGCCGCTATACAAGTCAGTGCTTTTATCCTCTCAGACGAGATTGGTGCCATCGAACCATCCCGTAAGGATCCTACGTATGATTGGTCTGAGGAGATATCGATCCGCGATTTGATCCCTGGCCATGCGTATGTTATAGTGCGCCATCTGCCACTATACCATCTCCGCTCGTTCAGGAACAAGGAAGGAATGCGTAACTTTTTAAGCAGGGGTTTTTCACTGAAAACTCCTCACTTATCCGCTGATCCCGTGATTTGACTGGACCACTGGTCCGCATCAAGGCTTATGCTCCTTCTTCGGTCTGGACGGAGATGATTGATGTATCCGTGTTCAAGGTTGAAGTCCTGCAAGTGGTTCGAATTTATACAAAGTTTAATATTTCTACAGTTCAGTAACTAGCTTTGAAAATTTTTCTCGAGATAAGGTTACAGAGTTCTACTTCTAGTGTGAACTGCAGAGGCAATTAAACGGGCATTACTCTCAAAAAGTCGATAACCCAAATTTCGGTCAAATTTTGATTTCTAATTCCCAAATTTGAGTTCATCAGTATAATTGCTACTAAACTATGTTTTGGAGAAAGTCCCCTTGTTTAGCTCGAGTCCTAGCCTAGCTTCCTAGCCTCGCATCTGTCTCTTCTTAGCTCTGCAACCTAAGTTAGTTCAGGACTCAACTTACTTTTATTTAATTAAGTTTCAAACTGTCAGAAACGTGTGGAAAAAGTTTCTGTACGCAAATCCTGCAGATGTGAGCTGCCATTTCACTATACTCGATGGTTGCATTTGTCCCTTCATAAATTCAAAGATAATTTAAGTTGCAATATTCATGAGAGCTAAATCGGGAAAGGGATTATAGAAGTGTAATTCAAGACTGTTCTCTGGCAAGGCGCTTATGTATGATGGTCGCGTAAAATCGATCGATATAACGCCGACTCTGAACGTACAGGCGGAGGTGCTCGGAAGAGGACCACAAATATTTCTTACCAAATGAGAAGTTTTCTCGTTTTTGTAGCAGCTGAGGGTTGAAGAGTGAACTTATCGTTAGGTTTGTACTGTCGCCAGTACTAATCAGTGCTGACCCTGACTATCAAAAGCCAAATCGCGGTGACTCTCTATTCTATCATTCAGAAAGCTCTGGGAAATTCAGAAGGGCGAGCGATTGCTTGAGACGCCCTGTCGTATCCCGACTTGTTGGGAAGTGCCTTTTTAATTACCGATAGCATAGCTTTTTCGTGATATGCTACTTTTTTGCTTCACTAAAAAAATGGGTTGGCATTCCTACTGTACCAGCCAGTTTCCATCAGGTAGCATTATTAAAAGACAAATTAATAAAAAAAAATGATGAGCTCAGAGTCAGGTACGTGAAAGCCCGCTTGCAGACAGGGTCCCTTGTCGAGTTCCCAAAATAAGCCTGCAGATTTGCAGTTTTCTCAGAGGAATTACGGATTCATCACGAACTGATATGGAACATTTGCAGGTAATTAGTTCTTCCCATCAGTTATACAAATGTTTTTTCCCTCATCATTACAGTAACCATTAGGGTTTCACTTGCAAGTTAATCCCACTCGGTCTCTCGGGGACACCTCATTCAAAAAGTGTTTCATTACTCCTCATCGACCAGAGCTCAAATGAATCGGATTGCTAAAGGTTCAAGAAAATGCAGTACTTTTTTAGGCTTTCACCTGTAGGAGATGGTCTTTCGTGTTAGGTCCGTTTTCTTCGGTTGGCTTTCTGTTGAGTGTTTGACTGGCAGAGTGGCAAATTGGCTGATGAGACGTTTTGCGAAGTGCTTCTTCATCGACATCCCTGGTAACCAGTTCACAACAACTGCAAATAGTAAAAGTAAAATTGAGTAAGAAATTTGGGTCATTACTATTTATTTCATTTTGTTTTGATTTATTATAATTATTTTTTCTTTTTTCCTATTTATTTATTTTTTCGCTTTATATACTACAGTATCATAATATAAGATTGTCATGATGCCATAGTATCTGATAGTATCAGTAGCAGTAGAAAGTATGTAACTGCTCCTTTCACTTACTTCTTTTAACACAAGGAATGCTCGAAGATAGAGCAACACAGAACAACATCATTTTGACTTAACTATTGTGTTTAACTTACTAAAAATTTGTACCTTGTTTTACTTCGATGTATGGGCCGATGACGAGCCGGTGCTGACGTATTGTTTTCTTTGGTGGATTGAGAATGGTTTGTTTGGTTTGTTTGCATGCATAGGGGAACATTGCAAGATCTGAAAAATGTTTTTGTACTTGTATTTGTTGAATAATTTTGAATATTTGATAATTGTTGAATTGATTAATATTGTTGAGACTTTCGTTGGATTTCATACGTCTGCCACGATTAGTGCACTGGACCAGTATGATTCCTAACCCGATACTTGTTTGGAGCCAATGAATACTTATCCCTCAAGTCAGAACCCTTGAAGTAGGTGGGATGGTGTACTGGCATGGTCTCAACACTTACAAGTAAACCCACCCATTTTCTACAGACTAAGTTTTGGTAGCAGAAACCACTGTAGTAGTTGGAAATGTAAATAAATTTGAAGATGATTGCTTTGAGACACTGCAGTCAATTCCCATTTTTGAACCTGTCGAACGTTTCTTTTAACGCCCTTATAATTAATTTCCCGTTTCATCAGGCATACTGTAACAGCAAATGGCGTTTTGCAAAGAGTGAGATGTGCCATGAGCTTATCTTTGGGAGCAAGAGGGTTGAATCGGATTCGTTTCGGATTTCGTTTCCAATCCAAGATGGAATCGAATACTTTACAGTTCAGCTTTTTTTGCTCTTACTGTTAATAAAATGGGGTCAAGTTGGAGGTACTGATGACCATGTACTTTGATTCTTGTATTCTGTACTGCTTGTACGTATATTGTAACTGCTACGCGAGCGGAAAGGCATGCGAGAAATTCGCGCCCTTCTTCGCGAGCGACATATTTGCGGCGTAGTGAGTCTTCCGTGACTGTCCCACACCAATTTACCGTTTCCCATGATAATATATCTACTGTTGTAACGAAAAACGTCCCACTCACGGTCAGATGACAATATTGGAGAATTGACTGCTTAAGAAGAAGTTCCAATAAGAAAATGACTGGACAGGTACCTGATAAGACTGAGGCTGAAGGCCGCTGAAGGTCTCTCAAAAGTCCCTACTATGTGCTCTTACTTGAGCACTGACCGTGTCCTATTGAATTTTCCAGTAAATTACTACAGAGTAATCCTTACATTTTCCGTGATGGTGTCCTTTCACTGCTTCCATTTCCCCTCCTTGATTCTCTTGCACTCACAGTTGGACTATCATCAAGGATTGAGCATGAGGACATATGCAGCTTCTTCCTCTGCTTCGAACCAGAATTGTTCATGCGTTTATTGACCGCATTTGCATAAATTAACGCCATTGATGTTCGGTGCTGAAACCTTTAAGTCTTCAAAAAGGATAATCCAGTAATTGGACCTGGAATATTTTATAACGGCAAATATTTCTTGCAATCAAATCAACCAGTGAAATATCCAACACAAACTTCAACGCCTAGAAAAAACAAACATAATTCATTCAAATATATTCATACTGACGAGCTCAAGAGGTAGTATGTACAGTTCACTGAGTAAACGGCACAACATGCTATGCAGGAGATATCGTTTACAAGATGAAGATGGCAAGTTTATTACGTAATGTGCGAAGGCTGATTGTGATTACTAAAAGTTCACATAAAACTTCCATAATTTTAAAAAAGTCCCTCCAGGAGTTCCTTTTTCGTGGAATATATTCAAGTGGCTGGAAGCAATGTTGGTGAAATACTATAAGGGATTGGCATCATTTAGCAGGAGGACCTCTTCTACCGGCTGCTGCTGAATGAACCATTCCCGTTAACAATTGAAAATTTGACCGGAGGGTTCTTCGGTTGCAGTCAACGCTACCCACCTATCCAGTTCTTCGGGTAGATTTACTGAGATTATGCTCGTTCTAGAAGTAGAGATTGGAGTTGTACGTTGGTGCCTTCCCATAATTCATTGCATGGGCACTTACGCAATCAAAGCAGCCCAACGGTTATTAAAGTAACCGAAAGCATGAGCGCATCCTAACACGAAACTGATGATATTCATCATCATAGCTATCTTTGACGCTCACGGGTTTTCCTTTTTCGAAAATTTTTCTTCTTGCTTTGTTCATGGAAAAACGTGCACCTAGTTGTAGCGCTACTTACCGTACGTCAAACTACCATAAATGTTGCGTACGAGTTTTTTGCCGATTTCACCCAAGGCGATAGCCCCTAGGCTTTGTAGAAGGCTTCGGAAACCAATTTATTCCTTCCTGACCAACTTAAATGACCCTTACTTGTAAACGGTAGTAAGCAATGTTGCATATCCCTTTTCTCGGCAAATATTCTAGTCGTATGCATTCAATATGGAGAATTCTTAGTATTCGGTGTTGCCATCAAATATATTGCACTTCTTCAAAAGCCACTAAGCTAGTCAAGGCCCAGCAAATTACAAAAGCCAGCATGGCATGAGATGGCTCATACTCGAAAAAAAAAGAAATTGGGCATCAAATTTTTAGAAAAGGCGATAAAATAGACTGAGAAGTAGCAGAGAACATGGTGCTCTCATCAATAGCTGCACATCAGTAATTCGATTAGGCAGTAATACTAAGAAAGCTATAGAGTAATCATGGGAAAAACAGCTATGGAGGCTTTTTTTTTTACAAGAAACACATTTTTAAAATTAATTACACTGTGGAGATGTAAGCACAAGCTGGAAAGTCCAAATTCAGAGCTTTTTAATATTTCATCCATGCACTGCCACGTCGCTTACTTTTTTTCGGTTTTTCAATTGGTAGCTGAAACGGTAATCAATGCGGTAAGAGGACAAAACTTTTACAGTCTTGAAATTTCGGCCAAAGAGACAGACGGTTTACGGTAATTGTTTACTGTAAAATACTAGTTTCGAGGGTGAAATATGGAGGCTGTAGATGGAGTACGATAAGTCGCGTTGAAAGAAAGAGCAAATAGAGTCGGAAGAAGCTTCATTGGAACTAGCACATTGCAACTGAAGGAGTTAATTAACTTGGCTTTTTACAAGATCGATGAAAGCTGATTAATGTGAATTACTGAAGTACGTTTCACTGTATGTCTTAGAATGAAATATAGGCAGTATGCTTGACATCAGTAAGAATCAGATGGCTGTAGAAGCCAATAAAGCGGAATAGATGCTGTGTGAGAGAGAGAGCGAGTGCGATAGCTGCTGGATTCTCGGACGTTTTCCAACGGAGAGCGCCTTATTCCGCCCTGATTCTGCCCTAACAAACAGGACATGATTCAACCAGTTCGTCACTTCTACAGATGCTCAATGCAACTTGTTTGAAAAGAAGCACAATTATAGAGTTTGATGCAAGTAACACCAGTAATGAGGTTCTGGAATGGTTACCCGCCCCCTTTTCTCTCCCCCTCTCCTCTCAACCCCAAGGAATCGTCGTCGTCAAATGGGTGAAGAAAAATGCGTCAACGAGAGTGTTGCATGTTGCATCCTTAATCAAATAATAAGACAAAATCCACGAAAAATAATTGGCATGTTTAGCTAACGAAAAATCCATTTTGAGTATATTCTATGATAAAAAGAAATACTCAAGTGTCAACTGTTCCACTACATTCGAGTAAAAACATCCCAGTGATTTTTCACTTGGTCTGTTTTCCAGGAAAGCCCTTCAACTCGGCAACTTGGGCTTCATTATCGCCCGGAAAACCTCTTCCAGCGCTGGAAATGAAACTCGCTTTTTGTTGATGATTAGTTTTGACGGCTGATGTCGAACGAGGAATCATGGCCATAGCCAACTATCACTACCGTAGAAATTTTAGGTTACTTGCAAACTCTCTACCCACTTTGAAGCAGAACGATTTGAGACGACATCGAGTTTTTACTTCGACATAACGGTCTCTGATGGTTCCTCTTCTGATTTCCTTTTCATAACGAAAGAACATCATTTTGTGAGAACGGATGAATGAGAGCGAGTACTTCCCAGAGAATTTTTGGATGAGGTAATGGATGTGCGGAGGTCTCCCATATTATCTACACACTCCTAGGTGGAATACGGTAACTTGCGACGCCTACCTTCATGTGATCTTCATGCTACTATGTAGTAATCCAGACATTTATTTCCAGTTGTCCATAGAAGTGGACATGCAATTACTGATACTATGGTATTGATCAACGCAAAATATTTATCGAGTAAATTCGAAAGAAGCGCGCCACTTCAGCATTGAACAAGTTTATCCGCGTTTTGGAATACGCCACGCATCCGACTTCCAGTTGAGTTCGTAGGTACGATCAGTTCAGTGTTTGGCTTGGTGAATAGCTTACAAGCACCTACTTTCAGAGAACTCGTGAGTAGAGATCTCTTTGGACGGGCTCGGCTTAATCTGACCGACCCAGAGAAACAAAAATTTAGAACGGCATGTTAGCCTTCCAAAAACGACCGAAAATCAAAATGAGCGCAGGTTAGGGGGGGGGGATGGGTTGGAGGTTGCATTGCATCATCCCTCGCTCGAGCCAGGACCCATAGCCGGGACCACTGTAAGACTAACATGGCTTGTTTTTGTGGCCGACACTGGAGAGAAAGATTCCTCGCTTGATCTCATGCGATATTCAGTTGGTCTTAGGACCATGTGGCAGCGATTCCATCAGACATTACTTTAGTTTCGCTAAACTTGACATGTACAAGATTGATATTGTTGATAGAATATGGGAAACAGGTTACAACGTAGTAATAACCATAAAAATTTGATGTGGTTGTGAAATAGGAAGCAATGGGGCAAAAATGTACACCTGATAATCGAATATAACACGGTCCGTCTGTTTTGTGCTCATTTTTTTCCCAGGCATAGACCCAAATGCATGAAAATTCTCTCCCAATAACAACAAATACGTCCCTCTGTCCCTATCAATCAAAACATTCACGCAGATGTCTCTAATTTAGAACCGTCGTCAGTGAAGAGGATATGAGCGATTGCATTGACGTTGAAAGAAATGGCTCCAAAATTATCAAAATGGGAAAATTAGCACAGTTATCAGGCGATGGGCACCCATAACTGAGAGACGACAAGGATCGGCCGAGTAAAGGCTCTGTCAAGACCGTTCTATGAATACGGACGTGGGTAACACCCTCTAACTCAAACAAGAGCAGGCTCCTTCCATCATTTGCCTCTCTTCTGAAAAAACGATGGCTAAATTAAAACATTTTTCAAAAATCCGCAGAAGCCAGCAAAGCGATACACAGCATGACCCTTTACGCCTTCCCCAAATAAGAGCCCCACTGCAGACTCCGTGGCACACAAGATTAATCCTCGTTTCGAACGATGGGCTCCCGTTTCTGCTCATTTCACACAACACTTAAGCCTTTGTACTCGCATCATCGAAAGGTTTTTTTTTGAAGAGTGATAAAAACGCCTACTCGTAGTACGGGTGGTACGTGCAGGTTATTTTCAAAAGTAGATAGGCCCCATCATAGGGGACCACAACCAGTGACGTATAGACCTCCTTGAAAGAAAAGCTTTGTGGTGGATGCTGTTTCTAGAGTTCACAAGCTAAGTAACTTCTTTAAATGGCCCTTTTCAATATATTGGTATAGGTCCGTTTACAAAATGAAGTCCTTTATTCCTAGAACAAATGCAGTGGCTCAAGCACCAACTGGCTCAAAAATTCACCAAATTGAAAAAAACTTTTTGATTGACAGTATAGATCCGTATACAAGTCAAAATAGCAACATATACAAGTAGAGTGATTGAGTGGAATTATACCGTCTTTTCGTTCTTAGCAGCAATTTGAACAACTGAAAACTCGAACGAGTACATTTTGAGTAGTAGAGAGGACTCTATCCATAACACTTTGCGTTTTCCAGGGATTCAAAAAGATGTATTAGGCCATGACTTAGAGACCTACTAGTAAAAGTGAGTAAGACATATGAAGAAGTAACGAATGAATCAGATACGCTAGAAGGGAAACAGAGTAAGCCGTCTGCAGATTACTGGTGATCCATCGGGGTGCGGCCAGTCGTGAATTGTTTTCGGCTGAGGAGATCACACTCGTCAACGGCGTCGGCATTACCAGTCAGTTCGAATCTACTTGAGATCTTCCACACCTGATTCTTACATTTTTACTTACCTTGATAAGTTTTTTGTACATACTACTAGGTTGCTTACAGTATAATATTGAAGTAGTATTGATATTTCGTAAAGGTAACAGGTGATAACAGAGTGTAGTGGTCTCAAATAAGTGTCAATAACAGGTTTTTCGAAACGGAAACAGTTTTTTACCATGTTTTTCGATTTTTTGACTTTATTTGTTGGAGAGCATCTCTTTCTTAACGCTACTTTGCCCAGTTGACATAAGTACACTGTGATTTATGAAGCAGATTGAGCGCGCAGAGCTTTTCTTTCCAGTCAACTGAACGATGTGACGTGAAAAGCGCTGAAAACAGCACTTCCAGACATGTTCGGATAAGTGGTAACTACATGTTTCAGTTTTTGTTTAACTAGCAGTTTCAAAGGCATGAATTTACTGCAACAAACCTGGATATCCTAGCACTTACACGAAGTACTGATTGGAATTCTTCCGCTCTTCAAACTTTTTTCCTCAATGCTAACTTTTAGAATTAGAGTCGCTTAGGAAACTGGCCGGCTGTGGGAGTTCAAGGCAGTTTTGCTGTAGGTATTAAAGGCACAGTTCAGTCATAAAAAGGTTTCTGAAATTACTCTTTAGGATAAACCTGTGAGCACCAAGCTTAAACCAAGCGACGCTGTTGGGTCAGTCAAGATAGGGCGTGATAAGGGCCTCAAAACCGGCTAACATCAGACCATATATGCTCCAAGGCGGACGAGTTGTTAAGCATTGTGAAAGCTGTATAGGTTGCGCCATTCGCACCGGGACATTCATTTGCACGAGGCAGCTTACCCTAGTCAACTGTACGCAGTACATTTGTACACGTGTACATTTGGACAGCTCGTATAAATACCCCTTCCATGCCGCTTTTTTCGTAACATTCTCGTCCAAATCTAATTTTACTTTTTCTTAACCTTTTCTCTGAATAAGCCGATTTTCTCATTTTCTTCGTCAATTTTGCACTAGTCTGGACTACCACTTCCATTACTCGTCTAAAACTAGATGGCCCAAAACTATCGTGACTTGTGCCTATCACTAAGCATCCGAGGTTGATGTTACGTTACCCGCCTCACTGGTGACTGGCTTTTCGGTTAACTTGTCTTCTTCGATGTCTGTAAAGTCGAAACTCACAAGACCACCTTCTAATTGTAGAAAAAATGCTCGAGGGCAGAGGAAGAGATAGAGCTGAGCTTGCCAGGAGTAGGGCTCTTTGTTGGTATATGGGTTTGGAAGCCAGAGAGCTCCCAGGGACCCTCTGGGTGGAGGCTAATGCCCGGTCGGCTGAAGATGTTATGGTACAAGTACACGGCTAACTGATCCCAAGACGTCCTGACCTGAATTTATGTGATTCCTGAAGCATTTGAAGAGGGTTTATGAGCACTGATCAAATCTCATCCGTTTATAGTCAACAATTCTACACGTTTCACAAAGAGTCTCCGAAGACAGGGTCTCCTTTATAAATATCACAATATTGCTACATTCGTTAGTTACAACAACAATGATCACAATCACATTATGCACAACAAACGGGTTCTAAAAATTGTACATGTTCAATTGTTCTTTTATTTCGTCTTCATTTGTAATGCCGAATTTTTCCTGATTTTGCATCATGAGGCTCATAATCGACTCGAGTTGCTTAGCTTTCGTACGAGCTTCCTGGAATCAAGCCATTTGATGGATAGTGATGGCGTGCACTTCAGAGACCACAAGAGTTTAATTACAATAGCAGGAAGTAATCAGAGCCTAGTTACGACGTAGTTCTGGGAAGGGCTCGGGGGTAGATCTACCATTACTGCGTGAGTAATGTACTCAGTACTTGGGTGGGTAGGGAGAATCCGCGGGACGCCTAAAGTTCGGGAACCGCATTCGTCGCCCTTTGATCTCCATGTGGCGGCAACTAGCAAATATCGATTGCCGAACGATCTCGATATTCTGCTGCCTACGCGCTTCCATGGAATAGCCTTCAGCCTAATAAGGGGCTCACCAGAGTTGTAGCCCCAATTGGGAGTTTCGAAAAAAAGCCCTAGAAGTGGTTCTGGAGTTTGTTTTGTATAGAATACTTTGAGAAAATACTCTTGTTAGGCAATTCCCAACTCGGTTTTTGCAAAGCGTACCGTGGGCCAGTAATGGCTAGCCCATTAGGAAAACCATCAGAGCTTTTTAACTTCTGAGGAAATCTACTGTACCTCATAGTAAAGAAAGGCTAGTATATACTGAATAAGCCGAAACGGTTCATGGCTAGGTATTCAACGTTTCGTATTCCAAGTAATAGTAGGAAAAAAGTTGGGAGTGCAATCCCATTAGAGTTCGGTAGTTCGGTAGGTGGAAAGAAGATTCCACAAGTAGTTACTACTACACTACTCGCCTATCACGAAAGTGACAGACACAGTTCGAAAATAAGCTTCGAATAGTCTTCGCCAGCGAGCACTGGTAGCAACGTTTTCAGCAAATTTCACTACAGGGTTGCCTTTTGGTTGGTATGCCTTCAGAAGGAACCAAGGCAGGAGGTAGTGGGGAAATAGAGGAAGTGGGGAGGGGATTGGGGAGAGTGGCAACCTTACGCTTCGCATATTGATCGATCCCAATAAGAGTTCACTGAGGGAACCCTATTCATCATCTTCTCAAGGTAGCTACCCGGCCAGACCCGTATGGGAGGGAAAAAATTGAATTGGGCCCTGACATGACATCATTATTCCACAAGCACGTGCCACATATGCATTCAGACTGCATTGCAATTCTGAATGGGAATGGAATGTGTGGCGCACACTGCATGGAGATTGACTGACAGTGAGCAACATCCTTCAACTTCACCCATCTTTGAAGGCCAATAGTAAGAGAAAAGGTTGTTAAACTCACATCGTCTCGCTCTTCCCTAGTCATATCTTCTTGCATTTTTCTTGTCCGAGCCCTCAATTGTGCTGTAGCCAATTTTCCATGCAGATTTCCGAGAGTGTTGATCAAATCCTTGTCTGAGAGCGAGGAAACTTCCTGAAATTGCTGATGCAACTTCATCAAAAATATACATTGAAGTCATTTGAAACAAGTATGCGAAACGTAGGGTGGATGTTGCGTGGCACGAAATCGCGTCGCCATCTCATCTGTGGCTCGGGGATAGAATACTGGACCACGACTAATCCTATTTTCCATTCCATCACTCCTATGTATCTTATTTGGTGTCAGAAGATAGATCGTCCATAGAGTTGGGGACCAAACGCCGATGCAACTATTATAATTCGGCTATCTGGATCGCATTGCGTGACGGGACAACTAGCAAGTGTCGCATCACGGCGAAAATAACACCACATCTTATAGAAGATTATTATCCTGACTTCAGAGCAACCTTTCCTCCCATCGAAAGACTATGCAGCATACCTCTTTGAGACTTGCTGATCTCCTCTTTCCACTCACTTGCGCAACAACCTTAAATTAAATGAAATATGGAACAAGAAGGAAGGGAAACAGAATCATATGAATGAGGTTCTACCGTTTTGTCGTCCTCATCGCTTGAAGTTTCACTACTCGACGGCTTTGCAACAGTAGGTTTCCCATGGAATACTGACAAATAAAAAATTTTGCCAATGATATCCTTGAAGGCAAAATCAAAATAACAAATATTCAAAGTTTTTGACGAGTGGGCCCACAATACAAATCCGAATGTTGAAATAAACTAACCAGGGACAGGATCTGCGGACTTGTTTCTCACGTTGTCAGGAGGGACTTTCCGAAGTGAAGCTATCTGAAAGAGCGTGACCTCATGCTCCATACTCATTGTCAGTCAATTTTTAACAGGCGTCCAAAGAAGTGATGAAAAGTGGGTCATAAAAGGTTGTGGGGAGTTCAATAAGGCCTAAAAAGTTTACGAAGCCGTTCCATACTAGTAAGAAGCCTAGGTCAAAAAAACAATGCCAGAAATTATAACTCACCAGTTCATTGTTTATCATCCCTTTCACAACGCCGACTTGTTTCTGCTCGCATGGTAATGGCTGCATATTCATGGCGTCCTTCACCTCTTCAAAATATAGAAATTAACTCACGACAGATACGGTACCTAGTAAAAAACGATAATACATTTTGAGTGTTACTTTACATCACAGTGTAGTACTGAGCAGAACATTTTGTTTGTATCAAGGTTTATATGAGCTACATTACTATGTCAACGCGAGATAGGGCTGAGCAGAAGTAATTATTCCGTATATGATAAATCACAATGAATTACAAAGTTCAAATACTTAAATCAAGCTTACGTTGTATACATTACTGTTGAAGTTGTTTTGAGAAAAACCAGTTTTAGGTTTTTTTCGAGTTCTGTCCCATTTGATTACTCCTCACCACTCCCTAATAGGAATTTGTCCCCTTTCTATCCACTGATCAGCTTAGGTGAAAATCTTTTTCCCGAGAAGCGGGCTTGGCCAGAAATGGGCCGCCGCGTGCGACGAAAACCTTGCCGCATTGGCGCTGCTAGAACGGCAAGGAGCCACAATGCGGCAATCGTTTGCGCCCGGTGCGGTGAGGCGCCCACCAGGGGAAACTTTTGTTTTACTTATTTAATTTTGCTTTGCATTAAATCACATCACAATATCAAACCTTTTGGAAACAGCAACTTACCTTCCAGCTCCTCTTCTTCTTCCTGTTCTTTCTGCTTTTTCTCGCGAGCTAGCCTTTGCTTTTGAGGCCGTACATTCACAATATAATGAGAAACATAGCCAATCAGTAGGCCACTCTAAATGATTGAATAATAATAAACAAACGCTTTCATGACGTCTAAGGAAACCCCTGCTGGGATGATCTCATGCTGAAGCCATGCAAACAAGTCATCTGATTAATCTACTGTTGTAATGGTAAGGTTTCTCCGCCGTTACATCATAAGAGCGGATAGAATCGAGTAAGTTATAGTAGAAATACAACTAATACTTACTAGAGGGCTTCACATGAGGTTCATGAGCTTATTTACGTCTTCAAATTGGGACGGTAAGTGCACGTACTCCTGTCAACAGCACGACTCTACCTACCCCTCATCCCCTCGTTGAATTCATAAGTGAGGCAACTTGTGAATTCTACTTCCCGTACTACTACTTGTGCTTCTTATTTTTTTCATGTCCGATATATTCTAAGAAGTACTAACTCACGGTAATTGTAAGGACGACCATAGCCAGTCCGTATGTCTCAATATATTTGATGAGTTGCCCCCAGAATGTCTGGTGAGCTTCCATCATTTGATAGTCGGAAGAATGGAATTGAGATGTTTGACGGGAATTCTTAGCTCTGAATACGAGTTATTCGTGACAAGTTTTTCAGGGTATTTACAACATCGCGTGTACATTATTGCGTATGTCAGGAATCTCACACGATTAGCCTTTTTATCGTCGGATAAAAACAATTATCGAGAGCAACAAATCTGCAGCCAGCTGCATCCTGATACTCACACAAATGCCATCGCAATAATCCAAAAGCTTAGGGTAATTCAAAACTGTTCAGAATAAACATGAAGCAAAACATAAACAAAAGTGTTTGCAGTATGTTTGCGGTCAAATTTGGGCAACATGTTGTTGTAAAACGTTATAGTTTCAGATTTACTGCAATTTCATTGAATATTTGGAAAAAAAACCTGAAAAAAATTCAGGAACTAAAAACTTTTGAGGATTACCCTTTTCAAGAGAAGGAGGTCATAAACACCTCCAAGTATGATAAATTATATGATTGAAGGGAGAGAGGTAATATTCACAAGTGCAAGTTAACCATGAATCAAGCATACTGCTTTGCAATACCAGTTGAGAATTGATGAGCAGTCAGCTATTCGGTGAACAAGGAGGTTTTCAAAGCTTCTGGTACGATATTGTTGTACAATAACTAAGTAACTTAGTATAAGATTAAATCAGTTCAAACGTAGTCTTACAGGAACGACGAGGGATTAATAGATGCTCTGAAGAGGAAATGAGGGAACCAAAAGATTCTAGGAAACTCATAGGAGTGCATTAATGGGCCAACAGAAGCTTCTAATGGTGTCAGACGGTGTCATAAGGCGTTCGCTCACGAATATTTGTGGAAGAGTATGTGCCGTTGCCATGCAGCCGCGAAGACTTAGGACGGAAGACGATTTGCAACTGATTAGTTATCCAAGGATTGATGACCGGTTACCGCAGCAACGAACAGGGGATTGACACATCCATAGATAATCTGTACAACCTTGCGCATATTGACAACATCTTGGTTGGCAAGGTCGAATTGATAACTCTCAGTGATAATTCATGATCTTAGGTGTTCATAGAGATTTATTAAGTCCACAGATATAAGATCATCACGGGATTTCGCTACAATGCTTATCACCCCTGTTGCTCACTGGGGCCCAATCGACCGAATTCCGAGAGAGTTACTGCTGGTCGGTTTCACTGTGCTTTGGTAATCCTACAAAGACCAGGCCTCTAGGACTGCATAGCTCCTGGGACTCCTAATTGTAATCTAAAAATCCGAAAAAAGCAAAAGGACATCAAAAATACATTTATGTGAAGCTTCTCGACATGAAGTTATATGTAGAAATTCCACATTACGTGGAGGATTCGAAGCAGAAGGTGAAAAGGCGATTGAAGCATAAAGAGGATGCTTCTTGAAAGCGACAAACTTCAAGAGCTTCTGAAAATTAATGTATGCAACTGACGGAAGTCACCAACTGGCGATCCCCTGAATGAATGGCTTCGTACTTGGCTTTTACAAGAAGTCTGACTTAATTCAGCCCCTTAAGAGGTAATGTTTTCCACCTTCACAGACGAGCTCCCTTCGTGAAAAAAAGCTGATTCCCGAGTGAGATCTAAAAAATAAACTGCGAGTGAGCGTGGCATGAGGCTCCTCTTCTACTCCACCTCTTCCGTCGGCATATTTATGTAAATACGTACGTGAAGAACTAGGCACGTGAGCAACAAGCATTACCTCCTCCCCACAAATGGTCCAGGAAACAAACACCAAAAAAATCTGGTTCACTACGGAAGCTCCTCATTCACCCACTCTTTTTGTGAGCAGTTAGAAGGGCAGATATTGGCTCGCACTACGACGTACAGTAGCGCTCAAAAGTCTTCGGTGAAATGCTTTGACTCTTTTTCGTTCATACCTTTTTCCTTAGAGGCACAAATCACGTGAAATTTGGATATGTTTAACTAGGGCATATTTCACACTACCCAACACTATTTGGCCGCGAAGCTGCAATATCCACAGATAGAGCAAGGTATTTGTTGCGGTAGCAGATTTTGCTAAAACTAAAGTTGTTTACATCCCCACTTATTCGCACCGTACGAGCATTTTTCTCATCTATTGTGTTCGGTATTATCGCTCGTACACTTTAAACAGGGCAAAAAAGAAAGAGATTCTAGAAAGACCATCATCTGTATTTTCAGTCGATTTTGAATTCATGCTCTTTGGAATACCTGAAACATGATCAGATTGCAGGTTAATAGTGGTAAATATTCACAATACGTCCACGCTCCAAATACAAAAATTTCGCATGATTAGATCCAGAAGGAAAGGAGTTACGACTGAAAAGTACGGCTGAAGAACCATTTCACCGAAGACTTTTGAGCGCTACTGTATATGGAAAATATGTGTTCAAAGGTCTCTACGATTCTTAGCAGAAGTGGAATGCGTGGCGCACCCAGACTAGTATAGATAGTTCTATCGCCCATTTGCTATATATAGGTTTTTCCCAAGACTTTTATCAAAGTGACTCTTCCCGCCAAGCGGAGCCGTGAGAAGCGAATATCTTTGTGATGAAAAACAGAAAAAAGTTTGGGTAAAGCATGAAGAATTCTCCCCGTAGCTATAGCAAGTGACTGGAGCCACAGAACAATACATGAGAGTAATATAAATAATATAAATATAATGTGAAAAGAGATAAAACCCAAAAATCTCTGTCAGCTGACTTTATCGGTTTAACGATAAGCGAGAGAATTTCGTGATCAAAAGCTATAAAAAGTAATTTGAATTGAGATCTCTGGTCTTCGCGCGCGAAGCCATTGTTTTATAAGTCAAGTTTGAAGCAAGAAAAAAGTCGAAGAACCCATAAAATAATCATTGCTTGAGAAGTGAATAAGCTCCACTTAAGTAGAATGGATAAGCTTTTCGAAATTTTGTTCATTTCCCCTTAGTTACTGCTCTATCCGCAAGTAAATGAAAGCTTGTTAAACCAAATAAAATCTCGATGAGAGGGCAGCCTAACTTAGCCCTTTCAGCTCCTAAACCGATTTAAATCATAATCCCATCAAATTTACTAAATTGCCTGCGTTTACTTTGTATTTACAAATATTTCCTTTTCATTCTATGATTGAAAACCAACGTGATGGTGATAGTCCAGTCCAGTGGGTGGAAGCAGTTGGGTGCTGATGGAAGACGGGCTGCTACTCAGTCGATGTTTCGCTGCGTAATAGCACGTATTCGTAGCTGTCGGAATTGATTCGAATGTGTTGCGCCTCGTCACGGCTTCCCCCTGCAATGCTATATTAGTGGGAATCCCATCTGTTTACTGAAAGGATTCACCTCAGACCATCATAGAAGCCCTTCTGAAACTCCTCGTTGCTAACAACAGCGGAAGAATCATTTAACGGCTTTTCTGGTCACTCTTGGGGTCGAAACTCGCCAGTTCATTAGCACTTTCTCTTTCGAAGCGCTATTCTGGCCATTGAGTAGCCCTCCTACAGAGCAATTTTCATACACGCTTCGTTAAAGTTGTTAATTACTAGTAAAGCTGTTCATACTTGTAAAAACAACATGTAATGCCATCGTCATTACTTCGTATGCCATTCAGAATGAACTGGCGTGATCCTGGAAGTAGATACTGAACCATAGCACCTGATCGAGTAATAAATCGAAAGTGATGATCAAACTGTATCATAAAATCTTTTTGGTTCGGATATACAATGAGTAACTTTCAGCAAATAGAAGTACTCTGCGCAGCAGAAACTGGTCATATTACAATGGTAATTAAACATGCAAAGTAGATAATAGATAGATTTGATTGTGCAGATAAAAAAAAAACTTTCGCACAAAGGCTGATAACAAAGTTCAAATGTCAACGCGTAAACTGGTTCAGAGAATGAGAGCAGAAAAGGTCGTGCGATGTCTGAAAAATGTGCACAGCTTTGATAACGGGATTTAAATGTTACCTACCAGTAATAATCATCTCAAGTGCATGAATTGAAAAGCTCACTGCACCTAGGTGATAGGCTATTACTGCTGCGCAAAGTCGAGTGAATTGATTACTGCTTGAAGCCGCTGAGAAAGATTTGAACAAGGAGAAAAAAGAAGGAGGTGGCCCGAGTGGAATGTGAAATACCTCCGAACGACTCTCGGATCATGTCCTTTCTATAGAATTAAAAAGAAATCAGCTAATACTTTGTTAATAGTAAAAAGCGATGACGTCTCTACCAACAATTTCTCACAATCAGCTAGCAACGAAAGGGATGCGGCGGAGGAACAAAAGAAGAGACACACCAGCCAGGTTCGGAAGTGCGAGTTCAAGAACGTTGGAAGCTTGAGTTTTCAATAGCGTACCATGATATAATGAGTTTTACAGATTTTTTTGAGGTAAGTGACCTTCTCTAGCCAGCTATGTTCTTGATGGGCGCTTCTATAAAAGGATGCCTTTTATATCTAAAAGTATTAAGCCTATTTCAAAAGTTTCTAAAAACCTTGAAGCATAGAAAGAAAAAAATCATAAAATTTGTAGATTTTCTATATATGCTATCACTGTGATCAAATGGAATTATTACTAATCCTAAATGAAAAAACTTCATCATGACCTCTCCTTACAAGGAGTCATTCGATGAAATATTCGACAGTCCATGCTAATTTTGGTCTTGTTGGAACCACCTTCCTGTTTTTGAAGGATCCGAGAAGGTTACGAGGGCTGTTGTGACTACAGTTGTAACCATGCCTACACATTCATCTGCTTACATGAAATCGGGTGTTGTATAGTGACGAGTGGCACATTATCGGTCCGGAGAGCGGATCCCGGCTCGGAGAATCTCGACATCTATTCAAACCGAGCGAGCTTTCCATCGCTACTTAATCGGTTAGTCGGTACCACTCTCGTCTAGAAGAATAGAACCACTGACTTGCACCTTATTGTTAGTTACCCATCGCAAATGATTGTACAGACCACACAGGTGCGTATTCAAAACTCACTACAATTTTGAACGGAAAATGAACACGCGGCGTATCTCAAAACGGGATTGATTAACTCCAACGACATTAGACTTTACTCATTTTCTTATATTGAAAAGATGTTTATTTGAATTTGGTAATTGTTGCAAATACAATATGATGATGATCGATCGATCGATCAATGATCAACGGCATTAAATGATACATTAGAAATCACAGTGCTCGAGGTTAGCCTGTCTATTAAAAACTCGCTACCGAACTGATGCATTCGGAACCATTGGGAAGTCTGAAGCTGCAGTTGACTTTTACAAAACATTCCATGTCGAGCAACTGTTCTATAAACATTTTGTCTTTTCAGTAAAACTGGACTGGAGAAGCTAAGTAAGTTCAGTCGGCCTGAGCGTGGTTCGAGTCAAATTGAAGCAGGCTGCCTTTGACACCTTGACATTACAAAAGTTCCTACTCGTCCAGCAATTGCTCGCAACGTTTCGCTTGAGTATCAGCCCCAAAACGGGTTTAAATCCCGGATCGATTCCGCCCGAGCCAATCAAGCATTCCTTCCCTCCAGGGTCGATTGATTGGTACCAGACTATTCTAGGTTGACAAAAGCTTGTACATCGGCTGGCACCTGCAAGACATTGTAAAGTCGCGCGCATGCATTCGGCCACTACGATTGTTAGTGGAAATCTAGTGCAGGGTGCATCCCTCAGGCCGGACTGATAACGCCCAAAGACGTCAACCTTTATCCTTCGATCAAACCCATGTCCGGCATTTGGTCTCTGATGGCGATTTTCAATGTATACGTCCCAATGCAAGGGCAGCATACTGTGAGGTCCACGCATGGCTCTTTTCACCTCTTCTGAGTTTGCCTTCACTAAATTAACTAAATACGACCTCTTCATTTTTTATTAGTCCTTAGTCCACCTCTCTTTAGTGGGATACAATATGTGAAGGTGGTATCAAACAAACGTATAGATAATTAAACGACAACATTAGCTAGCATAACATTCAGAGGAGTAAGCAGTAGCAAAAGTAGGTAAAAAGTAAGAAGTAGAGAATGTAAATTTTGTGACTAGCAATAAGAGAGCTGTTATGATCTGCATCAATATATCGGGCGTTGGGCCAGCCTACCTCCCTACGTTACTTCCTTTCCAGGCAGAACTTTAACTCCACAACCTTTTCCATTATCAGCCTTTTTATTTCCTTCGGTAGCGGCAATTTGAGAACAATCCGCAATTTATTTCTTCAGATTATGGAGGATAATGACATTATACAATTTTCTACTCGTCCAGTCTCTGCTTACAACATTTTACTTGAGTATCAGTCACAAATCCGGCATTTAGTCTCTGATGGCGATGTTCGATGTATATTACGACCCAATGCGATGGCAGCTTATTGTGAGGTTCATCCATTCTCTACCATTTTTGAGCTTGACCCTGTGGGAACTTGAAAAGAAGGCGTTCAATATAAAAAAACCTGAAAGTAATTTGGCGTTAAATGACCCGCTCCTGGGATGTATCTTCGCGTTTGACTTCCGTTCAGAATCGTAGAGGTATTTATGAATGCGTACATACGTGGCTTACACAATCTTTTATCCTCCCAGAAGAGCCTGATATCAGCGGAGACTGGAAGCTTGTGTGGCATAAGTGGGTGACAATCCAGGATTCGATCCTTTACCATACTCGTGATTGCGCGCCCCCTATCCCTATGCCAAAAAGCTAAATAAATAAATAACGACGATGGCTTGAAATAGACAAGCGTTTTATCAGATTTATCTATGGAAATTGACTACTGTACTTTAGGATTTGTTAAGGATTTATTTGAATGTAGTAATTAAGGGATACATTGCCTTATGTGAATTCGCTGAACACCTTGTAGGATTGAGGCCAGAAAGGAACTAAAAAAGATAAATAAATTATCCGAGAAAATTGAAAAAAATCATTGAATAGCTAGTTGTCCTACGGATATTCAGATTCTGTTTAGACTCATTACACTTTTTATTCTAGCAACTACTGAAAACGCGATCAGCGGGCGAGTTATCCCTGCCGTTTGGAGAATTTCATCGTCAAGAACTCCTTAACGCTAATTCTAATGAACGCACTAAATTTGAAGTATTTTGGAATGAGGTCCATAAATACATTATCCATGCTATGAGTGCTATCGATGAGATGACAACGGGTAAGTTAACATGTAAGCAATATTAGTGTAAAAAAGGCGTGTATCTTCCGTGTTCCAGGTCAAATATTGAGTTTAATATGCCAAGCCAATGATATTCCTTCATCGGTAACGTTTCATGTTGATTTTCCATGTCCACCGCCTTCCAGCTGTTTTATGATGTATTCAAAGCAAGAGCATTTCATCAATAAGCAACTTACAGATGAAGAAATCAAGGTATATTCCGTCAGATAATGTCGCGAATTTTCCGCGAGCGGCGAGCGCTAAATTCGTAGAACCAACGACATGTGAAATTCCATGTTTGCCCCCATGGGTTAGCCACACATGATAAAAAGACTGATACACAACTAACTAGGACACGGTAAGTGGCGAGACAACTAGCAAGGGATCGCCGCGTGCCATAAGCGCGGGCGGGGGGGGGGGGGGGGGTTGAAGCGCACTGGAACGTAAATTTTTTTTCGTTGGGAATCAGGTCGTATATGTTTGCCTATGGCTTAAGAGCTTGACACCACTGTTCGATTTTCAAGGGACCCTTTTATTGAAAAGTTTCTAGGGAGGCAAACAATGGTGCCAAGTTATTTTTTTAGAAAGGATAAGAAGGATAAAGTCGTTTTTATCGATTTTGAAAGTATAAAATGAACTTTATCCTTCTTATTTTCTCACTGAAGAGCTACATTGTCGAGGGCTTCCGATAGAAAGCATTATAGAAAACCGTAGAACAAGTTCTGGAATTTTTGATTAGTGGGTAGTTGGGACCTATATTGGAGAACTACGAAGTAGCACGGCGCTCGCAGAGGACAGTGCCTTTGATTCTTTTTCTTGATTTATTTCTCTGTTGATTGTTCAAGTGGTCCTTTTTCCTTAAGGGACGATGGGATGCTATGCTACCGAAACATCGTATACCTCTCTTCGAACAATATAAGCTCGAGGTATTCTTTACTTCCATCCGGATGGTTTTAAAACGTAGAGCTCAGAGTTCAGAGTGTAATTTTGCCGTTCAGCTACTTTTTAGCTAGCAACATTCGTTGAGAATTTGAATAACTTCCTGATTCAAACCCCAAACCTCAGCGAAAAACAAAAACTGCACACCAAAAATATCATGAATCGCACTTCAACAGCAATCGACCAGGTCAATGAAATCCTCAAGAAGTTGGTGAGCCATGAAGTTCTACTTCTAATTATTCCAACTTACAGCAGTATTGACATTTCTAATGTTTCTTCTCTTTTATTGTTCGGTTTAATCCAGCATTGCTTTTTCGTCGTTTTCAGCTTTAAGTGCTTATAACTAGTTTATACCTTTTTCCCTATTCTCGGATGCAGCGGATGAGAACTAAAGGTGGAATCATAATTTCATCATTTCAGCGCATGGAAGATTTGGCAAGCTCTACTTCTGCTCTGAAATGTTTCAAAGAGGTGGGATGCAGTTTTTTGAAATAAAGGATAAAGGATAAAGTTTTTGGCGTTAATCAATCTCGTCTGAGGGATGCGCCCCCGCACTCGACTTCCATTCAGAATCGTAGTGGCGTAATGAGTGCGTATGTGGCCTATACAATGACTTGCAGTGACCAGCCGATGTACAAGTCAGTGCGTTTATCCTCCCAGACGAGTCTGGTACCAATTCACCGACCCCGGATGGATGGAAGGCTTGGTTGGCCTAGGCGGACATCGATCCGGGATTCGATCCCCTGACCGTGCGTGTGATATAGTGCACTACTTGCCACTACACCACCTCCGCCCCGTTTCTTGAAATATGCGACTACAATGCGGTATAATACTACTGAAAATTCAATTGAACTACAACTAAAAACTCAATGGAATTGTACAATTTGAGGGTTGAGAGGTGATATCAGCATAGCTACAAAACGCCGGCCTTTTCAGTTCAATTTGCTTACAATAAGCAGCTTTGGAGCACGTTCGAGCAGTGATGCTGATTGTACAGCGAACGCGAAGGTGGGGCTGTCATACTACGACGCTCATCTCATTGGGGGTTTCACGCGCGTCCCTCAGCAATCCCTCCAATGAGGTTCGCGCCAGACGGCAACGCCTCCGACGTGAACTCCACCTCTAACTTTTACTTGCAAATTGCGTCTCTCAGAGTTCACATTTATTTTCCGTTTCTTTAGCTTTTCCTATTTTAAACTTATTTTGTGTAGCACCTGTGTGCCTGCATAAAATAGTTACATTCAGGGAAGCCCTGAAACCTGTGTATCTACCAATGCCTGTAATTTTTAATTTTTAAGCCTATAAACATAGCAGACAAGGGAAACAAGAGAATTTTTTTGACATTATTCAATGCATGAAGTACTTTGCTGCCATTCAATAATTTGTTCAGAAGCTTGGCAATTACTACAACGACATCACAGACGACGCCGAGAGGGATGAAACAATTCAAAGAGAATTTAACGCTCTACCGAAACGGGTAATCGCATGGTTGTCCAGTGCATATAATGAGGACTGATCTACGTTGCAAGTAACTTTACAAATGTACTTCTACTTGATCTATTATTTGACTAATTGTACTCACGAGAATGTCAGGGCCTCTGCATTGGCTTGGGCCCAGCTCAGCATCAGCGAATACTACAGTGTGACTGATCTCGTCCCATATTGGAAGCCTGAATTGAAGGGCTGAATGAATTCAAGTTCGACTCATATAGTAGCTCAAAACAATTTTTAGTACAAGAGTCAAGGTTTTCTTTTCTGTTAGACTACTTTCACACTAAATAATTGACCACATAGAGAAAATGAGCAGACAGAGGGCTTAGTCGGGCAAGATTCAGACTGAGAAAGTGTCACGGCTCATCTCTATCGAAGGGCTTCCGAGGTGGGCTACCTGTCCGGTATGTCCTGGAGAGTAGTGCTTGATATGCCAGAGGACGCTGCGATAGCGCAAGCCTTTGCAGAGTAACTATGACTTCCCATCCTTTTTTTTGGTAATATTATAAAATCAGTTACCCATTTCCAAGCACAGATTATTGTAATGGCTCCTTTTATTCAGATTTCCGTGCATGCACTCTTTTTTTGTCCGACTGTTATGTAGGGTTTCACACTTTTTGAATACGTCTTTGATCTGACATTTTGATACTTCATCTTTTTTTAGTGTTTACTGCGGTCCAACTTATGTGAAATCAATGTGGGTTCACAGAATAAATTTAAACTAGATTAAAGTTAAATTAATTAATTGAATTCAAGATGTACTTGTATCAAAGTTTATGGCTATACGCTTTTTACAGCAAATAATCTGATAGTAGTAATTCGGACATACACATACAAATAGGGCAGAACTGTACAATCGCTGACATAACACGTAATTTACAGTAGTAAATCAATTCGACATACTTGAAGAACGGCTGATTTTCAGGGAGATCTTTACTTTACACTACATATTTGATATTACTATGAAGGATGCGTAGAAATACAGGTATTGCCGAGATCACACATCAATAAAGGCTATCTCCAAATAGACGGATATCTTTCAGGTAAAACATTGAAAGTAGTAGAAGTAGTAAACTAGACAGGGAGATGGATGATGAGTTCACTTCAATCACTTCGATCGTCACATTCGACACAGATGGATGATCTCGTAACCAGAGTGAGTTGAATGTGATTGTTTTGCCATAGTTTCGTGGTGGATCTCTGAAAAACCATTTCCGACTTTCGATTACTGAGCTCGAGTGATATTACTTATGAGAACTTGGGAGAAATCCTTCTCATCGAACCAGCTACCAAGTCCAGTCCCAAAGACACAGTTCGTGATAAAAATGGTCTTTGAGATTTTCACATAGGGTGAATTCGAGGCTCCCTCGTATATCGTACACCATATCTGACCCTATCAGGTCGGAAAACGGCCTAGTTAGGGCATTTCAAAGGCTCAAAGATTGTACCGTGTGTATGTGCGGACGAGTTTCAATGGCATTGTAGAGGCTATACCATTCACAAGGCAACCCATAGCGAATTTCAATCAACTTGTCACGACTCATAGCGACAGTGATAGGCAATTCTGGACAGTTTTGGAACGATGTAGGCAGTTCTTTGCGCTATTGCAACTAGTGAGCTCTCGTCCGAATTCCCCTTTTCGTGTTACTGTCGTCATGGTAATCTCGTCCCGCTCCTTTTCTCACTACTTTTGAGGAGCCTTATTTTTCAAAAATTCAGCAAATTTCCACGCTCCCTTCACCACCGAAGCACTACTCCCAACCAAAACTTCCTCTTTTCAGCTTAAAAATGATACCTCAAAATTATCGTGAAGTGTGCCTTCAAGGAATCCGCAGTGTTCGCTACTACAGGGAGAGAGGTATGTGATGCGAACCCAATACTTATTTAGTAAGCAAACCATACCTCACACCTAACTACCAGAAAGTGGAATTACGTGGAACTCTGACAGGGCCTAAGCTCCTACTTTGTAGAAAAATTTACTTCACATTATCCCTCAGCCTAACAGTTTGCTGAAGGGTTCCAAGAGGTTCCTGAATAAATGAAGCACAGGTAAACCCTAGTGAGAGGCTGGTGAGCGAGCCATGGTTGAGTCAAAAGAAGTGCAAGATAGGTGGTGGCTTTCGCTCAAGTCCACACTCGATACAGAAAAATACGACTTCCCAGTCATGATAGAGAAATTTGGAGAAGTGGATAAGATCGGGCTAAATTGATAGTGTGGTCCCTCTTCCAGGACCTCGTACTCCGTTAGCCATCATCTAACAACCCACCCAATAGATCTGATCTTCCCTACCTGATGCTAAATAGCGATTCTCGACCTTGAAGGGGTACCACCTCTCAGTTTCAGCTCCTAATTTGAACTCCCGCCATTTACTGATACCGTAGTTCCCTTGCACCCATTCCGCAGATTAAATCCTTTTCTCAACAGGATCAAGAGAAATGTAATTGTTTTATTGTCGAGGAAGCAGCTCTAAGATTTTTTTGACTATTTACGCTACATAGTAGCAGTACTTCACTCGGAAAAGGCTGCTTAGCTACCTTATCCGTTGGAGCCTTGAAACAAATCTTGTCCACTATCGGCAGCATCGTGGCGGAGGGGAAACCTTACATTCTAAACCGGTATAGACCCAAATAAGTCTCAGGAAAGGTAGTGGGACAAATAAATCAAGCGGAGAGCTAATCCCTATTGTAGTAATGAAGCAATCCATATATTACTAGTCGGTACGTAATACTCCAAACGATTTTGGCATCAAAATACAGCTCACGGAGGGGTGGAGAGACTCATCTGCCTGAGCTGGTTTTGATAAGGGCGTCAGTTTTTGAGCCATGCAGGAGTGATGGCCTTTTTTGGCCCCACCAAACTTTCTTTTCTCAAATGCTGAGGTTCAAAAAAACCTACATGATATCGTCTTCTTTGACACTTTGAATGATGTAACCCATGTTGTGTAAGTGATGGAGTATGCTGCCGTTTCCGAAGAAGTGCCCTGAACATTCATTTGTGACTTGCAACTGTTAATTTATTGACTTTTTCATTTGAAAGAGTTTTGATTACTTCAATACTTACCGGTACCGATAGCCGAGAATATTGTGATATGAGGATTGGTCGAGAGAAGTCGATGTAGACGATGTGCCATTCGTTCGTTTCTCTTGGCAATTATATCCTCCCGTAAATGTCGTTGAATCTGAAACAGGTAAGTAATGATTCAATCTAATGAAAACAAAAATCATCAATAAAATAATAAAATAAACCCATAATCACTAATAATTAAAATCTATTTCTATGGGTAGTTTCATTTAGAGCACAGGGAGGACATTACAAAAAGGGCTTTCCTGAATCTTCTCGTGGAAAGTCTTCCACATTGGAGTCTTTTCATTTGAAGTCAATATCAAGGGAGGGTACTCAATTGATTTAACTAGTAAGCTTTGACCCTTATTCGGTGGCTTGCCATTGACGGAACATTCGCATAGAACAAGAGTGGTACACATCCTGGCTCACCGTGCAATATTTGCTCAGGACAGGGCCAACGGAAGGCCCGAGATGAACAGGGAGAGAAAGGCGAGGAAGAGGAGAACTCAGATGAATGTGATAAAGTCACTGAAGTAGCACTTGAAGGAGTCTGTCATCAGAAGACATATAACTAGTAACTTTCCTAAAAACTCAAGTAGGATGCGAACCTCTGAAGGGGAATTCATGTTTAGTGAGTGAAATGGTACCCAGAAAAGGAGCACTTCTTAGTAGGACGCACAAGTAAACAAAAGAAGAGCAGTGTTTTCACATTTATTACCTTTACCTGTACCTGAATTCAAAATAACAATAAAAACAATATGTGAAATAATTCAACCTTTACTTACTTTTTCAGCTCGAAGTTTCTCCACCTCACTCATGTGAAAGCCGTTGACGGCGTATTCGTTCCTTTCGAAGTAACGATCATCAAGATTTCCACATCTGTAGTCCTTTACCAATGTAGACAAAGAGCGCTGGTTGTCTGTTTGAAACAGTTTTTTCGTGTGGTGTAGATATTCCAAGTAATGTACAGTGTAGTTGATAGCAAAAATTATCTGAAATTGAGCATTTTGACGATGGATACCAGTTGACTTCCAAATACTTGTACTGTGATTACCTTGTAATTGCCTTCATAGGACATGTGTTCAATTTGGTCTAAATAGCCCCTATTAATTGAAGCTTTTACTGCTAGCAAGGTGTGAAAGGGGACCGATCAATTATGTCTGCCTTCGACCTCTTCCATCGCCTTTTGTTACGCTGACAATCTGTCGCCCCCCTTTGTTGCCCAATGAATTCAAGGAGCTTGAGGCACGCGATCGCGCACATACTTCTTCCAGTGATAATGAACCTATTTTTAAGTGATTAAAGTGTCCCAAAGAGAAAATATGAAGGTTTCTCTGTATGGACGTGTTTTAACAAACCCATACACTGAGGCGTTCCTTTCTTCAGGCCCTTTTGCATTTACAACATCGATTCCAAGGTCTTTCTAGTGGAAAATGCAACGCTTTCGCTTTCACGGCTCACCGGTTGGAGTTATAGATTAAGGGTCCCATGGGTCGATTGCTTAGCATCAGATTTTCCTGGGAAACAGAAACAGTCTCATACATAAGTATGATCCGTAGATGCAGGTAAAGAGTGTGGGAGAAAACTTCCTCGAAAACACACCAACTCAGACTTTTACCTGAACCCCCCATTTCCATAACGGCTCTCAAAGGGCAGAAACCAGTCATTGAAAGTCAACCGTTACGGGTAGAGCCTTTGAAGTCCTAACGTCCAATTTTACCTGTGCCTTTACTACTTCCAAGTCTCCATTTAAGCAGGCAAAATGGAGGTGTAGTATTAAAAATATAGAGTTTTAGTTATGTGAGTAATGAATTTTACTGGGTATATACTTCTAAAAGCAGGGAGCGCAAGAATCAGCTGTCAGTATCAGCTTAGGACGAAAAAGGTTGAGAAGTATGGAGATCGAAAAACGTATAAAAATTGAATTTCTTCGCATCGAGTCCAGCCGAACCTTGCCTTCAAAGAACTTTTCTTAACTCTACAACCCGATTCCCTAAATTTTATTTTTTGCTTTTTATTTTGACCCCTGCATTAATTATAGCCCACTGAGTCTTTTATTCAGAGTAAGGGATGGCTGAAACTGAACAGACTATTTTTAAAAGGCTATTTTTTGAGCAGTCTCTGAGCTATGAATCCCTCATAATTATAGGAACTGAACCTAGCAGTGCCAAATAATGAGGTGACTGAAATCATTTTCCAACATTACATCGCAGTACTTCTGAAAAGACATCTTACTTATAAGTGATTACCTCCTCCTGAGTAAGTGAGGCGACAGGGTTACATTGTTCATGTGCAGTCTCTATGGCATGTATCTGCTTATCTTCTTCATATGCTTTGTTAGCGAGAAAGACATCAAGCATCGGTGTGGTGGGTCGATCGAGAAAGTTTTCACATAACTGGTATAGGGCAAACAGTAGCCATTCAGGTCGTTTGCGATCCCAATTCCCTGAAAAGGCTATCTGCTCTGAATGATAGTGCGTGATAATGGTACAAAACAAACTAGTAATTTCATTGCCCAAAGGTTCTCCTCCATTATCATCAAGTAGTTAATACAAAAAACTTTGGATTTGTTACAAGCGACTGAGTAATTCAGTAAGTTGGGAAACACAAGGTAGCCCGGACAACTGGTTTCCATTGCCAGGCGATTTCAAACTAACCAGCTATATTTTCATACAAATCCTCAGCCATTTTATAGGAATCGGGTCGGTGTTGATCCTGTTTTTGAACGCATCTGAGCAGAGTACGCCGGAAGTTTTCCATAACTGAATTTTTTTCCAAAATAGACTGATTATCACTCATGAACCTTTGAATCAGATGAGGTGAGGAAAGAGAAAGTGTAGCATCAAACGTACAGTCCTTAATTCGTTGATGAAGTTTTGGGTGCAAATAGCTGGCAGCCGTCTGTTTCCGCTTGAGATTTTTACATTTTATAAGCCTTTTTACAGTATCGTCATTCCGCAAATCTATTTCCAACAGTACAGTATCCGAATAGGAGAACGCTTCACGTACACGGTCCGATACTGTAAATATATTATCAAAAGAAATTTTGTAGTGATATTGAGCGATAATTCTGTAGAAATTCTGTGATAAGATGTAATGAAGCTTTATACGGGAGTAATACATAAAATAGGAGTTTCACTATGTAAATATACATAAGTGATGTTATGAAGCATAAATTTCTCAAGTTCATCAATTAAACTCCTTATCTGCCTTCCCCTACCCACCTGAATTATCTACCCAAGGGAAAGGCAACCATTATTCGAAATGTCGCCCTCCACCGTACCCCCCCCCCACCCCCCTCCCCCTTCCCCTATTCGTGGTCGAAAGTTAATAGAAGTATTAAAGGAATTGCTATTGTAAAGGGGCCTTTTAACTGAGCAGAACTAGTTCAAACAGGTACTTCTATAAAGCTATAACATAAACAAGTACTTCTATAAAGCTCCTTTTCTCCAAGAAAAAGACAAAAGTTTCCAAACATGTCTAAGATGGATGAGGGATACTCGAGGAACTCCAGTAGCGTGGGTGGTTGCCCGGATAAGGAACGCCAAACAGGTGACTGACCAGCCAAGAAGGAGCTCGGCCTTTTAAGGAGAGTCTTGCAAAAAAAAAAAAAAAAAGAAAATAAAAACATGATTTCAATGTTGTGTTTGTTATTTATCTGGGTTGTTTGCACAATGTTGGCCTTTAAAGCCCAGGTTTTGCTTCAGGAAGATGTGAAAGCTTTCCAAGATCTTCGCAAACATCCCATGGATAAAGCAAACAGAATGAATACATGCTACTCCAAAATGATTACTTGCCATTTGTATGACAAGGTGTGAGCTGCAATTAGACAGGCAACACTCTCAAACACTACTCAAACATGTAATTATACTTGAACTGAGCATAACTAGTAACCCGTGAAGAATTTTACCCGGGCAAACCCAATCCTTCGGTCATCCAAATAGGGTGACTGAGAGCAGATCCACTCCAGCGGGAAAATTCCAACAACATGTACAGTAATTAAGCTCATCATATAGTTCTTGGCCAGATATGTAATCAAACACGACTGCTATTCGTAGTGAAATTCAATGCATGGCGTATCCCGAAGGAGGTCCACCTGTGACCAGCGCTTCAGCCTATGGCGGCATGATAGCGTTCATTACTGTTTAGCATACTTGAGTTTGAGCAGATCACGGCTTACAAGTAGTGAAGCCTAAAAAAGTTTATCCTCGGCGTTTCGGGTTCTTTACCGATTTAGGGCCAGAATTCTATAGGAGCAATCAATTGAGGATGTGGAGGGCCTTAGATTTCCTTCAGGTCTCAAAACAAGGGAGTATAGGAATTTTGGCTACAGTAAGTTGTCAGTTAGGAGATTTGATGGTCCAAGAATTCGGTCAACGTTGATTATGGTAATTCATTTACACAAATCGCAGATGGTCCCTGATAGGACAGGGTAGAGCTTCTGTGATGCTCCTATTATAAGAGCAGGTGGCGTTTACCGCAATTACTATCTCTTTACTTGTAAAGCAATTTAACATTTGACTAGAAAGCCAACTTTTTATTGGTACCTATAAACAATGGAGGGGTTATATCAAGTGTTTGGTGGTCATATTGAATGTGAAGCTGTTGAATAGCTTCCACACCTCGCCTTCACGCTAAATTAGCTGCGCAGAACAAAGCGGTCGAGGTGCGAATGCCTACTCAAAAATGTGCATTTAGCCCTTCTGGAATAGTTAACGAAGCGTTAAAGTGGTTTGCTGTGGTGAGCTTTTGAAATACGTGCATCCATGGTTGAAACAGGCCAAATGCCACAAGAGGGCCCTTCAGCAAATTTTGAAAGGACCTTCCAAAAAAAAGTCTCAGGAACCTGAGGTTTCAGAGGAAATTGAGTTAGACCTCGTGAAAATGTTCGCTTGAGGACAGATTGAGACAGAGAACTCTGGTATTACCTTTGTCCCATACTTCCGTGTACGGTACATGAATCGTCCCAAATAGGAATCCTCTTGAAGTTCGATCTGGGCTCCTTACTGACCAGAGAAATGTGCTGCGCTTAGCCTGAATTCGATAGATTCATAAAATGGTTCTCTTTGTACTCGGAAAAAGAGTCTTACCTTGGAATCACATTCTGATTGACGGTTACTGAGTACGATCAAAACTGGTAAGACCACGAGTTGGAGGTACTTCATCGATCTTTTTCCGTCATAGCCATGAGGATCATAGACTAACAGAGAACAGACTTTGGTCAACTCAACACGGTTTATAGGAGGAGTTTGCCAGTAGGGCAACAAGGGTCAGAGAGGATTAAGTGGTTGGCGAATGTTATAACAAGGCGAGAATGGGGATGTGGGCAAATAACGCTGATGGGCGGGACACAACGAGTTTGGTGACCAGTTGGAAAGGCACTCTGCCACGTCGCCCTTATATGAAAATTACTTCTCACAGGATGAGTACTAGTAATTTCGTTCCTAGTTCAGAGTTTTTTTCAATATATTTCTCTGAGGTGCCCTTTACCTCACCTGATCCAACATCAATTGACATCAGTCAGAAGAGGGATATGAATACTCCTATACAAGATAGTAATATCTAACAACTTGCCTCTGCTTCTGTACTATGCCATCTGAAGAAGAGAAAAAGTCTTCAAAAAAAGCCATTGAATGGGGTTCGTGAAGGATCTGCCCTTCGTGGGCTCCTTACAAGTGCATAAGCAGTAAAGAAAAGAGTAAAATAAGGAGTTGTGATTTGTAGGGACATTTTACCATAGCCAAACATAACCTTCACAAGTTCTCTTTACCTGAACCACAACGATTCGGTGAGCACTCAACTCAATCTCCGGCATATCGTGGTACCATCGAAGATCGGCTCCATATGATCTAGTCAGCTCTGATCTGATCTAGTTCTCAGTCTGATTGAGTAGATCGAAAGTTGAACTGTCCACTGAGTGACTAGTGATCCTGTAAAGTATTGGAAAGATCTGTGTTAAAAATTGCAATCTCAAAGAGTGGTTACAAGCATGGAGAGCAAAGTTATAATCTGTTTTTCTGTTGTTGTTTTCTTAAGCAACTTTATTTTATAGCAGCTTTTATATCTTCGGGATAGTGGCATGTGGGTACAAAACCCATGTAGCTAAAATGTTTGTTTCGTGATTACTCTGTAGTAAAACCTTTCCATACAAATCTTGACATTTATTCGAGTAAGTGTTTGATCACAACTATTACGTATGCGGGTGGTGTTTATTGATTTTGTGGTGTGAGTTACAGTATCGACGAGGCTGCCCACCGAAGAAGCATGGTTTGGGCAGGAAGTAAGTTTCACAAATAGTGGAGAATGTTTTTTTCTTCCTCCGGTCACTGCTAGGGGACTCGCTTCCCTAACAGAAGCTCCAATGCGTGCAGAAGATTGGTCGGATACATGCTACCAGTTCGATGTCAATTCACCACTCTGACAGCACGAATTCTGGATGGATTGGACTCCGACGAACAAGATTACCATGGATGCGGTCTGATACTCTGCCAACCCGGCATATTAAGAAATCTGAACACTCCCAACTTACTTGGGAAAATCAGGTGGTAGCAAAACCTCATATGAATGACCAGGATTTCAGGCTCAGCCAGTTCGTATGGATCTCTGAGTTAGCTGCTATAAAGGTAACATAAAGTCGTCCATGGCCTGAATAGGGATGAAAACGTCTAGTTACGAGCGCGGTATTACCAATTAGGGTCAACCATTACTTCCCTCACTTCTTTCCCTTACTTATATTTCCCTGTTTTTTTTTTTGACCGCTCAGAAGAGCGAGCCGCTTGCCCAACCTTGCGGTCGGGCCACGGTCCTCAACGCGATCCCGCGTTCTTCCCGCTCGCAGCTCGCCCGTCTCCCACTCATCGCGGTGGACGGGTATCGCCGATTTGTTGGGAATGCGAAATACACACTACGGAAATGATTCTGTATAGTATGATTTCATCTTCAGAAACAACGGAGTGGTGGTATTATCAGCTCTGTGCCGTATCACGCCCGGGTTTCCCTTAAGCATTCACAATGCGGCGAAGAAACATTCGCCAACTTCATCTTTGCTACATTCGCGTTATCAAAACGTGCATACGGCGGCTATAGGCCATAAGTTCGTTCATCTTGGGACCTAAACTTGTTGAGTAATGTTGAACTTGCTTTGAAATAATGAAGGATGGGAAATGAAGTCTTTAGGCGTTACCAAATCCCGCCTTTGGAGTGCGTCCCGCATTCGAATTCCATTTAGAATTGTGGAGACGTTTTGGATGCGACTTGAGCCTATACAATAACTTGTGGTGGCTAACCGATGTACAAGTTAGTACTTTTATTCTCCCAGACGAGTCTAGTACCAATTGACCGACCCCGGAGGGATGGAAGGCTTGGTTGGCCTAGGCGGGCATCGATTCTTGATTCGAATCTCTGACCGTGCGTGTGATATAGTGCGCCACTTTCTACTACATCACCTCTGACCGAATTTCTGAATAAGTCGCTATAAATGTAGAATAAAACAATCCTGAGTCAGAAAATGTCTCAAAAAGGCCTATTCACGAAGGGAAACCTATATTACCAATTAGATCGAACTTCTTACTTTTTTGTCTTACTTTCCGCCCAACTTATTCTTCTAATGTTCTGGGGATATTTTTTCTGACCGCTCAGATGAGCGAGCCGCTTACCCAACCTCGCGGTCGGGTCACGGTCCTCAACGCGTTCCCGCGTTCTTCCCGCTCGCGACTCGCCCGTCTCCCGTTCATCGCGGTGGACTGGTATCGCCGATTTGTTGGGATAGCGAAATACACACTACAGAAATGATTCTGTATAGTATGATTTCACCTGCAAACTCGACGAACTTGCGGTATTCTCGGTCCTGGGCCGTACTACGCACGGGTCTCCCTTAATCATTCACCGTATGGCAAAAAGAAACATTCGGCCACTTCGTCCTTGCTACGTTCAAAACCGGGTCGGAGGCCTTCCTGATATTTCTGGGCTCAAAAAAGAGGATTATGCGGAGGTGTTGTTATATCATTGATATATATTTATTTAATACACCCAAGGGTGTGCCATACAATACAAAAGCAAAAACTGAAAGGCGATGGACCATTGAAAACAGGAAAAAAGTGTATCTATTAGCCTAAGAAAAGTTGAGGATAACGCCAGAGACGGAAGCAAGAAGCTATTAAGGGAGCATTTATGAAATAATGCTAGGACCTTTCTCATATGAAACAGGAAAGCTGTTTTCCCCTGTGAAAAGAAAGGCTTCTTCGTGTTACACTTTTACATTATGCCAAGGGAGGCGAGAGTAACTACGGCTTGCTGACAACAAAGCTCAAATACGAAACAAATTCGATTCGGAGCCACAGGCGAGTGGACGAAAGGAGACTTCAGGCGGAAGGGTTGGTCATCTCACTGAATCCTCAAACAGCCAGCACACATAAAAATGAAGGCCTCAACATCATCGAAAACGTACTCCACCTAGCCTGCTTCTGGCCTCAGAGAAAGAGAAGGAACAGCACTAAAGCAGAGGTATTGTTATTAATGAAATTGTTAATTATTGTTGTGGTATCATATTAATATATCGCTTTTGATATTGTTCACTACTGTAATGGTCCAACTTAGCGCTTACACTTTAAAGATTGCCATTTACTTTCGTGGGTAGTATTGTGCAAGGTATTTAAAGAACTGAAGTAGTTCAATTTGCAGAAATAAAGCTTCTAATCCGACTTGTAGCCAGACGAAAAAAGTAGTTTCCGTACAGTTTTGAGGCCATGATTACCCCTGTTCCCACAGGGAACATGACACATTCCCGAATTACCTTTTTCTTCGACCTAATATGTACATCCTGAAGTTCCTGCTCACAGAACGTTGGAGTTCACAACTGCTCTTTCTCCTTCACCCTTCTTTGAGCATTCGCTTCCCAGACGAAAAAAATGCGATGCTCTCAAAGAACCGTTCCTGTATTATTTGGTCAGTACTTTAAGAGCTGTACCACTGAGAAACTCGCAGTTCCTCCTTCCGTCCAGAACCTCGCTGTCGCCAGAGCGGCAACATCCCTGTTTGATTATTTCACACAGGGTCCTCAAAACAGAGGCGGAAATGGAATTATATCAAATCAAGAAACCAAGAAAGGTAGGAACGAGGATGAAGTCCCGGATCTGTACCTGCCCAGAGCAACCAAGTTCTCCATACACCGAGATCAGTAGCGGGAGCAGATCGCGTGGCAGATTAAAAACGCAATGGGCTCATCCTGGAACCGCAATGGACCAAAAACGCATTGCAACGAAGTTGCAATTTCGGAAGGATGCCAAATACGTTAAAACATCTCAAAATAGGATTGACCAGTGCAGGGAACTTTAACTTTTATCATTTCATCCAAGAGAGCTGCGATTTAGGGATCTTCATATTAATTTTCCTTTCTGCCCTATTCCTGGAATCCCGGTTCGATATCCGCCTAGGCCAATCAAGCCTTGCATCCCTCTGAGGTAATTAGTGGTCATCAGACTCGTCTGGAAGGATGAGAGCACTGACTTGTACATCAGCTGGCCCATCAGTTGTACATCACGATTCTGAATGGAGGTCGAATGCGTGGGCGCATCCCCCAGACGGGATTGATCAACGCCCCAAGACTTTCCCCTTTATCCCATTCCTGTCCATGTTATCCTTGTGCATATTCGTAGTCGCCAATAGCCCATAATAACATTTAGGACGAAGGCAGCTTTTTCAACTTGATCATGTCATTATCAATAAAATCGTAAGCTGTTTTGAGCTGGACCGTCTGGCTTCTGTGTATTCAAGAACGTGTTCAAACTATGCCTTTAACGATGCCCATACCCTAATGTTCACATTATAATCGATGGGAACATATGTATATTTCCATCCAATGGTGGGCAAATATGTTGTGAAGAAACATTTGAACGGCGAAGCTGACATGAAAAATTCGATCGTTGGTTGACTCATAGCTATCTAGAGCAGAAAGGCGAATGAAATTGCGTGTGATTCACTTTTTATTAATAAAACAACTTTGTAATCTGAAAGTATCCAGTTGTCTTCACAGGTAACGATGAAGGTACCCTCTCTCCACCTACACATGAAAATAGATTATACTGTTTCGCGGTACACGTTTGCTGTTGTAGAAATCACAATTCTTCAGATCCTTTTAATGGCAAGGGTGGAGGTGGTGGTGTAGTGGCAAGGGGCGCACTATCACACATGCATGGTCACGGGTTCGAATTCAGGATCGCCAAGGCTAACCAAGCCTCCAATTCCTCTAGGGTCAGTTGAGGGCACCAGACTCATTTAAGGGGCGCACAAACTGGTGCATTGACTGGCCACCAAAAGTCATTGTATAAACCAAAGTTCGTTCAATAAGCCTCTACGATTCTGAATGGAGTTCGAATGCGGGGCGCACCCCAAGGTGGGTTTAGTAAGTGCCTAAAGACTTCATTCCCCATCCTTCATTATTTTAAAGCAAGTTTAACATTATTCAAAGAGATTAGGTCCCAAGATGATCGAACCTTATGGCCTATAGTCTTCAAGGGGTCTGCGAATGCACGTTTTGATAACATAGAATCAGACCTTTTGTAAGGGAAGATTCAACCTTTGATTAGCATTTCGCAGCTTTTTTGCTGACAAACATGTGAACCTGTGAGAATGTAACGGGTCACTTATCTAGCCTGAAGATAATGTGATTCCTGACACGAAATGGGCAACGGTGACGAAATCGCCCGTCGCATTCACTTTTGACTAGCCTGTCCAAAAAGCGATGCCATTTTGCTTGTCACGCTATGTTTCAGTGCTTTCTTTTTTCATTTTCTTTCATTTTATTTTCACAGAATTCCTTCTCATTCATTCGGTTCGAAATCCAGCAAAACCACCAGGCAAAAACTGAACACGTGCACATTGAAACGGCAGCTGCCGAGTGAGACAGCACCGATGGGATTTGGATGAGTGGACTTTAGGTCCCTTTACTTGTAGACACCAGGACATCTACAACAGGTGAAGGTAATGATTATATGTTGAGCAGTTGCATGATAATTATCGATACTGTGACAATCAGTGGGGTCCAGTATGGGACTGTTCCGCCATAATTAGACATTCGAGTCAGTATCAACAGCATACTTCAGGTGGCAGGTCGAATTTTCGTTTTTCTTAAGAGGGCTGCCTTAAGGTGGACGAGATTGTCGTGATTTTGATAAAAAAAAAGTAGGTCTTTTAGATTCTCGTCACTCAAAGCATCGTTTGGGCATGGGAACAATAATCATAGATAGAAGTTATTTACGTCTGAGTTTCAACAACTCCAGCAATTGTTATTCAAATACATTGCAGGTTACTAGTACGCTGAGAATATACTCTGCGTCTCACTTGTGGTGCGTGCCCCTTCTCGGCGTCGCACGTGCCACCGGTGGACAGGAATGGTCGCATTTATTTCTACTCACGGTGGCACCCTGCAATTGGGAGACGGGTGTTAGGAACGATTTTGGGTAATCGATTTGCCGCACGCGGCTGTCGCGGACCACTCATTCGCCGTTATTACAGCTCTAGCGTTCTTCATTCAGCTCAATCGATATACGATCATTATTTTATGCATAATTCTTTTATTAGTACTTTTGTTCTTGTATTTCTTACCTACTGCTGCATCCTGCTACATTCCTTCGCGCGCGACGCCCCTCTCACCGCGACGCGACCATGTCGTTCCTAACGCAGACACCTCCTGCAATTGGTTACCAGCATAATAAGGACCACCCTATCATCTGTACCACATATACCCCTTCTCCAACCACTTGTTGTATTTGTATAAATACTACGCATCGAAAAAAGGCCTTGGGCAAGGAAACGGTAGGGACGGGGGGGGGGGAATTCCGCAACTACGGACTGCTACCTGGGAGATATATCTAACACCGACAGTGATCGGTTCTGTGATCATCAGTTTCTATTTCAATAACATGTGAATTCTCATTTTCTACATTCGTTGGAATATTTTAGAAGAAAATTTCAGACTTAAGTTGATCATGCTTGCTTGTGAATGGAACAGGTTGGAATTAAAGGTTGCATATGAAAGGCCCTAAGGCGACAAACAGATATACCCAGCACGGGCTACCGTTCCCATTCGACAGACACCATTACGGCGCTAACTAAGAACTCTCGTTTGGTGGCTTTCACTTTTTGCTGTCGAACTTGTTTTCTGTTTTTTCGTTTTTTTTTGTTTTCTGTTTTCAATAATCATTGTAATTTTACATATAAGTATATATAATAGTAAGTATATTGTTCTACAATTACCAGTTTAGCTTTTGTAATCGCGTAACGATCTGTCTGGTTCAATATTATAGTATGACTGAGCGTAGCTCGATTGTTTCTCAATGTTTTTCTGCTTCTGCCCCCACACCACGCCGGTTCTTCCTCCGAAGCTAAAGCATGCCTATCAGGGTCTCTCGTAGGGTGGCAAATCCTTGCGGGGAATCTGGAAAGGGGGGTGGGAGGGGGTGAGAAGGGGTGTTGTAGAGAGTCCTTCTGCTCCACGTTTGACCCTGTCAGCTCTACTTGCTACTCGTCATTACTGCTCTGCATCACTCATCATTTCTCCAACAACTTTCATTGTTACTGGTATACTCTACTCATCAGTCCGCACCGAATTTTTCAATCGTTATCAGCATCATAGTGCTCAATTTTATCCTTGTAGGTCTCGAGTCGCCAAACACCTGCTTACCTGTGCCAGTTTGAGGTATGATCGTAATTTACACGGAACTATTACTAGTACTATGACGATTACTTACAATTACTTATCGTACTCATATTTTTTTCTTCCCGTCGCAAACAGTATTTCAGCCACATCATTTTATGTTTACAATTTGATTGCATTTGTCATGATTAGGCAGAAAATCGATACGTATCAGGTATAGTGTGATTTATTTTCGGATTCTAGGTGTCTTTATGGAAAGTAGTCAGAATCATGGAATCTTCTTTTTTTGTAAATTAGAGTAGTTACTACAGTAGTTCCCCAAGTAATGTCAGCCTTGAGTGCATATCCAGTGTAGCCTTAACCTTAGTGAAAAACAGGTCAGCAGGTAAGCATTTCGGATGTTCTTCTGCAGTGGAACTGATTATCGATCGATTACTATTCTCACTCGCCCTAGGAGCCTCTTTAATAGGCGCGCGATTCTTTTTGTCAATCGATATCTCGAAAAACCATATCGATCATATTTCGTTAACATGGTTTCTTAACAAACACAATTTTATATTTTATTATTACTTAATTCTGTAATTCTGAGAAGCTAAGAATACAAGCCGAGAGAAGTATGGGTATAAGTAAGTTCAGCTCTACGCTTGAGCTCCTTTTAAATTTTGTCGTTTGTGAGTATAGCGCTGTTTACTAAACAGCGAAAAACTTTTTTTGGTTTTTCAGAAACTTCAAGATGGTCTTGCCTTACATAGTCAATTCGTATGCTGATGCTGTAATGCATACAAAGGATCTGCCTCGTGAATTGGTGGAAGAGAGTCGGTTTGCTTCGGAAATCATCGAGACTTTCAAAGCCTGGAAAGCAGGAAAACTAAATGGTGCATGGGTGCATATCAGCTTGCAGGTGATGTTTGATCTCTTGTGGGTTGGCTATGTTCATATAAACTCTTATCCGTAACAATTAATATAGAGGTCGTTGGCGATAGTTATTTCTAACACCTGCTGCGCCTAAAAGGCAACCTGCCTTATCTTCACCGACTCTGTCGAAAACGGTCAAAACAAGTTTCTAAAACCCTATAAGTACAGTATTATATGAGTAAAGCATTACGCAATATGTTGGACATGCTTTACCTCTGCTGTCCCATATAATTTGTTTCCGATTTTCAGAAAAGGCAGCCAGACTCATTTCTCTTTTGAAAGTGAAAGGGTGACATGGTAGGCTGGACTTGGAGATTTGTAAATGTTATTTTAATCTTTTCCTATGAGTAAATTTTTACGTTACAATACAGTTTTTTTATAAATCTATGGGATCAGTCACTCTGTGCCGGTAGTGAGCGGGGGATTTGTACCATTGCGTTCTGAGTTTCTGGCATGCATATTCCTGGTTTCATACAGTTTCACTACCTTTAACTTCTTTGAATCTGGGATATTACTTGATACTCCTTTATTCAATTAACGGTTAGTTTCTTTTTGTTTTCTGTTTCTCGAAAATCTCTTCCTGACATATGCCGCAGAACTCTTTACAGAAGCACGACTATGTACCTTTCTGAAGGGAACAGTCTGATGACCGTAGATTCTGGTGAACTTGTACGTATGAAATTTTGCGATTGATAGATTCACTTATACAGTAACTCAGTTGAGGGGCAAGGCTGAAACAACTGACTTGTATAAGGCGACCCCATTCGCCTCATAGCCCACCCCTGGGTAGTCCCACTACCTCCTCGTGAGACTTGAAGAAGCGGCAGTGGTCTATTGCAGCTCTTCCTCCATGAATAGTTTTTTTTATAAGTAAGCCTGGGTAAAAGAAGGAGTAAACCGTTTTTGAAGGAGATCACAACCTTACAGGTCTCAGGTCTTGAGATGGGGCGGGTCGTACGACGAATCTGCGCGAAGACGGTTTCACTGATGGAGTAGATCATGTGCCAATCGATATTTGAATTGCATTCTTTTTCATTCATTTCTGTTGATTTGGTACAGAAAAGAGCTGATGTTTATTTGAGGATAGTCATGTTGTTCCTCATCTGGCAAAACTTGGGTTCAACTTTGCTCATGCGGCCACGAGTGAAATGACGATGACTTGCTGGTTGAGCGATAAGCCATCGCGTTTGCCACCGTAAGTGGTTGTTTACTATTACCCAACAGTTTCTAATTCATTGTAATTTTATTTATAAGTAAGGAACATTAATCTTCAAACCGACAAACGCTCTCGTTGTGTCATGCTTTCACACCTGCCACGTAGAATGTACAGTGATTGTTACGATTGGTTATCTGAATTTCAACCAATAGTAAGCGTTTTCCTCCCTGCGTCCTGCCTGCGTCGCCCGAGGAACGTTTGTTGGGCGCGTCCTTCGAAAGTAGGTCATCCCGCCCACTTCGCGCGGCGCACGCTACTGCGGTCTCAAGATGACGTTACGGTACCTATAAGTGTCAGTGGAGTGAACGATTAGAATTTGTCTGTGTTATCTTCTCTCTGGCTGACGGCTGCGGACCAAGCACAAAACATATGCACCATTGACAAGTGCGACGTTCGTCAAGTATCGCGGACTGACTCGCCGCATGCGACGGGTGCGGCGTGACCTAGGTTCGACGGACGCGCGCAACGACGCGCACCCGCGTCGTCCATGTAAGTAGTTCTTGCCGAAAGCGAAGGGCCTTATGCTAAAGGAAAAATAGAAAATTCGCTAACTTCACGAAAAATGACGCTTTCTCAAAGTATTGTAATAGAAATTGAGGTTGTACGAGATTACCATGATGGAAATGGCAAAGAAGGGGTGTCTGGGTGAGATTTCAGTTACTGCAACTGCGCAAAGAGCTGACTACACCAAGCCCAAACTGTCCAGTATTGCCTTTCACTCCGCTATGGGTCATGTGTTTGAACTTCCCCCATTGGTTTCCTTACGAATCGTAAACAATACCGTTGTTATTCGTCCGCTCTGAGTGTGGCATTCTGGTCTGGCCGGTTATTGTGCATTATTCAAGATGTTTCTCGATCTAACGTCGGTTCTTATGATACCACGAGGAACCTCAAAGTCATTCCATGGAGGAATCTCAGAACCTTTTTTCGTAAACTGAGGGTTTAATTTTTTGTATCTCACTCCGTCGGTCATCTTAATTTTTTTGTAGGACAACGCTCAGCTACTATTCTGTTTCCGGGTTGGTCATCGACGGGACAGGTCGCGTCCTTATGGTTCGCGAGCAGCGCCGGTATGACTTTTATTCTATCTACTCCTGAGTCCGCAGTTTTATTTTCAATGATTGAGCACTCGACACTGGCTGTATTTACAGTTTGCATTAGCTCAACAACGGCGTGCGTTTGCGTAGCCACGCCCCATGGCCGTTGCGCCAATGGCATCGGTATCGATCCGTCGCACGCATGTGCAAACGTGGCAAACGCAAACCATGAATGCAGCCAAAATAATATTTTGGGTAAAAGTGCAAATGATATTCGAGGAACAACTTGAATTGCACGCCTGAACCCATTCATATGTTTGAGAACATCGTTTCAGCAAGTTCATATGGAAGTTCCCTGGTGGTATGCCTGAGCCGTATGAGAATTTGCTTGAGACGGCTGAAAGAAAGGTTCTAGAAGAAACCGGAGTTGTCGCTAAAGGCGAAGCCGTCATCTCTCTGAGGTCTGCTCTATTGATTTCCCTTTTTTAGCACTAGATCCATTAAGCCTATTGTCTCATGCTGACCTAATCACTCAGAGAATGAGGGGGGGGGGGGCATATCCGTAACGATCACATTCGTACTTGAAGCGAGCCGATGTGGGATCGCTGGGCTCTCGTCGCTTCCAAGAAGATCTAACATTTCAACAGGCGGTTAACGGTGAAGTTCTTGATTCTCTAGGGTTACGCTATATCGTGCGATCTGGGGATGTGAAAGGAAGTTACAGTGCAGTTGTGTTCGGGCATTTTTTCGCTTTCAAGGGATATGTATGGTTTCGCCTTCGAGGGCTTGCAAATTACAACTTTAAAACAGAGCAGTGCGAGAGTACACTTCCAGGTGGCATTACTTCCTCCCGAATTCCCTCAGCCAACGGCAGTTATTTCGCGGCGGCGGCCGTACCTTTCCATTAGGAACTCAAACCTTTCCTTTCATAGCTCGCGATTGTGTGCGATTGGGTGTGGCGAGCGCGAGCGATTTTCGGGGAAAAGATACTACACCTCGCAATCCCATAATTACTGAATTTTTTCAGGAATAAATTAAGAAGTTTCCAATGACTCCCTACCAATATTCCAGACAGAGACTTCACACGGAATATACGGGCTCGTGTGGCTTCTTTTTCCTGTGTCTGATGAAGTACATCAGAGATGCTAATGTAGGCCGTGTTGAAACGGTCTCTGATGAGATTGTCGACGTGAGATGGTTCACGAGGTCCTGTTATATGATTCAGTTTTCTATTTTTTCTAATAATTGTATACGTCGTTCACTCTTAACTACAATACTGGGCTTACCTAATTTTGGGAAATAAGTGTCACAAGGCGGTTGACTTAAGTACGTGACAAATTTGCTAGAATTTTTCCAGAGACGAGATTAATTCGATGAAAAGACATGAGTTCTTCGATCACCATCGCAACGTTTGGCAGGCCTACCTGAAAACTCTGGAGGACGTCGGGGGAGAGGAATTGTTTGAAGCCACAGAGAAGGACGTCACTTCGAAGATGTTCAACTTCGCCTTTTTTTGAGAAGCCCGTTCCAGCAGCCGTTTCGAGAATATGAACAAACAGTGCAACATTTTTTACGAACGAATAATCCTCTCCCCCTGTTTGTCTAAGAGTACTGGTAATGTGTATGAGATTCATGACTTTTGTACACTTAAGTCACTTATTCTAGTTTACTTTTCTGGAAATCTAGCTTTTCACCCCTTTTTCTACTCCCTTATGATCGTGCCTTCTATTTCTGTGAGCATCAAATTCAGTCTTCGGGCTGTGAGATGAGGCCGCACAAGCCTGGGAAGCTTTCCGTTGGTTGGCTAAGGTCGGGGGCCAATTAGAGGCAGCAACCTCTCTCATGACCTTCTTTAAGTCTTAGACTTATTTTGATTTCTAATGTTTGCCAATAATGGTTTTTTCTGTATCTTCTATTTCTTTTGAGTGCTCAAATAGATCATTCAAAGAATTACTAGTTAGACAGCCGGTTCACTGTTTATTCTGAGGGCTTCATAAATTTTGTTCTCAATGTTTCTTCATCTGATTCCTACAGTTTTGGCTATCAAGCACTTCACAGTACAGCTTGGTAAATGAGGCTATGTAGATATAACGATCATTCATGTATACCGCTTTTTGCCGAGTCCTACAAAAGTCGCTCATAGACAGTCACTTCAAACGAGATGGAGCTGGCTTTCTGGAACATCGCTTAGGGGGGGGGGGGGTATCGTATAAATGAAGCAACCATTATAAAAGACTTGTATTTGAATAGGGTTGTGTACAACGTAAATAGGAAAAAATGGTAATTTCAGGTGGGTGGCTCAAAAAGGCGAAAAATTCCAGCTGTGCGTAACTTCTATATCAGGAATTACTGCACAGTACATCGGCACGCTACTGTGGGTAGTTTCAACCGCCTGCTTATCCAACGGTAATACTCGATGAAAGTGGAGTGCGTAGCGCATATGAAGCGTTATCTCATTTCAAGCTTTCATTCTTGATCGAATCATATCCTCCATTGCGTGAAACTACTCATTAGAAGGCGGGGGCAGAGTTCAGCAAGCGTATCGTCCACAATTGGTACCACTTGGGGGCAACTGACGCTCGTTGTTCCTAGGAACCCCTTGTCGGTACCGAAGGACTCCCGAAACATTGTTACACACAGATGCGAAGTGTCTGAAGGTTCTCGAAAAATGAAAACTTTAATGAGCCTCCTGAGCTTTCTTCAAGAGATCGCCCCACCCTTCCCTCCCCACTAGAAGTGTCGACGAGGTGAAACCGCACGAGCAGTAAGCAAGTAGTGGCTCTACTCTGCTTACTGAAATACCTTCTCATGATTCTCGAGGCCTCTCACGACTCAAACCTATGACTTAGAGAGTCACGAGAGGGTACTAAGCTAAGGTAACAATGGAGAGTGGAACGCTCAGAGTTCCCATGTGCACGTGAGCGTGAGTATTTCGGTTTTGTGAACACCGTTAGCGTTCAAAGACCTCGCCGGTTGCCAAGGAATCAAAGATCAGATAGGTCGTTCTCGTAATCTGATTTGTATTGGTTGGTGGTTGAATGTGAACTGATTGTTGTCAAGAGTTTGGAACAAACGCCTGTCCAATCTATCAGGTCGAAGATCGGAGTCTGAAAAGCTTTGCTTGACCGAAAGGGGATGCTACGTACTCCACAGACACAGAGGCATTGATGGTTTTTCTTTTTTTTTGTGATGAACTAGGACGAGGATAACATTCCCTGACTGGCAGGATCACAGCCATGTATTTGAATGGTTCCTGAATTCAGAAACATGGTGTTGAAATTACTAGTTAATCACGTATGAGAGTTATATGCCTGCAAATTGAAATCTTTTTAGCAATCTTTTCTTTCAAGAACTCGAATTTCTTGCTAAATTGAGGGACTAACTACAAAAAAGTTTTACAATTCACATTTACAAATAAGGATTTGACAATAGCAGATCCACCCAAACTAATACTCTGGTCTACGGTACAATCTTCAGATTCGATTTTGATGTCACTCATTTAAAATATTCTTTGTGTAGGATGTTTTGAACAAAAGTAAGTCACTGTAAATATTCTCCTCAACGACGATGCAACACCGATTCAAAGCAGAATACAGTAGATTTTCATTGCAACATTGTTGAAGCAGAGTAGTCGTCTTGTTATATATGTATATACATGTCACGGGTTGTCGAGTTCGTCTGAAAGGCGTGGGCGTAACTGTTCTACGAGAGTTTTTAGAGAACATGGAGAAGGAGATGGTGGAGTATGAAAATGATCCTGCACTGTATGCAGTACTGAACACAGGAAGTTGTTTTACTGCTGGAAAAACTGAAGGTTCAGTAACGTACATACTGCAGCTTTTATTTTGAAAATTTGTCTTCATAGGCTCAGCATACTTATGGTTCCTTTTGTTCTATCTTGCTTTCTTGGACTTATGTCATGTTCTTATCACTCACCTCCGGGACGGGGCATGTCGCTTTGACGTGCAAATGAATAAATAAATAAGTGAGAAGTAAATATTTTGGTATTTAAAAGGCATCTGAACGTTTAGACGAAGAGGAATATCTGAGGCCACACCACTCAGCAAAAACGGGCTGAACCTCTCTTCAATTGCATAGTAATTTTGTAGTTAGGTCACTGCTTCAAATCCTCCTTTTGCGATCCTTTCAGAGCCATCAAAGGAAGAGGCTTATCCTCATGCACACCTCCTTATAGAAGAACCACCTAACTATAACACTACCCATAAAGTAGCCATTGTATAGGTCACGTGCGCAATCAAAATGCTACTCGATTCTGAATTGAACTCGAACGCAGGGAGCATTTCAAGGATGGTATTGCGCTAACGTTCAGAGACTTCATTCCTCATTCCTTGATATTTCAATTCCAACAATATTCAACAGGTTCACTTCCCAAGACGATCAAACTTTATGGCCCATAGTCTTCACGGAGCCGTTTTGATAGCGTATAATCGGGACTTCCATAGGGGTAGATTCAATCGCTGATAAGCGTGTCGCAGCTTTTTCTCGCTGACAAAGATGTGAACCTGTGAAAATGTAACGTGCCACTTATCTAGCCTGAAGATAATATGATTCCTGACACGAAATGTGCAACGGCGGACGAACTCGTTCAACGCATTTCTTTCCGTCAAGCCTACCCAAAGAGCACTGCCGTTTCCCTATTGCTTTTTCCGTATTTCCGACTTCTTTTTTCATGTTCCTTCACTTTATTTTCACGGACTTAGCGTTTATACTGAAACTTCGTTTCTCTGACATGATGGTTTTCTTTTTAAGTCGTATAGATTTGTCGCGAATTTGATAAAAATTGTAGGTCTTCGATAGGTTCTCATTCTTGAAGAATCGTTTCGACAAAGGGACAACCATACATAAAAAGCAACCACAATAGGGTTCTAGAAGGTTCAGGAAGTTCCACCACGATTCAAATATTATACATCGGAATGGTAGTACGCTGATAAGCGTATGTGGCCTATACAATGACCTGCGGTGGCCAGCTGATGTACAAGTCACTGCTTTTATTTTTCCAGACGAGTCTGGTACCAATTAGCCGACCCCGAAGGGGTGGAAGGCTCGGTTGGCCTAGGCGAATATCGATCCGGGATTCAAACCCATGACCATGCGTGTGTGATAGAGCGCCACTTGCCACTACACCACCTCCGTCCATTGCTATTACATTGTTGTACAATTACAAGTTTCGGTTTTGTAGTCGCGTAACAATACCTATGGTCCAACAATTATAGTACGATTGAGTGTAGCTCGATTGTTTCTCAATGCTTTTCTGCTTCTTCCCGCACACCACGGTGGTCCTTTCGTTTTTCTCCAACAACTTTCAGTGTTACAAGTATACTTTACTCATCATTGAGCACGGAATTTCTTAGTAGTGATTAACACAATAGGATTAACTTGTATCGTTGTAGGTCACGAGTTGCCAAACAACAATTTACTTGTTCCTGTTCGAGGTGTGATCATAATTTACTGAACTGTTACTATTACTATTATTATTACTATTACTATTACTATTACTATTACTATTACTATTACTATTACTATTTACTATTACTATTTACTATTTACTATTACTATACTATTACTATTACTATTACTATTACTATTACTATTACTATTACTATTACTATTTACTATTTACTATTACTATTACTATTTACTATTACTATTACTATTACTTATTACTATTACTATTACTATTACTATTACTATTTACTATTACTATTACTATTACTATTACTATTACTATACTATTACTATTTACTATTACTATATTACTATTACTATTACTATTACTTTACTATTACTATTACTATTACTATTACTATTACTATTACTATTACTATTTACTATTACATTACTATTACTATTACTATTACTGATTACTATTACTATTTACTATTACTATTACTATTACTATTACTATTACTATTACTATTTACTATTACTATTACTATTACTATTACTATTACTATTACTATTTACTATTACTATTACTATTACTATTACTATTACTATTACTATTACTATTACTATTACTATTACTATTACTATTACTATTACTATTACTATTACTATTACTATTACTATTACTATTACTATTACTATTACTATTTACTATTACTATTACTATTACTATTACTATTTACTATTACTATTACTATTACTATTACTATTACTATTACTATTACTATTACTATTACTATTACTATTACTATTACTATTACTATTACTATTTACTATTACTATTACTATTACTATTACTATTACTATTACTATTACTATTACTATTACTATTACTATTACTATTACTATTACTATTTACTATTACTATTACTATTACTATTACTATTACTATTACTATTACTATTACTATTACTATTACTATTACTATTACTATTACTATTACTATTACTATTACTATTACTATTACTATTACTATTACTATTACTATTACTATTACTATTACTATTACTATTACTATTACTATTACTATTACTATTACTATTATTTACTATTACTATTTAATACTATTACTATTACTATTACTATTACTATTACTATTACTATTACTATTACTATACTTTACTATTACTATTACTATTACTATTACTATTACTATTACTATTACTATTACTATTACTATTCTATTACTATTACTATTACTATTACTATTACTATTACTATTACTATTACTATTACTATTACTATTACTAATTACTATTACTATTACTATTACTATTACTAATTACTATTACTATTACTCTTACTATTACTATTACTATTACCTATTACTATTACTTACTTAGATACTTAGACGACCCGTCCATCACCACGGCGATTGGCCTTGCGCGGGTCCCAACTTCTTTTCCATTGTTCTCGATCTTGCGCTCTGGTTGTCCAGTGCGTAGTCACCCTAAAGGACTCCGGATCATAGGCGTTGTTTCGATAAGATAGAGAATCTGCCCATCCGTAAAGGAGGACGGCCATGTGGCCGCTTCTTCTCTCGTGGGTACCATCGTATAGTGGCCGAGCTCCATCGTCCATCCTCTCTTCTCATTAAGTGTCCGGCAAATCTGTGCTTCGCTTCATCGACGTGAACTAGAACGTCTTTAACTTTCGACATTGCTCTGATGTCAGAATTGTGTAGTTTGAGCTCTCGTTGCCGACTCAGTGTTAGTCCCAAAAGACGACGCTCAATCGAAGCCTGGGTGGACATTAGATTTCTTTCCAGTGATTTCGTCAGAGCCCAGGTTTCTCCCGCATAGCTGAGGGCAGGTAACACCGTTGAATTAAATAAGTCTGCTCGAAGTTTGCAGTCCCTGGTGTCTTCTAGTACGCTTCTTATGGAGTTAAATGCTGCCCATCCAGCCTTGCGACGTCTTGCTAACTCTCCAGTTAAGTCGTTCCTCATGTTAAGCTGGCTCCCGAGGTACACGTACTCGTCAACGTCTTCGATAGCACCTCCTTTAAGGAGCACAGGGGTATCGCCTGAAAATTGGTTTCGCATTACTTTGGTCTTAGAAGTATTGATGGTGAGACCACAGTGGCTTCCTTCCTCATCCAAGCGATGCAGCATCTCAGAGGCGTGTTCTGGAGAGTCCGTGATTAACACGATGTCATCGGCAAATCGCAAATGGTTAAGACGCACACCGTCGATGTTGACACCATAGTTACTCCAGTCGCAGCGACGTATGACGTGTTCTAAGCAGGCGGAAAACAGGTTTGGCGATATAGGATCCCCTTGTCGTACTCCTTTCTGAACTGCTACTACAACGTCATTGTAGAAAGGATGGAATACCGTTGTACAGTGTGAGTAGCATTCTCGTAGTACGTCCACGTAGATCCTTTCAACACCTTGCTCCTCCAGCGCCTCCCAGACCTTTACTGGCTCCACCGAGTCGAACGCCTTCTTGTAGTCAATGAAGGTCATTACGAGGGGAAGGCGATGTTCCCGGGAAGCCTCGATAAGACGTCGGCAAGTTGCGATGTGGTCGAGGGTACTGAAGTTTCGACGAAAACCCGCTTGTTCTACCGGTTGAGCCTCTTCTAGGGTCCTACGGATTCGTGCCAGTATACAACGTGTGAATACTTTATAAAGTACTGGCAAAAGCGTGATAGGACGATAGTTCGCTAGATCTTCTTTGTCGCCCTTCTTGAACAGCAGCACCGTCGAAGACTGCTTCCACGCCGTTGGAACTGTACACTCCGCTAGGTAGCGGGTGTATCGCCTTGCAAGTGCTCGATATAAAGGAGGTCCGCACGCTTGTAGAAGCTCCACGGAGATGCCGTCTTTCCCCGGCGCCTTGCCTCGAGGCATCGTTTCAATCGCATGACGCACTTCTGATGACAGAAAAGGCAGCGTTTCTTCCATAGCTGATCTCTCTTTGCTCGCAACTGGGAGGTCCGATTTGAACAGAGCGGAGTAGAACGTTGACAAGATCTCTTCCATTCCAGGAATGGAGCAGCACCGAGTTCCATTCGCTGTTTTCAAGCATGGAATCCTAAGACGGTGCTCGGCTATTTTTCTTTTCGCCTTCCTTAAACTCCGCCTGTTCTCCGCCTCATCTAGGAGTTTCGATCTTGCGAAATTAGCGTGGTCTTCCGCAATTCGTTGCCTACACAACCTACTTAGCAGAGTGTACTCCACGTGATTTTCCTGTCGATCCATATTTCTTCGCTTCTCGAGTAGCGCACGAGTAGAAGCAGAGATGCGGCGAGAACTGTGGTTTGGAGCAATACTGCGACAGCTGCTCGCGATCGCGGTTACGGTTTGCACGAGGTTCTCGTAGTCAGCGTCGATGTCGTCCATCACTTCAAACGACTCTTCTTTTGCAAACCTCGTGACCGCGTCTTCGTCCAGTATAGTGGGGCACGGCTGCCGTGAATGTATGCGTGTCAGACGCACCAAGCCGCAGTCGAGATGGAAACGCCCACGCACTAAACGATGGTCGCTCCCCGTGTTGAAAGAAGGGACAACAGCAACATCCGTCATGATTCTCCGATTGCACAAGATGTGGTCGATCTCGTGACAGTGTTGTCCATTCGGCGAGATATGAGTCCATCTTTTCCGTGGGGCCTTGAGGAACTGACTATTTCCATGGTAGAGATGGTGCAGTTCACAAAAACTAGCTAATCTCTCCCCAGGCTCGTTGCGCTCCTCTGCCGAATGTGGCCCGATGAAGACCTCGCCGTGCTTCCGTGATCCAACCCGGGCGTTGAAGTCTCCCATCGCAACGACATAACCACGTTGCCTACGCACAAGCTCCTCGAGTTGTTCGTAGAAGCTGTCATGCTGTTCTTCATCGCTGTCAGCTGTAGGCGCGTAAGCCTGAATGATGGTGACTTGCGAATCTCTCGAAAGGTGCGCGGTTAGTACGGCTAGTCGGTGCCCATGGAACGTTACGCTCTTCACGTGCTTGGAGAAGTTCGGAGACACAAGAAAACCAACACCTCCTGACGTTGAATTTGTTTTTCGAGCTCCTAAGAACACCGAAGTTCCGTCGGTCCAGGTGCATGAGAGAGGTTCCTTGCGCTTCGTTTCGCTCAAGCCGATTACATGGTACTTAATCCGTCCAGCTTCATCGATGAGTGCCGAAAGCTGAGCGGCCGAGCTGATGCCTCGACAGTTATAGGTGCAAGCTATCAGCTGGCTCACTCTTGTCCGTCTCCTTTGGTAGCCTATGGCCCTGAGATTTCTTCGCCTTTGGCTGTTTGCTGATCCAGCGCTACCTGACTGGGCAGGAACAGCCTGCAGGGGACTAAGGCGAGGATAAGAAGTGGTCATAGTAAGTTTTCGTCCCATGTCCACAGGATAGCCTTACTAGGGCGTTCCTGTTGCTCAAGGAGAGCGCCGTCCCATCATGAGCGTGGGCACTTGGGTTCTTTGGTCACGGGAATCGGTATGGGGTTCCGGCGTAACCCTATTCTTCCGACCCCGCCTCAAGCTCGTACACCACGGCAAGGTAGAACCCATGTACGAGTCTCTACTATTACTATTACTATCACTATAAGTGTTACTCACATTTACTCAAGCACTTTTGGTACTCATATAGGTACCCTTTGCAGACAATCTGCAGGCAATATTTCAGCTAATTCACTTCGCGTTTACAATTTAACCACATTTCTTTTGATTAGGCAGAAAATCAAAACATATCAAGCATATGTGGTAATCTAAGTGCTTTTGTCGAAAATAGCGGGAATCATTGTATATTTGTTCGGGAAAGTCGACCTAGTAGGCCACCCCTAGTAAAAGAGCTAGCCGGTCAGGTCCAAACGCGTGAGTCGTGACAATAGTTATCAATGAAGAGTGTATGTCAGTGAGGCGAGAGTCCAGTCGACTGTCCGTGCGAACCGAAGTAGGCCGCTTCTTTTTCAGAAGTTTTCCTCCCCGTTGCAACCTCAGTGGTCGTCGTCTTTTTTCGCTTCCCCTCCCCGCATCTCGCCTTGTTTGCCCTTTTTCTTTTGTGTTTCTTTTGTTGTTAATAAAGTTGTTGTTGTATTGGTGTTGGAACACGTAAGTATCAGATGGGGGCCGAAACAGCGGCTCTCAAAAACTTCAAGTAGTCATCGTTCCGACACCAATACTGACACTCACGAGGGAGTCACTTATCCACGAAGGGACATCAACAACTCGAGAAAGAAAGAAGGGGAATTCAAGTTTTCCTTTGCAGGAACATCAGTGCGAGCAAAAGCATGAGCTTGGAAACTGAGAGAACAGCTAAGGCAAACGAGGTGAAAAGTGCCAGAAGCACCACTGCGGTGAGTTTTGATGATGAGATCGATTTGACAGAAAACATAGTCTATACGATACGAGATCTACTAGCTGAGAAACTTGACAGGAATTGAGTGACTACAAAGTATAGGAAACCATTGGCAAAAGCCATAAAATGATTATACAGGACGTTTGCGCCCACATCAACTTAGTGAGATTAAGTCACGTGAAGGAGAAAAAAATTCAGGAAAGCTGCTACAGATGGCTACAGGAGTAAGGAATAGATAGTGTAGAAGAGTTCAAAGAGTTTTTACGCACAGTAAAAAGAGATGAAGACCTTATGGAGAGTTTATGTGACATACTTAAAGCAAATGTGTTTCAGATAGAACAAAATGTAACAGACCTGAAGACAAGAAACGCTGATCATGAAATGACAGGACTGAATCGAGTCATCGGTAAGAAACAATGCTTAAACGCAGATCACCCCTCTCAGATCTACGTAAGTTCTTATCAGAATCCAAAACAACACACAGAACGAACGAAGATATGTTGGCTCTCATAACCGCGATCGATGAGCTCAATCGGCCTCGAAGACCAAGAAGACCATATACAAATGAAACAAACTCAAGGTGAGAATATACAGTCAAATAATTTTCTCATGGCATTCTTGCAAGTTTTAGCATGCATCGACCCAGGCACCTTTAGAAGTAGAGAAAAGAAAACGTCACAGAAAATGTCAGGCGATTTCGCCGAAAATATTGCTCCGTGGTTAGAGACGGAAAAACCTTGGTCGAGATTTTGGGAGATGACCACGTGGATGGTCGCGCTAAAGTCCTTTCCCTGGCTATACCAGAACACATCAAGCAGAAGGGATTTGAAACCGTTATTGAAGAGTTCAACAAAATGCTTGCTCATGAACCAGCAGCAGCTAGAATTCGAGCCTTAACTGATCTGCGGAATCTGAGAATAAGACCCGGTCAAAGCACAGTAGACTTTTGGGTACTATTGCACTATTACACCCCCAATGGGGGGGTGATATGGGTCAAAAATTTTTTCGCTGAACCTTGCACCAGGGGGGTTATCGAGGCCACTGATCACGAATATGACATCCATTTCTGACGCTGGGGGCAAATTGGCGCCATTTGGCGCTAGTTGGCGCCGAGGGTGTTTTCACCAGATTCGCCGTAAACTTATGTACAGGAGTGTATCGAGGCCGCTGGTTGCGAATATGGCATTCTTTGTGAAACGGGTAGCTCTCTTTGATGATAAGTTGAGCCCAATTAGCTGTGGGCACCTTAGAGACTGCGCTTCAGACCTCTCGAGCAGACGGAATGAAATCGAAATGAGGTCAGAAGTATTTTCCCACTCTTGCAGGCAGCCAAGGAATCGGCATGGGTAGTTCGACGGGCGAGTAGGTGGCATTTTGGTGCTATTGCTCACGTTGACTTCGATTCCCAACTGTGAAGAGGGCAGAAGTTAGTGGACAATGAGCCGACCCGCTTTTGCAAGAAAAAGTTCGTGAAAAAGGATAGTGTTTGTTATAGGTATGATAAGGACCTCGAATAACCCCTATATACAAGTTTACAGCGAATTTAGTGAAAAACCCTCGGCGTCAATTTGGCGCAGCGCCAGACGTAGATAGCATATTCGTGATCAGCGGCCCCGATAACCCCCCTGGTGCAAGTTTTCAGCAAAAAAAAATTTTAACCCACATCACCCCCCATTGGGGGTGTATAGTGCAATAGTGCCGACTTTTGGGTAGCACTAGAGAACCTAGGAAAGAAAGCAAACCCGGGAAGCACAATCGAAAACAAATCAATGGAGTATGCACAAATTGTGCTAGAAAATCTCAAACACTGGCTAGAACAGGATCAGATTTTGAACGCATTGCACAGAACCGTAGAACGTAACCGAAGCGTAGAACCGAGACACGCGTACGAAAAAAAACAAAGAATTAGCTATCAACATTGAGCAGGCTAAAATGTTCAACGGTAAACATGGGGAGCCATTCACCGCAAGACCTCGTAAAAACTGGAGGGTAAGAGCAAGCGATTACGAGCGGAAAGACAGGCATGACGAAGAAATTAGAAACAGTCACCACCCAAATGGACGCCAAGAAAGCTCTGGAAACGTTAATATTCCACCGTTACGAGCACAAATTCCCAAAACAACAGACTCCTCAATGGCAAAAGAAAGATATGATCCCCACAAAAACAGCAACCATCCTCGAAAATGTTACAACTGTAACGAATATGGTCACATAGCTTATCAATGCTCTCTGAAAGAAGCCAGAGCGAGCCAAGTGAATCGTGACAGTGAAGTGACAGTGGGGTAACCAAAGAAAACCACTTACTACCACGATCAAAGGAATCCATTCGATCGGCATGAGAACTGAAAGAAACACAGATCCGAAAACTAACATCATTGGAGAAAAACTAACACGGACTGCTGGGCTTTTGAACTGTCAATTTCAAGCTCTAGTAGACTCTGGTTCGATGAACAACACCATACCTTTACAAAAAATGCTAGCAACCGCATAACAAAAAGGGTTTGAGATAGAAACGCTGGAAAGGGAAGATGATAACCGAATAGAGACAGTCTATGATGCATCCAACCACTCCATGACATTTCTTGGGATAGAGCGGATTCACTTAAAATTTCAAGGCGGAATTTTGAGTGACATCGCCTCCCATATATCGAAGGAAAAGAGCAACGAAATCCTGCTGGGAACATATGCGCTGAAAAAGGGTCGGCGTACAAATAGTCATGGAACCCACATCAAAAGAACAGCGAAAATTTGAGACAAATGACAGTCCTCCAAGCTCGGTTTGGCAGCGGGCCGAATAACAGTGCCGGCACTCAGCGTGCGCCTCGTCACGGCAGTCTACGATGTTGCGAAAGAATCTACAGAAGGAACAATATGGGCAGCCAAACAAGGCATAAATAGTGGAGTATACAAAGTAGAAAAAAAAGAAAATCACTTCACTCACACAGAATCGAGAGCATGAACCTATGGCCATGAAGAAAGGAGAGAAACTCGGTGAATGGGGCACCGAAAAATGGCTCACAAAATGGGAAGACTGCTCCATGTTAGATCAGGAAAACTTAGAAATAAACACCAACGAGAAGCAAAAAATACTCACACAGCAAATACAGCAAAACCGAAAAGATCAACGCATTGAGGAAGACCTTAGAGGCCTTCTAAAATGCTATGCCGACGTGTTTGCTGTATGCGAAAAAGAGCGAAGCCGGGCCAATCCAGTAAAAATGAGTATAGACACGGGAGAAAGCCAACCAATCAAACTCAAGACACGACCAGTTTCCCTGGGCGTACGAAAAAGACTGAAAGAAAAGTTGCAATATCTAGAAGATAGAAAAATTATAGGAAAAAGTTATTCAGACTGGGCATTCCCAACTGTGTTGGTCGAAAAAAAGACGGTAGCATCAGATTTTCCGTTGATTATGGCGAACTTAACAAGTGCATAAAACAAGACTTGTACTCAATACCAACGATAGACGCGATCTTGGCAAGTTTGACTGGCTAGAAATATTTCCAAAAAAAATATTCCCCAACGCTGGCAAAGGACAGTTCCGCGCAACCGAGAGTACAAATTGATTGATGGAAAAGCATATGTGAACTCGGATCGCCTGAAACATGTTGGCGGTTTTTCGGAAAAGACGCAGGGGTGGTTAATGCAAGACACTTATATGAGAATATAAGAATGATAGCCTCGTCCATAATGATACCACCAATGCATGCGCCGCCAACTTAGGACTTACATTAGTCAACACGACGGGGGAGGGATGTTAGGAAAGACGACCTAGTAGGCCCCCCTAGTAAGAGCTAGCCGGTCGGGTCAAAACGCGTAAGTCGTATCAAAAGTTATTAATGAAGAGTGTATGTCGGTGGGTCGGCAGTTCACTCGACGTCTGTGCAAACCGAAGTAGGCCGCTTCTTTTTCAGAAGTTTTCCTCCCCGTTGCGACCTCAGTGGTCGTCGCCTTTTTCGCTTCCCCTCCCCGCATCTCGCCTTGTTAGCCCTTTTTCTTTTGTGTTTGTTTTTGTTGTTAATAAAGTTGTTGTTGTATTGGTGTTGGAACACATAAGTATCACATGGGGGCCGAACCAGCGGCTCTCAAAACTTCAAGTGGTCATCGCTCCGACACCAATACTGACTCACGAAGGAGTCACTTGTCCACGAAGGGACATCAACAACTCAAGAAAGAAAAAAGGGGAATTTAAGTTTTCCTTTGCAGAAACATCAGTGCGAGCAAAAGCACGAGTTTGAAAGCTGTGAGAACAGCTAAGGCAAACGAGATGAAAAGAGCCAGAAGCACCACTGCGGTGAGTTTTGATAATGAGATCGATTTGACAGAAAACATAGTCAATACGATACCAGATTTGCTAGCTGAGAAACTTCACAGGAATAGAGTGACTATAAAGTAAACCATTGGCAAAAGCCATAAAAAGGTTGTACAGGACGTTTGCGCCCACGTCAACTTAGTGAGATTAAGTCACGCGAGGGAGAAAAAAATTAAGGAGAGCTGCTACAGATGGCTGCAGGAGAAAGGAATAGATAGTGTAGAAGAGTTCAAAGAGTTTTTACGCACAGTAAAAAGAGATGAAGACCTTATAGAGAGTCTATGTGACATACTTAAAACAAATGTGTTTCAGATAAAACAAAATCAAACAGACCTGAAGACAAGAAACGCTGATCATGAATTGACAGGACTGAATCGAGCCAGATCTACGTAAGTTCTTATCAGAATCCAAAACAACATACAGAACGAACGAAGAAATGTTGGCTCTAAAAACCGCGCTCCTTGGGCACAACCGCTCGCTCGGCTGGCACAGAAGACCAATTACGAATGAAACAAACTCAAGGTGAGAATATACAGTCAAATAATTACCTCATGGCATTCTTGCAAGTTTCAGCATGCACTGATCCAGGCACCGTTAAAAGTAGAGAAAAAAAACGTCACAGAAAATGTCAGGCGATTTCGCCGAAAATATTGCTCCGTGGGTAGAGACGGTGAAAGCATTGGTCGAGATTTTGGGAGATGACCACGTGGATGGTCGCGCTAAAGTCCTTTCCCTGGCTATACCAGAACACATCAAGCAGAAGGGATTTGAAACCGTTATTGAAGAGTTCAACAAAATGCTTGCTCATGAACCAGCAGCAGCTAGAATTCGAGCCTTAACTGATCTGCGGAATCTGAGAATAAGACCCGGTCAAAGCACAGTAGACTTTTGGGTACGATTGCACTATTACACCCCCAATGGGGGGGTGATATGGGTCAAAAATTTTTTCGCTGAACCTTGCACCAGGGGGGTTATCGAGGCCACTGATCACGAATATGACATCCATTTCTGACGCTGGGGGCAAATTGGCGCCATTTGGCCCCGGTTGGCGCCGGGGGTGTTTTCACCAAATTCGCCGTAAAGTTGTGTACAGGAGTGTATCGAGGCCACTGGTTACGAATAAGGCATTCTTTGTGAAACGGGTAGCTCTCTTTGATGATAAGTTGAGCCCAATTACCTTAGGGCGCCTTAGAGACTGCGCTTCAGACCTCTCGAGCAGACGGAATGAAATCGAAATGAGGTCAGAAGTATTTTCCCATGCTTGCAGGCAGCCAAGGAATCGGCATGAGTAGTTCGACGGGAGAGTAGGTGGCATCTTGGTGCTATTGCTCACGTTGACTTCGATTCCCAACTGTGAAGAGGGCAGAAGTCAGTGGACAATGGGCCGACCCGTTTTTGCAAGAAAACGTTCGTGAAAAGGGATAGGTATGATAGTGACCTCGAATAACCACTATATACAAGTTTACAGCGAGTTTGGTGAAAAACCCTTGGCGCCAACTTGCGACAAATGGCGCCAATTTGGCGCAGCGCCAGGAATAGATAACATATTCGTGATCAGCGGCCTCGATGACCCCCCTGGTGCAAGTTTTCGGCAAAAAAATTTTTTAACCCACACCACCCCCCATTGGGGGTGTATAGCGCAATAGTGCCGACTTTTGTGTAGCACTAGAGAACCTAGGGAAGAAAGCGAACCCGGAAAGCACAGTCGAAGACAAATCAATGGAGCATGCACAAATTGTGGTAGATAAATAATTTCAAAGACTGGCTAGAACAGGATCAGATCTTGAACGCATTGCACAGCGTTGAACCGAGACACCCGTACGAAAAAATCAAAGAATTAGCTATCAGCATTGAGTAAGCTAAAATGTTCAACGGTAAGCTGGGAAGCTATTCACCGCAAGACCCCATCAAAGCTGGAGAATAAGAGCAAGCGATTACGAGCGAAGACAGGCATGACGAAGAAATTAGGAACAGCCACCAAAATGGACGCAAAGAAAGCTCTGGAAACGTTAATATTCCACCAACTCGGGCCCAAATTCCCAAAACAACAGATTCCTCAATGGCAAAAGAAAGATGTGATCCTCACAGAACAACAACAATTCTCGAAAATGTTGCAAATGTAATGAGTATGGTCATATACAGTAGCGCTCAAAAGTCTTCGGTGAAATGCTTCTTCGCTCGTACTTTTCAGTCATAACTCCTTTCCTACTGGATCTAATCAAGCGAAATTTTAATATGTGTAGCATTGGTGTAGTGTGAGTATTTACCACTATTAACTTGCAATCTGATCATGTTCCAGATATTCCAAAGAGCATGAATTCAAAATCGACTGAAAATACAGATGATGGTCCTTCTAGAATCTCTTCCGTTTCTGCCATGTCTAAAGTGTACGAGCGGTAATGCCGAATATAATAGATGAGAAAAACACACATAAGGTGCGAATAAGTGCAAACGTCAACAACTTTACTTTAAGTAAAATCTGCTACCGCAACAAACACCTTGCTCTATCTGTGGATACTGCAGCTTTGCAGTCAAATTGTGTTGGGTAGGGTAAAATATGCTCTAGTTAAACATATCCAAATTTCGCGCGATTTGGTCGACTAAGAAAAAAGTTATGACCGAAAAAGCGACGAAGCATTTCACCGAAGACTTTTGAGCGCTACTGTAGGTTGGCAATGCCCTCTGAAAGAAGCCAGAGTGAGCCAAGTGCGTCGTAAGAACGTGGGGTAACCAAAGAAAACCACTTGCTACAATGATCAAAGAAATTCATAGGCATAAGAACCGAAAGGAACTTAGATCAGAAAACTGACATCATTCGAGAAAAACTAACTCGGCTTTTGAACTGTCGATTTCAACCTCTCGTAGACTCTGGTTCGATGATCAGCATCATACCTTTACAAATACTAGCAACCGCATACCAAAAAGGGTTCGAGATAGAAACGCTAGAAAGGGAAGATGATAACCGAATAGAGACAGTCTATGATGCATCCAACCACTCCATGACATTTCTTGGGATAGTGTGGATTCACGTGAAATTACAAAGGGGTATTTCGAGTGACGTCGCCTCCCATATATCGAAAGAAAAGAGCAACGAAATCCTGCTAGGAACAAATGCGCTGAAAAAAAGCTCGGCGTACAGATAGTCATGGAACCCACATCAAGAGAACAGCGAAAATCTGAGACAAATGATAGTCCTCCGAGCTCAGTTTTGGCAGCGGACCGAATAAAAGTACCCGCACATTGCGTGCTCCTCGTCACGGAAGTCTACGATATTGCGAAAAAATCCACAGAAGGAACAATGAAATAGTGGAGTATACAAAGAAAGAAATAAGAAAATCACTTTACTCATACAGAATCGAGAGCATGAACCTATGGTCATAAATAAAGGAGAAAAACTCGGTGAATGGGGCACCGAAAAATGGCTCACAAAATGGGAAGACTGCACCATGTTAGATCGGGAAAACTTCGAAATAAACACCAACGAATAGCAAAAGTTACTCAGAGAGCAAATACAGCAAAACCGAAAAGAGAAATGAGTACTGATTAAAAAAGAACTCATGAACAGTAAACATTTGGGTTGTTATTCTGCACTGGACTGATTACCGATCGATTTCTACATTCATTCTCCAACAAAGCCTCGTTTGAAAGACGCGCCTTCCATTTTGTCAATCGATATCGCGAAAAAAACAGCATCGACTTGTTTTGACTTTATGTATTGTTAACTGCTGTTATTTCGTCGCAGTATGCGTTCAGCAAGCCTCACAAGTTTGGCGATTCATGATATAGGCTGTCCGGCTCAACACGTTATACGTGTGAGCGCTGATGAGCTATGGCATATAAGCCATTGCGAAAGTGGTCCCGCTAGGGGATAGGGCACGGTGTCCGGAAAGCGCAAGTGCGGGTTCGAGACCCGTCCGAGACTAAAGTTTTGTCCATAATTCGCCAACCGTGTGAGACAACATCAACTACTATTTCGTTACCATGATTTCTGAACGAACACAATTCAATGACCTCCTAGACCTGAAGGGCCAAGAATAAAAGCTCAGAAAAGAATGGGTATAGTAGTATGGCTGAGTTCAGCATTATGCTTCATCTCCATTTCGATTCTGTCCTTTGTGAGTTCAGCGCTGTTTACCCAACATCACTGAAAACTTTCCTTCTTGTTTCAGAAAGGAGCCTTACAAAGAGAATTCATTTCGTGATGTTGTGATGTATACAAAGAATCTGCCTCCTGAAATGGTGGAAGAGAGTCGGTTCGCTTCAGTGATCAGCAAATTCTTCAACGAATGGAAAGAAAAAGGTCTAAATGCTGCATGGGTGTATATCAGCTTGCAGGTGATGCTTGGTCTCTTGTAGGAATCGAGTAAACTCTTACTCGTACCTACTTATATGGTTGTCGCTGGCGGTAGTTATTTCTCACACCTGCGGCGCCTTAGTAGGCAATCGGTCTCATCTCGGTTGTATAGGCTCTGTCGCAAACGTCCAAAAACAAGGATTCCAGAGATTTTGAGCTTATAAAACTTTATTTTGATTAAAATTTATTAGATTCTTTCGATAATGTCTTTCATTGAACGTGCATTTCGAAAAAGTAGTAGCATAGTTTCTGGTGGTAAAATCTACTGATCTCAAAGCCATCTCTTTAGTTGGTTGTGTATAACTGGTTTTGCAAGTTTCTAAAGTTTCTTCAGTTTCTAAAGTTCCTTGTATCAGTATCATATCAGTAGAACATTAAAAATATAGCTGTCATGTCCTGCTCGACTAACTATCCTCACTATATATAAAAAAAACAAAATCTAATTATCGGTTTATTTTTCTGTTTTTATGTTTGTCCGTTTGTAGCCATTTTCTATTGCGCCTTCTGAAAATCGCAGTGCAACAGCCTAGGCCAGGTTGGAACATCTGAGGAATGGGCCGAACTACCTGGAAACACGTGACCCAAGCTAGGCTCCGCCCATCAGGGGCGGAGCCTAGCGTAAGCAAAAAGTGTGGTTCGCCGTAATTTATAAATCCTGTTCTCCTGGGTCCAAACTGTTCAAATCTAGAAGGGATTTAGGCGACAAGGTGACTCCAACGGCACGTGAAAGGTGTATATCCGCCCTGGCGGGGCTTGCACAAAAATTGTATCTGTTTGGACTGAGAGCGTTCAAACTTGGTAGAGGGGCAAATGGCAATTTGGGAACGCTAACGTTTGGTAGCACGTATAGACTTCGTCCACTGGGGGCCGGGCTTGCGCAAAAATCGTTAATTTGGACCTAGGGATCTCAGGCTTTCAAATTTGATAGATGCAGGCGGCAGGGAGGATTAATGTCGGGTGGTAGAACTGAAATTGAGAGAGGGGCAAAGGGGAGTGGGGAATTTGGAATCGACAATCCTGTCTGAAAGCCTTTTTAGATTATGTAGCGTTAGTTCACAACTTGGCTCCCTTCACACGCTTAGCCTTTGGTGGGTTATCCCGCTGAGGGAATGTTGGTCGATACACCGATATGCTGTATGCCATTGTGTAGTTGACCGCTCAATCACGATAATGTTTCCATTGGCCATACAGTGTTCCAAGACGAAGAAAGTTGGCTGATGTGGTGCGATTGAAGCTGTATGCGTGATGAGCTATAATAGCAACAATTCTGACCAGTGCGGTTTTGGGTGAAACGTGAAACGTGAAACGCGTATGGCGTGTTTTATCACGAACATGCCAGTTTTTGAATAAGAGCTTTCGTAGGGAAGGAGCAGTGGGCAAGTTTTCTTTCTTTTTTATTGCAGGAGGTAATCATCGTAGCCACCCAGATGCTCCTACCCTACCTAGGCTTACTTGGGAAACTAAACTCTTTATATGAAACCGCATAAGAGAACTACAAGGTGGTCGGTTTCCATCATCCTCTACGCATCCGATACTGTGCTAATATAACAAGGACTAACACGTTAGACTGAGTTTATTTCTTGACATACTGATTTCGGATGGGTGCCTCCCCCCCCCCCCCCCCCCCCCACCCAACTACACATTTTCACCCAGTTTTGTACTACTCGATATAGGGATGCTGCTATCTACTCGTTTTTGTCAGAAAGGAGAGGGGGGGGGGAGGGAAGTGATGATAGACTCAGTGAAGCACTCAAACTTAGGATATGAAGAAGGAGAGCCCGGCAGAATTCGAGCGATCCGACTGTCTTATACAAATTCCAGGTAACCTTCCGTAGAGAGTTCTATTGTTCAGCCAGGCGAATGTGCAGAACATATACGTCTTTAAAATTGAAGATTAATGCAGAACCTCTGCGCTTACATGCTTATTATGATTTTTGCGTGAAATTTCATCAGACAATGTATTGGCTATCAAATGCCTGCTTCGACGAGGCGGATAAATGTGATAAGGACAAAGAAATGCCCATTTCATCTACGGTGAAGTACAGGATTAGACAGTGATAAGGAGTAAACAAGAAAGCAAATGGTTTCAAGACTCTTCCTTGATTTTTACAATAAAATGTCTAAGTCAACATATGGACGAATAAACGAATGTAAATGGTCGTAATATGTGTGCTCTTGATAGATGGCTTATGACGCTATTAGTTGGGTTCTAACACTTCTCCCTATCTTCACGGGAAAGTGCGGTACACTATGTTGCTGAAACAGTTACACTTCAGGTTTTTTAAGGGAATTTAGACGCGACGCACTCGCTGTCGTGCACAGGCCAACTGGTCCCATATAATGTGTTTTCGTTTCCTTAAAAAGGCAGTCAACTCAATTCCTTTTCATGAAGATGGAAAGACGACTTGATTGATTGAAACGAAAGATTTGTAACAGTAACCCTAATGTTTCCTATTATCAGTTTAGTTTTTATAATTTTATCATAACATTTTCTCGGTGCTAGTAGATTACCAAAAATACATGGCTCCAATTTCTCTACCTTCATCTTCATAGAATCTGTTATATTACTTGGTATCCTTAGATTTTATAAACTGCTCGTTTTCTTTTTGCTTTCTTTTTTGAGATTTTCTTTTTGCTTTCTTTTCTTTAGAACTTTTACCTAATATATCCCCTTATGATCTCTTTACAGAAGAGCAACTCGGTATCTTCTTGGAAAAAACTGTCTGATGGCTGTCTGTTCTAACGAACTTGTACCATTAAATTTTACAGTTCAAAGATTCACTTATAAAGTTGCTCTGGTGAGGAGCAAGGATGGAACAACTGACTGGTATACCATGTACAACCCATTCGCCTCAGCGCCCACTCCTGAGTATAATCCCATTAACTTTTCGTGAGACGCAAAATGGAGGCATCCACTTGCCCATGAATGTTTTTTAAGTAGTCCCTTGGTAAAAAAAACAAGTGTCTCATTTTTGAAATCGATCCAAACCTTTTTGCTGGTTTATGATGGTGCAGATATATATATATATATATATATATATATATATATATATATATATATATATATATATATATATATATATATATATATATATATATATATATATATACGTGATATATATATCCTACTTTATATAATTCGCTAAGTGTGTCTGTTGGTGTGTCGTCGGTGTGTTTGTGTGTGTGTTTGTGTGTGTGTCGGTGTGTGTGTTTGACCGGAAATTCATGACTCCTGTCTCTGTGGACCGAGAGCGTTCAAAATTGGTAAGAGTAAGGGGGGCAGGATGGGAACACCTATGGTAAGTGGCAGGTCCGGAATCCGTGCACAGGGGATGGGGTTTTGCGCCGCAATAGTTAATTTGGCCCTAAGTCATTCAAACTTGGCAGGAGTACAGGCGGTAGAATGGGAACATTTATCGTAGGTGGGAGGACCGGACCCCGCTTATGGAAAGCGAAGTTTGCGTCAAAACTTCCAGTTTGCCTCTAGGGCGTTCAAACTCGGTAGGAGGCAGTATGGGAACACTTATGGTGAGTAGTAGGGCCGGACTACGCCCCCAAGGAACAGGATTTTGCGAAATAAATAAGTGGAAATCCATAACTCCTGATCCCGTGGACTTGAAGAGCAATCAATAGGAGGGGAAAGGATGGGAACACTGACAATAGAAGGGGCCTTAGAGAAGAAGATCCACACATAAAATTACGTCCTAGCGCCTTTGTTATTTACGATCTAGCTTTGACTTTTTGATATGCTTCATTCGACAGGAAGGGTAAGTTGTGTGATTATAAGGAGATGAATTTGGTTCACTTCTTGCTATTAGATTACGACCGCTACCCAGCAGTTTGCGATTAAGTGAAAGATCACGGTTTGACTTTGCTTTGATATCATTCTTGGCAAAATTTATCCGACCGGTAATAATGTTGGAATCACATTTAATGATGTATCCATAGAGAAAAGGAGGTACATCTTTGAAGGCATTTGATAGTCCATACTCTCGCTCAGCGAAAAAGCGAGATAACATCTTAAAAAAGGGGAATTTCATTAATTCGATATTTTTCGAGCAGAGTCCCTTTGCCCCAAGAAGGAGGAGAGCCCTTGATGATGGCATTGAGGAACATTGATGGTAGCTAACATAGTAGCCTCAGCCGCAATGAAGTCTCTGAATACTTTTTTCTCTGAATAATCGCCTTTGTGATATTAAACGATGATCTTTCGGACACAGCGAGGTTGGCTTACAGAAAAAACGCTCCCACCTCGGAGCTAATACTGAGGGTGTAGAGCTTCCAAAGCAAAAGGAGAATCTGAAGTGTTGTTTACGCATAGCAAATTTCTCGCAGGAAGAAGGAGCGCCCGGCCTAGCCGGGCGAACCCATAAGAAGGAGGGAAGCCTGGCGTTAGCCGGGCGGCCCGACTGGTATATATATATATATATATATATATATATATATATATATATATATATATATATATATATATATATATATATATATATATATATATATATATATATATATATATATATATATATATATATATATATATGTGAAAATGGTTCCCACGGTAAGGTAGATCATTTGTCAATCAACAGTGGAGTTGCTAGCTGTTTTCATTTTTTCCTGTTGAATCGAACCAGAAAACAGTTAATGTTTATTTAAGGATAGCCATGTTGTTCCCCATCTGGCAAAACTTGGGTTCGACTTCTTCCATGCGGCGAAGGGTGAATTGGCGATGACTTGCTGGTTGAGTGATAAGCCATCGAGTTTGCCACTGTAAGTAGCTGTTAATTATAAAGTGACAGTTTCTAAAGCATCATAATTACATTGATAAGTGAGGAATCGTGCCTTTCGTGCCGACAAACACGTGCATTGTGTCCTACATGCCGACGTAGAATGTGTAACGATTGGTATGATTGGTTGTCTGAATTTTTCCCAATAGTAAGCGTTTTCCTCCCGCGCTGCCTGCGTCACCCATGTATTAGGTTCTTGCCGCGAAATCGGAGGACCTAATGCTTTGAGCTCTGTATCTTGGAGAGAAAAGCCTTGGTTTTTCTACTCCCTTTTGTAGGACAACGTCCAGCCACTATACTGTTTCTGGGATGGTCCTCGACGAAACAGGCCGCGTCCTTATGGTTCGCGATCAGCACCGGTATCACTTTCATTTTATCTATTCCTAATTTCGGACAGTAAAATTAAGCTTGAGACACAGGGTGTATTTGTGGTTTGCATTAGCTCGCCAACGACGTGCGTCTGCGTGGCCACGGTCATTTTACCGGTATCGATCCGTCGCGCACATGTGCCAGCGTGGCCAACGCAAACCCTGAATGCAGCCGAATAACATTCTTGTGCATTTATCAGCTATAGGTTTTCATCAACTGTGGCACTTTTTTACGATTCTTAGCAGTTAGTTGTTTTCATTTGGACCGCTTATGCGGGTAAGATTCATGGAATACCTTCAATTCCAAGCCCCTACGCTTCGATTTGTTCAAGGAAATTGTTTCAGCAAATCTGTATGGAAGTTTCCCGGTGGTGCGCCTTTACAGGGGGAGACTTTGTTTGCGACGGCTGAAAGAAAGGTCAAGGAAGAAACTGGAGTTGTCGCTAAAGGCGAAGCCGTCATCTCTCTGGGGTCTGCTCTTTCAAGTTACTTATTTTTTATGCTTACTCGTTCATTCAAGCCTTCTTTTCAATTACTTAATCATTCAAGAGAAGAGATGGGGGAGGGGGAATGCATACATATCCGTAATGATCACATTCGCTCCTGGTGCGAGATATGTGACCGCTGAGCTCCCACCGTTTTCAGGAAGAACCTAACTATCGAACCGGCAATTCTTGGTAGGGTTCTTGGTCTTCAAGTCTCCTACCATATCGTGCAATATGGAAATGTGAAAAGAAGTCGCCATATGCAGTTGTATTCAGACTTTTCCGTCTCTAGGAGATATGTATGAGTGACTTGCAAAAAACAACTTTAAACCAGGGAACAGTACGAAGCATACCTCTGGGAGAAGGTGCTTCTTCCCGAGTTCCCTCGGCGAGCAGCAGTAGTTTCACGGCGGCTGCCGTATCCTCCCATTAGCAATTCAAACCTTTCCATTCATAGCTCGCGATCAGGTGCAGTGAACGCTACGCCATTTCCGTGGGGAGGATACCACACCTCACACTGCCACACTTGAAGAACCTATTCAATTTTTTCAATAATCATTCCTAAGATTTCGAATAACTCCTAACCAATATTCCAGGCAGAAACTTAAGACGAAATTTAATGGCTCGTGTGCCTTATTTTTCACGTGCCGGATGAAGTTTGTCAGAGATGTGGACCGTGTTCAAAATGATGAGATTGTCGCCGTGAAATGGTTCACGAGGTGTTGTTTAGTGATTCGTTTTTTATTTCCTTCAAAAATTGCTTACCTCGTTCATCCATTAATCTAAATCCTGGGCTCAGTGGCGAGAATAAGTATTTCAAGCCAATTGGCTGCAGGATGTGACAGATTGCTAAGAAATTTTTTTTTCAGAGAGGAGATGAAATCGCTGCCAAGTCAAGAGTTCTACCATTACCATCGCAAAATTTGGCAAGCCTACCTGAAATCTCAGGAGGGACGTGTAGGGAATGAAGCCACCGAGGAACGCGTCAATACAAAGAAGTTAAACTTCAGCTTCCTCTGAGAGAAGCCTGTTCCAGCAGCCTTTCCGAGAATATGGTCAAACAGTGGTATATTATTGAAGGACACATTATCCTTCCCCCTGTCTGCTTAAGAGTACTGGTATTGTGTATGAGATTCATGATTTTTCGTAGACTAAAGCTATTCATTCTAGTTCCCTATTCTAGAAACCCAGCTTTCCACCGCCATTTTCTTCTTCTATATGATTGTGCCTTCTATGTTTGTGAGCATCAAATTCTGTCTTCGTACTATGAGATGAGGTCGCCCAAGCCTAGACAGCTTTTCGTTTGTTGGCAAGAATCGGTGGCCAATTAGAGGCAGCAACCTCTCCCATGACCTTTTTTAAGTCCTAGACTTATTTTGATTTTCAATGTTTGCCAGTAATGGTATTTTCTGAATCTTCGATTTCTTCTTTGTGCTCAAGTGGACCATTAAAAGAACTACTAGTTAGGCAGCCGGTAAACTGTTCATCCTAAGGGCTTTATAAATTTTGTTCTCAATGTTTCTTCATCTGATTCCTACAGTTTCGGCTTTCAAGAAGTTCACAGAACAGAGCATTCGAAGCAGAATTTCATTTCCAGCATCCATTCTTGATTGAATCCTATACTCCATTTCGTGAATTTACGCATTCCATAACGCGAAAGGAGAGCTCAGCAAGCAAAGTTCAACAATTGTTAATGCCTTGGAGCACATGAACTCTCAGACATCTATGGGTTATGGGACCACCTTATCAGTAGCATAGGGTTCACTGAACATTGCCACCATAGCGTCAGAGGTTCAAAGTGTTTGAAGGCTGTTAGAAGATAAAACTTTAATGAGCCTCTTAAGTTTCCATAGGAGTTCGCCTGAACTATTCTCTCCTCAGTGGCTGTCTCTGAGCTGAAACCGCAGGAGCGGTAGACAAGTTCTGTGCTCAGTGAAATGACCTCCACTCTGCTCAGTGAAATGACCTCCTGATTCTCATGACAGAAACTCACGAGAGACACAGATAATCACGAAAAGGTACTAAAGTACGGTAGCAGAAAAAAGTGATACGCTCAGATTTCCCATCCGCACGTGAGCGTAGAAGTTATTCCGGCGTTGCGAACACCGCCAGCCTTTGAAAACCTCGGCAGTTGCCAAAGAATTGAAGATCAGATAAATAGGTCGATCTCGTAATCTGATGTGCAGTGGTAAGTGGTTGAATGCGAAGTGTTTTCATCAGGTGTTTGGAACTACACCAGGCTAATCTATCAGATCGAAGATCAGAGCCATTTGAAAAGTTGATACGAATGAAACGTGCTCTTGAACTTGAAGGAAATGATTGAAAGGGTTGAGGAAAAGCTTTGCACGACCGGAAGGGGATACTAGGTACTCCCCAAACACAAAGGTATTGACGATTCCTCCTTTCTGTGATGAGGGAATGGGAATAACATTCCATGTTCGGTGGGATCACAAGCCATATATTTGAATCAGCGGATGAGAGAGTTATAAGTCTGCAAATTGAATTCACTTTAGTTCTTTTTTTTTTCAAGAACTCGATTTTCTTGCTGAATTGTGGGACTAACTAGCGAAAAGTTTTACATTTCACACTAACGAATAGGGATTTAATCAATCCCGTCTGAGAAATGCGCCCCGCACTCGACTTCCATTCAGAATCGTAGTGGCGTAATGTGTTCGTATGTGGCCTATACAATGACTTGCGGTGGCCAGCTGATGTACAAGTCAGTGCTTGTATCCTTCCAAACGAGTTTGCCTCTCCCAGAAGCTGTGTTACCCGTGGTTCGGACAATTTCGCGTAATCAAAGTGGATCCTCATCGCTCAACTGCTCTGAGAAACTCGGCGCCGCAATCCCCTTCCAAAAAAATCCATATGAATCAGGTTAAACGCTATCCTCTCTTATCTGACCATGTCTTCACTTCGCCATGGGTCCCTGGAGTAGAACAGCATTCCTTAGAGGCTGCTGGGGCCTCCAACGACCCTATTGTAGGCTACGACAATACTATTTCCGAGAGCTAAGAATCACCAACTGACCGACCCACCCATTCATACACGTTACAGATCTCGCCGCACCTCTATTTGACCTGTTGGTCAGAAACTATCACTAGTTCCTTTGAACAACAGCCTCGTCAGACATTCTTCTGAAAACGGTAAAACCTTGTCTAACTTCTGTTCAAAGCATCCTGCACAAAGAATATTTTAAACGTGTGTCCTCAAAATCGAACCTCAAGATTGTACGGTATAACAGAGTATCAGCTTCGGTGGATCTCTGCTATTAATATTGTTCAGTGGTTTATCATCTAGAATTCCTTTCAGAGCGGATCTCATTCACCATAAATTTTAAGTTTACTCAATCAGAGAAGTTTGCGAACATCTTACTCCTCTTCAGTTACTGTAGTGTTCATTGGAGAGCGGTATCAGTAACCAGGGGTACTGGGAAGAAAATACCTTTTCTGTCCCATTGCTAAAAGGAAAAATACTCCCTTTTAAGTAAAACGAATTCGAAAGTAATTATCAAGACCACGCATTGTGTGTACCTAATACAGTGATGTCAAGCTTTCAGTTATACCATTACCCCTGCCTGAGCGTTACTTATAATCTGCCCTGAGACTCCTGAGGAACTTTAGTACAAATATTTCTGCAATAACTGGAGTATCGAAACTAGAACTTTTGAATTCTTTCTGAAGACTAACTAAGGTTAATTCAGATTTCGATGCGGAGGCTATGCTCGGCCTCCAATGGTTCCGCCACCCATTGAGGAAATTGCGCCACCTCCACCCAACTGGCGGATACGGTAGACCCAGCTTGGGGGATTTGGAGTGATGCGTCAGAAATGACACGCATTGATTTCGTATTCTGCCAGGATAATCAGTGATTTCGATTTGGTCTCATATAAAACATTGAAATTGCTATTGTTGTAAATGTAAACTGTAAATCTTTTCTTGTCACAGTTTAGCAAGAAAATCGAATTCTTGAAGAAAAAAGGTTGTGAAGAGATCTCATTTTGCAGGCACATAACTCTCATACGCTGATTAAAGGCACAGTTCATGATAATTCAGTGGGCGGGAACGTCGATGGCCTTCCCGCCTCTCGATCGATGTCACGTCAGACGTCAGAGACGAGTGTCGGGACAATACAGATTGCAAATATTCATTCAAGGACCCACACACAATCAGCTGATCGCCGAGTGGTGGGACGATGTTTTTCTCCCATTCTTTTTCCCTATGTTATTCTTCTTGCTGCCGTAATCCCTTATTTAATTTCCTACTCCCAGAGATTGAAAAAGGTGAGCTACTTTTGCTGTTACTAGGGTTTTTTGTTTTGTTATGCTTATGAGCGGATGAATTTTTGCTACCATAGTCTGTTATTCGCACCAGGACCCACACGTACGCAGTGAGACACATTGTATAGCTCGTCCAAACCCCTCACTCTTCTTCATTTTTCTATTCTCATTCTCGTCCAGTCCCCTTTTGAACGGGTTTTCAAAGCCTTTTTTACTTCGGGTACACCGATTCACGCAGTTTCACCACCTTCATCGTACTGTTTTTGATCCTGTCTTGCATTTTTCATCATAATCTGGATTACCCAAAATTATAGTGAACTCTGCCTTTAACTAGTAATTTCGACACCATGTTTCTGAATTCAGAAACTTCAAATATATGGCATGTGTTGGATGGACCCACATGGGGTCGCAAGAGTCGTGCCCTGTGAGGTCAAGAAAGATCATGGGGGCGGAAGATCACCGGCGACCTACTCATAACAGAGGACCTGAGTGAAGTCAACAACTGATTTGCGCGAGTTTTTAGAGTATTAATAAATGAGGCATTTTGTTTAGAAGATGGATTCCATTCCTTACCATAGAGCCCACCGACGACGCACGCCACCTGACGGTCAGCGAGGCTCGCCCTCCCCTGGACAGGCCTCGACCCTCGTCGCACCCGACAGTCTTTTTTCTCCGATCGAATATTTCAGTTTATTTTTCTTGTTGTTGTTCTTTGTATTCACGCCATAAAAGTTTGCATAGTTTCACGCTGACTTTCAGACGTGCAAGGTGACAAGAACCATCCTTTGGACGGCCAATATAAATCACACTTGAGATCCCGCCATACACGGAATGTTGGACGCATACAACTACTCCATCCTACCTCATCGCAAAAACAAAGAGAAACCATCAATGCCTCTGAGCTTGGGGAGGACGTAGCATCCCCTTTCGGTCGCGCAAAGCTTTTCTGTTGACTCTGATCTTCGAAATGATAGATTGCCCTTTGTTCGAAACTCCCGAAAATCAGTTCACATTTAACCAGTTACCATTACAAATCAGATTACGAGATCGACCCTCCTGATTTTCGATTTTTTGGCAACTGCAGATGCCTTCGAGCACTGACAACGTTGCAACACCTGAATATCTTTAAGGCTCATGTGCACATGAAAATTCTGAGCGTTTCACTCCTAATTAGACCCTACCTTAGTTCCTTCTCGTGATTTTTTGAGATTCTTTTGGGTTTGTGCCATGAGAGACCCGAAGAATCATAAGAAGCTACTTCACTGAGTGGAGTAGAGCCAGTACTTGTCTACTGCTCGTGCGGTTTCACCTCGTAGAGGCCTCTATTGAGGAGGGCTCTTGATAACCTTAAACCCTATGCACCTCTGACGCTATCGTGACAATGTTTAGGGAGCTCTACAATACTGACAACGGGGTCCCAGAACCTATAAGCGTCTGAGGATTCAGTGCTCTCAAGCGGTAAATATTCTCGGACTTTGTTTGCTGAACTCTCCTTCCATCTTTGGAATGAGTAGTCTCAAACATTGGATGAATGGATTCGATCAAAAATAGAAGCTGGGAATGAAATCCGCTTAGGATGCTCCACGCACTCCAATTCAATACAGAACTTCCCTTGGATAATAAAACGGTTTAAATACTTACAGTAGCGTGCCGCTGTGCTGTGATTGAGCATAGCTGCGACTTTCGCTTTTCTGAACCACCCACCTAAAATCACCATTTTTTTCGCATTTACGTTGTACTCTTTCCTACTTGAACATGAGTCTTCTACAAAGCCGACTTTAATCATGCGACATTCCGACATACACCTCCCCCTTCAAAGGTTCCATGTACCTCTTTCCCTGTTTGTAGAGAATTACCATGTGCAACTTACTTTCCCACTCGACAAAAAGCGATATAATAAATACTCGATATATCTGCTCAGGCTGAATTACCATGCTAGTACTATAAGAATCATGTGGAAAACATTGAGAACAAAATTTATGAAGCTGTTATATAGTGAACACTGAACCGGCAGCCTAACTAGTAATTCTTTGTATGATCTATTTGAGCACTAAGAAGCAATAAAAGATCCAGAAAGCACCATTACTGGCAAACACTGGATATCTAAATCAGTCCAGGACTTGAAAGGTCATGATAGGAAGCTCTCTCCAATTGGCCTCCGGTTTTAGTCAACCAACGAAAAGCTTTCTAGGCTTGTGCGACCTCTTCTTATAGCACGAAGACAGAATTTACTGCTCACAAACATAGAAGGCACAATCAAACGCGAGTGGAAAATGGGGTGAAAGTTAGGTTTCTAGAAAAGGAAACTAGAATGAATAACGTAAGTCTACATCATACAGATTACCAGTACTCTTAGGCAGACAGGAAGAGATGATTCGTCTTTGAAAAATATAGCATTTTTCGATCATATTTGATCATTCGGTTCTCGGAAAGGTTGCTGGAACAGGCTCACACAAAAAGTTGAACATCTTCGGAGTGACGTTTCTCTTGGTGGCTTCATACGACTCTTCTCCACCGACATCCTCCAGAGATTCTAGGTAGGCCAGCCAAATATTGCGATGGTGGTCGAAGAACTCATGTCTTGGCATTGAGTTGACCTCGTCTCTGGAAATTCGAGAAAATTTGTCACACTTTCTTGCCCTGAGACACTTATTTCCTGCCATTAGATCCAGAGCTGTAGTTTTTAAATTAAAGGACGAGATATGTGTACAGTAAATTCCAAGTTCTCTCATCTTTAAACCTCGGCATTTCTGTTATTCTTGAGATTGTTGATTTTGCTTCTGCCTCGAGGTTGTTAGGTGGAAATTCTTATTCTGGCCAACGTTTCGAAAGTCTCGTCGTTTTCAAAGGTTTGAAAGCGATTCGAAGCTTGCTGATTGCACACTACCCCACCAAGCGCCTCCTCCGCTCCAGCGTTTCTGACGTTCTATCAGGAATGCACGAAAAATGCCCAAAACTCAAAAGATAAGCTCACCTCACTTCCACTGCGAAGTGTAGCACTACGCTACACGGTTAGTTCATTAGTAGCGAATGATCCTACTTCGCTGTCCTTATGCAATAATATTATTATTGCGGATCAGCATGTTCGCGGATTATGGTACTAACTCGCAGTGTTGCATGAATGACGAGAGATCAATTCTGTTTTTCACGCATTCATTTCGGCTGTTCATATTTGGATTTCTAGCTAAAATCCAGAACGCTTCCAACGCTTTCCACGACGACATTTCCGTCTCGTCAGCTAATGTCGTACACCTGATGTTGAAATCATTGCCACCATGCTGTTCCACTCTGTGCTTCCCTAACGGAGTTAACACATTACTGCGTCGTTTACCAGCGAGATGCTCTTTAATTCGTACTGATAAAACTCCCCCAGTTCCCCCTATGTAGCTTGCATTACATGCCTCACATTGAATCTGATAAACTACGCCTATAGAAGCGGAATCTCCGTTTTCCCGTTTGGACATGTGACGTAAGCCTCTGTCAAGCTCTGCGTATCATAGAGTCTATTCCTCACAAGTTGGCATTCTGATTCAAGCTACATCTGCGCGTCCCTCAGCTGTTAAACGCGCTGTTATTAAGAATATGAGTAAGTAAGATCATTCGCTACTAATGTACTAACCGTGTAGCGTAGAGCGACTCTGTGCGGTGGGAGTGAGGTGAGCTTATCTTTTGAGTTTTGGGCATTTCTCGTGCATTCCTCATAGAACGTCAGAAGCGCTAGAGCCGAGGAGGCGGTTGGTGGTGTAGCGTGCGATCAACGAGCTCTGAACCATTTTCAGATCATCGAAAACGAGGTGTCCGTCGAAACTTTGGTCAGAATAAAGGTCCCCACCTAACAACCTCGAGGCAGAAGCAAAACCAACAATATCAAGAACAACATCTATATAGTTATTAGAAAAAAATAGAGAATTGAATAACTCAGCAGGACCTCGTGAACCATTTAACATCAATAATCTCGTCGGAGACAGTTTCAACACCGCCCACAGTAGCATTTCTGACGTACTTCATCACGCACACGAAAAAGAAGGCAGAGGAGCGACCATATTTCGTGCGTAGATTCTGTCTGGAATATTGGTTAGGAATCAACCGAAACCTTAGGATTGATTATTGAAAAAATTGGGCAGGTACGTCAAGTGTGGCAGTGTGAGGTGTGGTATCCTGCCCGAAAAATCGCGTCGCGTTCGCCGCACCTGACCGCGAGCTATGAAGGGAAAGCCTTGAATTGTTAATGCCAGGATACGGCATCGCCGAATTCGGGAAGGAGTATCGCCCACCGAAAGAGTGCTCTCGTACTGTTCCGTATTTTAAAGTTGTCACTTGCGAGTCAATCATACATGCATAGCTCTCAAAGGCACAGTTCACGATAATTTTGAAGTATCCGGTTTTTCGAGGATAATGAAAGGCCTAGAGTAGTACAATGACAAAGGCGAAAACGTAAAAATGGCATGTAAGAAGAAATAAAAGAGACAAAAAACTAGCGAAAAATAGTGGTGAGCGAGTGTGAGGCGGAAAAGAGGCGTGGATGAAATGTTTGTGTGAGCTAAAACGGGTCTGCAATTGCGTACGACACGCCAAAACAGCTTATTTCGCTTTCTGCGCCAGAAATAATGGGGGACGCACGATTCGTGCGATTCTGGGTGCCGCGGCAAATTGCGTGGCGAAATTCATAGCTGTTCTGATGCCTTTAGCGCCTGTTATTGGGGCCCAATTTAAAAATAAAGTGGATCAGTAGTATCAGCTGGCCTACTAATCTGTTTTACTCTAACTTTGTACCCCGATAAAAGGCGCCAGATTCGTTCGAATCATCATGAATTTCGCCGCGCACTTTGCCGCGCGCACCCAGAATCGCACGAATCGGTATACACCCGAAATAATTATCGCCCGCTGTTACTTAGCTGAATTTTGCTGTTTATTCGATTCGCCGGGACGGAAAGTAAACTTGTTTATATTCATGTTTTTACGGCAAAATATGTACTTATGTTAGCTTATATTTCGTTAAACTGCGTTGTTCCTATGACTTTCATGCTAGAAGTTTCAGTTGTTTTTTATTTGCTATGCGTGTTCTTTATTTGGGGTCTTTGATTGCGTTCTTGTACAATGTCAAGGAGACTCTCTGACTTTCTTCTGAAAAATTACATGCCACCCCACCGCTTCCTCTCTCCCCCGCGGAGATGCCAATGTGGTGAGACTGTTTTGAAACATTTCAAATGATACTATCTTCTTTTGATCCTTTTTAGTGGTGGTAATGTAAATATGATTCTGTCAAATGATGTTGTCATGTTGTCAATCCGTTTGCGCAATTATTTGGTCTTTGATCGTGATTGAGCACGTGCATCTCGAGAGAATGTTGGTGTGGTGAACTTCTTTTGATTAATTATTCCAGTAATTCCTTCTATTTCAGTTGTTAAGAGTTGAGCTGATGTTATGTTGTTGTTTAATGTTAGAAAGGTTGTGTTTGTTTGATTTGTCCTTTTTATTTCAATGCACATTAATATTGTATGATGAATTCGCATATTTCGATGGAATACAGACTTGGTGAGTTTCTTTTGAATGTTATCTTTACCAATTCTTCATTTTCTACTCATTCTTGATTGCATTACTATTAATATGGCACTGTTTGCTATTAAGAACGTTATCTCAACAAAGGAGACTCGCCATGTGACGAGGATTGACCTGTGACATACACTGAAATGGATATGAAAGAAACAAAACCCTTTACAAGGTGCTTAATAGGAAACTGTAAGATGCCAATGACTATACAACGGAGAATATGTAAAAAATGAAGCAGTGGTAAAGTTTACATTCAAAAGAAAGTCAACCAAGTCTGTATTTCATCGAAATATGCGTATTCGGCTCACAATATTAATGTGTATCGAAATAAAAAAGGTCAATTCAATTTTCTTACCATCAAACAATATTGTTTCAACGTAATTATTGCAATAATAACTAAAAACGAAGGAATTGATAGAGTAATTAACTAAAGGAACTCACCACACCAGTATTTTCTCTACGCACACATGCTAAATTTAGTTCCTAACTCATATACTTGCGCCGAACTTATGAAGAACACGATAATAACATCGAACAATGAAGTATCTACGAACATATCACTAAATAAAATTAAAAGAAAGAAGTAATATATGGGAGTTTTTAAATTAAACTCACCATACTCCCATTTCCTAAAGGGTGTATGCATGTAAAGGTTTACAACCGCACTACTTCTTCAAATCAAAGTGTGTTCCTGACAATGAACAAGAACTTATCGATGATCCCGTATGAAGAACATGTAGAATAGATAGGATAACAACAATGAAAGTTTGATTATATCATACATTAGCATGCATTGGTTTTCTAGGATAGGAAAAGAATGGCATGCAATAATTAACTCAAAACATCCTAGCAATCTTTAATCCAGCTTCGACGAATGTTCTTGACATCTATTAAGAACATTCCGTCAAAATCCGGTCAAAAATCGAATAATGAATAAATAAAAAATAATGCAAATTAATCATTATGAGTCAACCATATCATGTCATGTCATGTCAAAAACTATTGCATTAATTCAAATACGCAGTAAACTTACCTGATCCGATCCAAATCGCAGCGACTGAACAATTTCAGGCGAAAATAGTCGATAACACCAGTAGGGTAGCCATAGGGTCCAATATAATACATAAATATCGGATGGTCGACCAGCCTATTGATTTTTTACTAACATTGCTCCAATGCGAAAGTGGTGAACGACAATTAGATTTCGTAGTCAGCCCAGCGGGGGCGAGAACTTTCCGTGCTCCACTCTCTGGCCCCTTATTGTGCCCTATCCAAAACGTTTTTCGAGCCGATTTCAGCACATATGGTATCAGAAGGCACTCGAATTCATACCGTGTGAAATCTCCGAAACCATGTTTATCGTGAACCATGCCTTTAAAGACGGGAGAACTCTGAACACAGTTGCATATTGCGATTTCTTTTCAATTTCCAGATTGCACAATATGGTGGGACCGCTGAAGATCAAGAACACTATCAAGAATTGCCTGTTCCATAGCCAAGTTCTACCTGAAAACGGTGAGAGCAAAGCGGCCACACATCGCCCTACAGGGGCAATTGTGATTATTACGGATATGCATGCATTCACCTTCACTCCCCGCTCGCCCTCCTCTTCTATCGAGTGATTAAGTAAGCATTAAGACATAAAAAGAAGGCTTGAGTGAACGAGTAAGCATAATAAATAAGGAACTTGAAAGAGCAAACCCCAGAGAGATGATGGCTTCGCCTTCAGCGACAACTCCACTTTTTTGCTTAACCTTTCTCTCAGCCGTCTTAAGCAAATCCTCATTTGGTTCAGCCGCACCACCAGGAAACTTCCACTTGAGTTCGCTGAAACACTTTCGGCAAACAAATCAAAGCGCACAGGCTTGAAGTTGAAGTTATTCCATGAATCTCACTAGCATAAGTAATCGAAATGAAAAAAAACTATTCGCTAAGAATCGTACAAAAGTGCCAGGCTTGATGACAGCCTATAACTGACAAATGCACAAGAATACCATTTGGCTGCATTCAGAGTATGCGTTGGCCACGTTGATACATTTGTGCGTTAGATCGATACCGTAAAATGGCCGCAACAGCCATAGTCCACCGGCCGGCTAGCGAGCGCGCCGGCCGCGGGCGGCTTGCCTCTTGTTCACAAGTGAATCTTGGTCGATACCGCTGGCGGACTATGAAAGCAGTAAATGGGGCGCGGCTACGCATACTCACTTCGTTGGGAGCTAATGCAAACCATAAATACAGCCAGTGTTTTAGGCTCAATCACTGATATTAAGACTACGAAATTAGGAATAGATAAAATTAAAGTCAAACCGGCGCTGCTCGCGAACCATAAGAACGCGACCTTCTTCGTCCATGACCAACCCAGAAACAGAGTAGTAGATGAACTTTGTCCTACAAAAGGGACAAGGAAGCCTAAGGCTTTTCACTTCGTGATACAGAATATTAAGCATTACGTCCTCCGATTTCGCGGCAAGAACCTAGTTGAAGCTTAGACAAATAATCATAAAAATCTTTACACTTTCTACTTCGGCATGAAAAACACAATGCACGTGTTTGTCGGCACGAAAGGTATGATTTCTCACTTATCAATGTAACTACAATGATCTAGAAACTGTTACTTTATAACAAACAGCTACTTACGGTGGCAAACGCGGTGGCTTATCACTGAACCAGCAAGTCATCGTCATTTCACCCTTCGCCGCATGAGCAAAGTCGAACCCAAGTTCTTTCAGATGAGGAACGACATGACTATCCTCAAACAAACATCAACTGTTCTCTGTTTCAAAACAACAGAAATGAATGAAAACAGCAAGCAACTACATTGTTGATTGACACATGATCTACCCTTCCGGGGAAACTATCTTCACACATGTATATCCAACCCATTACAAACCATTAAAAAGGTTTTGATCGATTTCAAAAACAATCTGCTTCTTTCTTTTACCACGGTACTACTTAATAAACATTCATGGACAAATGAATACCTTCTACTTACGTACCACGCAAACACAAAAGACAGTCAATCACTAGAATTGAATTCCCATCTTGAAACCATCTTCCAATCAACGATTAAGCTCTCTCATTTTGAAGCCACGGCATTTCTGTTGTTCTTGATATTTTAATTTTGCTTCTGCCTCTAGGTTGTTAGGTGTAATTTTGTATTCTGGTCAACGTCTCGACGGACTCGTCGTTTTAAAAGGCCTGAAAATGGTTCAAAGCCTGTTGTTTGCACGCTGCCCCTCCGCTCTAGCGTTTCTGACGTGCTATCAAGAACGCACGAAAAATGGTCGAAATTCAAAAGGCACGGTAGGGTTGTTGGCACTTTTGGGCTCGGTAAATCGCGTATCATGACTCTCATCAAGGAATGTCTTGGGTGTAACATCTTCAAGTGGTCAGGTGTCTACTACTCTCAAATTAGAGGTTTGGCAATGGGTCAACGATTAGCTCCCGTGCTGGCGATCTGCTTCATGAGCAGAGTTGGAGAACCAGTACTGGCACGCTTTCCTTTGATGTATTGTTGACATATAGATGACTGCTGCATTGTGACTTCAGCACAGCCCGAAATGGATGAATGTTTCCGTATAATGAATGCGCAGTCACTGTACATCACGCTCACACGAGAGATACCTCAAGATGGCTCCCCTATCTCAGCACTCAAATCAAAGTGTCTGGCGGGATCATACACGTTAAGTGGTATCGAAAAAGAAGCCGAAGAATATTTTGATCAACGCCTTATCTGCGCATCCGTCTGCTGTTGAACGGGCTGTTTTCAGGAATATGCACAGGATAGCTACGAGCATGTGCAGTGGTATGACCGAACGCGAAGAATCAAGACGGTTGGCTTCAGGTATAGCTCGGTCGAATGGCTATACGGTACCATATTGTAACACTGGAAGATTTCACATTGACGAGAGAAACACCTCGCGCCAAAACAAACTTCCTCTATGTATACCGTTCATCTCTGACAAGGTATCTGCTGCAATTCAACGGTGTATTGTTCGAGGCGATAATGTTATTCTAGTTAACATTACGCCTAATAACATCAAACGTCAACTTGTGAGGAACAGACTCTATGATACGCAGTCCTTGACAGAGGCTTGCGTCACATGTACAAACGGGAAAATGAAAATTGCGCTTCTGTAGGCGTACTTTATCAGTTTCAATGTGAGGCATGTAATGTAAGCTACATAGGGGGAACTGGAGGAGTTTTATCAGTACGAATCAAAGAGCATCTCGCTGGCAAACGATGCAGTAATGTGTTGACTCCGTTAGGGAAGAACTAAGTGGAACAGCGTGCTGGTCATGATTTCAACATCAGGTGAACGACATTGGCTGACGAGAAGGAAATACCGTCGTGGAAAGCACTGGAAGCGTTCCTGATTTTCGCTAGAAATCCAGATATGAATAGCCGAAATGAACGCGTGGCGATCACAAACGGTCTCTCGTCATTCATGCAACACTGCGAGTTAGTACCATAATCCGCGAACGTGCTGATCCGCAATAATAATATTATTGCATAAGGGCAGCGAAGTAAGATCATTCGCTACTAGTGTACTAACCTTGTAGCGTAGTGCTACACTTCGCTTTCAAACCTTTGGAAACGACGAGACTTTCGAAACGTTGGCCAGAATAAGAATTTCCACCTAACAACCTCGAGGCAGAAACAGAATTAACAATTTCAAGTCATTAGACAGTTTCTCTAAAAGGATACAGAGTTGCGCTTCTGTAAAGAGATCACGAGGGAATATATAAGGGGAAAAAATTCCGAAAGAAAAGGAAGCAAAAAGAAAATGGGCAGTTTATGAAACCGAAGTATACCAAGTAATATAAGAGGATTCAATGAGGTTAAGGTTAGCGAAATTGTATGGAACAAGGGTTTTTTCAGTAATTTCTCACGATGTAGTGGCAAAAATTCCTCACTAGCGCTGAGAGGATGATATGATAGAATTATAAAAACTAAACTAACATATCGGAGAACACGGAGACATTGGAGTAACTGGTACAAATCTTTTAATTCAGTCCATCACCTCGTCTTTTTATTTCATGGAAAGAATGAGTTAACTGCCCTCATAAGGAAACGAAAACACATTATATGGGACCAGATGGCCTGCGCACGATACCGTGCGCACCCAATAGCTTGTGATAAATAAACTTCCTTGAAAGAATCTGAAGCGTGATCGTTTCAGCAGCATAGTGTTCTGTGCTTTCCCGCGAAAATAGAGGGAACTGTTAGAAGCCAAGTAACAGCGTCATAAACAGCAAGCACACATACTACCAAATTCTACATTCGTTCTTGCACTCATATATTGACTAAGACATTTAAAAAAAACAAGAAGAGGCCCTGAAATCATTCACTTTCTTGTTTGCCCCCTATCACTGTGGAATCCTCTACTCCGCCGAAGATGGAATGGGAATTCTTCCGCACTTTTCTCATTTATCCGCCCTGTCGAAGCAGGCTTTTAATAGCATACCCATAGACGAACTCGTTGGCCAATACATTGTTCGATGAAGTTTTACGCAAAAACCATATTAACCTGAAGAGCTCTTTATTTTTAAAGACCAAGATCGTCTGCACATCCACTCGGATGAACAATGGAGCTCGCTACGGATGGTTACATAGAATTTGTATAAGACAGTCGATTGTCCAAACTCTGCTGGGCTCTACTCCTTCATATTTATGTTTGAATGCCTCGATGAGACTACCACACTTCCCTCCCCCCTCTCCTTCCTGAGAAAAATGAGTAGACAGCAGCATCCCTACATTGAGCAGTACAAAACTGCTCTGGTCAGAATAGTTGCTAGTACAGCTCGTTTCGTTTACAGCTTCAATCGCACCACATCTTCCAAATATTCTTCGACTTGGAATACTGTACGGCCAAACGGCCAAAGAAAACATTATTGTGATTGAGCGGTCATCTACACAATAAATTGACAATATATCGGAGTGTGGGCCCCCATTCCCCCCAACATGGGATACCCTACCGAAGGCTAGGCATGTGAAGGGAGCCAAGTTGTGAATTAACGCCACATAACCTGGAAAGGTCTTCGAACAGGGTTGTCGATTTCAAATTCTCCGCTTTCCCCTTTGCCCTCTCTCTCCATTTCACCCGCATTAGTCTCCCTGAAACCTGCATCTCTATCAAATTTGAAAGCCTTAGGTCCTAAGGTCCAAATTAACGATTTTCGCGCAAACCCTTTCCCCAGCAAGCGGAGTCTACACATGCTACCTAATATTAGCGCTCCCAAATTGCCACCTATCTCTCTAACAAAGTCGAACGCTTCAGGTGCAAACTAATCCAATGCAAGCTGATCCAAATTAGCAATTTCTGCGCAAGCTCCGTCCCTAGTGAGCAGATTCCACATGTTCTGCCTAATATGACTGTCCCCAAATTCCATCTACATATCTACCAAATTTGAACGCCCCAGAATCACATCGAAAAAGTTTCGCGCTAGCCTCCCCTTAGTGGGCGGTGTCTACATATGGTACCTAATATTAGTGCTCCCAAATTGCCATCTGCCCCTCAGCCGAATTTAAGCGTTCGAGGTACAAATAAAGATTGCACAAGCCTCGCTCCGGTACGTGGAGTCTACACATGCCACTTGCCTTAGGTTTTCCTATCTTGCCACCTACCTCTCTACCAAAGTTGAACGCTTCAGGTGCAAACTGATCTAAATTGACAGTTTCGCGCAAGCCCCGCCCCCAGTGGGGGTAGAACACACCTGTCACGTGCCATCGTTTTGCCGCCTAAACCAAATTTAACTTTGAACACTCTAGCCCCAGGAGAACAGGAGTTGTAGGTTATCGGCGAGCCAAACTTTTTGCGGACCGCCCCTAGTGGGTGGAGCTCTGCTTGAGCCACGTGTTCTCAGGTAGTTCGGCCCTTTTCCCACTTGTTCCAACCTGGCCTGGGCTGTTCCAGCTCAATTTTCAGAAGGCGCCATAGAAAATGGCTACAAACGGACAATCATACAAACAGAAAAACGGACGGATTAACAGACTTTGTGGCTTACTTGTAGTGAGGATAGTAGAAGTAGGACATGACAACAATATTCTCAATTTTTTACTGATATGGTACTGTACTCAAAGATGTTTAGAAAATAAAGAAACTTTAGAAGTTTGTCAAACAAATTATACACAACCAACTCGAGAGATGGCTTTGAAATCAATAGATTTCGCCACCAGAAACCACGCTAATACTTCTTCGAAATGCACGTTTACTGAAAGACAATACATGTCTATCGAAAGCAACTAGTAAATTTTTAGTTAAAATAAAGTTTTTCAAGTTCAAGATCTCTGGTATTCTTGCCTTCGGCGTTTGCGACAGAGCCTAACACCCGAGATGAGACCGATTGCCTTCTAAGGCGGCGCAGGTGTGAGAAATAACTACCGCCAGCGACAACTATATAAATAGTTACGACTAAGAGTTTATTCGGTTCCTACAAGAGACCAAGCATCACCTGCAAGCTGATATACACCCATGCACCATTTAGTTTTCGTTCTTTCCACTCGTTGAAGGTTTTGATAATTTCTATTGCGAACCGACTCTCTACCACCATTTCACGAGGCAGATGACTTGTAGTCATCACAGCTTCATCATACACTTCTCTTACTCTATAAGGCAGAACCATCTCGAAGTTTCTGAAACGAGAAAGAAAAGTTTTCAGTGATGTTGAGTAAACAGCGCTAAACTCACAAACGACACAATCCAAATGGAAATGAAGCATAATGCTGAACTTACTTACCCATACTACTATCTATACTCATTCTTTCCTGGGCGTTTATTCTTGGCCCTTCAGGTTTGAGTGGTTATTAAATTGTGCTTGTTAAGAAATCACTGTGTAAATCTTAGGGACGAGAGCAAATTCCGATTACTGTCCCTCTGCCAGACGATAGAGCTCGATGGAATTTATACCTTACCAGTAGAGGATCATTACGGTGTTGCACAGGAAGCAACTGGCAGCAATTCGAGTAGGACGAGCAAATAAGGCATTTTTATTGAAAGGCACCGATTACTCGTAGTTCCTTACAACTTTTCCTAGCACTTCAGAAAAAGCGACGCGGTTATTAATAGGGTGTGTGATCACCACGGACAGCAGAAAATGCTCTGCAACGCGATCCCATTCTTTTCACGAGGTTGGAAATGAGGAAATGAGTTATTGTGGTAGGGCATTCCACTCCTCTATTAGCGCAATTGACAATTGCTGGATGTTCAGTGGTGCATTTGGACGTGCTGCAATGCCTCTATCCAGTGCATCCTAAACATGCTCGATGGGATTCAGGTGGGGGAACGGGCAGGCCACTCCATTCGCTGGATAACCTCTCGTGTCAAGAGCTCTTCCACCTGAGCTGTTCGATGCGGTCACGCATTGTTATTCATAAAAATGAGTTCAGGGCTCACTGCAGACTTGAAATGATACACATTAGGGAGGGGTTCCTTTCACAGTAACGCCGACTGTTAAGGGTCCCACGCTCAAAAATCTGGAGGTAAGTACGGTTAAGAAGCATGATGCCTCCCCCTACCATAACACCTCGACCACCAGAACGATCAAGTTCCACAACGTTGCTGAGAGAAGCGCGGGTCCCCACCTCTGCCATGAGGTTGCGTCCAGGATCGCTACTCAGACTGAATCTGCTCCCATTCGAAAAAGCGAACGGAGTCGGGAGAAGAGACCGCAACCGTGCAATCGTCGTACCAATGTAGTGCGTGGGATGGCTTGCTTTGAAATCCTATTAAATGAAATTGCAATCAAAAACGCTGACTGACGTGGATCGCTTCTTGCCAGCTGCACAATGCAACGGTCATACCTTAGTGTAGTTTTTCTTGGTCGACCACCTACTCGCTTACGTGCAGCAGAATCAGAGGTTCGGAATGCTCCCCGTGCACGTGAAACAACGCTGTAAGCGACACCAGGTTCCTGAGCTGCGCTCGTCATGGTTCGACCTTTTTCGAGTTTCTTGACGACCCTTCCTCGTGCCAGGTCATCCAGACGCTGTCTGGATATGATGTATAGAAGGATAACACCACAGTGTTTGGTAGCTACTGGCTGATTGACGAAAACTTTTCTTCGTACCTATCAGCTGCCTCGATTTGTGCGGGTAGCCACATTTCCCGCTTTATTTGAACTATTCCTCCACGAAGGGATGTCCAACTTCGTGTGCATAACCGTCATAGGTCTAGCGATCAGACCCCACACTTTCACTTCTTCCACCCAGTCCTCAATGTTCTATGTTACATTTTCCATCTCGTCCCTAGGTTTTGCACACCAGTATAGCGGTCGATGTTGTATTTCGAGATATCGATTGACAAAAAGAAACGCGCGACTTTTAAACGAGGCTTCGAAGGCGGCTGAAGACGGAAATAGATTGGTCAGTCCAGTGCGGAAGAACAACCCAAATGATTATTGGTTCATGAGTTTTTCTTTAACCAGTACTTTCACGCACTAAATACGCATAGAAGCCTGACTGTTCTCAGGAGACCACTGCAAAAACGACTAATTTAGAAAAGGGATATACAATGATTCTTGCTATTTTTGACAAAAGCGCCTAGATTACCACATATGCTTGATACCTACTGTTTTTCTGCATAATCAAAATAAATGCGGCTAAATTGAAAGCACGAAATGACTTAATTGAAATATTGTCTGCAGATTGTCTGCATAGGATACCTATATGAGTTCCAAAAGTGATTCAGTAAATGTAAGTAACACCAGTAATAATAGTAAGAGTAACAGTTCTGTAAATTATGATCATACCTCGAACTTGGAACAAGTAAATTGTTGTTTGACAACTCGTGACCTACAATGATAGAAGTTAAGCGCTATTATGTTAATCACGATTGAAAAATTCGATGCTCACTGATGAGTAGTGTGTCATAGCAACAGTGAACGATTACGCGATTGCAAAGTCGAAACAGGTAATAGTACAACAATATACTCACTATAAACCTACAGGTGAGACTACAATGACCGCTATTTGAAAAAAAAAACCAGGAAATAAGCATGGCAACAGTATGGTGAAGTCATTGAGAAGCACTTGAAGGAGTCATCAGAAGACATATAACTAGTAATGTTATTGATAACTCGAGTTTGATGCGAGCCTCTGAAGAGGAATTCATGTTAAGGGTGAAATGGCATTCAAAAAAGGAGAAAAAAATCAAATCACCACAGAAACTCTAGCCTTCACGGCTCACATTCATTCAGTTCGATCAATCACAATTGGCTCTGAAGGTGGGGATGGTGTAGTGGAAAGTGGCGCACTATATTACACGCACGGTCGCGAGTTCAAGTACTCGACAATATCCGTCTTGAACAAGCAAGCCTTTCATTCAGGGGGGGGGGGGGGGGGCATCCCTCCGACGGGATTGGTCCGAGGCATCCGCATCCGAGGCACAGTTCACGATAATTCGACCTCGAACGTTAGCTAACACTATGTGCTACAACATGCTGCAAACAATCACATATCGAAATATTTCCCACGGGCAGGGGCCCAGAGTTTGTTCTCAATCTATCGAACGCTTATTTGAATGCCTTCAATCTATGATCATTATAACAATACCCAAACGATGCTTTGACGGATAACTATCCATTAAAACCCACATTTTTTTATCGAATTTTCGACTTTTTTCCAGAAATGATCATAACCTCTACCTGTTGTAACTGTTCTGTTGTCTGCAAGTGAAAGGAAACAAACCCGTGACAGCTCATCTAAATCCAGCCGGTGGTGCCTCACTCGGCAGCTGCCGCTTAAATGTGCACGTGCTCTGTTTTGCTAGGAGTTTTGCCAAATTTTGGACCGAAGGAATGAGAAGTAAGTCCGTGAAAACAAGGTGAAGGAACATGAAAATGAAGTCAGGAGCAATACGGGAACGGCACTGCTTTTTGGGAAGGCTTGCCAGAAAGGAATACGTCGAACGAATTCGTTCCCCGTTGCCCATTTCGTGTCAGGAATCATTATCTTTGGGCAAGATAAGTGACTCGTTAAGTTCTAACAGGCTCACATCTCTGTCAGCAAAAAAAGTTGCGAAGTTCTTATCAGCGGTTGAATCAACCTCTATGAAAGTCCCGAATTCACGTTATCAAAAGGCTCATTGAAGACTATAGGTCATAAAGTTTGTTCATCTTGGGAACTGAACTTGTTGAATAATGTTGGAATTAAAATATTAAGGAATGGGGAATGAAGACTCTAAACATTACCAATCCCATCCTTGAAATTCTCCCCGCATTCGAGTTCAATTCAGAATCGTAAGGCATTTTGATTGCGTACGTGACCTAGACAATCACTGCTCGGATTGTAGTTAGGTGGTTCTTCTTTATGGTGGTGTACATGAGGATGAAGCTCTCCCTTTGGTTCTGAAACGGTCGCAAAAGGAGTTTTAAGCAGTGACCTAACTGCTAAATTACTATACAATTGAAGAAAGGCCTTTTCAGCCATTTTTGCAGAGTGGTGTTGTCCAGATATTCCTCTTCGTTTAAACGTTCACATGCCTTCAAATTACCAAAATATTTATTTCTCAATTATTTATTTACAAGTCTAGGGCTTGAAGAAGGTCATGAGAAAGGAAGCCGCTTCTGAATACCTTAGCCAACCAACGGGAAGCTTCCCAGGCTTGTGCGACTTCATCTCATAGCCCGAAGACAGAATTTGATGCTCACAAACCTAGAAGGCACAGTCATGTAGAAGGAGAATATCGCGGTGGAGAGCCACGTTTCTAGAGAAGGAATCTATCTTCTTTCATCTGCATCACCTGTCGTCCCGTTGATCGTCAACTTCCTCGAGCGGGCGCCAGTAACGTCTCCATTCGTCCCGGTCGCGAGCCAGAGTAGTACAGTGAATCGCACTCGCTCTAGGGACACGGGAAATACATTCCTTTCGTTCAGAGCTCTCGTGAGAAGTCTGACCTCTGGTATCCGCTTGTCGTCCCGAGGGATCCAGTCCTGGTCCTGGTTACCCTGGTCCACGGTTATCATTATATCGCATAACGTGTCCGGCCCACCTGATCTACGTTCTCTTGGCTTTATCAACGGCATCCCTTATATTCGTTCGTCGACTGAGCTCGGAACTACGGATTCCCTTCTGTCCCTTGAGTGCGTAGGGAAATTCCGAGCATCGTCCTTCCCACAGCGCGTTGGATGACGCTAACTGCATGCTCATCTGCTTTCGTAGAGTCCAGTCTCTGAGGCGTATGACAAAACAGGAAGGACGCAGTATCGAAAAGGTGAGTGCGGAACCGGATATTCTTCGTTTTCTTCATTACTCCATCGATGTGCTCAAAGGCGGCGGTTCACGATGAAAATGGCTACTGAGTCGTTTCCTTAGGAATACTCAGTGGCCCCCATGGGTGGTAGAAGGGAGCGTTTAACACAGTCTCGGCAGTTAGGGCATAGTGGAGGCCCTGTTTCTTCCCCTCCTATCGATCGATGACACGTCAGACGAGTGTCGAGACAATACAGATTGCTATTTTTCATTCTAGGACCCAAGCACAATTATCTGACCGCCTAGTGATGAGGCGATGTTTTTCTCCCATTGTTTTTTTCTGCTATTCTTTTTGCTGATGTGACCCCTTTTTAATTTCCTATCCCAAAAGGCTGAAAAAGGTGAGCCATTTTTGCTGTAACTGTTTTTTTGTTTACTTGGGCTTATAAGTGAATGAATTTTTGCTTACCGTAGTCAGTTATTTGCACCGGGACCCACACATATGCAATGACGCGCTGGGCGACGCGTCCAAACGCCCCACTCTTCTTTACTCTTTTGGTCTCCTTCTCGTCCAGCCCCCTTTAGCGATTTTTTGAATCCTTTTTTCACTTCGCAAATATCGATCCGTGCAGTTCCCTCGCCTCCATTGCACTATTTTACATCTTGTCTTCCATTTTTCGTCATAATCTGTGTTACCCAAAATGATCGTTAAGTATGCCTTTAAATGCTCCCTATGCCGCGCAATTCCGTCTGCTCAGCTCCGGAGCTAGGTCGGTCATTATGTTGACTTCGACCAAGACACTTATAGCTGGAGAATTCAGAGGATTTGTTCCGTTCAGCATCAAAGGAGCATCAAACACCAATCTGTTTCGCATTAAAATTGCCTTCGTTAAGTCCAGTCTCAAGCCGATCTTACCGCGAGCTCGGCCTGTCGAAATCGGCCAGCATTCGTTCCGCCTGCTCGATATTCGGTGTTATCAGCACGATGTCGTCTGCAAAGCGGAGGTGATGTAGGAAGCGGCCGTCGGCCTTCACTCAAATGCTTTCCCATTCCATATGGCGCATGACGTTCTTGAGAGCGGCTCTGAAAAGTTTGGGCGAGATGGTATCGTCCTGTCAAACTCCCCTTTTCTCGTTGATGACGACTTCTTTATATAATGGCGACGTCCTGGTCGTGAAGTTGCTGTAGAGCTCACGAAGCATCCTCATATATTGCGTAGGAACACCCTGGTTGCCCAAGGCTTCAATTACCGCTTCTGTCTCGACGGTATCAAAGGCTGTTTTCATGTCGATGAACGTAAGACATAACGGCATTTTGTACTCACATTTTGTACTTCAATCAGGCTTGTAACGGTGTGGATATGATCGATTGTACGGAACCCTCTCCGAAACCCTGCTTGCTCGCATGGCTGCCCTTCATCTAATATTCTGCCAATCCTGTTAAGGATGACTCGTGTGAAGAGTTAATAGACTACAGACAGCGGGCAAATGGACGATAATTGCCAATGTCGTCTGGATTTCCCTTCTTATACTGGAACACGGTCTTGCTAGTTTTCCATGAAGTGGGTCATTGCATTGCGACAGGTACCGCGTGAAAAGCTGGGCCAGGGCACTGACATTGATTAGCGGAAGGCTCTTTAGATGTTCTGCTTCGATCCGGTCGGACCGTGTGCAGTACCATATGTCAATGACGTGACGGCATGTCGAATTTCGGAAGGCAGAAATGAAGGAAGACGTAGCCTTCCTGCCTAAGATGGTAGGTAAGCAGGTCGACGTGGCTGTCGTGGAAACCGTGGCATGCAGCTGGATTCTGAATTAAACTCGAATGCGGGGCGCATTTCAAGGATGGGATTGGTTAACGTTTAAAACCTTCATTCCTCATTCCTCAATATTTTAATTCCAACATTATTCAACAACTTCAGCTCCCAAGATGAACAAACTTTATGGCCTATAGTCTTCACGGAGCCGTTTGATAACGTAAATTCGGGACTTTCATAGAGGTAGATTCAACCTCTGATAAGCATTTCGCAGCTATTTTTGCTGACAGAGATGTGAGCCTGTTAGAACTTAACGAGTCACTTATCTTGCCCAAAGATAATGATTCCTGACACGAAATGGGCAACGGGGAACTAATTCGTACGACGTGCTTCTTTCCGGCAAGCCTGCCCAAAGAGCAGTGCCGTTCCCGTATTGCTCCTGACTTCATTTTCATGTTCCTTCACCTTGTTTTCACGGACTTACTTCTCATTCCTTCGGTCCAAAATTTGGCAAAACCTCCTAGCAAAAACAGAGCATGTGCACATTGAAGCGGCAGCTGCCGAGTGAGGCACCACCGGTTGGGTTTAGATGAGCTGTCACGGGTTTGTTTCCTTTCACTTGCAGACACCAGAAAGAACAGTTACAACAAGTAGAGGTCATGTTCATTTAAAAAAAAAAGTCGAAAATTCGATAAAAATTGTGGGTTTTAATGGATTCTTATCCATCAAAGCATCGTTTGGGCATAGGGATAATAATCATAGATAAAAGGCAATCATATAAGGGATCTAAAAGGTTCAGGAAGTTCCACCACCATTCAAATATTTTACATCCCCACATTGGTAGTGCGCTTATAATATGCTCTGCATCCCACTCGTAGTACGGCACTTTCTTCTGAGCCGCACGTGCCATTGGTAGTATCCATTTCTACTAACGATGGTAGTCTGCAGTTAGGTATCAGCAGCACAGGGACCACCCTATGGTCCGTGCGACACAGTAAATCTCCTTCAACCACCTGTCATATGGAGGTGCACGGTGGTGGCCGGAGCAAAGTCTGCAACTGCGGACTGATACTGTGAGTAGATAGATACGTAACACGGACAGGAGTCGCTTCTGCGATCATTAGTTTCTATTTAATATGAACTCTCGATTGCTAAATTCTCTTTGATTCCTCTGGAGGCAATCCGAGAATGAAATCCATCAAAATATAAATGGGAACTGGTAGGAATTGGAGGTTATATTTGGAAGGCCCTGAGGGGACAAACAGTTCTACAAGGAAAAGGATGCCGTTTCATTTAGCAGCCATAGTTGCGGTGCTAACTGTGAACTCTGGCTTGATGGCTTTCATTTTTTGGTTGGCATACGTATTTTCTAGTTTTTTTTTTCTCAAATGGTGGTCACTGTAATCTTACATATACGAGGTGTCCAAAATTATGGGCGCAAAAATTCAGAGATTTCTGAGGTAGAATTAATCTAACAAATTTACTTTATCCATTGTTAAGTAGTTGCACCAGAAGGTTTTCTTGCTATATGCATGGCTACTGATGTCAATTCCCAATATCTTTTAGACAGTTGAGGCTAATTCAATGTACTTACAATCACTGACATGCGGGAGGCGGATGGGCATTATAAAATTCCTTGCAATTCTTATATTATCCGTAGAAAACGCTATCGAACGGTGCAGAGAAGAAGATTCACTCAAAGGCGAACTAAAAAAGGGTAGAAAGGCCAGCGTTCTCAAGGATATATCTGTTAAAATGGTCCATTTGCGAGTCGATCGTGATGTCGGGTGACCTATCACAAAAACGGCAAAGGAACAGGACCTGTCGAAGTTGCCGGTGGGGCGGTTGTCGAGCAAAAGCTTCATTACCACCCCTACCGTATGCAGAAATGTCGCCTCACTACCTATTTCAGCAGACAATGAAGGGCCACAAAATGCAGAAAGGTGCAAGCTCTTTGAGTGAAGACACACAACCCTTCATCGTTTCTCTGCCCAAAAAAACTATACGTTCGCGTTACCAATAGGAACATCTGTGGTGCATTTTCCCACAAAAAGGTTACTATAATATTTAATAGTGAAATGATGTTTCTTAAGCAGTCACTGGCTAGGGTAGGATGGTCGTGATCTCGTCTGTGCAGGCATGAAAAATGAACAAGACCAACACTCAGAAAGCACACTGACAATGAGAGACGTAATGAGGCACTGATCTGACCACGACTCCTGAAACAGCCTGTAGTCCAGGACGAGGACGTTACTCCAGCCCACACAGTCAAGCGGCGAGTGGGGCCTGCGGCAGCTGCCCGACTTCAGTAACAAAGTGGAATTGTCATCGTATTTTCCAAATCTTGACTCACTTGACTCCTCCGTATGGTGTCCGATTGGAAGAGGATTTGTCGAGTTTGTAGTTCCAGTTTGGAGTCCTAGAAAGCATGACTAAAGAGCAGCTGGTGAGAAATGGAGAAGGGCACCTGCGTGCAACACGCGGCGAGATTGAGAACAAACTCTGGACCCCTACCTGTGGGAAATATTTCGATATGTGTTTTTTTTGCAGCATTTTGTAGCACATAGTGTTAGCTAACGTTCGAGGTCGAATTATCGTGAACTGTGCCTCGGATGCGGATGCCTCGGACCAATCCCGTCGGAGGGATGCCCCCCCCCCCCCCCCCCCCACTTGACTTCCATTCAGAGTATGTGGCCTAAACAATGAATTGCGGTGGCCAGCCGATAAGTCAGTTGTTTTATCCTCCCAGACGAGTCTGATACCAGTTAACCGACCCCGGAGGGATGGAAGGCTTGCTCGTTCAAGGCGGATATTGATCCAGTACTTGAACTCGCGAGTGCGTGTAATATAGTGCGCCATTTTCCACTACACCATCCCCAGCTTCAGAGACAATTGTGATTGATCGAACTGAATGAATGTGAGCCGTGAAGGCTAGGGTTTCTGTGGTGACTTGATTTTTCTCTCCGAGGGTCTCCTTTTTTGAATGCCATTTCACCCATTTGACATGAATTCTTCTTCAAAGGCTCGTATCAAACTCGAGTTATCAATAACATTACTAGTTATATGTCTTCTAATGACTCCTTCATGTGCTTCTCAATGACTTCACCATACTGTTGCCATGCTTATTTCCTGGTTTTTTTTTTCAAATAGCGGTCATTGTAGTCTCACCTGTAGTTATATAGTGAGTATATTGTTGTACTTTTACATGTTTCGATTTTGTAATCGCGTAATCGTTCACTGTTACTATGACACACTACTCATCAGTGAGCATCGAATTTTTCAATCGTGATTAACATAATAGCGCTTAACTTCTATCATTGTAGGTCACGAGTTGTCAAACAACAATTTACTTGTTCCAAGTTCGAGGTATGATCATAATTTACAGAACTGTTACTCTTACTATTATTACTGGTGTTACTTACATTTACTGAATCACTTTTGGAACTCATATAGGTATCCTATGCAGACAATCTGCAGACAATATTTCAATTAAGTCATTTCGTGCTTTCAATTTAGCCGCATTTATTTTGATTATGCAGAAAAACAGTAGGTATCAAGCATATGTGGTAATCTAGGTGCTTTTGTCAAAAATAGCAAGAACCATTGCATATTCCTTTTCTAAATTAGTAGTTCCTGCAGTGGTCTTCTGAGAACGGCCAGGTTTCTATGCGTATTTAGTGTATGAAAGTACTGGTTGAAGAAAAACTCATAATCATTTGGGTTGTTCTTCTGCACCGGACTGATGATCAATCGATTCGATCAATCTTCAGTCGCCTTCGAAGCATCGTTTAAAAGACACGCGTTTCTTTTTGTCAATCGATATCTCAAAAAACAACATCGAGTACTATTTCGTTACCATGATTTCTTAACAAGCACAATTCAATAACCACTTAAACCTGAAGGGCCAAGAATAAACACCCAGAAAAGAATGAGTATACATAGTGGTATGGGTAAGTAAGTAAGTAAGTAAGTTTAGCATTATGCTTCATCCCCATTTGGATTGTGTCGTTTGTGAGTTTAGCCCTGTTTACCCAACATTCCTGAAATTTTTTCTTTCTCGTTTCAGAAACTTCAAGATGGTTCTGCCTTATACAGTAAATGAAGAGTATGATGATGCTGTGATGACTACAAGTTTTCTGCCTCGTGAAATGGTGGAAGAGAGTCGGTTCGCAACGGAAATTATCGAAACCTTCAACGCCTGGAAAGAACGAAAGCTGAATGCTGCAAAGGTGTATATCAGCTTGCAGGTGATGCTTGGTGTCTTGTAGGAATCGAGTAAACTCTTAATCGTGACTATTTATATTGTTCTCGTTGGCGGTAGTTATTTCTCACACCTGCGGTGCCTTAGTAGGCGATCGTCCTGATCTCGGTTGTATAGGCTCTGTCGCAAACAGTCTCCAACTTCTCTCTTGCTTTAACCTCGGTATAGTTCTTTATGATCATAATATTCTTGTGCCGATAGGTGGGACAGTTTATTAATTAACGGCCTAAAGTTTCGACGCTTTCCTCTTCTTCAGAGGCCTAAAGCAACTCGAGACTATTTGTAAAGTATCCAAAAAGCGCATTACCACCTGGCGAATGTTACGGCGAATTCAAAACCCATAATTCGAAGCATAACTCACCAAGGTTCCACCCGCTTAAGCGGATATAAAATCCGCTGTCGCAACAAGCAACTGTCAGTAGCGAATGAGAATTATTCGCTGTCTCCCTTATACTTGTGATGAGGAAGATCATGTTATTATGCTACTGAGTCACGAGTCGCAGTGCGGTTTATATGGCACAAGAATATTATAACCTGTCGCAAACGTCCGAAAGCAAGAATGCCAGAGATTTTGAACCTATAAAACTTTATTTTAACTAAAAATTTACTAGTTCCTTTCGATAGATATGTATTGTCTTTCAGTAAACGTGCATTTTGAAAAAGTAGTAGCGTGGTTTGTGGTGGTAAAATCTACTGATTTCAAAGCCATCTTTCTGGTTGGTTGTGTATAATTAGTTTGGCAAGTTTCCAAAGTTTCTTTAGTTTCTAAACATCTTTGAGCACTGTACCATATCAGTAAAAAATCAAAATATTGTCATCATGACCTACTTCTACTGTCCTCACTATATATAACCACAAAATCTGTTTATCCGTCTGTTTTTCTGTTTGTATGATTGTCCGTTTGTAGCCATTTTCTATGGCGCCTTCTGAAAATTGAACTGGAACAACCCAGGCCAGGTTTGGACAAGTGGGGAAAGAGCCGAACTACCTGAGAACACGTGGCTCAAGTTGAGTTCCGCCCACTAGGGGCGGGGCGTCCGCAAAATGTGTGGCTCGACGGTAATCTATAACTCCTGTTCTCCTGGAGCTAGAGTGTTCAAAGTTAAATTTGGTTTAGGCGGCAAAACGATGGCACGTGGCAGGTGTGTTCTACCCCCACTGGGGGCGGGGCTTGCGCGAAACTGTCAATTTAGATCAGTTTGCACCTGGAGCGTTCAATATCGGTAGTGAGGTAGGTGGCAGTTTGGGGGCGCTAATATTATTTAGCATGTGTCGACTCCGAGGGTTTGCGCGAAAATCGTAAATTTGCAGCTTAGGACCTGAGGCTTTCAAATTTGATAGAGATGCAGGTGGCAGGGAGACTAATGGCAGGTGAAATGGAGAGAGAGGGCAAAGGGGAAAGCGGAGAATTTGAAATCGACAACCCTGTTTGAAGACCTTCCCAGGTTATGTGGCGTTAATTCAAACTTGGCTCCCTTCACATGCCTAGCCTTCGGTAGGGTGTCCCATGTTGGGGCAATGTTGGCCCACACTCCGATATATTATGTCAACCTATTGTTTAGATGACCGCTCAATCACAATAATGTTTCCTTTGGCCGTACAGTGTTCCAAGTCGAAGAAAGTTGGAAGATGTGGTGCGATTGAAGCTGTAAACGTGATGAGCTGTAGTGGCAACTATTCTGACCAGTGCAGTTTTGTACTGCTCAACGTAGGGATGTTGCTGTCTACTCGTTTTTTTCAGGAAGGAGAGGTGGGAGAGAAGTGTGATAGTCTTAGTTAGGCATTCAAACATAAATATAAAGGAGCAGAGCCCAGCAGAATTTTGGCGATCGACTTTCTTATACAAACTCCATTTAACCATCCGTAGCGAGCTCCATTGTTCGGCCAAGTGAATGTGCAAAACACCTACGTCTTTGAAATTGAAGATTAGTGTATAACCTCTGCTCTTTAGGATATTATGATTTTTGCGTAAAATTTCATCAAACAGTGTATTGACCAACGAGGTCGTCAATTGGTATGCTAATAAAAGCCTGCTTCGACGGGCGGATAAATGAGAAAACAGTGAAGGAAATCCCACTACATTTTCGGTGGAGTAGAGGATTCCACAGTGATAGGGGGCAAACAAGAAAGAGGATGATTTCAGGACCCTTTCTTGTCTTTTTAAATGTCTTAGTCAATATATGGATGCACGAGCGAATGTAGATTTTGGTAATATGTGCGCTCTTGCTGCTTATGACGCTATTAATTGGGTTCTAACGGTTCTCTCTATTTTTGAGGGAAAGCACAGAACACTATGCTGCTGAAACGATCACGCTTTAGATTCTTTCCAGGAAGTTTATTTATCAGAAGCCATTTGACGCGCACGGTACCGTAGGCAGGCCAACTGGTTCCATATAATGTGCTTTCGGCTCCTCAAAGGCACAGTTCAGGATAATTTTGGGTAATCCAGACTATGATGAAAAATGAACGACAAGATCGAAAATAGTGCGAGAAGGTGGAGAAACGGCGTGAATCGGTGTTTCCAAACTGGAGTTAAACAGGGGGCTGGACGAGAATGAGTTCAGAAAAATGAAGAAGAGTGAGCGTTTGGACGAGCTATACAATGTGTCTTGCTGCGTAAGTGCGGGTCCTGGTGCGAATAAAAGACTACGGTGACAAACATTTATTCACTTATAAGCATAAGTAAACAAAAAACCCTATTAACAGCAGAAGTAGCTCACCTATTTCAGCCTCTAGGAGTAGGAAATTAAATAAGGGATCGCGGCAACAAGAAGAATAGCAGAGGAAAAAAGAATGGGTGAAAAACATCGTCTCATCACTCGGCGACACAGCTGATTGTGTGTGGGTCCTAGAACGAAGATTTGCAATCCGTATTGTCTCGACACTCGTCTATGACGTACTGAGTTAAGATATTTGTAACAGCTACTCCAATGTCTCCGTGTTCTCCGATGTATTAGTTTAATTTTATTCATACCATCCTCTCAGCGCTAGTGAGGAATTTATGCCACTACGTCGTGAGAAATTACCAAAAAATCCTTTGCTCCATACAATTTCGCTAACTTTAACCTCATTGAATCCTCTTAAATTACTTGGTACACTTCGGTTTCATAAACTGCCCATTTTCTTCTTGCTTCCTTTTCTTTCGGACTTTTTTCCTCATGATCTCTTTACAGAGGCGCAACTCTGCATCTTTTCAGAAGAACTGTCCAATGACTTGAAATTTAATTTTGTCACTGCCTCGAGGTCGTTAGGTGGTGATTTTTATTCTGGCCAACGTTTCGACTGTCTCGTCGTTTTCAAAGGCCTGAAAACAGTTCGAAGCTTGCTGATTGCACACTACCCCACCAAGCAACTCCTCCGCTCCAGCGTTTCTGACGTTCTATAAGGAATGCACGAGAAATGCCCAAATTTCAAAAGATAAGCTCACCTCACTTCCACTGCGAAGTGTAGCACTACGCTGCACGGTTAGTACATTAGTAGCGAATGATCTTACTTCGCTGTCCTTATGCAATAATATTATTATTGCGGATCAGCACGTTCGCGGATTATGGTACCTACTCGCAGTGTTGCATGAATGACGAGAGATCGTTTGTGATTGTCACGCACTCATTTCGGCTGTTCCGTCTCGTTAGCCAATGTCGTTCACCTGATGTTGAAATCATTGCCAGTATGCTGCTCCACTCTGTGCTTCCCTAACGGAGTTAACACATTACTGCGTCGTTTACCAGCGACATGCTCTTTCGTCCTGGTAAAAACTCCTCCAGTTCCCCTATGTAGCTTGCATTATATGCCTCACATTGAATCAGATAAATTACGCCTACAGAAGCGCAGAATAACATCATCGCCTAACTGTACGCGAACAATACACCGTTGAATTGCAGCAGATACCTTGTCAGAGATGAACGGTAAACATAGAGGAAGTTTGTTTTGGCGCGAGGTGTTTCCCTCGTCAATGTGAAATCCTCCAGTGTTACAATATGATACAGTATGCCATTCGAAGCTATACCTGAAGCAAATCCTTGATTCTTGCAGCAGACGGATGCGCAGATGTAGCGTCAATCAAAATATTCTTCCGCTCCTCTTTTGATACCTCCCGCTAGACACTTTGATTTGAGTGCTGATATAGGGGAACCAACCACCTTGTGGCATCTCTCGTGTGAGACTGATGTACGGTGACAGCTCATTCATTATACGGAAACATCATCCATTTCAACGTTTCAGTTAGCGCTTGTAGGGCTCGATCATTTTGGACGTTGTAGTTCCATAATCCGCGAATATGCTGATCCGTAATAATAATATTATTGCATAAGGACAGCGAGGTAAGTTTATCCGCTACTAATGTAATAACCATGTAGCGTAGTGCTACACTGTACGGTGGAAGTGAGGTGGGCTTATCTTTTTAATTTTGAGCATTTTTCGTGCATTCCTGATAGAATGTCAGAAACGCTAGAGCGAAGGAGGCGTTCGGTAGGGTAGTGTGCGATCAGCAAGCTTCGAATCGCTTTCAAACCTCTCAAACCGACGAGACTTTCGAAACGTTGGCCAGAATAAGAATTTCCACCTAACAACCTCGAGGCAGAAGCAAAACTAAAACTTCAAGAACAACATAAATGAAATCAAGATGAGAGAATTTAATGGTTGATTGGAAGATGGTTTCAAGATGGGAATTCAATGTCTAGTGATTGTCTGTCTTTTGTGTTTGCGTGGGACGTAAATAGAAGGTATTCATTTGTCCACGAATGTTTATCAAGTAGTACCGTGGTGAAAAAAAAGTAGATTGTTGATAAAAACCTTTTTAATGGTTTGTAGTGGTGCGGCTATACATACGTGAAGATAGTTTCCTCAGAAGGGTAGATCATGTGTCAATCAACAATGTAGTTGCTTGCTGCTTTCATTCATTTCTGTTGTTTTGAAACAGAGAACAGTTGATGTTTGTTTGAGGATAGTCATGTCGTTCCTCATCTGAAAGAACTTGGGTTCGACTTTGCTCATGCGACGAAGGGTGAAATGGCGATGACTTGCTGGTTGAGTGATAAGCCACCGCGTTTGCCACCGTAAGTAGCTATTTATTATAAAGTAACAGTTTCTAAATCATTATAATTACATTGATATGTGGAAATCATACCTTTTGTGCCGACAAACACGGTGCATTGTGTTTTACATGCCGACGTAGGAAGTGTAACGATTGTTATTATTGGTCGTCTAAGTTTCAACTAGGTTTTTGCAGCGAAATCGGAGGACCTAATGCCTAATGTTCTGTATCACGGAGAGAAAAGCTTTGAGCTTCCTACTCCCTTTTGTAGGACAACGTTCTGCCACTATTTTGTTTCTGGGTTGGTCCTCGACGGAAGAGGTCGCGTCCTTATGGTTCGCGAGCAGCGCCGGTATGACTACAATTTTATGTATTTCTAATTTCGTAGTCTTAATGTCAGTAATTGAGCTTAAGACACTGGCTGTATTTATGGTTTGCATCAGCTCACCAACGACCCGCGTTTGCGTGGCCACGCCCCATCGCTGTTGCGGCCATTTTACCGATATCGATCCATCGCCCATATGTTTCAATGTGGCCAACGCAAACCCTGAATGCAGCCAAATGATATCCTTGTGGATTTGTCAGCTATAGGTTGTCATCAAGACTGGCACTTTTGTACGATTCTTAGCGATTAGTTTTTTTCTTTTTCGACCACTTTTGCAAGTGACATTCATGGAACAACTTCAATTCCAGGCCTGTACGATTTAATTTGTTTGCGGAAATTGTTTCAGCCAACTCTTGTGGAGGTTTCCCGGTGGTCCGCCTAAGCACTGTGAGAATTTGCTTATGACAGCTGAAAGGAAGGTTAAGGAAAAAACTGGAGTTGTCGCTGAAGGCGGCGCCATCATCTCTCTGGGGTTTGCTCTTTCAAGTTCTTTATTTTTTATGCTCACTCGTTCCCTCAGGCCTCCTTTTTCATGCTTACTCAATCACTCGGGAGAAGAGAAGGAAGAGGGGGAGGGGGAAGGGGGGGGATGAAGGATAATGCATACATATCCGTAATAATCACATTCGCCCAAATTGCAGTTGTATTCAGACTTTTTCCGTCTCTACGAGATATGTATGATTGACTTGCAAATAACAACTTCAAAATAAGGAACAGTACGGGAGCACACTTCCTATTCCCGAATTCCTTCGGCGAGCAGCAGTAGTTACGCGGCGGATGCCGTATCCTGACATTAGCATTTCAAACCTTTCCCTCCATAGCTCGCGGTCGGATGCGGTGAACGCGACGCGATTTTTTGGGAGAGGATATCACACCTCACACTACCACACTTGAAGTACCTACTCAGTTTTTTTTAATAATCAATCTTAAGATTTCGAATGACTCCTAACCAATGTTCCAGCCAGAAACTTCGCACGAAATACGCTGGCTCGTGCGGCTTTTTTTTCGTGTGCCTGATGAAGAACGTCAGAAATACTAATGTGGACGGTGTTGAAATTGCCTCTGATGTGATTGTTGATAAGAGGTGGTTCACAAGGTGCTGTTAAGTTATCCAATTTTCTATTTTATTTTGATAATTTTTTACCTAGTTCATTCTTAGCTACAATTCTGGCCTTAGTGTTGGGAAAGGACGTTAGAAATTTGCTCGAATTTTTCAGAGACGAGATCAACTCGCTGCTAAGTCACGAGTTCGACAATCACCATCGCAACGTTTGGCGAGCCTACCTGAAATCTCTGGAAGACGTCGGGGGAAACGAATTGTATGAAGCCACCGAGAAAGGCGTCACTTCGAAGATGTTTCACTTCACTCTTCTCTGAAAAGCCTGTTCCAGCAGCCTCTCCGAGAATGTGATCAACAATGCTATACTATTTAAGGACAATTCATCCTTCCCTTCTGTCTGCCTTCCTTCTCTAAAAACCTAGCTTTCCACCGCCATTTTCTTCTTCTATATGATTGTGTCTATATGATCTATATGATTCTTCTATATGATTCTATGTTTGTGAGCATCAAATTTAGTCTTCGGGCTATGTGAAGAGGTCGCCCAGACCTGGGAAGCTTTTCGATGTTTGGTAAAGGACTGGAGACAATTAGAGGCAGCGCCCTCTCTCATGACCTTCTTTAAGTCCTAGCCTAAACCCTTTTAACTTCCAATTTTAGCCAATAATGGTACTTTCTGGATCTTCTATTTCTTCTAAGTGCTCATATAGATCATTCAAAGAATTACTAGTTAGGCAGCCGGTTCACGGTTCTTTCTAAAGGCTTCATAAACTGTGTTCTCAATGTTTCTTCATTTGATTCATGCAGTTTCAGCTATCTAGAAGTTCACAGTACAGCATGGTAGTTTATCGGTATTTCATGTAATGCTTTTTGTTAGTGGGAAAGAAGCCCACAGTCAGTCGCTTCAAAACTCTTCTTCATGAAACCTTCGAAAGGGAGAAGGGAGGAGGAAGAGTAAATGCACAAAAACGGTAATTTCAGATGAGTGGTATAAAAAGGTGGAAGAATCCCAGCTATGTTCAACTGTAGCTCTAGCCGTCTCTTTATTCAACGGTAATTCTGAATGAAGGCGAAGTGGGTGGAGCATTCAAAGCAGGATTCCAGTTCGAGCTTTCATTTTTGATTATCGTATCCTCCATTGCATGAGACTACTCATTCCAAAAGGTGGAAGGAGAGTTCAGCTAGCAAAGTTTCACAATGGTAACCGCTTGGAGCACATGAATTCTCAGACGCTTATGGGTTCTGGGACCGTGTTGCCAGTAACATGGGACTCACTAAACGTTGTTACGATAGGGTCAGAGGAGCAAAGCGTTTGAAGTTTCTCAAAACGTGAAAACTTTAAGAGCCTCGTAAGTTACCGTAGAAGTTCGCCTCCACCCTTCCCTCCTCAGTAAAAGTGTCTAGTTTTGAAATCGTGCGAGCATCAGACAAGCACTGACTCTACTCTGCTCGGTGAAGTAAATTCTCATGATTTCTTGGGCTTGACTCAGAGATTCATAAGAAAATACTTCACTGCGTGCTAGAGCGTTGAAAAGTGAAACGTTCAAAGTTAACATTTGTACGTGAGCGTAGAGACTCTACTCTGGTCACTGAAGTACATACCCTCTCATGATTCCCAGGGCTTCTCACGTCTCAAACCCACGAGAGACTAAAAAATCACGAGAAGGTACTAAGGTCAGGTAACAGTGGAGAGTGGAGCGCTCAGAGTTCTCATGTGCACGTGAGCGTAGAAAGTATTTCGGTTTTGTGAACACTGATAGCGTTCGAACACCTCACCAGTTGCCAAGGAATCAAAGATCAGGGAGGTCGATCTTGAAAGCTGATCGAATGGTAACTTGTTGAATGAGAACTGATTTCTATAGGGAACTTGGAACAAACGCCAGGCCAATCTATCAGATCGAAGATCATAGTCATCTGAATAGTTGTACGAATGAAGGGCTGTGCTACGTGCTCTTCGAATTTGAAAGAATTGTTGGTCACCCTTCTTGCAGTGAGATAGACTGGAGACGCTGTAGTGTCCACTGCAGCATTCGGTGCTTGATAGGATGACGAGCCAAATATGAGAAAAGCCTTGAGTTTTAGATAACCACTGTAAGACTGTTCTGACTTGATAATTTGTTTATTGTTGTTAATTGCCACCTCAGTACACGATCCCGAAAGTCTCACAAGTTTGGCGAGATCAAAGGATATCAGAGCACTGTGCGCGAATAGCACGTACAAGTGCAAGTCGAAGTCCCGTCCGGGGTCGAAGTTTTGTCCATAACTAGACAGCCTTGTGATTCAGTGTAGGTATAGAAATTACTATGCTGTACTTGGATGCGAGTATTAAGCCTGTGTTTTGAATTTCTTTAGCAATGAATTTTGTTAAAGTACTTGGTTTTTTTGACATATTGTTGGACTAACTACAAGAAAAGTTTTACAATTCACATTCACATACAAGAATTTAACAATAGCAGTTTCAATGTATTTATACGAGACCAAATCGGAATCACTGATTACCCGTGGCAGAATACGAAGTCAATGCATCTGACCGCATCAAACTCCGAATCCACCCAAGCCGCCATAACTGGGTCTACCGTATCCGCCAATTGGACGATCATAGCTGCTTGATGGCGGTTCAAAGCCACCCCCTCCTCCATAAGACGGGAATTGTTGTGGAAAACTTGGACGTCCGTAGCCACCTCCGCTAGGGAATTGTGGCTCCATTGGAGGTGGTGGTGGCGGTGGAGGTGGTGGTGGAGGTGGCGCAATTTCCTCCATGGGTGGCGGAATCATTGGAGGCCGAGCATAGCCTCCGCGTCGGAATCTGAATTGATCTTTGTCAATTTTCAAATAGAACCCAAAGTTTCCAGTACAAATATTTCTATTGTTGCAGTATTATTTGTGGTACGGCTTCTCAACTAGATGAAGGCAGTTTATAAGTCAGACCGATTAGTACTACAATTTTTTTAGGTAATAATGTTATTTTATTGACCTATAAAGCAGTAACGAACGTTTAAGTAACGGTAACGGTACTGTCAAAAGCTCGGCATTACTGTGAATTAGGCCTGATGGGTGGTCTCGGTGATTACTTCGAAAGACAGTACGACAAAGTGTATAGTAATTTTTCTTATCACATTGAGGACATACAAGATACTCCGTGCAGGACCTTTTGAAAAGATATAAAGTGTATTGAATATTCACCTCAACGATGACGCAACACCGATACAAAGCAGAATACAGAAGATCTTCATGGCGACGATGTTGAAGCGGAGTAGACGTCCACTTATATACAGGTCACGGGTTGTCGAATTCGCCTAAATGGCGTGGGCGTAATTGTTCTTCCCGAGAGTTTTGAGAGACCACGGGAAAAGAGACGGAGGAACATGAGAATGATAATGCGTCCAAAACATATGATATCGGATGATTCATACTTCATGTGGAGCTTTACATTCGCTCCCATGTGATCATGGTGAAAGACAATGTTTTCTGAAATAATCTCAGAGCTTCATCATCGTTAGAAGTATGCAATGCCAGTCTGAACGATTCAGTCAAATTCAGTTTATTGACTGATTGATTGATTGACTGTTCGGTTGATTCATTCGTTCAGTCATTCAATCGTTTATTGATTCACTCATTCAAATCTAAACCCGATTCCATTTTTTCAAACGGCCTTTCACTATTTTCAAAAGTTTTCGTGCACTTTTCGTCCACTTTTTTAATTTTGGTAGAAAAACTTTGGATTTCTTTGACTCGTTTACTTAACATTTTCTGATTGGTTAAAAGATGTTAGTTCGAGATCTCCAAATTATGTTAAGTAAAACACAGCTGAATTTTGTACAAGGTATATCCTCATAATGTACAGAGGGATGTTGAAGCACTCATTCGATGCTGTTTAGAATTTTACCCTTAAGGGAAAGTAATTGATCCCTTGCTTGACCGAGTATTGGGCCTGTGTAGGCCTGATGTGGCAGTAAAGCTCCGTATTCCACATCATGTCATCCTAATGGAAATATTTTCATACCGTCGCCTTGTCACAACATAAACAATTCCTAAAAATTTCTCTGGCCATTCGAGCTCGAATTCAACAGCACTATGTTAACCATTGAAGGCTGACAATTCACATTTTGATCTTCTTCTCAAGAAGAAGGACCAAATCTGAGGTAAAGGAAAATGGCTGGATACCATTGGTTGAGCTCCGAGAAATCGGTTAACGATCGACGATCATTCAGAATTGGTGAGTTAATTTAGCATCTGTATTACGCTGCAAGTTACTCTTTCATTTCTAATGCTTCGGGGTTTTTCGGTGCACCGATAACAAGGTGGATTGGGGAGACGGACAATAAAATCGGTTTTGTGTAATCGATTCACTTCACGCGGCTGTTGCGGACAATTCGCTTCGCCTGTACAGCTCTAGCGTTCTTCATACAGCTCAATCGGTATGCGATTATTACTGTTGGCATAATACAACTGTTAGTTCTTTTGTTCCTGCATTTCTTACCTGCTTCTGCACTCTGCTACACTGCTTCGCGCGCGGCGTCTCTTACGCCACGACGCGACAATTTCGATCCTACTGCACCACACCTTGTGGATTGCAAGCCTTGGAAAAACCTATTTAAACCATTCGAATTGGAACTCATACGAACCGGATCTTCAATGATATTGCAGCTACATACAAATACTACCACACATCTCTGGCGCAATTCTTTTCGCTAGCCCTTGTGCACTTCCATCGACACTTATTCATCAGATAGAACAAAATGAAAAATGTCGCTAACGGGCTGGAAACGATCTTTTTTCTACATCGGGAGTGGGAGGGCTCCACAATTTCGGAGGACGTTTCCTGAGCAGCATTGCCTGAACACTCTACCAGTTTCAAAAAAAAGCACATAAGCTCACAAGTAATATTATAACTCCCAACAGGCTGTGCAGAATTTCAATATCGCTATACAGGGATTATTCAAAAAAATTATTTCAAAATAGTCTCCAACTTCTCTCTTGCTTTAACCTCGGCATAGATGTTTCTAGTTACAATATTCTTGTGCCGTGCGAGGTTGTTAGGTGGAACTTTTATTAATCACGACGGCCTAACGTTTCGACGTCCTCGTCGTCTTCAGAGGCCAAGGTTCCACCGCTCAAGCGGAATAAAATCCGCTGTCGCCACAAGCGACTGTCAGTCCTATTTCAAAATATATTTACCACGTATAGATATCGTGGCTGGAAAACCTGACATATTTCTTTTAAGTAAATTCAATGAAACAGAGCTTCCCAGCATCCTGCTGGAGTACCCTTGACCTCATTAAGTCTTCAAGGGCTTTGTTTATCCTGTATGTGTGGCTTAAGTGAGTCCTAAAAAACTAATTCTAAAGTGGAGCACCTGATGATCTATTCGAAACATTCATTTATTTACTGCGTAGCGAATTGTGTAAGTAGAAAACTTGTAGTGATACTAGAAGGCTGGTAATAATCCATCCTTTACGTAAACGAGAACTGTACGGGCCATTAAGTCACTAATGGAGCCTATAAGATGAACTAATGGGGTCAAATATCGAAACAGTGCCCGTTTACAGTATCAACGTGCTACTTTTATTACAAAAACTTGTAACATTCATGGTGTAGAAGGTGGCGTAATCGTGTTTTTCTCGTCTGCAAAGCTAACCGATCGCTCAACATTTCTCGATTTGAACACCATGGGGCTATCGGATTATCTGCTGGCTGTTCATCAAGATGACTCATGCCCTTAAATGGGTCAGCCTTCGTCCAACGTCCCTGGACTGTAACTGGTTACGCTGCTCGGGTCTATCGGCGACGACGACGTTAAATCCACCGTCCCACTCCAGCATGCCGTGGACAGCCATGGCTGTTCTTCCGTTTCTGTTCGGCCTACTACTAAGCACCGACGCCATTTCCAGGTCACTTGATCATCTCCTAGTTTTTCCCATTTCATTTTCATTTCATATGGCTGATCTTTGACTTGATGACGTGTTTTGGACAGCCTTGATGAAGTTTACACATTTCAGGGTCAAGAGGCAATACGGTTCACCGACGCAATGGACTGTCGATCAAGGGTCATATCAACAACCATACGGATACCGAGAAAGTTACGAAGGCTACTATCCCCAAGCGGACTACCATAGTTATTACACGCAACGAGCAATTATTCCACATCATGCACCCCCTTCATGGTCTCTAGAAGGCTATAATAGTTACTACAGTTTTATGTACCCCTACTCACAATTTGGTAATCATTACTCCCATCATTCATCAAGTTACGCGATCAAACCCGACTTATCTCGCGCTGGTAGTTCCTATGCCAGACCACCAATGAGCGGAGAAGTCACGCGAGCTCCCCCAGAGCCAACCACTCAACCACCAGACGAGTATCCAACGGGGCCTCAAATTTGGGAAGGTGGTCCTGACGCGAAATTCTTCGCTAAAGGAATATTTCCACCCTTCTCAGCCACCACTAAACCAAGCCGTGGCTCCAGCACAAAAGGAACATCATCGATCAGATATTTCGAGGGAGAAGGGTTTGATGAGAGTGGACCATTTATGAGTCATGGCGTCGAGGTCACAGGGGAAGGTGATCCAACAGGTTTGATTGGGCCGTTTTTGAAGGCCGCTGTTGAGGAAGACATTAACGAGACAGAAGGTTCCTCTTCTTCCGTTGCTCCAGAGGAAGAAAACGGGAAGTTTTCTACAACGACAATGACCCCTGAAGAAGATGGCCCAAGCAACAAGCCCGTTGGCGTCATTGAGGAAATCACAGGGCCCACTCCAACAGCTGACCCTAGCAGCACTTCGAGGGAAGCGGTAGAGGAGGCTACAGCTTTGTTTGTAGACAGTGACGATCCCTCTGTTTCAAGCAGTACTGGGTCTTCAACTACCACCACCACCACTGAGTACAGCACCTCCAAACCTACTGACACTCCCCAGGACGAGTATGTTCCTACTGAAGTACCAGCTGCAAAAGCATCTGAGGAGCCCACCGAGTCAACGAGTTCTGAAGATACTGTGATCCTGAGATCACCTCCTCTACCCAAACAGGTGGCTGAAAAGTTGAAAGAACTTGGTTTCAGTGTTTTGAAATTTTTCTTCTGAGGCGGTGACATTACCATTTTCATTTACCTGATTCGTACATTCCGATTATGAATTGAAAGATCGATTGTAATTTAATTCTAAGGTTATAATTTTTATTTACTACCCTGCAAGAGTTTTTCCATGAATTTCAAGTATCTGTTCAATAACAACCCTGTCCTTTTATCGACAATTCTCATGTTAGAATCTGTAAAATGATTTTTTTAAAGGGTAGCATCTCCTGAGCGATCATCCATACTATTCAGTGAGAACAAAGGATATTTTCCTTACCTCCAGCAGTGTAATTATTAATGTTAATGAAAAATTCCGCTATGTTTGTTTGTGATGCCGGTATATCATCAAGGTTACATCATTACTCCCACAATACTCATGTATAGGTGATAAATAAACAATTCTTGCATGCATATTCTCACGGCAGTAATTTATCGTGTGAGCTGGAGAAGTTAGAGTGACGTACAAAGCGATTCAACAACAAGGAACTAGATGGAATGGAGTCATCTGAGAGGGATTCTTTGGATGATATCAAATAAATAGAAGCCAAACACCCACAGCCGATGTGCTCCCTCTATGAGTGGGATAGGGAGGAAGAAGGAATGGCCGAGTTATTGGGATGAAAAAGCTCTCTACAGATAAAGTTTCACCTACGTTTCGGTTTCTTTACTAAGCGACAAAGTAATTATGAATACGGACTCTATCTACCGAGATGAAAAAATAGTTGAGCTAGAGTATTTACCAGTAACGAGAACGTTCTGGGCGATTTGGATACAGGAACAGATCACCTCCCCTTTACTCGAAAAACAAAGGCTCCAAATCGACTGAGGTTCATGAACGAGGAAATCTGTAGCTCATACCACCGTGGTGCTTACCTTCGACTTACATTTAGCCTTCTTCCATACATTAAAGGATTTGGCAAAGGTTAGATCTATATTACTTAGTAAGTAGAATATTTGGTGAAGCTCATGCCATGTTAGTATATGGAAGTTCAGAAGCGCTTACTTACTATTTTGGTTGTCCAAATTTTCATAAGGTATTCGAAGAAAGCTTTCTGTTTAGTCATCTCAAGCTATTAATTGATCAAATTATTTATTCTGTGGTTTGGAAAGTTTGATTTGTCTATGCTACACCATATTACGGAGGAAAAGGTTTGAGCGGAAGCATTTTCACAAGTGCCATGGAGATTTAGGAAATTCAGGAAAAAGGCTCAAGTCATCTTGGTATGAAAGTAGCCAAACTCAGCTACACCGGTTACATTTAAGGTCATAACCAGTTCTGGAGGTCGTGTGCACTTGCCGGGACTTCGGGTGGATTATACTTGCGGAGAGGCCAAGTAAGGCCATGCGTGAGGGAACCACCACGAAACTTGAATACAATGGTTTCTCAAAAGAAAAAGGTCCCGTCTGGTAAGGGAGAATGATCATAGGCAGAAGGATCAAGCAGAAAAGAACTGGGAACCGAGCGATGTGGGAGTGACTTCATTGGAAGCCACACCCACATTGTCCATGTGCTTCTCCGAGCTCCTTTTTGAATGAAAAACTCGTTAACGCTTCGAAGTAATGCTAGAGTTAATACCCAAAAGTTACTTAAAAAACCGAGCTGGGAAGAAATTAAATGGGCGTAAATTCAACTCAAGATACCACTCTTTCTCGCTTACGGCCGCAAGTAACGATGCAGCCTATACGGGGCTCGTGGGAATGGAAAACTTGAATTGTTTGTTGTTTGGATATACAGGGTTTGAGAATTAGTTTAATTCCATATCGTGGCTGCAACAATATCCTTAACATTAGAGATTTTCGCTATTTTCAACTGAAATTTTACTTTTTAAATGTTCAACTCTGTAAAACGTACCACTAATTCCGGCATAAAGAGGCAAAAAGAGTTCGAAGACAAATCCAACAAAAACAACAAAACAGGATTAGGGAACTGAATGTTGAGTAATTAACTTACTGTACTCAAATGAATCGGGACGAACTTTTGTAGAATATAAAGCGCAAAGGCAAGTCATAGTTACGCTACCATACTACACCACAAAAACTTGCTCTTGAGTGCAATGCACGACAAAAGGAGTGGGAGCTAACCAAGGAAAGAAGAAGCTAGATAAGTGAATTAACTAGTACATAATAGTAAGAACACACTTGGCTGTTCTCCAACGACTAAAGGAACTGGAACAAAGGCTGGAAGTACATCCTAGAAAGAATAAGAAACGGTAACACAATTTGAACTTTATAGATCAAAATTTATTTCGTTCATTCATGAATTCAATTCAATGGGGGAATTCCTGAATTAAATTTTTGGTGTTTCCAAAAAATTCTCCCTTCATGAAATGCACCATTTATGAAAGGTAATTTTGACGAGAAAATGAAATTATAACTTCTCTCTACCACTGAGGAGAGTCAATGAGAAGGCCTGATGGGAAATATATGAGGTTTCGGCGATATGAAACAATTTCAGAGGGCTGAAATCCAATTTTCATGTTGCCATAGAGCAAAATGCAGCATGACGTTTAGGCAATGGAATTGCACCACTGTTGGAACTAACTTGGCCGATGCACCATAGGAACTTTCTGACTCAGCTGCTACTCACTTCCGTGAAACACCCAGCTCCTAACACACGGTTGCACTACTCAGGGCTCTGTTGATCCACAGCTACTGTAGTTTTCTCCGCAATGAACTGAGCTGATTTCATTTTAACTAGTAGCGACTACTTTTCGAGCTCATAACTTCTTGTATGCGAGAATTTTGCCTTACCTGGTGCCCTCCTCAAAAATTTTTTGAAATAAATTAAAAGATTCTCTTTGAAGAAGAGAATTATATAAAACTCAGAGAGAGAGCAAAATTCTGAATAAGTGGTGGGCAGTTGAAACACATTGGCGGTGGAATGGAGGAAATAGCCCTTTTCATGAAGTGCGACCAAATCCTTTGTGTAAGGCCATCTAATAAATGGTGCACGCTTGAGCAATCGTTTTGAGTGGAAGTAAAGTAATGCTTGAGTAAAATTTCCGAATAATACCAAAAGGTATGCTTATTGTAGCCTTGGTAACGCTCACTCATCATTATACCTCTTATAAACCAACTGAAACTTTAAAGATATAGGCGGAAGTGGTGTAGTGGCAAGTGGCGCACATCACACAAGCATGGTTACGGGTTCGAATCTCGTATCGATATCTGCCTTGGCCGACCAAGCGTTCCATTCCTCCGGGATTGGTTAATTGGTATCAGACTTGTGGGAGACAGAAGCACTCCTTCTTTCTAATAATAAGCATAGTTCATATCATAGGTGCTACTTTTCCTCACCAGACGTAATCTCGGGGCATCACGTTATTTTCCACTACAAATAAATAAAGCGAGCAAATCAAAGAGAGAACTATTAAAAACTGGATAATAAATCGCAGTGCTTCTTTTCAAAGATTTAAGTCATCTATTACCCTTCCTTCAGGTTTTCCAGGCTAGGTATAGCAAGTATGGTAAGCACTGAATACTGGGAAATTCTGCCTTATGGTCGATCTGCCATAGGCTATGTGACCTGTTACAATATAAAGCATATTTAATTTGTCTAAATAACATTTAACTTAGGGGGGAGGTGGTGTAGAGAAATTGGAGCACTCCACACACGCGTGATCAGAGGTACGAATCCCATCCAACCAAGCCTTTTATCCGTCCCGGGTCGGTTAATCCTTGCGAGGCTCGTCTGTTAGGATAGAAAGCACTGGCTTGTGCAATCGGCTGGACACCGCAGGTCATTGTAAAGGCCATACACGCATTCAACAACCAGTCACATTCTGAATCGAAGTAGAGTGCGGGGGCGCATCCCTCCGACGAGATTGATTAACGTCAAAAACTTTATCCCTTGTCTTTTGAATAGACATAGAAGCTGTACTAATAACACAGTACAACAGTAAAAACTCTGAAAAACTCAATATAAGGATGGCGAAATTCACCATTACTTGTTAGATTTGGGGTAATAGGTACTTGTTTAACTTGTAAACCGCCTACTGTCGGGAATGGTTCACATCAGTATACTCCATGAAAACATCGACATCTGGAACAAGCCCTGTCCTGCTGACTTCACTAAATTTATGGGTAATGGTTAGATGATTATTATTAATGACAGCAGGTGCATGAGGATCACTGAAGTTCGTCTTTTGATAGCTTCAACTGAATTCAAAAAGTTGGCCTCTAAGCAGTAACCCAACTACTAGATCACTGAACAACTGACAAAGGCTGGCTCTTGCAGCTTGTAGCTCATTTTTGCCGAGCGGTGTAGCCTCAATATTCTTCTTCGTCTAAATATTCACAATCTAACGTGGGTTTTCTTCAAGAGCTTCACAAGAGCTGAAGAGTCATCCGATTGCTTCGTGATTGAAGCCTGACAACACATATGATAGAATTGTTTACTCGTGCTTCAGAGCATTTGCAAACAAAAAATTGAAACATCACTTCCACTTGTATATTCCCCAGAAGTAACAAAGTAGGTATTTGAAGGAACACCCCTAAACCAGTACCCTAAAGCCTGTAGAGTGATTTTGGACACCCTCCCCTCCTTAATCAGTTCTGGGAATTTTTGCTGTGATTGGTTACTTCTATCATCATTAACTACGAAACTCAACTAGTTTTTCATTAATTAAGTGTTCACGATAAGAACTCCGAGGGTTTGAACGGAGCGACTAGGGGTACATAGGACCAACGGAGAGGAGAGAAATCGTCAAGAAGGGCCTGAGGAAAGTGGATATATGGAGCGAAATATCTTGGAATGGAATAACTGACAACGTCTTCTAAGAAACAAATTTGCAAAGGCTTTGAATTGAGGCTGGGGAAATAGAAAGGAGAACATTGTGTTAACATACGGCTTTCTACGAGCCGAGACATAACAATTAAATTGCTTAAAGTAGTTGATATCTTCAACTCATTCTCGAGGTTTTTAATTAAACTTGATTATGCCAACGTTCAGGCGGTATCGCCTTCTTCAGTACCTTTGGGTTACGTGCATGGCTGGCGGTCCACCATACTTTAGGAGGGCTGTGAACATTTGATCGAGTATTCGCAAGTTGTTTTCGATCCATTTCCAGTTATCAAGGAAGCGATACCACTCGAACTTTAGCCTTATAAAGTTTCTAACGAAAAATTCGATGTGGAAGAAAAAGAAAAAGAGATTAGATTACATTTAGTAAGATTATACACTGTTTGTTGCTATTTTTTCTTGTAATTTATCATAACCTAGCTTTACCCTGTAAATCCAATTGTATTGTGCATGGACCATTTATTGATTGATTATGGATCGGATCACATGAAAGTTAAGATGGTCGTCGAGGGCACAGGAGAGCATTCTGGCTGGATGAAATCCCATCAGTGGTGATCCCGAGAACATTCTATGAAGGACCATGAACAAAACAAAATGAGAGCTAATTAATGAGAACACTTACATATACTTAATCTTGAAGCACCAAATTTGAGATTCAAAGGAAATATGCAAGTAAAATGAATTTTCGGCGAATAGCTTAAGAGTTAGAGCAGTCCGTCGGGAGCTTTACCACATATGGGATATGGAGACGCAATAGGATCGAAAATCCTGGAGTTTGACATGCTCTCACAAGTCATCATACTGGCTAACGCCATTACTAGCCATCTGAAGGGACAGATCGATGACAAAAACTTTTTTCGTGTATATTCTATTATGTTTCCAGCTTAACCATACAAAGAAACAATTAGTAATAAATCAGCGTTTCCACGGAGCACACTGAAATGAAGCACACCCCGGGTAGGGGAGCATAGCCTCAGTGACCGGCTACAACGTCCCAATGCTGTTCCTAAGGACAACAGGGGCAGCAGATGGGCCCTTCTTTGCAAAATGTAGCCACCGCCTGCCGTAATGGAATTCCGAAAAATGCCCTTCAAACCGATTATATTTCATATAAATAGGTCTATTGATTCCGGTAAGTCATTCTTGGTAATTAAAGACCACAAAGTACAAAGACAAATTGGATTGAGTAACCGTTGGGTGCACCAAAAATTTGTTTCTGTAAGAGCACTCACCGAAAAGGTGGGGAGAGGATGAGGGGGCGACGCTGTATACAATGACTATGACTGTCGTCAGGAAAGTGTGAATTATCAAAGGACTCTCTTAATAGGGAAAGAATAATTATATCATCCACATTCACGCCAGAATCCAATTTTCAAAGTTTCAACAAAGTTTCACTTTCTCGTTTTTTTCAGACCTTTTCGTGCTAACCAACGATTCTCTCTGAAAAGATGATTTCAAGCACGGCTATTCAAAGTACTAGGCCGGCAGCACTATGCTAACAATTCACCCTCCCGGAAACGATAATTGGTACAATGGTCGTCTGGTAAGAAAAAGCACAGACTTTCACGTCGGCTGGCTCCCCCTTGTGGAAGCCACAAATGCATTAAACCGTAACTACGATTCTGTGTGGTAGTTGAAGCGGGGGCGCATCCTGAAAAACGGGAGTAATTGACGCCAAAGATCAGACCCTTGCCCTTTATCTACCTATATATCCTACCATAATAGTTCCCGAAGTTCTACGGAGAACGAAATGGTCCCAAGCCTTTGAGCACTGAATTCAATACTTTCACATGCAGAACTTCAGTTTAGTGATCTCCTAAGTTAGTGGCTAGAACGGCACTTTTTAGCGAAGGAACAGCCTCTGACGCCCACTTCCGTGTTGGACTTCGTAGAACGGACAAGATTTTTGAAGAAGACAAAGGTCCTAGTTGCTCACTTATAAATCACAATTCTGTCTCCCTTCGAGTAGCGGAGCAAGTAGCGAGAAAGGAGCAAATCCCATAACCGTCTTGTCAAGTTCGAATTAATTTAATCATCCAGTCAAACTACTTGAAAGCCAGTCCAATGAAAGAGGATAATCGTGACACAACAGAATGTCCTCTCAGCCCCAACTTCATGAACTTCTTCTGCTACTCGTCCTAAATTCCAGAAAGAGCTGCTCAATTCTGTGATCAAGACCTCCACTACTGCAAGCATGGGTCTTGGCACCGGCGGTTTCCAGTTGCTTTTTCGCGAAACCGTAATATGTTTAGATGATTCCTTTTGCTGTCAACAATCGTGTCAAGCAATTTATTCCTTCTGAGATTGAGGATTACAAAAGCTTAAGCCCGGAGGCTTACTTCCTGGAACGACTTATATCATAGGCTGCAGCCAAGGAAACAACCAGACAAATTAGCATGCAAAGCATGTATTAACTGCTTTACGTTCAATTACTGTGAAGTAATACGCTCTGGTGATAAGAAATGCTTGCAAAGAGGTGAGCAATGTTCGGGCGTTGCTACAACATTAGCAAATATATGAAATCATAATGTTCTTCGGGGTATTGTATTAATACTGGTAGAGATTTCCAGATAGCAACAACTTTTTATTACTGTTTATAATAGATCGATGAACTGCTGATTTTACCTGGGAATGTATCTCACAGGTCTTGTAGAACTCTAAGGAAGTCACCTAACTTCATGCAGGATGGGATGAACTAACTTCCGAATGGAGGAAATAATCACAGTTTTGGGTGGGCTTAGTTTTTGCAGAAGGCGTGAGCACCCCTCGAAACAGGAACAGTATCGCATGGAATATTTTCATCAGTTTTTCATACTTCTAACACTTCGGGATGCAGTAAGTAAATTTCGCCGTGACATCATAGGCACTCCTCCCTGGTAATGAACGTAGTAAAGCACCTTTCCATTACTCTTTACGCCCTTCTCTTGTGGCTGCCCCCTTCAGCGCAAGATGTAAGTTGGTAATCGCATGGGCCGCGCCGAATTAACACTCTGGGTCCCATTTTTTGATAAAAAACACCTTTCGGTAACTTGTTAATTTTCGATCTCCTTATCATCACTAAGACAACTTTCGGCGGGTCAATTGCACTCCTTATCGGTAGTGACGATGGCAGCATCTCAACACGAAACCTTTACGAAGGGTAGATGGTCACATAAAGTGGCAGTCTAGTGGCATGATATTCTCGAATCACAAAACACAACAAAACCAAATGGTTCCTGTAAGTTTTTCACAATAAGCGAAGCTTTTGAAATTAACATCAACGGATGAACGACATCATAGGCTCCACTGATAACACTTTAACTTGATCATTCCACTACCGACCCTGAGAAAAAGGCGAGCTCCTAACCTGAAAACAGTCCTTCTAAGGGCAATTCCGGTGTTGAGGTCGCACCCGGAAATCATCAGAAAAGTATAGGATGTCTGAACAATTTCTTTGGTCCACCACCGCCACCGCCGCTACCACCACCTCCAATAGAGCCACAGTTCCCTAGCGGAGGTGGCTACGGACGTCCAAGTTTTCCACAACAATTCCCGTCTTATGGAGGAGGGGGTGGCTTTGAACCGCCATCAAGCAGCTATGATCGTCCAATTGGCGGATACGGTAGACCCAGTTATGGCGGCTTGGGAGGATTCGGAATGTGATGTGGTCAGAAGTGACGCGCATTGACTTCGTATTCTGCCACGGGTAATCAGTGATTCCGATTTGGTCTCGTATAAACACATTGAAACTGCTATCGTCAAATTCTTATATGTATATGTGAATTGTAAAATTCTATCAATTTTCTTGTAGTTAGTCCCACAACATGTCAAAAAAAACCAGGTATTTTAACAAAAATTTTTGCTAAAGAAATTCAATACACAGGCTTATAACTTGCATAAAAGGGTTACATATTATTTTCTTACCCACACTGAATCACAAGGTTGGCTAGTTATGGACAGAACTTCGACCTCGGACGGGACTTGAACTTGCAGTTGTACGTGCTATTCGCTCACGGTGCTCTGATATCCGTTGATCTCGCCAAGCTTGTGACGCTTTCGGATCGCGTATTGAGGTGGCTAATTACAACAATAAACAAATTATCAAGTCAAAACAAACTTACAGTGGATGTCTCCGACCCCAGAGCTTTCCTCATATTGGGCAGGCCATTGAGCACTGGATGTTTCAGTGGACACTATAACGTCCCCAGTCTATCTCACTGCATAAAAAGAGGACTATCAATTCCTCTGAGTATGAGGAGCATGTAGCATAGCCTTTTGTTCATGAAAAGCTTATATATGAACTCTAATCTCCAAGCTGATGGATCGCCGGGGCGTTTGCTCCGAACCTTCGGTGAAAATAAGTGCACATTCAACCAGTTACCAATACGAATCAGATGGCTAGATTGATCTCCCTGATCTTTGATTCCTTGGCGACTACCGATGTATTCGAACACCGACAGTGTTCGCAACACCCAAATACCTTTTACGCTCACGTGCACATGGGAATTCTGAGCGTATCTCTTTCCATAGCTACGCCAAGCACAGAAATGACTTTTTATGATTCTTTGAGTCAGGCCTAAGGTATAATGAGAAATTACTTCACTGCACAAAGTAGAGTCAGTGAGAGTAGAGTCGTCTAATGCTTGCACGATTTCACCTCGTAGACACTTCTACTGAGGAGGGAAGGGTGGAGGCGGACTACTTGGTAACTTACGAGGCTCCTAAAGTTTTCACCTTTCGAGAAACTTCAAACCGTTTGCTCCTCTGACCCTATCGTAGCAAGGTTTAGTGAGTCCCACGTTACTGGCAACACGGTCCCAGAACCCATAAGTGTCTGAGAATTCATGTGCTCCAAGCGGTTACCATTGTGAAACTTTGCTAGCTGAACTCTCCTTCCACCTTTTGGAATGAGTAGTCTCATGCATTGGAGGATACGATAATTAAAAATGAAAGCTCGAACTGGAATCCTGCTTTGAATGCTCTACTCACTTCGCTTTCATTCAGAATTACCGTTAAATGAAGAGACGGCTAGAGCTACAGTTGAACATAGCTGGGATTTTCCACCTTTTTATACCTCCCATTTGAAATTACCGTTCTTTCGAGCTTCTTCCCCACTGACAAAGAACGTACAAATGAATAACCGATAAATCTGCATAGTCTGATTTACCATACTAGTACTGTGAACTGCTTGTTAGCCGAAACTGTAGGAATCAGATGAAGAAACATTGAGAACAAAATTTATGAAGCCCTTAGAATGAACACTGAACCGGCTGCCTAACTAGTAACTCTCTGAATGATCCATTGGAGCACTAAGAAGAAATAGAAGATCCAGAAGTACTATTATTGGCAAATATTGGAAATCACAATAAGTCTAGGACTTGAAGAAGGTCATGAGAGAGATTGCTGCCTCTGATTGCCCCCAACCTTAGCCAACCAACGGAAAGACTCCCAGGCTTGTGCGACCTCATCTCATAGCCCGAAGGCTGAATTTGATGCTCGCAGAAATGGAAGGCACAATCAGACGGATGAAGACAGTGGCGGTGGAAAGCTAGGTTTCTAGAAGGGAAACTAGAATGAATAACTTGAGTTACAAAAAATCACGAATCTCATACACATTACAAGTCCTCTTATTGTTAGGAGGAAAGGAGGGAAGGATGATTCGTCTTCAAAAAATATCAAAACAAGTATTGTTTGATCATATTCTCTGAAAGGCTGCTGGAACAGGCTTCTCAAGAAAAGGTGAAGTTGAACATCTTCGAAGTGACGCCTTTCTCGGTGGCTTCATACAACTCCTCTCCCCCAACGTCTTCAAGAGATTCCAGGTACGCCTGCCAAACGTTGCGATCCGGACCGAATAACTGATCTCTTGGCAACGAATTAATCTCGTCTCTGGAAAAAATTTGAGCAAATTTGTCACATCCTCGGGTCAAATGCCTATTGACACTTATTTTCCAACACTAAACCCAGTATTGTAGTTAAGAATGAACTAGGTATACAATTATTAGAAAAAATAGAAAAATGAATCATATAACAGGACCTCGTGAACCATCTCACGTCGACAATCTCATCAGAGACCGTTTCAACACGGCCTACGTTAGCATCCCTGACGTACTTCATCAGGCACACGAAAAAGAAGGCACACAAGCCATATCTCGTGCGAACTTTCTGTCTGGAATATTGGTTAGGAATCAATTGAAATCTTAGGATTCATTATCGAAAAAATTGAGTTGGTACTTCAAGTAAGGAAGTGTGAGGTGTGGTATTTTCCCCCCCAAAAAGGGCGTCGCGTTCGCCACAAATGACCGCGAGCTATGAAGGAGAAGGTATGAATTGTTAACGGGAGGATACGGCAGCCGCCGTGGAAGTACTGTTACTCGCCGAAGGAAATCGTGAAGAACTACCGCCTCCCAGAAGTGTTCTTCCGCACTGCTCCCTAGTTTAAAGTTGTTTTTGCAAGTCAATCATACATATCTATTAGAGACGGAAAAAGTCTGTACAGAGCTGCATATGACGACTTCTTTTCACATTTCAGATTGCACGATATGGTGGGACCCCTGACGATCAAGAACCCCACCAAGAATTGCCGGTTCGATTGTTAGGTTCTTGCTTGTGTGAACGAGCAAGCATCAGAAATAAGGAACTTGTAAGAGCAGACCTGAGAGAGATGATGGCTTCGCCTTTAGCGGCAACTCCAGTTTCTTCGAGAACCTTTCTTTCAGCCGTCTTAACCAAAGGCTCATTTGTTTCAGGCACACCACCCGGGAACTTCCAAAAGAATTTGCTGAATGAATTATTCCATAAATTTCACTTGCATAATTAGAACAAAGAAAGAAAGTAGTCTGCAAGAAATCATGAACAGAAGTATCCGACGTGCTGGTGCCCTATAGCTAATAAATGCGCAACAATACTATTTGGCTGCATTCAAAGTTTGCGTTCACCATGCCGCACATGTGGGCGATGGATCTGGGAATGCAGCCAATGTCGTAAACTCTTACCAACTCTAGGTTTATGAAATCAGGAATAGATAAAAAGAACGTCATACCGGCGATTCTTGCGACATCGCTCGAGAACCATAAGGACGCGACCTGTTCCGTCGGAGACCAACCCAGAAACAGAATAGTGGCTGAGCGCCGTCCTACAAAATGGAATAAGAAGAACAATGATATTTTTCTCCAATGTAACTATAATGGTTCAGAAATTGTTAGTTTATATTAGACGGCTACTTACGGTGGTAAACGCGATGGCTCATCACTCAGCCAGAAAGTCATCGCCACTTCACACTCCGTCGCATGAGCAAAACTGAATCCAAGTTTCGCCAGATGAGGAGCAACATGAATATCCTCAAATAAACATCAGCTCGTTTCTGTAACGTATCAGCAGAAATCAATGGAAACAGCAAACAATTCCATTATTGATTGATGCATGATCTACCCTTCTGAGGAAACCGGGGGACGGTATATTCGTGCGATTCGAACTGCGCGCGGCGCAATTTGTGGTCATTCAAACGACCCTGGCGCCTATTAATGGGGCACAAACTTGAAGTAGAATGGATTAGTATGGCCAACTGATCCTGCCAATCTATTCTACTCCAACTTTGAGCTCCAACATTAGGTGCTAAAATCCTCAGAATCGCTTTAAATTCCGCCGCGCAATTTGCCGCGCGCAGCTCGAATCGCACGAATGTACACACACCCGAGGAAAACATCTTCACGTATGTATGTCCGCCCCACTACAAACCATTTAAAAGGGTTCTGGTCGGTATCAAAAACCATCTATTTCTTTTTTTCCACCAAGGTGCTTCTTAAAAAAAACATTTACTGGCAAGTGGATAACTCTTTCTTTGCGTCTCACGAAAAGGTAGTGGGATTGTCTCCAGCAGTGGGCGAATGGGGACCGTATAGGGTACCAGTTAGTTGTTCCACCCTTGCCCTTAATTGAACTACTGTATAAGTGAATTTTTAAACTGTGAAATTGAATTCATCAGAACAGACAGCCATTGGGCAGCTTTTTCAAACAAACACAGAGCTGCTTTTCTGTAAAAAGTTCATGAGGGAATATATTAGGTAAAAATTTCTAAAAAAAAAGAAAGCAAAAAGAAAACGAGCAGTTTATAAAATCGAAAGATACCAAATGATACAACAGATTCAATGTAGTCAAAGGTAGTGGAATTGTATGGGACCATGAATTTTTTTGGTAATTTCGCACAATGTAATGGCACAAATCCCTTCACTCTTACTGAGAAAGTGATATGATAAAATTATAAAAACTTTAAATCCGTATCACCTGTATCACCTGTTGTCCCGTTGATCATCGACTTCCTCGCGCAGACGCCACTAACGTCTGCATTCGTCCCTGTCGCGAGCCAGAGTGGTCCAGTAAATCATTGGCTTCAGGAACACGAAGTTCAACAATTTTGTCGTTTAGAGCTTTCATGAAGAAGTCTGACCATCTCGTTGGCGCCTTCTTGGAGTACGTCTGATGCCTCGAGAGATCCAGCCAGTAACCGCCCTGGTCCAACGGTCATCACTATATTGCATAACGTGTCCGGTCCATCTGATCTTCGATTTCTTGGCGTAATCAAAGGCATCCCTGATCATCGTTCGTTGACGGAGCTCGGAACTCCGGATTCCCTTTTGCACTTGCGTGTATAGGGAAATTCCGAGCATCGTCCTATCCAAGGCGCGTTGAGTAGCGCTGACAGCAAGCTCATCCTGCTCTCTAGAGTCCAAGTCTCCGAGGCGTACGTTAAAGCGGGAGGGACAGCAGTGTCGAAAAGGTGAGCGCGGAGCCGAATGTTCTTTTTCTTCTTCACTACTCCCTCGAAATTCCTAAATGCTCCCCACGCGGCGCGTTTCCTTCTGCACAGCTCTGGAGCTAGGTCGTTCATCATGTTGACTTCTCGACCTAGATGCACATAGCTAGAGCATTCGGAGATACTCGTTCCGTTCAACGTCAGAGAGCATGAGGTACCAGTCTGTTTTTCATGAACATCGCCTTCGTTAAGTTCAGTCTCAAGCCGATCTTTCCAAAAGCACTATCAATCTCGACCAGCATTCGTTCCGCCCGCTCCATATTCGGTGTTATAAGCACGACGTCGTCTGCAAAGCGGAGGTGATGTAGGTAGCGGCCGTCGACCTTCACTCCCAAGTCTTCACATTCCAGATGACGCATGATATTCAGGAAAGTGGCACCGAAAAGTTTGGGCGAAATACTATGGTCTTGCCGGACACCTCTCTTCACGTTGACAGAGACGTCCTTGTAGTATGGTGAAATTCTGGTCGTGAAGTTGTCGTAGAGCTCACGAAGCATCCTTATATATTGGATAGATGAAGGACAGCCATGCGAGTAAGCGAAACCCCGCTTGCTCGCATGGCTGTCCTTCATCTAATATTCTGCCAATCCTGTTGAGGATGACACTAGCGAAAAGCTTGTAGATTACAGATAGCAGGCAGATTGGGCGATAATTGCCAATATCGTGTGGGTCTCCCTTCTTATACAGCAACAGTACTGTGAAGAGCCTAGCCAGAGTACTGATGATAACTGGTGGTATACTCTTCAGATGTTCTGGTTTGATCCTATCGGCACCGGGCGCTGTACAGTTCTTCATCGACGTGATGGCATGTCGTATTTCTGAAGGGAGAACCGAAGGAGCGATATATTCGTCTTGCCTAAGATGGTGAGTAGGCAGGTAGACGTGGCTGTCGAAGAGATCCGAGTAGACTTCTCCATTGCCCTCCGGGATGCAGTAACGGTTCCGTCAGGACGACGAAGGGAGGTCATCTTGATCTTGTAATTGGCGAAGCTCCGTCGGGCTTTGCGAATGCTCTTTCCGGCCTCGGCGGCTTCGTTCATGACTGCTGCTCTCCTCTCTTTCAGATCTTCCTCTATCGCTTTTCTGCATAGCTTCGCAAGTTCGGACGTTTGTTGGTAGTTGCCTGTAGCTCGCACGATTTCGCGCTGGCATATCAGCTCGAGAGTCTTCGAAGAGAGTCGTCTCTTGGCTACTTGTAGACTCTCTGCTTTCGTAGCACAGTTGAAATAGACCATATCATCTTCAATCGGAGATTTTGCTTGACTGACGTCGCTGTTGTTCCGAAGTTCTACACGGGATCGGACCACCATCTCCTCCGCGCTAGATTCTGCTTCTCATGCGTGGAGAGAGAGTTATGAAGTTTAGGAAACGAAGCCTCAAGACCTCCATCAACTAGGACCACTTCGCTTCCCTCGCGAGCAAATGGGAAGGTTTCGTTATCGGCAACATTCTCCAGTTCCATAATAAAATAGTCCACATCATCTTCAATCGGTGATTTTGCCTGTCGTGGAGATGCTCGACTAGCCGGTTGTATTCTTCGTCGATGTTGACGATAACGGAATCATCCCATTCACTCGCGAAGGAAGCGAAGTGGCCCCAGTTAATGGAGGTTTTAAGGCTTCGTTTCCTAAACTTCATACTCTCTCTCCACGCATGAGAAGCAGAATCTAGCGCGGAGGAGAGATGATCCTATCCCGCGTAGAATTTCGGAACATTAGCGACGTAAGTCAGGCAAAATCTCCGATTGAAGATGATGTGGTCTTTTTCATTATGGAACTGTCCACCGGGTGACTCCCATGTCCATCTCAAATGAGAGTGCCTCTACACGCCAAAAACTTTAAACAATAAAACCTAAACCTAAACCCAGAAGAGCTTAAGCAATTATGTAAAAACACTCTTGCATACTAAATAACGCATGACGATGGATACGATATAACTACTATGAGATACTTCTGTCAAGGGAAGCGAGAAGATTATTGAGCGGTCAACTACACAATAGATTAATATGGCATATCGGTGTATCGGTCAACAATCCCCCACCGGGGTACTCTACCGAGGGCTAGGCGTGTGAAGGGAGGGGTCCGGGAACTTCTCCCCTAACACGGCGTCGCACACGCCGCAAAAGCCGCCTATCGCAGGACTGCGATGGAAGACTGGAGCGCGCAATTTGTGAGGTAGGGAGTCCTTTAATTATTTGAATTGGCTGGCCGCTCTTTTCAATTCCAATGCGGTATTGATCGTCGTTTATATAGTAGGAGTCATTTTAATTAATCAAGTCTAATAAACATGAAAACTAAAAAGAAACAGAAGAAAAAACGATAAAATCCAATAGAAAAGCAAGGCAGTCAAGGAAAAAAATCGCGTCCTATCGATTGGCGAGAGTACGGTAATTGCAGGGGCATTTGCCGCATGCCGCAAGGGAGAATGCCGCGATAGGGGAGAAGTTCCGTTACCCGTGAAGGGAGCCACGTAGTGAATTATCGGGACATAATCTAAAAAGGCCTTCAGACAGGATTGTCGAATCCATACTCCTCTTTTTCCCTTCGCCCCCTCTCCCGATGCCAGTCCTGCCACCCGCCATTAGTCCTCCCTGCCGCCTGCATCTTTATCGTTTGGAAGTCTCGGATCCCCACGTCCAACGTTTTCGCGCAAGTCTACTGGACGAGACTATACGTGCTACTTATTATTAGTGTTCCCAAATTGTCATCTGCCTCTCTTCCAAATTTGAGCGCTCCAGGTGTAAACTCATCCAAATTAGCAGTTTTCGCGCAAGCTCCGTCCCCAGTGGGCGGAGTCCACATGTGGAACCTAATATTAGTGCCACGAATTTCCATCTACATACCTACCAAATTTGATAGTTCCAGACTCACACCAACAATTTTCGCGCAAGCTCCGCCCACAGTGGGCGCCCACAGTCTACACCTGCGACTTGCCATTAGTCTTTCTATCCTGCCTTCTACACCTCTACTGTATTTGAAAGTCCCAGGTCCAAATGGGTCCAAACAAGCCAATGGCACGTGACGTGTGTACTTGCCCCAGGGGGCGGAGTATACACGTCACGTGCCATGGGTGTCACCGCTTTGTCGCATAAATCCCACCTAAATTTGAACACTTTAGCCCCAGGAGAACAAGAGTTCTAGATTTTCGGCGAACCACACTTTTTGCTTATGAACTGCCCCTAATGGGCGGAGCCTAGCTTGGCCCCTAATGGGCGGAGCCTAGCTTGGGTCGCGTGTTTTCAGGTAGTTCGGCCCATTCCACAATTGTTCCAAGCTGGCCTAGGCTGTTATACTCCAATCTTCAGAAGGCGCAATAGAAGATGGCTACAAACGGACAAACATACTAACAGAAAAAGAGACCGATAAATAGATCTTCTACATATAGTGAGGATAGTAGAAGTAAAACATGTAGTACATAACAACTATACTTCTAGTGTTTTACTGAAATGATACTACCCTCAAAGAACTTTAGAAACTTGCCAAACTAATTATACACAACCAACTAGAGGGATGGTTTTGAAATCAGTAGATTTCTCCACCAGAAACCACACTACTTCTTTTTCGAAATGCACGTTTACTGAATGATAATATGTATGTGTCTACTGAAAGAAACTAGTGATTTTTTAGTTGAAATGAAGTTTTATAACTTCAAAATCCCTGGTATCCTTGTTTCCGGACGTTTGCGACAGTGCCTATACAACCGAAATAAGACCGATGGCCGGAGAACGTCCGTTGCGCGTGTCCGTCGAAAGTAGGTCACCCCGCCCACTTCGCGCGCGGCGCATCACACTGAGGTCTCGAGATGACATTACAGTACCACCAAGTGTCGTTGGAGCAAATGATTTGCATTTGTCTGTGTTATCATCTTCTTGAACTGACTGCCGTGGACCAAACGCAAAGCGTATGCCCCAGTGACAATTGCGACGTCCGTCAAATATCGCGGGCCGACTTGCCGCGTGCGATGGCTGCGGCGTGACCTAGTTTCGACGGACACGCGCAACGAAGCGCACCCCCGATGACCTACTAAGACGCTGCAGGTGTGAGAAATAACTACCGCCAGCGGCATTCATATAAATAGTTACGATTTAGAGTTCATTCGAATATAGCATCCTACAAGAGACCAAACATTACCTGCAAGCTGACATATACCCATGCAGCATTTAATCCTTTTTCTTTCCAGACTTTCAAGGTTTCGATGATTTCCGTCGCGATCCGACTCTCTTCCACCAATTCACGAGGCAGATCCCTAGTATACACCTCAGCGTCATGATACGTATCCACCACTTTATAAGGCAGAACCATCGTGAAGCTTCTGAAACAAGAAAGAAAGGTTTCAGTGGTGTTGGGTAAATAGCGCTAAACTCACAAACGACAGAATCCAAATGGAGCTAAAGCATAAGGCTGAACTTACATACCCATACTACCATACCCGTTCTTTACTGGGCTTTTATTCTTGGCTCTTCAGATCTAAGTGGTAATAAAATCGTGTTTGTTACGAAATCATCGTAACGAAATAGTAGTCACTGTGATTTTCGAAATATCGATTGACAGAAGAAACGCACGTCTCTAACACGAGGCTTCGAGGGCGACTGAAGATAGAAATCGATCGATAATCAGTCCAGTGCAGAAGGAGACCCAAATGATTACTGGTTCATGGGTTTTTTACTATTCAGAACTTTCGTGCCATAGATACAAACAGAAACCTGACCTTTCTCAGAAGACCACTCAGAAACTACTAATTTACAAGAGGAATATACAGTGCGTTTCATAATTATAAGGTCACCCCAGATTTTTGTGATTCCGGAGAAAGCAGCCAGAATGGAATTTTTTGGCAAACACTGGTAGATTCCTCGTCACAATGTACCTCCGTACTCAAATTTGGGTCGCAATATCTTTCACCTCAAATTTTTTACGAATTTTTTAAAGATAGTGTCGGCTTTTGCACCGTTTCATAATTATAAGGTCACCCTGAGGAAGTAAATGATTTATCAATGTTAATGGCATATGTACGACAGTTAATAATCTATAGCTCCTCCTTGTTTAGGAGCAACATCAAAGAGCTTGTGTGGCATACTGGAAACTAGGTTTCGAAGATGTTCCTCATCGGTTGCTCTCCATGCTTCGATAAGTGCTCGCTTCAGCTCTTCTTTGCCCTGGAACTGACGGATATTCGCATAAACCAGTCTGAATATTATGTCCCAGATATGTTCCATCCGACTGAGGTCGGGACTGCAGGCTGGCCATGGTAGGACGCTTATTTATTGGCATTGCAGCCACTCATCCGTTGCACGGCTCACATGATTGCAGGCGTTATCTTGTTGAAAGACATAGTTGAGGTGACGGCTATGACATAAAAAAGGTACTAGATGATGCTCCAAGACTCTCTGGTAGTCCTCGAAATCCATACTGCAGCTCACGACAACACGACATCATTGCAGAACGCACCCCGCACCATAGGCTTCCTCCATCGAAACTGCGACGGCTGAAGTAGACTGGTTCCTTCCTCAAGTCGCGTTAGTACCGCTTGTTTCCGTCAGATTGAATTTCTTTTCATCTGAAAAGACGACCTGAGTAGGAATTATTCAGCTCTATGGTGAGATTTCGATGCAGATCTACCTTTGCCCAATCTCTCCCTAGGTTCATCTTTGCAAATCCGAGTCGAGCCTCTTTGTGACGATCGGTTATTCGTGGCACCTTCTCCATTGCTTGCCTGGTGATGTTCTCGCATCTTCTCACTGCACTCCAGACTGAAGTTTTCGACACAGAGAGGTTTAATTCCGATCGGATCTGGTTCAAGGAGGACGTACTGTTGGAAACAGTCCTCAGAATTTTCCGCTCGTCACGGATAGTAATCTTTCATGGGTGTCCACAGTCGGTGTTATATCTAACGACATGAGGACTCTCTAGAAATCTCCGAATGGACCAAGGGGATCTCTCTATTTGCCTGGAAATGGCTCGAGTACGGAGCCCACCTTCATGATGAGCCTTCTCATCAGAGGAAAGCAGATGACCACGAGCTATGTTGACAGTCAGATTTAGAAATGCCTTTGCTACTTATGCTTACCTTTACAAGTATCTTCAACACGAAATTCCCTCTCTTTCGTTAATAATTGTTCACTTTCTCAGGGTGACCTTATAATTATGAAACGGTGCAAAAACCGATAAACTGTTCTAAAAAAGTTCAGAAGAATGCAGCAGCGGCTAAGAAACGAATACCTAGGTTATTCGTGCTGGGGAATCTGTTCATGATGCTAGAAAAAATCCTTAATGATTACTTTTTTTGAAAGTGCAAAAATTGAGGGTGACCTTATAATTATGAAACGCACTGTACAATGATTCTTGCTATTTTGACAAAAGCACCTAGACTACAATACGTACTGATTTTCTGTCTAATCAAAATAAATGTGAAATTGTAAACACGAAGTGACTTAGATGAAATATCGTCCGCAGATTACGTGCAAAGGGTACCAATGTGAGTACCAAAGGTGAAAAGTAAATGTAAGTAACAGTAATAGTAATAGTAACAGTTCAGTAAATTATGATTACACCTCAAACTGGAACAAGTAAATTGTTTTTTGGCAACTCTACAGTGATAAAAGTTAAGCACTATTAGGTTAATCACGACTGAAAAGTTCGGTGCTCAGTGATGAGTAGGGTATGCTAGTAACAATGAAAGTTGTTGGAGAAATGATGAGTGCTGCAGAGTAGAACTAACGAGAAGTAAGCAGAGTGACAGGGTCAAACGTGGAGCAGCCGCCCTTTCCCCCCCCCCCCCCCCTTCCCCCTCCACCCCCAACTTCCTTCTCCGATGATTCCCCTGCAAGGAGTTGCCGCCCTGCGAGGGACCGTGGTGGGCAGGTCTTTGCACTGGAGAAAGAACCGCCGTGGTATATGGGCAGAAACAGAACAGCATTGAGAAACAATCGAGCTGCACTCAATTGTACTACAATTGTAGGACCATAGGTATCGTGCCTCGATTACAAAACCGAAACTGGTAATTGTATTATACAACAATACAGTCACTATTGGTAGAGGTGCTGCAGTAGCAAGTCGCGCACTTTACTCACGCATGGTCACGGGTTCGAATCTCGGATCGATATCCGTCCAGGCCAATCAAGCTTTCCATCCTTCCAGGATCGGTGAATTTGTACCAGGCTTATCTGGGAGGATAAAAACACTGACTTGTACATCGGCTGCCCACCGCAAGTCACTGTATAGGTTGCAAACGCACACATCACGCCTCTACGATTCTGTATGGAAGTCGAGAGCGGAGGCGCGTTTCTCAGGCGGAATTGATTAACGCCAAAAACCTTATCCTTAAGTTTTCCTACAGGGTATCCCATAATTATGGACGCCAATTCATAGCAATGTATTCAAAGCTTCTCAGCTGAGAAAGACAATGGATATTCTATGAACGATAGATAATACTATGTGCTACAACATGCTACAACCACATATCGAAATATCTCCCATGGGGGCCCAGAGTTTGCTATCCCCGTTTCTTCCTAGCCGTCCTTCAGTCTTGCTTTCTAGGACTTTCCAAACTGGGACGGCAATTTCGACAGGTCCTTTCCCAATCGGAGCTGCCACTGAAGAAGGGCAGCTGTCGCCGGCACCACTCGCGGACGAGCTCGGCTCTGTGGGCTGGAGCATTGTCCTGCTGGGAGGACTATGGGCTGTTTCAGGAAGCGTAGTTGGACCAGTGCTTCATTACTTCTCTCAGTAAGCTTTTCGAGTTCTGGTCTTGGCCATTTTTCACGCCTGCTCCGACGAGATTACGACAGTCCTACCCTTGCCAGTGACCTCTTCAAAAAACATCATTTTACTCGACTTATAACAAAATTTTTGAGGGAGATTGCACGTTAGATGTTTCGATTCGTAGCGCGAACGTTCTGGTTGTTGAGGAATGGATTTATCGTAGGAATGTTTTGGGCAGAGAAAACAATGAAGGGTTGCGTGCCTTCACTCAAGAGAGCGTGCAACTTTCTGCATTTTTTGCCCCTTCAGTGTCTACTGAGATTAGAATTCAAACGACATTTCTGCATACAATGGGAGCGGCAATGAAGCTTTGCTCGACAATCCGCCCACCCGACAACTTCAAAAAGTCCTGCTTCTTTGCCGCCTTTTTGACGGCTCACCCAACAAGGTTTCGCAAATGAGCCATTTTAATAGCCATATCCTTGAGAACGCTGGCCTTTATACCCTTTTTCAGTTTGTCTTTGAGTGAATCTTCTTCTCTGTTTCGTTCGATAGCTCCTATAAGAATTACAAGTAACCAGGCGGCTACGCACGCTGTTGCGTGCGCTAGGGGCTCTAGCCATGAGGGACGGAGCCACCTGAGCTTCTGATTCTCATTATAGATCTTTACCATCTGAGCCTGTTCCAGGACACTTCTGTAGCGGCCATCATTTTTTGGGATGTGAAATGGGGCTGTGAGTGGCCATGAAGAGTACTGCGATGTATCCAAATCAAGTACCTCGGCAGTCCATGTAGTCGGAGAAGCCCTGTGTAGTTCGGGTATCTCCTAGTTGTACACCTATGTAGTCAGGATTAGTGTGAAGAGCAGATGTATAAATTTTTGATCTCAGCCCCCCCCCCCCCCCTCTTTGCAAACTCCACCCGCTTCAGATTTCGAACCACATTACTTTTATGGCCTCCAGACACCTTTTTCCCGCGTTCTAAAACGCACCTGAAAGAACAATAATTTTGATGTAAGCCCCGCCCACTTCAGTGCCAATCCCGTCCAGTTCTGGGATCTGACCACATTTGTTCTACTATGTTATACCACTTTTCCCCGCATCTCAGAACGCTTCCGAATAGAGTTATAAATTTTCAATCTAAGCCCCGCTCACTTTAGTGCCAACAACGCCCACTTTGAGGATTTGACCACATTTGCTATTTTACGCCTTACCACTTTTTTGCCGCATCCCGGAACGTTTCTGAATAAAGTTATAAATTTTTGTCTAAGCCCCACCCATTTAAGTGCCAACCACGCCCACTTTAAAGGATTTGACCACATTTGCTATTTTACGCCTTACCACTTTTTTGCCGCATCCCGGAACGTTTCTGAACAGAGTTATGAATTTCTAATCTAAGCTCCGCCCAATTTAGTGCCAACCACGCCCACTTCTGGGGTTTGACCACATTTGTTCTACTACATCTTACCGCTTTCTTCCCGCAACCCAGAACGTTTCTGGATAGAGTTATAAATTTTGTCTAAGCCCCGCCCATTTTAGTGCCAACCACGCCCACTTTGAGGATTTGACCACATTTGTTCCATTACCTCTAACCACTTTTTTCCCGCACTCTAGAACGTTTCCAAGCACAGTTGCGTTCATTTTTGAAAAGTGGCTTTCGTCTCAACGCACGCCCCGCCCATCGTGGGCGGGGCTCCGCCAATCTTACGCATGCCCAAGACGCATTAGGCCCTGCTCACTTTTCTTCTTTTTTTTTCGGGCCTCTGCGCCTTAATTGAATCGAGTTATGAATACATTTGAAAAGTACCGCCCATTTTGAGAAAGCTCCGCCCACAGCATGTGAGTTTCCTTCGTTTGGTTTGTTGACCCAATCCTCACCTTTGAACATTTTTGCCCGGTGTAAATGAGATGTTTGACTGTTGGCACCGCCCACTCCGGCACATGCCCCGCCCCCGGTGGGCGGAGCTCCGCAGAGCTCATATGTGCTCTGTTAGTCTTGTCCCGGGCTCCACCATTCCCGAACTTGTCCCGACCTCTAAAGGTGTTTTCTCAGGTGGGACCCAATCGCGTGACAGATAGACAGACAAACAAACATACAAACAGACACACCAAACTTGTGGATTATATTGAGAGAGATTTCATAATGTCCATCCGCCTCTCGCATGTCAATTATTGCAAGTGGCATTGAACGAGCCTCGACCATCTAAAAGATATTAGGAATTTCCCTTCAGTGACCATGTATTTTGGAAAAAACCCTCTTATGCGGGTGCGCTTCGTCGCGCGTGTCCGTCGAAACTAGGTCACGCCGCAGCCGTCGCACGCGACGAGTCGGCCCGCGATATTTGACAGACGTCGCAATTGTCACTGGGGCATACGCTTTGCGTTTGCTCCACGGCAGTCAGTTCAAGAAGAAGTTAACACAGACAAATGCAAATCATTTGCTCCAATGACACTTGGTGGTACTGTAGTGTCATCTCGAGATCTCAGTGTGATGCGCCGCGCGCGAAGTGGGCGGGGTGACCTACTTTCGACGGACACGCGCAACGGACGTCCCCTCTCTCATGCAACTAAGTAATAGCGGATGGAGTAGATTCGATAGATCACTCCTACCTCAGAAATTTCTGAATTTTGGCGCCCATAATTTTGGGACACCCCATATACATATGTAAGATTTCAATGACCACTATATGAAACAACTAGAAAGTAAGTATGGCAGCAAAAAATGAAAATCGCCAAACCAAATTTGGTCCATAGTTAGCGCCGTAATTATGGCTGCTGGACGAAACGGCTCCCTTATATGGTGGGTATGTTTGTCGCCTCAGGGCCTCTCAAATGTAACCTTTAATTCCCATTTAATTCTCATCAGTCTTTAGTGCCTTCGGAGGTATTCCAGAGAATTTACCAACCGAGAATTTATATTAAAGTAGAAACCAATGACCGCAGAACCGACTATTGTCAGTGTTACATACATATATCTACTCACAGTATCAGTCCGCAGTTGCAGAATCTGCCCCAGCCACCACCGTTCCGTTGTATATAACGGGGGACGGTACGAACGTGCGTCCGGAGATGCGCGCGGCAACTTGCGCGGCGATGTTCGTGATGATTTGTACGACTCTGACGCCAAGTTTCAGGGCACAAACTCAAAGTAGAGTTGTTTATTAGACTCAGATGATCCTCAGGATCTACTCTACTCAAAATTTGGACCCCAATGATAGGCGCCAAAGTCGTTCAAATCGTTACAAACTTCGCCGCGCAATTTGCCGCGCGCATCCTCGGACGCACGTTCGTACACATACCCGTATATAACAGGTGGTTGGAGAATTTTCACTATGTGGTACCGACGATAGAGTGGTCCTTGTGATGCTGTGATGCTGGTATCCAACTGCAGGCTGCCAAATGCGACCAATGGCTGCTTTCATAGTCCGCAGGCAGGCGCGCTGGCGCGCAGGCAGGCGCGCAGGCAGGCAGGCGCGCAGGCAGGCAGGCGCGCTGGCGCGCTGGCGCGCAGGCAGGCAGGCGCGCAGGCAGTGCTAGGGGGGAGGAGGGAGGCAGACAGTGTAAGGCAAACAGTCCACGCCCCTTCGAAGGTTGTTTGTTTTCAACCCCTCGAAGGGGCGTGAACTGTTTGCCTTACACTGTCTGCCTCCCTCCTCCCCCCTAGCACTGCCTGCGCGCCTGCCTGCCTGCGCGCCAGCGCGCCAGCGCGCCTGCCTGCCTGCGCGCCAGCGCGCCAGCGCGCCTGCCTGCGCGCCAGCGCGCCTGCCTGCGGACTATGAAAGCAGCCAATGCTGTCCACCGGTGCACGTGTGGCGCAGATGTAAGGGCTCGCATCAAAAGTGGGACGCAGAGCATGTTATCAGCGTACTACTAACCTGGAGATGTATTTGAATCGTGATGGAACTTCCTGAATCTTCTAGAACCCATATCTGAATGCCTTTCATCCATGACTATCATCCCTATGCCCAAACGATGCCTCGAGGGATGAGAGCCTATTAAAAAACCCGCAAGTTTTTTCAAATTTTCGTCAAATCCGTCCACCTTAACCCATTGACGACCGCGTGGCCCGTTGCGGGCCAAGCCCAGTCGTGCTCCTGGGACCGCGTGGCCCGTATACGGGCCACAGTTTTATTTTCCATGTATAGCATTCATTTTCGATTTTTCTGACCCTTCCAAGTATCGAGCAGGTTTATGACCTACTATGGAATCTTGAAGCGCAGTGGTCCGTGAAACGTTTACTTCTCAGTTTAGTAATAACAGAAAACAAAGTTACTTCTGAGGGCATTGGTAACGGAGCCAAACCAAAGGTGACCAAATTTATGTAAAAAGGATGTAAAGGGAGTTTGCTGAGGTATTCGATGATTCGAAACATGTCATTCTCATCTTGTCTGCTTCCTCGTGTCTAGACAGAGTCGCACTTGGAAATGATTTGGTAAAAACTCTCACTCCCTTTGAACAATCAACATTAGATGCCATAACGTAGCTCTAAATAGTGTGCATGACTTAAAACCTTTACATGCCACATTTAAAAAAACTTTTTTGTCGGCTGGAAATGCTTACGAAAAAATTTACTTGTTCCTAGGACAGCAACAGCCCGCGAAAAGCGCGCTCATTCCAACACGCCAGACACGCTAAAAAGGCGCGGTCGCCAATGGGTTAAAAAGAAAACCATCATATCAGAAAAACGAAATTCAAGTACAAACTCCCTGAATCCAGGAAATATTGGGGTTGGCATCGGCTTGAACGTCCTTTTTTAGGACAGATAAAACGTTTCTTGATGCGTCTTTAATGCCACGGGAATAGGAGTATGAAATGAAACAAAGTTACGTAGAATGAAACATGTCGACTGTAGCAGCTCTGCCTGCGTCTGTTGCATTTTGATTCAACTCTAACAGTTCGCTCTAAGCGAGTTTCTAGTTCGAATTTCAGTGATTGTCACCATTTGGAGAGTTAACATTTATATTACTCAACAATATGATCATTACCTCTACCTGTTGTAACTGTTCTGGTGTCTGCAAGTGAAAGAAAGAACCTCGCAACAGCTCATCCAAATCCCACCGGTGATGCGTCCCCGGCAGCTGCCACTTCTATGTGTACGTGCTCTTTTTTTGCTTGGTGGATTTGCCAAATTTCCGGCAAAAGGAATGAGAAGTAAGTCCGAGAAAGTAAAGTGAAGGAACGTGAAAAAAGAAGTCAGGAGCAATACGGAAATGGCACTGCTCTATGGACAGGCTGGTCAGAAGTGAATGTGCAGCGTGATTCCATTCCGTTACATTCTCACAGGTTCACATCTTTGTCAGCAAAAAAAGCTGCGAAATGCTTATCAAAGGTTGAATCAACCCCCATCCCGATTATACGTCATCGACGGCTACGTGAAGAATACAGGCCATAAAGTTTGTTCTTCTGGGGAACTGAATTTGTTGAATAATGTTAGAATTAAAATAATAAGGGATGAGGGATGAAGTCTTCGAACATTAATAAATCCCATAATTGATATTCAGAATCGAGTGGCATTTTGATTGCATACGTGGCCTTTACAAATACTACTTTATGGCCCAATTGGCGGATACGGTAGACCCAGCTACGGCGGCTTGGGTGGATTCGGAGTTCAATACGATCGGAAGTGAAGCGCATTGACTTCGCATTCTGCCACGGGTAATCAGTGTTTCCGATTTCGTCTCGTATGAATGCACTGAAACTGCTATTGTCAAATTCTTATATGGAAGTGTGAATTGTAAAATTCTATAAATTTTCTTGTAGTTAGTTCTGCAATATGGAAGAAAAACCAGGTATTTCATGAAATTTTATTGCCAAAGAAATCCAATTACACAGGCTTATAACTTGCATAAAAGGGTAACATAGTAATTTCTATACCTACACTGAATCACCCACGGTTGGCTAGTTATGGACAGAACTTCGACCTCGGACGGGACTTGAACCTGCACTTGTACGTGCTATCCGGGCACGGTGCTCTGATATCCGTTGATGTCGCCAAGCTTATGAGACTTTCGGATAGCGTATTGAGCTGGCAAATAACAACAATAAACAAATTTCCAAGTCAAAACAGGCTTGCAGTGGATGTCACCATCCCTGAAGCTTTTCTCATATTTGGCTTGTCATGCCATCAAACACCGGATATTTCAGTGAACGCTATAACGACCCCAGCCTATCTCACAGCAAAAAAGAGTGACCATCAATTCCCCTAAGTTTGAGGAGCCCGTAGCATAATCTTTTATTCATGCAAGGCTTTCAGATGATCTCTGATCCTCCACCTAATAGATGGAAGTGGAGTTAGTTCCGAACTTTTGCTGAAAAACGGTTCACATTCAACCAGTTACCAGTACGAATCAGATGGTGAGGTCGATCTCCCTGACTTTGATTTCGTGGCAACTCCCGATGTGCTCGAACGTTTCAGTGTTCACGCCGAAATACCTTTTACGCTCACGTGAGGAGAAATCCGAACGTTTAACTTTCCATTGCTACACAAAGCAGTGAGGCATTTTCTCATGATTTTTCGGATTTTTCCTGGGTCTGGCCTGAGAGGTCCTAAGAATAATTTGAAGGTGCTTCACTGAGCAAAGCAGAGCAGTACTTGTCTACTTCTAGTGCTGTTTCACCTCAAAGGCAGCTACTGAGGAGAGAATGATTTGGGAGAACTCCTGTATTGAGCTTCAGATGCTCTCCAAAGTTTTCATCTTCTGAGAACCTTAAACTCTTTGCACCTTCTGACACTTTTGCGACAATGTTTAGTGAGTCCTATGCTAATGACAACGAGGTCCCAGGATCCGCAAGCGTCTGAGATTTCAGGTGTCCCCAAAAGGTAACAACAGTAGCGTGCCGCTGTGCTGTCATTCCTAATTACAAAAGTTAGGCATAGATGTGATTGTCCTCCTTTCTAAACTACCCACCTGAGCTAACTTTTTCACATTTACGTCGTACTCATAACTACTTGAACATGAGTCATCTACAGAGCTGGTTTTATTCATGCGACACTCCGACACCCCCTCTAAAAGTTTCATGAAGAATCGCCTCCCATTTTGAAAAGGTCCGGGCAACTTTCTTTCCCATTGTATGTTAGCTGAATAACCGATATACTGCCCACTCTGATTTACCATGTTAGTACTGTGAAGTGCTTCATAGGAATCAGATGGAAAAACATTGACAACAAAATTTATGAAGCCGTTAGAATAAACACTGAAACGGCAGCCAAATTAGTAATTCTTTGAATGACCTATTTAAGCCCTGAGAATAAATAAAAGATCCACAAAGCACCGTTACTGGCAAACATTGGAAACCAAAAACAACGGTTTAGAGTATTTCATAGCCCGAAGACTGAATTTGATGCTCACAAAAATTGAAGGCACAATCATACGGAAGTAGAAAATTGTGGTAGAAGGCTTGATTTCTAGAAAAGAAAATTCGAATGACCTTAGTTGACAAACAATCTTCAGTCTAATAATTATTACCAGTACTTTTAGGCAGACGTTAGAGAAAGATGATTCGTTGCTAAAAACTATATCATTGCTTGATCATATTCTCGGAAAGGCTGCAGGAAGAGGCTTCTCAAAAGAAGCTGAAGTTGAACATCTTCGAAGTGACGTCTTTCTCGGTGGCTTCATACAATTCCTGTCCTCCGACTTCCTCCAGAGTTTTTAGGTAGGTCTGCCAAATGGTGTGGTGGTGAATTAAGAACTGATGCCTTGGCATCGAGTTAATCTCGTCTCTGGAAAAATTCTAGCAAATTTGTTACATCCTCAAGCCAGCCTTGAGATACTTATTCCTCGAATGGATGAACGAAGTGAACAATTATTTGAAATAAATACGAAAAATGAATGACTCAACAAGACCTTGTGAACCATCTCACTTCAGCTATCTCATCAAAGTCAGATTCAGCAGGGCCAATTTGAGCATCTGCTATGTTTTTCATCAGACACACGAAAAAGAAGCCACTCGAGTCCTTATACTCCGTGTGAAGTCTCTGCCTGAAAGACCAGACAAAATTATACGAAATTTTTAGATATTCACCTGAAACTATGAAACCCTCAATGAAGTATTTCAGGTGTGGGATATGCTCGTGTGTTCTCCTTTTTTTGAAGTTGTAATTTGCAAGCTCATCATGCATATTCATTTAAGGGGAAAAAGTCTCAAAAAAACTGAAAAAACTGAAAAAAGAAAGCACAAACGGATATTGTGGTTTCCCCGTTCCCAGATAGTACAATACGGTAGGACCCACCCTCCTCCCCCTTCTTTCCACTGATCAAGTAAGCATTAGACAATATGCTCAAGGGATCAAGTGTGAGTTTAAAAAAAGGGAACTAACGAGAACAGACCTCAGACCGATGACGGCTTCGCCCTTAGCAACAATTCCAGTTTCTTCCTTGACCTTTCTTTCAGCCGTCCTAAGCAAATGCTCACTTGGTTTAGGCACACCACCGGGGAACTTCCAAAAGGATACGCTGAAACAATTTCCCTTACGGATGCGAACAGCCTTGGATTCTAAGTTATTCCATTAATTTCACTTGCACAATTAGAACAAATGAAAGCAAGTAGTTTGCAAGAAATCATGAACAGAAGTATCCGACTTGCTGGTGCCCTATAGCAAATAAATGCGCTACAATACTATTTGGCTGCATTCAGAGTTTGCGTTCACCATGCCGCACGTGTGTGCGATGGATCTGTGAATGAAGCCAATGTCGTAAGCTCTTACCAACTCTAGATTTATGGAATCAGGAATAGGGAAAAATAACGTCATACCGGCGATGCCGGGGCTGCTCGCGAACCATAAGGACGCGACCTGTTTCGTCGAGAACCAATCCAGAAACAGAATAGTAGCTGAACGATCCCCTATAAAAATAGTGAGAAGACCGATGGTTCTACATACTGGTGATACAAAGGATTTGTCATTAGGTTTCTCGATTTCGTGGCAGGGACCTATTGCATGAATGAGGCCACGCCGTGCGTGAGGAAAACGCTCACTATTGGTTGACAATTTGACAATCAGTCATAACAATCACTGCACATTCTACATGCCAGGTGTGAAGGCATGGTGTAATGCAAGCATTTGTGTGCATAATGGTTATGATTCCTCACTTATAAATGTAGCTATAATATTTTAGAAATTGTTAAGTAATATTGAACAACCACTTACGTTGGCATACGCGATGGCCCATCACCCAACCAGCAGGTCATCGTCATTTCACTCGTCGCCGCATGGGTAAATTTGAACCCAAGTTTTGCCAGACGAGGAACGACATGACTATCCTCAAATAGACATAAACTGTTTTCTGGTTCAAATCAACAGGAAAGAATGAAAAAGGAGCATTCCCAATATTGATCATTACATGATCTACCTCTCCAAGGAAGCCTTCTTCACGTATATATATATATATATATATCCGACCCCGTTATATGTAAACCATTAAAAAGGTTCTGATTTATTTCAAAGACGACCTACTTCTTTTTTTTACCAAGGTACCACTTAAAAGAAATATTCACGAGGGGACGGATGCCTCCTTGTGTCTCACGGAAAGGTAATGGGATGTTTTCAGGAGTGGACGGTGAGGCGAATGGGGTACGCATGGGGTACCAGTCACTTGTTCCAACCTTGCCCCTTATCTGAGCTACTGTATAAGTGAATCTTTGAATTGTAAAATTTAATTGTAAGAAGCTCATCAGGACAGACGTCCATTAGTCAGTTTTTTTCTAAAAGATACAGAGTTGCTCTGTTGCCATGAGGTAACATATTAAAGGCACCGTTTACGATAAATTCAGGGCACCCTTTTTTGACGGGAATTCATAGAACTACTCTAGAATAAAGCGATAACATTGAAAAAGCGCAAAAAACGATGAACAAAAATAATAGAAAGGGTCAAAAAAAGAGCTGGAAAGGGGGGTTGGACGAGTTTCACATTGGAAGAACGGGGTTAAGGGAGTGTTCGGGCGAGTGCACGAAGGCGACGCAATGTCTGCAATCGCAGACAACACACACCCAATTTGCCTGACAACCTGACTGGCAGACTCTGGCAATTTGCCAACCATCTTATCGATTTTTCACCAACTTCGCTCCAATGCGAATGTGGTGAACGGCAATAAGATTTCGTAGTCAGCCTAGCGAGGGGCGGAGGGCGACCGTGGCTCACTCTCCGGCCCCCTATTGTGCCCTATCCAGACCATTTCCGACCTCATTCTTGCACAAATGGTATCAGAGGGGGCGTCGAATTCAAACCATGTGCAAATCTCCGAAACATTTTTTCGTGAACAGTGTCTTTAAGCTGAAGGTTCTAAAGAAAAGAAAGCAAAAAGAAAACGAGCAATTTATAGAATCGAAATATCAAGCAATATAACAGATTCGATGTATTAGGTTGATGCATAATTATTGCGGATTTTTTTGCAGCTCTTTTTCTCTTGAAAAAATTTGACTTTCGAGTTCGGGTTTTGTCTAGAAATGATCTACTTGATTTCCTCTACAAGAATATACTCGAAAAACCATCCGTATATTCGCAAAATTAGGCTTTACTACTTCGAGAAAGATTGGAAGGTGGCGCACTCATTCCGCGATCTCAGTAACTTTTCAGCGATCGTTCATTAGGTGATCTAGTGAAAGTACACATGATGTCCTGATGGTCAAGCACGGTCAAATACGGTCAAATATTTTGATATTTTCCATTTCCCTGCATTTTACCTGCCTCTATATATTAGGTTGATGAATAATTATTACGGATTTTTCCAGCAAATTTTACTTGAAGAAATTATAGAAATACTAAGCAAAGACATAATCAAATAATTACTCCGGAACTTATTTACCTTCTACGTCAAGCACTGCTTCCCATTGATTAGTTAGCGGATCCCAAAAGCGAAGAAGTTTTGATCCTCACGGGCGATCTACGCCTTGACATCGGCCATCAAGTCAACCAAATCGACGTAACTTCTATTCCTAGCCATTTTTTCGATGAACGGTTGACGAGATAATCCATAAAAGTTCCTGCTGGTGAATATGGCAGATTTGGGGGCAGATCCCATTTCTTCGTTGGCTCTGGCTGATTGTTCGATCACCGATTTGATCATCGAAAAGTTACTGAGGTCGCGGAATGACTGTGCCACCTTCCAATCTTTCTCGAAGTAGTTAAGCCTAATTTCGCGATTATGCGGATGGACTCTTAAGTATATTCTTGTAGAGGAAATCAAGTAGATCATTTCTAGAAAAAACTCGAACTCAGTAGTCAAACACTTTCGGAAGAAAAAAAGCCGCGAAAAAATCCGCAATAAATATGCATCAACCTAATAGTTAATGGTAGTGAAATTGTATGGAAACATGAATTTTCTTCGTAATTTCTAACAATGTAATAGCATAAATTCCTTAACTATCACTGAGAAAGTGATATGATAAAGTTATAAAAACTTAAAGAATAAAACTTAAACAAGTCTATAAAACACTTTTGCATTAGAAATATTGCATGACGATGAATACAGATGCAACTATTTGGATTTACAAGTACTCATAGAAGAAGGTAAAATATTTACGAAAATGTATAATAAGACAGATGGTTCTGGCTTCCTCCCAAACGTTTCCCACATTACAATACTAATGTCTTTAGAGGTATTAAGATCAGTACCATATACTCAAAAATTTTGAGGATGGCTAGAACTTGTACATGTAAAATGATTTTCTAGATAGATTTGGGATATCAAACATGGCAAATGGGTTACACTAAGGATAATTTTATCACAGATCTTATAAAATGCTTCGCCAAAAATAAGTTTATACTCTTTGAATACGGCTTAAGATAAATAAACCATTTATCAGAATATTAGACTCATAAAGTTTAAAGTTTTTGGCGTTAATCAATCCCGTCGGATGGATGCGCCCCTGCACTCGACTTCCATTCAGAATCGTAGTGGCGTGATGAGTGCGCATGTGGCCTGTATAATGACTTGCGGTGGCCAGCCGATGTACAATTCGGTGCTTTCATCCTCCTAGACGAGTTTGGTGTCAATTCACCGACCCCGGAGGGATGGAAGGTTTGGTTGGCGGGCATCGATCCTGGATTCAAACCCCTGACCGTGCGTGTGATATAGTGCGCAACCTCCTTCCATTAGACACATACTATGACAATATTAGTTATACAACTGCTTGAATTCTGATCAGATCAAGTTAATTCCACAATAACTAAAAATACACTAGAAGTACACAAAATGCAGTCTAGTTTCCTGTTGCAACCTAATTTATATTCCTTATGCATTCTTTAAAAGTTTAACTTATTATATATAACCAGTTTCATTCTTTTTTTCATTACCCTACTGATGAGCACGGAGGGAGACTATTGTCTAGTTTGACTTCCGTCTGGGGCACGTGCGAAAGGAGGTTGAACTACTTCTTTGATTTTTCCCCCTTAATTCAATAACTTTGTTCAGATGTCAACATATATGGAACTTTTTTAACGTAGGGTAACATTAGAGTAACTGTAACAAATCTTTTAATTCAATCCATCACCTCGTCTCTTCACTTCAATGAGTTGGCTGCTTTTTTAAGGAACCGAAAACACATCATATGGGGTATAGAACATGTAGTACATAACAACTAAATTTTTAATGTTTCATTGATATGATACTGTGCTCAAAAAACTTTAGAAACTGAAGGTTTTTTAAAAACTTGCAAAACTAATTATACACAACTAGAGAGATGGCTCTGATATCATAAGATTTTGTCACTAGGAACCACGCTATTACTTTCTCGAAATGCACGCTTACTGAGAGACAATATGTGTCTATCGAAAGAACAACTAAAGTTTCAGTTAAAATAGAGTTTTAAAAGTTTAAAAATCTCTGGTATCCTTGTTTTCGGACGTACATAGCCTACACAACCGAGATAAGGACGACTGCCTACTACGGCGCTGTACGTGTAAGAAATAACTACGCCAGCGACAACTATATAAATAGTTATGACTAAGAGTTTATTCGGTTCCTACAAGAGACCAAAATTACCTGCAAGCTGATATACACCCATGCAGCATGTAGTCCTCTTGCTTTCCATTCGTCAAAGGTTTCGATGATTTCCGTTGCGAACTGTCTCTTTACCACCATTTTACGAGGCAAATCCTTTGTATTTATCACGGCATCACCAAACGTGTTCACTTCATAAGGAAGAACCATCTTCAAGTTTCTGAAACAAGAAGGAAAATTTGGAGGATTTGCCGTCCTGCTTAGGACCGTGATGGCCAGGCTTTTGCACTGGAGAAAGAACCGTCGTGGTGCGTGGGCAGAAGCAGAAAAGCATTGAGAAAAAATCGGGCTACACTCATTCATACTACAATTGTTGAACCATAGGTATCGTTACTCGATTGAAAAACCGAACTGGTAATTGCAAAACAATATACTCACTATATGCCTGCATGTAAGATTGCAATGACCGCTATTTGAAATAGAACTAGAAAATAAGTATGGCAACAAAAAATGAAAATCATCAAACATAGTCCATGTGTAGGTAGCACAGCAGTTATGGCTACTGGATGAAACAGCATCCCTCGCCTGGCAGGTCTGTTTTTCGCCTCAGGGCCCTGCAAATGTAACCTTTAATTCCTACCAGTAACCACTTACATTCTAATGAATTTCGTTCTCGAATTGCCTTCAGAGCTATTCCAGAGAATTTAACAATCGAAAATTTATATTAATGTAGAAACCAGTGACCGCAGAACCTACTCCTGTCGATGTTACATATATCTACTCGCAGTACCAGCCCGCAGTTCCAGAATTTGCCCCAGCCACAACCGTGTCCCTGCTCAGGTGGTTGAAGAAGTTTCACCATGTGGTACGGACCATGGGGTGGTCCCTATGCTGCTGATACCCAACTGTAGACTGCCATCACTAGTAGAAATGAATGCGACCAATGCTCTCCACCGGTTACACGTGCGGCTCAGAAGAAAGTGCCCATGCTGCAAGTGGGATGCAGAGCATGTTATCAGCGTACTACCAACCAGATGTACAGGGTGTTTCAAAATTATGGGCGCCGAATCAAAGCAATATATTTAAAGCTTATCAGCTGCGGAAGACGATGGAATTTCTATGCACGCTGGCTAACACCATTTGCTACAACACGCTTCAATCACATTTCAAAATACCTTCCTTAGCTCGGATAGAGGCCCAAAGTTTGCTCTCGACCTAATGGCACGCATGTGGCACGCAGGTATCCTTCTCCAATTCTTCCCAGCCGTTCTTCAGTCTTGCTTTCTAGGACTCCAAACAGGGTAGCAAACTCGATAAATCCTATTCTAATCATGGACCATACGGGGGAGTCAAGTGAGTTAAGTTCCGGAAAATAGGATGGTCATTACTTTTCACTGATGAGGTCGGGCAGCTGTCGTCGGCACCACTGGCGGGCGAACTTGGCCCTGTGGGCTGGAGTAACCTCCTGCAGGAAGGAATAAGGGCTGTTTCACGAAACGTAGACGGATCAGTGTTTTATTACGTTCTCGGTACGCTCTTTGAGCACTTTTCTTGGTCAATTCTCACGCCGGCACCGATGAAACCACAAGCATCTCACCTTTGCCAGTGACTTCTTCAAAAAACATCATTTTACAGTATTTTTTATCTAGAAAAACGGTGAAGGGTTGCGTGTCGTCACTCAGGTGGGTCTACGACTTTCTGCATTTTTTGGCCCTGCAGTGTCTGTTGAGATCGGAACTGAAGCGAAATTACTGCATACGATAGAGATGGCAATGAAGCTTCTGCCCGACATTTTTCATCGCGACAACTCCGATACGCCGTGCCCGTTGATTTCCTTTTGATGGGTCACCCAGGATCCCGACCGACCGGCAGACGGACCATTTTAATAGCCCTGCCTTAGAAACATTCTACCTTTCCTGGTTTGTTCCTGATTCAATCTTCTTTTCTATTTCGTTTAATAGCCTCGTAGATGGTTATTATAAAAATCCCAGAGAATTTCATTATCCCCTTCTTGCGTGTCAATGGTTGCAAGTGGCATTGGATGAGCCTCCTCCATCTAAAAGATATTGGGAGTTCTACATCAGTAACCATGCATATTGCTGGGAAACCTTCTTGTGCAAGAAATTAATAGCAGGTAATGTGAGTTTGTTGGATTATATCTACCTCAATAATTTCTGAATTTTGACGCGCATAATTTTGGGACACCCTTTGTAGTATTTAAATCGTGATGAAACTTCCTGAAACTTCTAGAACCCTTATATGATTGCCTTTTACCTATGATTATTATCCCTATGCCCAAACGATGCTTTGTGGGATGAGGACCCATCAAAAACATAAAATTTTTATCGAAATTTCGAATTTTTTCTTCGAAAAATGACCAGTACCTCTACATGTTGAAACTGTTCTGGTGTCTACAACTAAAAGGAAACAAACTCGCAACAGCTCATCCTAATCCCACCGGCGGTGCCCTACTCAGCAGCTGCAGCTTCGATGTGTACGTGCCCTGTTTTTGCCTGATGGTTCTGCCAAATTTCGTATCAAAGGAGTGAAAAGTAGATCCGTGAGAATAAAGTGAAAGAACATGAAAAAAGAAGTCAGGAACAAAACGGAAACGGCGCTGCTCTCTGGGAAGGCTTATCAGAAAGAAATGCGTCGAGCGAATATGCCGTTGTCCTTTTCGTGTCAGGAATCACATTATCTTCAGGCTAGATAAGTGGCCCGTTACATTCTCACAGGTTCACATATTTGTCAGCTGCGAAGCTGCGAAATGCTTATCAGACGTTGAATCTACCCCTATGAAAGTCCCGACAAACGGCCCCGTGAAGACTACAGGCAATAAAGTCATTTCATCTTGGGAACTGAAATTGTTGAATAATGCTGGCATTAAAATAATAAGTAATCAGAAACGAATTCTTTAGAGGTTGACCAATCCCATCCTTGAAATGCGCCCCGCACTTTAGTTCAACTCAGAATCGAGCTGCATTTGACTGCGTACGTGACCTATACAATGACTACTTCATGGGTAGTAGTTAGGTGGTTCTTCTTTATGGTGGTGTGCGTGAGGATGAAGCTCGTCCTTGGATGGCTCTGAAAGGATCGCAAAAGGAAGTTCTTAAGCAGTAACCCAACTAGTAAATTACTATACAATTAAAAAAGGTTCTTTCAGCCCATTTTTGCGGAATCGTGCGGCTTCAGATATTCCTCTTCGACTAAACGTTCCCGCTATGACGCGGGTTTTCTTCAAGCGCTTCACATTGTAGTGTCACCCGCTTTACTACTGATTCGAGCCCCATAACACATGGGCGTGTTAGGACATATGTAAACAAAGATTGAAACATCACCCTCCAGTTGGGTTTTCAGCAGATGTTTCCGGAATAACATTAGTAGTAGTTTTTTTGAATCAGCCCCCTTATTTCAGTGCTTCGAAGCCTTGAAAGCAGTCCCAAACACACCGCCCCTCCTCAATCAGGATTTGAACAAATCAGTTTAGCTGTAAATAGCTTATTCCTACATAATTAATTTTAAAACTCAACTATTTTTTAATTGGTCAAGGTGTTAACGTTGTTCACAGATTTCCTGCCTGCTTTGCATGCAAATAGATGAATATCGAAACAAATAAACATGTAAATAAGCACCTATGTACATTGATCAGCATGTGTGCTAGGATCACCTGCGAATAACAACGTGAAACCCTCGATAGGAACTCCGAGGGTTAGAACGGAGCGGTTAGGAGGTAGGACCAACAAAAAGAAGTCGTCAAGAAGGGCCTCAGAAATGTAGAGGGTAGGGTGGAAATATCTTGGAATGGAATAAGAGGCACTTCATTAGGCCAATGTTTAGGCCATATAGTATCCTTCAGGCCCTTTAAGTTGCGCACTTGGCCGTGGGCCCTCAAACTTCAATAGAGCCGTGGGAAATTTTGTTCGAATATTCAAAATTTGTTAATGATCCATATCAAGGTACGAGGAAAGCGATACCGCCGAAACATAAAGCCAGACTAATGAAGTCCTTCTAAAGTTCTTTTGGATTATATAAATCGTCGCTTTCGCAAAAAAAACTCAAAATGAAAGAGAAGGAGACGAGATTAAATTTAGTACGATCATGCACTGTTTATAGCTATTTTTCATGTTATTTCATCATAAGCTCGGCTTTACCCTCTGATTCCTATTGCACTGTGCATTGATCATTTATTGATTGATCATGGCTCTGATCACACACATAATTGAGTAGAGTAGAGTACATAAGAGTTAAGATAGTTGTCAAGGGCACAGCAAAGCATGCTGGCAGGGACCAGTGGCGATCACGAGGCATTCCATGAAGTACCATGAACAAAACAAAATGGGAGCTATTTACTGAGCATACTTGCATTATACTTAGTCTTGAAGTACGAAAATTCAGCCTTCTTCAATTGAAAGGGAAAGGATTGCAAGCAAAATGGATTTTCGCCGGAAGCTCTTAGGAGTTTGAGCATTCTACCGAGAGCTCTACCACCTAATGGATATGGAGAAGTAGTAAGATTGATAATTAGAGTTCGGTTTGCGCTCGCACGTCATAAAATTGTAGGAGCCAAAGTTATCGACTTTTCTAAGCCTACAATAAAGGTCCCATAAGTGTTCTAGAGAAAAAATTAGTCCCTAGGCTTAGAGTACTGAATTTAGTTCTTATTTTATGAGCGAAGTTTGAATTTGGTGGCTTCCTCGTGACCAGGGCTACACTTGTTCACGATGGAACAGCCTTCGATGCTCAACTTCACGTGCGCTGGAGAAGATCTAGAAAGAAGAAGGGTTTATACTTCTACCTCTCTATCTAACTCGTGGTCTGGTTTGATTGTGATTCACACTTCACAGGAACTCCTAAATGATTCCTTCTTTTATCGAATATGGACTGTTCTAGCAAAATGCCGAGGCCCTACTTTATTGCTAGCCCGGCCATTGACCACCTTCATTGACTAGTACTCCAAACACTTACATCAGGATTATAGGGAGAGAACTAATAAGATTACGTGTAAACGAGAACGGGAAGAGGGGTGGTCGGGGAAGGAGGAAGGAGGAGCAGGTCAAAAAACTTTTCAACTTCAAGTTAATCTAATATAATCAACTAATCGTACTTTGTCAAGGTCTAATAAAGAAGGATGATCAATGACACACCCGGATGTCTTCTCAGCTGCATCTGCCTTAAATTTACTGTTTTTCATTCCAACGTCCTTTCCCGGGAGACTGTTGGGTTCTGCTATCTAGAGTTCTTCTACTGCAAGCACCGGTCTTAGCAGTGGCGATTTCCAATTCCTTTCGCTACCGTTGAAACGTGATATGTTTGGTAGCCTCCTACTGCAGTCAACAGTCGTGTCGAGCTATTTATTCTGTGTTTCTGAGACTGAGGATTACAAAAGCCTAAACTTCTGGAGGCTATTTTCCCGGACCGACATGCGTCACAGGTTGCAGCTAGGGGGGCGATAAGACGAATTGGCATGCAATGCACGTATTATCTGCTTTACATTCAATTACTGTGAAGCAATACGCTTTGATGATAAAAAATAATGCCTGCAGAGGTGAGCAATGTTCGGGCGCAGCTACGTCATTAGCAAACAGATGAAATCATTGTGTTCTCTGGGGTATTGGAATAAAAAACTAGTAGAATTTTCTAGATATCAACAACCTTTCATGATTGTCTACATTAAATCGATAAACTGCCGAATTCACCTGGGACTGCATCTCACATGCTTTGTAGAATTATTGGGAAGTGCACCAAACTTCATGCAGGATGGGACGAACTGACCTATGAATAGAAGAAGAGATCCATTTTCTAGGTGGGCCTCATCTTTGCAGAAACGTTAACACCCCTCAAAGCAGAAACCGCCGTGGATGGAATATCTTCATCAGCTTTTCCTAGTTCTAACACTTCGGAATGCTGTAAGTAAATTTCGCCACGACGCCATAGGCACCCCTACTTGGTAAAGAACGTAGCAAAGCACCTTTTCATCACTCTTTACGCCCTTCTCTTGTGGCTCCCCCCTTCAGCGCAAGATGTAAGTTGGTAATCGCATGGGCCGCGCTAGATTAACACTCGTTGGTCCCTTTTTTTTTTGATAAAACACACCTTTTGGAAACTTGTTAGTTTTCGGCCTCCTTATCAGCATCACGACGACCTTCGGGGGACCAATTGCACTCCTTACCGGTAGTGTCATAGCAGCATCTTCACACGAAACCGCCAAGGAGGGGAGATGGTCACGTAAAGCGGCAGTCTGGTGGCCTGATCTTCTTGAATTACAGCCAACAAAACAGAATGGTCCCTGCAAGTTTTCCACAATTAAGGGGGCCTTTTAAATGTCATCAACCGATGGAATACATCCTGGTTTCCACCGATAACCCTTTACATTGATCATTCCGCTATCGCCCCTGAGCAAAAGGCGAAACCCTAACATGGAAACAGTCCTTGTAAGGGCAATCCCGGTGTTGAGGTCGCACCCAGAAATCATGAGGAAAGCATAGGATGTCTAAACATTCCTCTGGTTCTATTAAGAATCAATACAGCTTAAGGTGGGTTTTGCTTTGAAGGTTCCAATCTTCTCTCTGGTCTTCTCAAGCAGTTCTTCTGAGGCAAATCTCGGTGTTGAGGTTGCTGGCGGAAATCATGAGGAAAACAAGGATTCCTGAACAAATTCTCTGGTTTTATTAAGATCCAATCCAGCTTGTGGTGAGTTGTGCTTTAGTTGAGCTATTCCGAAGTAGGCGCGCTGTACCACAGGAACGGGTGAACCATTTCGTGAATACCCAATCTCTTGAAACAGGTAGAAGAGGGACTAAATTAGAGAGTAGAAGAGGACATTTTGCTGGCGATCCGTCGTCTGTCGGTTAAAGGGGGCCTGATACATACAGTGCGCGTCAATTGCTTATGCCACTCCAACATTTTCCTATTATCTCGATTCCTACCTACATACTTCTGTCACAAGTGAAATACTGCACTACAGTAGACTGTATCAGAGACTCACATATACGAGACATACACCTGTTCAAAGGAACAGCTTCATTTTCACAGTTCATTTTAATAAATGTGCCGCGTCAAAATTATATGCCATACTTCAACACAATGAAAAAAACCAGAAAAAAGTACAATCGGTAAAACATTAATACTTAGTCGGACCACCTTCTTTACGAATAACTTCGGAGATTCTGTTCGGCATACTGTCAACGAGATTTTGAATAACATTTTCTTGCTATTCAAAATCTCGTTGACAGCATGCCGAATAGAATCTTTGAAGCATTCTAAGTGCATGGAATTGAGTTCCATGCATTTAGAATGGCTGCTCTCAGAGAAGAAACACTGTCATACTGGACCCCTCCGGCGAAGACCTGCGACCAAGATACCCCAGAGATTCTCTATGGGGTTTAGGTCCGGGGAGCATGGAGGCCAGTCCAACACATCCACACGGTGATCCCCTAGCCATCCAAAGGTGAACGCGAGACGTGTGCAGGAGCGTTATCCTGTTGGAAAACGAGTCTCTTCCGCCTATGATCGTGGAGGTAAGGAAGCAAACTGCGGTGAAGAATATTTGATACTCTTGCGAATTAATGTACGTGGAAATGAATTCCATATCCAGCGTTCCATAGGAAGAGAAGGCCGCCCATACCATAACAGTTCCTCCGCCGAATACACGTTTCGCAAAAATCCTAGGCTTCTTTCGTAGATCCCTCCAGTAATAAACATGCCCGTCAGAACCATCCAGATTGAATTTCTTTTCATCGGAAAAAAATCACCTAAACCGTGTAGGAGCTTAGCAATGCACTTTCTAAAATGTGTCAAAAACCGCACCTTTCTCCAGTTTCTTGAAAAAATTTTTCTTGCAAACTCGAGTCGGGCTTCGCGAAGGCTCCTGGTCAGACGGGGAGCTGGCTTCATCCTCTTCCTCCTCAAGAATATTTGACGATGAATAGCTCGCAATACAGTGGAAGTCGATACATTTAGTGAAAGTCGTGCACGAATCTGATTGGCACTCATGGTTGAATTGGAAGCCAATCTAGCGATCAGTCTGTGGTCGGCTCGCGTCAATTTCAGTGGACGCCCTCCTCCGTGTGCTTGACGGTATGCCGCAGGATTCTTCACGAAACCGTCGATACAGCGTTTGGATCGGCCGAGTTGTTCCGCGATGGCCTTGTTGCTATGGCCTGCTTGACGAAGCGATAGAATTTGGCTTTGTCCTGTTGAAGATAGACGACGACCCTTAGGCATGGTGGACTGCTTTGGATTGCGGACAGGACAGTTTTGGACAGAGGGCCATAGGGCTGCGCGGACTTTAGATATTTCGTAGCAATGTCGACATGGATATGTTTAGGCTTTGTTGAGACTCTTGTTCACTCAGTAAGTGTTGATCAACATTTCAGCTCGCAATGTTGCCTAACAACTCAGATAGAGAAAAAATAGGGGATGGCATATGCAATTGACGCGCACTAGTCTAGAGACGACCAACTCGAGGTCTTCCCATATGGGAGGTCCGTCCAGCGATTCACTTGTAATTGAAAGCAAATAGTTCTTCTAGATGGAAAGGTCCACTTTTGGTCCTCCTCTGAGCTTTCAGGTGTCCCCAAAAGGTAGCAGTTGGGGGCTTGACTTACAGTAGCGTGCCGCTGTGCTGTCACTCCTAATTATAGAAATTAGGCATAGCTAAGATTTTCTTCCTCTCTAAACTACCCATCTGAAATAACTTTTTCACATTGACGTCGTACTCATGACCACTTGAACATGAGTCATCTACAGAGCTGGTTTTACTCATGCGACACCCACCCACATCCCCTTTGAAAGTTTCATGGTGAATTTACTACCAGCGACTTTCTTTCCCACTCGACAAAAAGTATGTTAGCTGAATAACCGATATACTTACTATCTGCTCACCCTGATTTACCATGTTAGTACTGTGAAGTGTTTGATAGCCGGAATTTTGGGAATCCGATGGAAAAACATTGAGAACGAAATTTATGGAGCCATTAGAATGAACATTGAACCGGCAGCCAAATTAGTAATTATTTGAATAACCTATCTGAGCCCTGAGAAAAATAAAAGATCCACAAAGCATCGTTACTGGCAAACATTGGAAATCAAAAGCAACACGCTAAAGCTTAAGGAGGGCTATGAGAGAGGAATGATGTGGAAGCTGCCTGTAACTGGCCATTAACGTAAGCCAACCAATGAGAAGCTTCACGGGCTCAAGGATGTGGCCGCATTTCATAGCCTGAAGACTGAATTTGATGCTCACAAAGATTTAATGCACAGTCATAGTGGTGGAAGACTAGATTTCTAGAAAAAGAAAGTAGAATGAATAACCTAAATCTACAAAAAATCATGATTCTCATTCACAATACAAGTACTCTTAGGCAGACAGGGGCAAGGATGATGTGTGCTTAAATAATATACCACTGCTTGATCATGTTCTCGTAAAGGGTGCTAGAACAGGCTTTTCAGCAGAAGCTGAAGTTGAACACCTTTGAAGTGACGTCTCTTCCGGTGACTTCATACAATTCCTCTCCCCCGACGTCCTCCAGAGATTCAAATAGGCCTGCCAAATGTCGAGATGGTGATGAAAGATCTCTTTTCTTGGCATCGAGTTAATCTCGTCTCTGGAAAAATTCGAGCAAGTTTGTCACATCCTGCAACCAATTGCCTTGAGGAACTGATTCTATGCCATTAAATGCCCACACATGTAAGTCTTAGATCAATGGATGAACGAAGTGAACAATTAATAAAAAAAATAAAAAAATGGATTAATCAAACTGACCTTGTGAACCATCTCACGTCAGTAATCTCATCAGAGACAGTTTCAACACGGCCAACTTGAGCATCTTTGACGTATTTCATCAAACAATAGAAAAAAAAGCCACATGAGTCTTTATATTCCGTGTAAAGTCTCTGGCTGAAATATCAGACAAAACATTTGAAATCCCTAGATATACACCTGAAAATATAAAGCGCTAAATGCAGGTAAGTATTTTAGGTGTGGGGATGGGCTCGTGTGCTGCTCCTTGTTTTTGAAGTTGTAATTTGCAAGCTCATCATGCATATTCATTTAAGGGGAAAAAGTCTCAAAAAACTGAAGAAAGAAAGTACAAATGGATTTTGTGATTTTCCACCTTCCCAGAGAGTACAATATGTTGGGATCAAGAGGATAAAGTATCCTATCAAGATCTGCTGGTTTGTATTGTTGAAAGCGGCGGGGTCGAGCAACAACTCCACATAGGCTCGCTACAGCGATCATTAGTGACAATAGTACTTTATATACCACTATACCACCCTCTTCTCCTTCTTTCCACTGATCAAGTAAGCATTAGACAATATGGAACAAACCTCAGACCGATGACGGCTCCGCCCTTAGCAACAATTCCAGTTTCTTCCTTGACCTTTCTTTCAGCCGTCCTAAGCAAATGCTCACTTGGTTTAGGCACACCACCGGGGAACTTCCAATAGGATACGCTGAAACAATTTCCCTTACGAAAGCGAACAGCCTCGGATTTTAAGTTATTCCATAAACTTCACTTGCATAAATAGAACAAATGAAAGCAACTAGTCTGCAAAAAATCGTAACTATCCGACTTGTTGGTGCCCTATAACTAATAAATGCGCCACAATACTATTTTGCTGCATTCAGGATTGCGTTGACCATGCTGGCTCGTGTATGCGATGGATCAATACCGGTGACATGACCGCAACGGCCATGAGGCGAGGCCACGCAAACGCACGTGTTAGTCAGCAAATGCAAACTATGAATGCAGCCAATGTCGTAAACTCTTACCAACTCTAGGCTTATGGAACCAAGAATGGATAAAAATAACGTCATACCCGCAATGCTCGCGCTGCTCGCGAACCATAAGGACGCTACCTTTTTCGTCGATGACCAACGCCGAAACAGAATAGTAGCTGAACGATGCCCTACAAAAAGAGTAAGATGACCGATGGCTTTACATATCGATGATACAAAGAATTTGTCGTTAGGTTCCTTGATTTCGTGGCAGGAACCTATTGCATGAGTGAGGCCACGCCGCACGTGAGGAAAACGCTTATTATTGGTTGACCCTTTGACAACTAATCATAACAATGACTGCACATTCTACATAGCAGGGTGAAGCCACGGCACAGCGCAGGCATTTGTCGACATAGAGGTTAGGATGTTTAAGATCCCTCACTAATAAATGTGACTATAATAATTTAAAAACTGTTAGGTAACAGTAACATTAAACAACCACTTACGTTGGCATACGCGATGACTCATCACCCAACCAGCAAGTCATCGTCATTTCATTCGTCGCCGAGTGAAAAAATTTGAACCCAAGTTTTGCCAGACGAGGAACAACATGACTATCCTCAAATAAACATCAGCTCTTTTCTGTACAAAATCAACAGAAATGAATGAAAACAGCTAGCAATTCCACTGTTGATTGACAATTGATCTACCCTTCCGAGAAAACCATCTTCAGGTATGTATATTCCCCATTACAAACCATTAAAAAGGTTTGGATCGATTTCAAGAAGGATCTACTTGTTTTTTCACCAAGGTACTACTTTAAAAAAACGTTTGAATAATTGGATACCTCCCATTTACGCTTCACGAAAAGGTAGGAATGAGCGCTGAGGCGAATGAGGAACCAGCCACTTGTTCTAGCCATGCCCCTTACCAGAGCTGCTGTATGAGTGAATCTTTGAATTGTAAAATTTACGTATAAGGTCATCGGAACAGACAGCCATTAGACAGTTTTCCGAAAGATACAGAGTTGCGCTTCAGGGGAATATATTCGGTAAAAATTCTAAAGAAAAGGAAGCAAAAAGAAAACGAGCAGTTTATAAAATCGAATGATGCCAATTAATATTACAGATTCAGTGCAATTAAAGGCAGTGAAATTGTATGGAACAAGGGATTTCTTGGTAATTTCTCACAATGTAATGGTATAAATTACCAGCACTGAGAGGATGATATGATAAAATTATAAAAACTAAACTAATACATAGGGGAAAATTAAAGTAGTTGTTACAAACTTTTCAGTTCAATCCATCAACTCGTCCTTTTATTTTCACGAAATGGAGTTGAGTTGACTGCCTTTTCGAGGAACCAAAAACAAATTATATGGGATAGTAGAAGTAGAACATGGCAACTATATTCGATAATATTTTACTGATACGATACTATACTCAAAGAAACTTTAGTAACTGAAGAAACTCTAGAAACTTGCAAAACTAATTATACACAACCAACTAGAGAGATGGATCTGAAATCAGTAGATTTTGCCACCAGAAACCACGCTACTACTCTTTCGAAATGCACGTTTACTAAAAGACTATATATTTCTATCGGAAGGAACTAGTAAATTTTTAGTTAAAACAAAGTCTCATGAGTTCAAAATATTTGGTATCCTTGTTTTTGGACGTTTGCGACAGAGCCTATACAACCGAGATAAGGACGATTGCCTACTGAGGCGCCGCAGCTGTGAGAAATAACTACCGCCAGCGACAACCATATAAATAGTTATAATTAAGAGTATATTCGAATAGCTTCCCACAAGAGACCAAGCATCACCTCCAGGCTGATATGCACCCATGCACCATTTAGTTTTTGTTCTTTCCAGGCGTTGATGGTATCGACGATTTCCGTAGCAAACCGACTCTCTTCCACCAATTCACGAGGTAGATCCTTTGTGTGCATCACAGCATCATCATACGAATTCACCTTCCAAGACAGAACCATGTTGAATTTTCTGAAACAAGAAAGAAAAATTTTCAGTGATGTTGGGTAAACAGCGCTGAACTCACAAATGACAAAATACAAATGGAGTATAATGCTGAATCTACTTATACCCATACTTTTCTTGGCTTTTATTCTTGGCTTCTCAGGATCAAGTGATAATAAAATATAAAATTGTGTTTGTCAAGAAATTATGGTAGCGAAATATTAGTCGACATGGTTTTTCGAGATAATGTTTGACAAAAAGGAACACGCGCCTTTTAAACGAGGCTTCGAGGGCGACTGAAAATATTAGGTTGATGCATAATTATTGCGGATTTTTTCGCGGCTCTTTTTCTCTTGAAAGAATTTTACTTTCGAGTTCGGGTTTTTTCTACAAATGATCTACTTGATTTTTTCTACAAGAATATACTCAAAAAACCATACGCATATTCGCGAAATTAGGCTTTACTACTTCGAGAAAGATTGGAAGGTGGCACAGTCATTCCGCGATCTCAGTAACTTTTCGGCAATCAAATCGGCGATCGAATAGTCAGCCAGAGCCAACCAAGAAATGGGATCTGCCCCTAAATCTGCCCTATTCACCAGCAGAAACTCTTATAGATTATCTCGTCGACCGTTCATCAAAAAAATGGCTAGAGAATAGAAGTTACGTCGATTTGGATGACTTGAAGGCCGATGTGAAGGCGTGGATCGGCCGTAAATATCAAAACTTCTTCGCTTTGGGATCCGACTAACTAATAATTGGGAAGCAATGCTTGACGTAGATGGTGAATAAGTTCCGGAGTAATTATTTGAATATGTCTTTGCTTAGTATTTCTGTAATTTCTTTGAGTAAAATTTGCTGGAAAAAATCCGCAATAATTATTCATCAACCTAATATATAGAGGCAGGTAAAATGCAGGGAAATGGAAAATATCAAAATGTTTGACCTTATTTGACCGTGTTTGACCATCAGGACATCATGTGTACTTTCACTAGATCACCTAATGAACGATCGCTGAAAAGTTACTGAGATCGCGGAATGAGTGCGCCACCTTCCAATCTTTCTCGAAGTAGTAAAGCCTAGTTTTGCGAATATGCGGATGGTTTTTCGAGTATATTCTTGTAGAAGAAATCAAGTAGATCATTTTTAGAAAAAACCCGAACTTAAAAGTAGAATTCTTTCAAGAGAAAAAGAGCCGCGAAAAAATCCGCAATAATTATGCATCAACCTAATAGAAATCGATCAATAATCAGTCCAGTGAAGAGGAGCAACTGAAATGATTAGTGGTTCATGAGTTTGTTTAGTCAGTTCTTGCCTACACTAGGTTACCTGGATTACCTGTTGGCATGTTGATCGTGGATTTCCTCGAGCTGGCGCCAGTAACGTCTCCATTCGTCCCTATCGCGAGCCAGGGTAGTCCAGTGAATCGTGCTCGCTCGAGGGACACGGAGCGAAGCATTCCTCCCGTTCAGAGCTTCCGTGAAAAAATTTGACCATCGTCCCTGCGGCCGTCCTGATGTCCCATTGACGTCCCGAGGGATCGAATCCGTAACCGCCCTGGTCCAACGGTCATCACTACATCGCATGATGTGCCCAGCCCATCTGATTTTCGATTTCTTGGCGTGTTCAACGGGGCTGATCTTTGTTCTTCGGAACTCCGAATTCCCTTCTGCTCTTGCGTTTATAGAGGAGTACCGAGCATCGCCCTTTCCAAAGCGCGTTAAACGAAGCTAACTGCATGCTCATCCTGCTTCCGTAGAGTCCAAGTCTCTGAGGTGTATGACAATGCAGGAAGGACCACAGCATCGAAAAGGTGAGTGCCGAGCCGAATGTTCCTCGTTTTCTTCGCAACTCCTTCGATGTACCTGAACGCTCTCCATGCCAATGCTTTCCGTCTGTTCAGCTCCGGTGCTAGGTCGTTCATCATATTGACTTCCCGACCTAGATACACATAGTCAGAGCGTTCATAGACATTCATTCTGTTCAGCGTGAAAGAAGCATCAGGTACCAATCCGTTTCGCATGAACATCGTCTTCGTTAGGTTCAGTAGTAATCCTATCTCTCCACAAGCGTTGTCGAGCATTTGTCGAATTTGGCCAGCATTTGCTAGGCCTGCTCGATGTTCGGTGTTATAAGCACGTCATCTGAAGCGGAGATGATATAAGTAGCGGTCGTCGACCTTTACTCCCACGCTTTCCCCCTTCACATGACGCATGACGTTCTCGAGAGCGGCACTGGAAAGTTTCGGCGAAATGGTATTGCCCTGTAGAATCCCTCTCTTCACGTTGATGATGAGTCTTTTAAAAAACGGCGAGATCATGGTCCTGAAGTTTTTTGTGAGCTCACGAAGCATCCTTACATATTGAGTAGGAACACCCTGGTTGCCCAGAACTTCAACAGCCGCTTCTATTTCGACGGTATCAAAAGCTTTCTTCAAATCGATGAACGTTAGACATAACGGCGTCTTGTACTCCTGCGATACTTTAATGAGCCTCGTAACGGTGTCTGTCTGATCGACTGTACTGAACCCTCTCCGAAACCCTGTTTGCTCGCATGGCTGTCCTTCATCTAATTTTCTGCCACTCCTGTTAAGGATGACTCGTGTAAAAAGATTATGATTACAGACAGCAGGCAAAGTGGGTGATAATAGCCAATGTCGTGTGGACCTCCCTTCTTATACAGCAACACTACATTGCTAAAATTCCACGAAGTGGGCACTTTGCATTCCGACAGGTACCGCGTGAAAAGCCTGGTCAGGATTTGACAATGACTGGCGGACGGCTCTTCAGATGCTATGTTAGATTCTGTCGGGATCAAGTGCCGTACCATTCCTCATCGACGTGATGACATTTTCGGGAGGGCGACTGAAGGGACGACGTATCCGTCTTGCCTAAGATAGTAGGTAGGGAGGTAGACGTGGCTGTCGAAGAGTAGGAGTCGTAGATGACCTTCTCCATTGCTCTTTGGGATGCAGCACAGTTCCTTCAAAACGACGAAGGAAAGTCATCTTGGTCTTATAATTAACGAAGCTCCGATGTTCCTGCGGATGCTCTTCCCAACCTCCGCGGCTTTAGTTAAATTTGCTTTTCCTCTCTCTTTCAGATTTTTCTTTAACGCTTCTCTGCATAGCTTGGCAAGCTCGGACCTTACCTGGTTATTGCCTGCAGCTCGCGCGACTCTACGCTCGCGCATCAGCTCAAGAGTCTCCGAAGAGAGACGTTCCTTGGCATCTTTGAGGCTCTCAGCTTTCCTGGCGCAATCGTGAAGATGTTCGATTAGGCGGTCGTGTTCTTTACCGATGTTGTCACTGACGATATCTTTCCACAAACTCGCCAATGAAGCGAAGTTATCCCAATTGACAACAGTCTTTCTTGAGAGAAGAGGGCTTTTTTCCTGAACTTCGCAGGTCCCTCTCCACGCACTGAAAAACGGAATCTAGCACGGAAGAGACGACGGTCTGATCTCCTGTAGCACTTCGAAACAACAGCGACGTCAATCAGGCAAAACTTTCGATTGACGATGATGTGATTTATTTCATTATGGACTGTCCACCAGATGACTGTCATGTCCATCGGTAATGAGAGGGCTTCTGAAACTGCGAGTAACCATGAATAGTTTAGCCCGACATGATAAACCCGGACAGCCTTTTGCACTGCTCATTCCATTACATTCTGTGAATCCCGATGTCGACCTCTTCAGTCGTTTTCCTGGGGCTAATCTTGGCGTTGATATCACGAGCGACGACCTTGAAGGAAGTATGGTATTCTCTGTAGAGCCTCTCCAGATCCATATAGAACGTCTCCAGCTGTTCTATGTCGTTGCTCGATGTTGGTGCGTAAACAACGAGGATTGTTTGAGCCGGGGTTGAAACGCGTCTACTCAATCGCAAACGTACGATTCGGGTTGTCAAGCTTTCGTACGAAAAGATGTTCATGGCCAAGTGCTTGTTGACGAGGACACCTACACCGCCGACGTCTCTGCTGTCGCATGTTTCAAGGAACAGTTCCGCTCCAATTTCAAAAGTAGCGTGCAACGGGCGGTGTCTTCTTCTCGGTCAGTCCAATGACGACGTACTTGATCTTCCTGGCTTGCATCATCAGATCTTCGATGCATGCTTCCGAAGCAAACGTTTATGCATTGAAGGTACAAATCGTCATGTTAGTCCTTCTCCTTTTAGGCAGCCTGTCGTGACCCTGAGATTTTAGCCGCCTCTGCCGAGTGGTCCTACCAACGCCGCGGTATCGGGGACTCCCTCAGCATCAGGGGAATGAGGCCCATTTTCGTTACTGTTCCAGGCACATGAATATCTACATGAAAATTCAGCAATCGAGAATTCATATTGAAGTAGAAACTAAGGAAGGAAACTAAGGAACTAATTAAGTAAAATTTTTAGCGTACAACCGAAATGAGCACTTATTTGTATCGTGATGGGACTTCCTAAACTTTCTAGAGCTCACATATGATTGTCTTTTCTCTATGAATGTCATCCCTACGCCCAAAAGATGCTTTTAGGGATGAGAATCTAGCAAAAACCTACTATTTTATCAAACTTGCGTCAAATTCGTACACCAGAAGACAGGAACCACAATATCAGAAAAAAAAGAAATTCCAGTGCAAAGACTCTGAATTCAGGAAATATTGGGGTAGGAATCGGCTTGAACGTCCTTTTTTGAGTCAAATGAAACTTTTCTTGCTGCTCTTTTATGCCACGGAAATAGGAGTATAAACTGAAACAAAGTTACGTCGTAGAATGAAACATGTCGACTGTAACAGCTCTGTGTTTGTTGCATTTTAGTTCAACTCTAACAAGTGACTCTGAGGAGCGGGTTCTCAGTTTGGATTTTAGTGATTGTCACTATATCGAGAGTTATCATTTATATTACTCAACAAAATGATCACTAACTCTACCTGTTGTAACTGTATTGGTGTCTACAAGTAACGGGAAGTGAACTCGCAACAGGTCATCAAACCCCACCAGGGCTGCCTCACTTCGCAGCTGCCGCTTCAATGTGCACGTGCTCTGTTTTGCTCGGTGGTTTTGAAAATTTCAGACCAAAGGAATGAGAAGTAAGTCCGTGAAGATGACGTGAAGGAACATGAAAAAAGAAGTCAAGAGCAGTACGGAAATGGCATTGCTCTCTGGACAAGCTAGTCAGAAGTGAATGTGTGGCGTGATTCCGTTCTCCGTTGTAATTTTCGCGCTAGGATTAACGTTATCTTAAGGCTAGATAAGTGGCCCGTTACATTCTCACAGGTTCTCATCTTTGTCAGCGAAAAAAGCTGCAAAATGCTTATCAAAGGTTGAATCAACACCAATGAAACTCCCGGTTTACGTCATCAACGGCTCCGTGAAGACGTTGGGTCCACCTGCGAAGAACAACGTGGAACCCGCGATAGAACTCCGAGGGTTTGAACGAAGCGGCTAGGAGGTAGAACCAACGAATAGAAGGAAAGAACTCGTCATGATGTGCCTCAGAAATGTAGTGGGTAGAGTGAGAAATATCTTTGAATGGAATAAGTGACAACGTTTTCCTAGAAACAGATTTGCAAAGGCTTTGAATTGAGGAGCATTGTGTTAACATACTGCTTTCTATAATCCTAGGCATGACAATATTACATATGCTTGATGCAGTTGATATCTTTACCTGTTTCTGGAGGTTTTTATCAAAAACTTCATTAGGCCAATGTTTAGACGATATTGCATTCTTCGGGTCCTTTAAGATGCTCATTTGGTCTGCGGGCCCCCAGACTTCAATAGGGCTGTGGAAATATATATCAGTTTCAGGCTACGAGCGAGGAAAGCGGTACCGCCGTAACATAATGTCAGCCTAATAAAGTCTTTCTGAAATTTTTTTAAAATTACATTAATTTTTTCCAAAAAACAATCAAAGTGAAAGAATAGAGATCAGATTACGTTTAGCACATATGACATGAGCAAATATATAAAATTCTGGGGCTTTTTAAAAAAAACTGGTAAAATTTTTTAGATATCAACAACTTTTAGTACTGCCTACAATGAGTCGATGAAATGCCCATTTCAATTAAGGCCCACTTTAATTGGGAACCGTCTCTCATAGGTTTCCTGGAACTTTGAGGTAGTTCACTTAATTTGTACAGGATGGGATGAACTGACTCCCGAAGAAAGGGATTAATCACCTTTCCTGGGTGGGCCTAATTTTTGCAGAAGGCGTGAGCAACCCTCAAAACATAAACAGCACCGAATGGAAAATTTTCATCAGCTTTCCATACTTCTAACACTTTGGATTGCAGTAAGTAAATTTTGCCGTGACGTCATAGGCTTCTTATTAGCTTCTTATTAGTGATAAAGCCCCTTTTCATTACTTTTCATTACCCTTCGCAACTCCCCCACACCCCACCCCATCCCTCCCTCTCCCTTCAGCGCAAGATGTAAGTCGGTAATCGCATGGCCCGCCGGGTTAACACTCGCGGGTCCCCCCATTTTCCGAGAAAAAACACTTCTGATAACTTGTTAGTTTTTGGTCTCCTTATCATCACTAAAAAGTCTTTCGGCGGACCAATTGCACTCCTTATCGGTAATGACGATAGCAGCATCTCCACACGAACTCGGTAAGGAGGGGAGATGGTCACATAAAGTGGAAGTCTGGTGACCGACCTTCTTGATACACAAAAGACAACAAAACAGAATGGTTCCTGCAAGTTTTCACAAGTAAGGAGGCTTTGGAAATTCCACCAACCGATGGAAGACATCATAAACTCTACTGACCCCTTATTTACATAGATCATTCCGCTACCGAAACTGAGTAGAAGGCGAACCCCTAACTTGAGAACAGTCCTTCTAAGGGCAATCCCGGTGTTGAGGTCGCACCCAGAAAAAATGAGGAAAGCACTGGATGTCTAAACATTTCCCTGGTTCTATTAAGAATCAATCCAGCTTAAGTTGGGTTTTGCTTTGAAGGCTCCAATCTTCACACTGGTATCCGTACCCTTATGCCCCTTTATGACTAGCAAGATTCAAGTAGCTCCTTGGAAGACACAAGAAATTTTGCCTTATTGTACATTCAATATAATTCACTGTAAAGTTATCCTGACAATCTGGCAGGGACGTAGTTACCCACGAAGTGCTTGTCATGTCCCGACGAGAAGGATGCATAAACTCAAAGTAGCTGTCTGTGCTATCCCAAAATAGGCCCTAGCATTTTTTTTCATTAAAAGCTGGTTAAGCTGAGACGTGTCAAAATAGTAACTTGAGTAATAAATGAAATAGTAATAAAATAGCAATCCTCTGTCGGCCACAGAGAGACGATAGGTAGCCCAGCGAACAAGAAGCTCGAAGTTCTCCTCTATGATAGGCCAAGCACTGTCTTCGGTGGAACGGGTACTGGCAATTCCAATGCGCATATTTCTTCAAAATGGGAAACTATTTATTTCTTAGTTATTTGTTTGTTTATTTATACGTCAAAGCGGCGTGCCCCGGCTCGAAGGGGAGTTGTAAAAATGCAACATAAGTCTGAGAAAGCGAGAGAGAGCAAAAGGAACCAGAAGTAGAGTCTATGAAGACAGATCCAGAATAATGGCTGCAGTACGACACTGAATGTTTAGTTTCTCCGGCAATAGAGCAATCCTCTGAATTTGACGCTACTTACATACTTGGGGAGATAGAAAGCAACACAGTAACGAAGGTAGGTAGAGGCGAGGTATGGTAAGCCAAAAAGTGGATGTCATTGTATTAAAACGAAGTCAGAGAAATCAATAGAATCAATCAATGTCACAGCGCATTTTGCTCATCCCAAAGAGCGATCTTCAACATTTCCGGTGGAAAGAAGGCGAAAGTCACAAAAATGGTCTCACTGAGGTCCCTGTTCTACAAATCCTCACCCAGATTATGACGGTGATCCCAAGAAGTATCGAATCCTGAAGCCGCGAAGAGCTGCCGCTCAGAAGTTGAGGAGGGTCATTAAGCTTAAACCACTCGCACTATTCTTTGATAGGTATTTAACGAGCTTATTTCGACATTACATTAGAATTGCCTCAAGGAGCGCGTAACTCAAAAACTCGAATACCTAAATGTGATTACTTTGCAGTAAAATGACACATACTGACTGTATAATTGAAAACTTGGAGGTTTTACTTTTTAAACGTTCCCAGCGGGAAAAAATCCGAATATACAACGTAAGATCATTTCTCATGATTTGTAAGGGTTAATGAAAATTTTCGATATTGCTATGCTGGTTTTTACCTCCTACGAATGGTGTTATCTCTGAACGAAGAACTTTTGTAATCGATGATAACGGTCGATTTTGAGGATCGATAATTGTTGTTTACTATGTAGGAGAATCAGACGTAATTTCACAAAATTTGTACTGCTCTCTGCAATAGTAAATATGTAGTACTGTAAAGGCTTTTCAAGAATCAGTTAGGTCCCTTAACAGAAGGATCAGGATTCACACTCTGCTCGTGATGGGCCATCAGAAGCAGGGACAGAGTGCTAGTGCTGGGGAGCGTTACTTACCTCTGTATGTTTGTAGTATTCTCACTTAGTAGAGCCTTGTGAAAGATAGGTAGCACGCATATGCGTTCCTTGAATAAATAAATAAATAAAAATGATTTTTCATTCCATTGGCTACACGTTGTTCACAGCAGTAACAGTACTGCTTTATATACATGCTACTATATTTACTTACGTACTGCCTATGCCAAATGAATGTAGAAATGGGTATATGCGGTTACCGGACAACCGGTGAAAAGGACTGGAACGGTGAAATTTAACAGTTCCTCCGAAGCCAGATTAGTCTCCATGGTTTCCGAAGATTTTACTCCAAACTATTCGAGGGCACATTCAGATACATATATTTAGTGAGCTCAAAAATCGAAGTGATAATGTCGAATAAAGATCAATGTTTAAAAAAATTAAAAATCCTCCAGCGGACCCAAAAAATGACCTTTTCGCACCAGCTCATTTTTTCATTCTGGCATTGTTGACGGCTGGAGGGGACGAGTGGGTCAGATTCCCGTGCGCTTAGCTCCTTGTGCAGCCGCCTTTTTCGGCGGTAGTTATGGAGCTATATGCTTCTTTATTTGATTGTTTACAATGGATGCATGAAAAACACTTCCCTCTCAGAAGTATTCAAACTGGTAAACAACCTTGTCAGCAATAATTTATGTTTGAGTGTCAGCCATTGGATAAAATGCCCTCTCCAGAATGTGGAAGGGTGTAATCAATGCTGAAAGAAAGGATAATTTTTTTAAAAGTTGAATTTGGTCATTAGGGGCTGCCTGCCCCCGTGGACTGACCTCTGTGTGTGTAGTAATAAGTTTCTTTTTCATTTACATTATCGTGTCTGCTGATTATATGCTGACTTGGAGGACCCGAGAGGCTGGATAAAGAAGAAAAACGTGTTTGTCGTAGTGTACTAGTCAACTAACAGTCCTTTTTTGTCGGTTTGAACACCCTTTATCTGTTTCACCCTTCAATAGTGGGTGACCTGGAAATTCTATGAATTGCAGTTCATAAGGTCTACTGACAACCAAAAGCTTTTTTTCAGAGTCGGGCAATCGCTTCCAGAGATATGCACTCGGTTCGAACTCATCATCTGAGTCACACGAAATAAGATATGACGTAGTACAAACATAGTGCAATCACTTACCGAGATCTGCACTTCGTTTGACCTCATGTTTAGGGTTCACGGAAAAAATAGGATATAGGATAAACTCTGTCTGAAGCAGTTGGATAAAGACGGTTTCTGAGACCTGCACTTAGGCTGCACCTTTCAAAGGCTGTGAGTAGGATGTGCGTAGGTACAGGAGCCACTTACCACAACTGCTATTTACCCCCTCTTTGGTTGCCAACCTCGTAAAAAGGGGAAATCACTTGAGTGTTAGAGACAGTAGTCAACTATCAAAATTCCAACTCCGTCTAGACACCCTTTGTGTACTCTGCCATAGTTGTAAACAACACAAATGGGCATGCGATCGAAACAAAAGTACAGTGATGACAAGTGCACGGCGCGAACTGAAAAGACCATTGGCTTCTAATTTTCGTTGTTTTTCCTTCCCTGTGTGATAACCGATCACTCATTATACATAGTGTTTCTCGGTTTCCGTTCATGCAACACTTCGCAACCCCCGTTCTTGGGCGGTATTCTGGTGAAACAAAGAGAAAAACTCGAACTCGCTTGTTTGCTAGCCCCATGTCGAACGAGTTTCGATTGGACTCTCTTCCAAGGCACTTTACGCTATTGATTGGAATCGAGAACGTTGTCGAAATGAACGCGGAAGCCAAAGAAAAATGATCGACAACATGAATCGGTGAACAACCAAATCGTTCTCAGATTACAACGCTTAATTAGGGGGTGTACCCCCTTTAGAAGAAACCAGAAAAAGGAACATTTTCATTTCCAATCACCTTGATGCGGATCTTTTGCATTTTGACCCTCGACTAACTAGAAGAACTGGCCTTTCAACTTTTCTGATGACCGCCGCCCAGACAGTAAATGACTCCGAGAAGGGTTACTGCAGCCCTAGTTCACGAGAATTCTTCGCCCCTTTCGTCCTTATCATCACGTGATTAACCCCTGAAACAGACCACCAACTAAGAATTTCTGAAAAAAGTTTCCAAAATTGCCGTATATTACCTCTTCCTTCGTAATAATATGCATAAAATGACGATTTTGGGAATATCGAAAAAATGCATGCATGCAGTAAAACATAGTGATCGCCAGGTGTCAGGAGTTTGTGAAATTCTGGAAGAGTTGCCCAAATTGCCATATCTCAAGTTAAACTCCGAATAAATATGGATTGAAATAGTGGCTCGCATCAGTCAAGACGCCTATACTGCTGTGAAGGAGGACAAGAGGAGCAGCACCGTCCCTCCAGGGGGACGAGAAACGAGGAGCAACCCGTTCTCCGATCACCCATGGCCTCCAATGGTTGCTGAAGTTCCCTGTTTGATACGTCCTTGGTAAAACACTGAATTCACGTGAAGTATTGGCAATCACAAGTGCATGAGCGCTCCTGGTTACTAGTTAGACTGTGAACTGATACACGATGTATACTGTAGGCAACTGAGTAACTATCCATTCATCAGGATGCCTAAAAGTTTCAAAATATCGATTAAAGCGAACGGAAAATCGATAATCACTTCAGAGACCCCATAGCCACAAAAACTGCTATCTGAAAAATTCTGGGAATCATTCTTCATAGTTGTTCGCAAAATACTCCTGCTATCACGGTCGAGGTGCCCTCCGGGAGAGGCTCACAATAGAAACAGCCGATACCGAGCGAACTCACCTCCATCCTGACATTATCCTCGTACTTGGAATCGGCTCTACCATCAGGTCCGATGGCAGCCACTGCATTTTGAGCGTGTGCTCCCTTATGAGATTCACTTTCATCTGGAGCTGTGAGGTGTTCCCCAACTTGTTGTTCGTCATGATGGAAAACTTTCGGAACACTTAATCATTGCTAGACGTTCATTAATGGTGGGAAAACGTAGAATATTCTAGAAAGGTTTACGATGACGGTGGATTATGAGTACAAATTCGGCCCTGGAGGGGAATCGAACCCGTTCTTCTGCTTTCTGGGAATTTCGTCTATGGACCACCACCTTTTTGAGACTTCCGCATTGAAAGCAGCAGTCCCTGAAGACATCGCGAATGGCAAAAAGGAATCTAAGCCGTCTCTTACATTGTTATCTTGCTTCCGGAGGAAGGTACAGTAAAGGAAGGCGCCTATTTTCCATTCGCCAGCGGGAGCTCTTACTAGACTTGGGCGCTTCCCACTCAAGCTGGGAAGAAACCACTATTGGAAGAGACAAGAAATCCGTTAGGCCCATCGAGGCTGACCTCTCCTGTAGAGAGGGATTGTGCCTCTCGTGCAACCCAATTCAGGCGGTGACGGAGGGTGGATGTAAGTTGTTCATCGGTGGCACTTTTATTGGGAGCTAAAGCTGCCTAGGGGCCAAAACGGTAAAGATGAACTGAAAAACAATCTCCGTTTGTAACATTCATGCCAATTGAAGTCACTATCGAGTAATAAAAACAAACTACTCTGAAATTTCTATTGAATTCTTTTTTTCTCAATTGATCCTCTGTTTTACTTATGCTTGTCCAGATGCTATACCATAACGAGACACTTGAAATTTCTCGAAACGTTCCTGATTCCCTGATATTGTGACAAAACAAATGGAGCCGCAACTAAACACACGAGAGCCGTTACTCGGGTGTGACTGGGGGATCAGCCGGCACTGACGAGGTACGCGTCGACGACCACCAGACCAAGTTGTCTTCATAATAAGGCTTCTTATCTCGACTCCTGCGACAGCGTTACCTTCTCAACTAACCTTTACTGTCAGTTCCCCAGACCCTTTGCTTACAAAGCTTAGCAGAGAAACCTGGAAAACGCCTTTTTGTGGGTCTCTAGTAGGCCTTTGTGACGTCTGTTGTTGCCCTACTACAACCTCATAAAATCCCCAATTCGGGAAAAACTGATCGGAAGTATTCACTATACTGTTTAGTTATCATGCTAAACCGGCAGTTTGCAAGGGCGGTGATTGGAAATTGAACAAATGCGCCGATTATCGATTAACTCCCGTCTACGTGACGTGATCGCGCTCTCAGCGTGCTGGGTGGTCCAATACACCACTTGATCTTTGTTCGGCATTGTGAACAACAACTGTTAAGCTTTCCTGTATTGTTAAAAGTGAACACATGGCATATTGCAAAGTCAAATTTCCGAATAGCGAATTGTTGGCAGGATTCCAAAACTTCCCATCGAGCAAATAACATCAATTTTTGGCATGTACGAGGTGGAACCAGATGGCCTTCCTGGGTGGCCTCCCTTGAAATATTTGGTGGGATCTTTCCCTTTCCGAATCAATCATCACCAAGTTCCCTCGTTTCCACGAAATAAACCATGAGTCAATCCCACTTGCTGAATTTAGCTTCCGGTGGCGTCGCTAACGCTTCCCAACAAATCCGTCCTTATAGGGATCACTGATCCCTCAGAAGCTCGTGTCGCCATGTTAGCTGCGTTGTGGCTAAACAGCTGATTTCCTGGTGACGTCATTCAGCAAAACAATGCTGTATAAGGGAGGAAGACATCGTTATAGCCTCCTATTTTGCAGTGAACATGATGTTTTCATGAGCGCTGAGCAAGACTGTCGCATGCCAAAACGACGAGGCGAACGAAGTTGGTTGCTGTGGATGAGACAGACGCACACACACACGCTGACGACTCCATCGCCGACGGCCGGCTGGCCGGCAGCAGCCTGGCTGTTGCACTTCCGCCAGTCGACCGCCGGCGTCGCGGCTAAGCCGCAGCAGCAGCACCAGCAGCAGCCGCAGTCGCCGCCATCGCCACTGCCGCCGCCACCGCCGCCGCCGCCACTGCCGCGTCGTTCGCGATACCCTCTGCGTCGCGGTCGCGTCACGGTCCCCTGGTCCAGGTCATCATCGCAGTGACGCAACGGCATGCACGATTTCCCTCATTCAGCTGGAGGAAACGCTATTCATGTTTCATTATGTAGCTCTTCATGTTTGACATTTTGACAAGTTCTGTCATATGTACTCTGCTTTTTCGTATTCTCATTGCACCACCCATTCAAGCACACCAAATGATCTCGTGTGAATTTCGAAATGTTCTTATCAAATGGTAGCAAAGATTTGTAAAGTGTTAAGATTTTTTTTGGATTTTGTTTCAGACGCGGATTACCGCTCCGCTTACTTCGAACAGGGTCAGACTCGGACTTCCGTGAGTTTTCTTTTTTTCTGTTTCGTTTATTCGTTTTTTTTCGCCACCACAAGATCCCCTTGGTATGTCACGACAGTAACTCTTAAACTGGTTACTAGTAATGGGATGTATTTAAAAGGTGCTTAAAGCACAAAAGGAGCATTTATTGTAACTAAAATGAGCACAATCTGTCATTCATTCCTGCCTTTAATTACCAACCAATGATTACAAAAAAAAAGAAAATTAATTGTGATAATTGTGTTGGTGATTGATAATTTGAGATTCGTACATTTTATGTAGTTATTCTTATCTTTTAAATGATTGTAATTTAGAGCAAACAATGTCCACCTTGACTGATTTCGACACCATCACAAACCAGAACGTCATTGCTGGGTATGTGTTTTTCTTTTTCTTTTAGTCAGTGTAGCTTCCGCTATGACACATTGCTGGAAACGCTTTTGACAAGGAAATTGATGTTTTTTCTTTGAAATGTTCTATTCTTTCATAGCAGTCCTACAATAAATCCCACATCTTTCAATCACCAGTATTTTCACGTCCCTCTCTTGAGTAATGCCCATATTTGAGCGTTCATGAAAAAGGATAGATGGTTACATTTGTATATAAAAAAAGAAAATCGAGTGAGCTGTGTACATTTTCCGAGACCAGTTCTTTGCCAAATGATTTTTAGCGTGAGAAGCAACAGTTACTTTTATCGATGCTCTTACACCCTGTAAAGATAATAATGTGTAAACCACACGAGCGGTTGATTTAAGAGCGATCAAGTAATCACTAAGTTAACTATTGTTTGAAAAAAGTTTGTAAGCAGTAGCCAGCTTTATTCATTCTTTTATTGGGCTGGTTGTAAAATTAGTGTGGGCCAGGTCAGGTTAATTAGGGTGTTCGTTCATAGGGGGGAGATGAAGTTCATGGAAAAGGGATGCATGGTGTATGGCATGTTGGAGGAAGTTCGCCCAACCGTAAGGCAAGCTCACAACTAAGTCTACTAGTTTTCAAAGCATGGGTTTAAAGGCAGATATAATTGATAGGGAATTTTTTCTGTGATTTTGTTGGTCCGCAGAATTCACCTGTTGGCTTCATCTTTGTAGAAAGTAGGTAAGTTGACCCAAGTCATTAGAAATTTCTTTTACCAGTTTGAAGTGCATAAAAAATTTCGCCTAGATAGGTAGGTAGATATCGTAGACTCATAGATATTGCCTAAATTTTATGTACAACAGCTTTACACATCAACGATGTTTTTTAAACATTTTTAATTGCCACCTCCCATTTGAATGAAATGTAGTCACATGTGGGAGCTCTTCAAAAATATTTGGTATGTTCAGATCCGGGATGGTTGTCATAATCGTAAATGGATATAGTTCAAGAGAGAGGGGTACATAGAAAATTTTGGGAGCCTATAATGCGAAGTAGGAGGATGTACTTTTATTAAAGAGTTTCATAAATTTCGACTAGACGAGATCAGCGTTTCAGTGCGCAGAGTGTGCTTCAAATTTTTACTGCAATTTAAATACTGCTGATTTTGAGGGGTAAATCATGAGGAGTGTAGGGGCACAAGTTGTTGTTTATAGTTTCCTTTCCAGGTTGACAAGCGTACCCAAGCAGTGTATGGTCATGGATGGATCGAGATTGTTTGCGGGAAATCCGAGTCTACCCTGTGCACCACCAGCGTACGGGTCGGGCCAGTTTGAAGCTGCTGCTCTTTTTGAGCAGGCCGTACAATATGCTGCCGCAACAACAGCTGCTGCAGCTTCACAAGCGCCGTTTCACTCGACTGTGCCCCCAATATATAGTCCTTCACCGAGTGGCAACAACAATATGATGACAACAAATGGTATATTACTTTTTTATCGTTACATTACATTATTCATGAAATTCAAAAAGACCCACAGATGTAGACATATTTAACCCAGGGATGAGCGGGCTTTCACACTACGGGCTGGAGAAGCGTGAGTAGGCTTTTTATGTAGGAGATTGTCGACAATTAACCAATCAGCGATGAGTTTTTCGTGCACATGAGCCTGATGCCCTTGACGTACGTAGCTCAAAGACTAAGTTCAGGGATTGGGCAAAACACAATGACGACTTATGTGCTTGTGCGCAAGCACTTTCTCAAAAGTTTCTGACAAGAGAATAGTTTTTTCATGGTTTCATATTCCGTAGGTCCTTATACCGAGTATTAGTAAGATTTATCAGGGAATACTGAACTGATGAGAAGACTGAAGAGCTGTACAGCAACCGAGTGGAAAGCAAGCCACATTTTGTGGGAACGAATAGCAGCATGTTGATCTTGTTGAAAGGTCGTTTGTCTAAGCAAGGCAAGTATCAGGCACTCGTGGTGGCAGATGAGAGCGTATCAGACAGAATTCTTTGCGTTAAGAATGACCTAGTTATTCTCGTGGCAAACAGAGCTCTGCGGTCAAAAGTGAAGAAGAGCTGAAATGAGTTGTAGTTGCTAAATGTAAGCCGATTGAGCGATTTGCGAGCAATAGTTGATTGTGTTTACTCAGCCCTCATTGCAGAAAGTGTGCTAAATTTGGGGTTTTCGTTAAAGCAAGTCTAGAGTATTTGTTGAATTTCCGAAGTAGAAATAGCAGGATAAACCAGATTTTCATTAAGTGAGTGGCAAAATCGGATAGGTAACGTGGAAAGTCGACAATTTGAATGAAAAATTGAACACTGCTGAATTTTTTTCTCATGTCGAGGTTCCTTGTTGCTTGGCCTACTTCTCAATCTTACAAAATGGTGTATTTTGATTTCAAGCAGTGCAGGGTTTTATTTCGTTCGTCCTCCGGTATATTATAGAAACCCATAACCCATGTTCCCACCCCACCACTGCTTCACCACTATCCCAAATGGGAATAATTTCAAAGGTGTCTTGGAAAATGGTGTTGCGAAGAAAAATTAGTCACTATTTCAGTCCAATTTCAGACACAACCATTTCTTCTCAAATTGATGAAGGTTGTTCATTGGATGACGATGAAGACAGCAGCATTCTCAGCAACTTACCGAACTCGTGTCATGACTTCGAACTCAAGGTTTGTTTGATAATTGCATTCACCGATTGGGCGTTACTGTTATGATTGAGTTTTTAAAAAAATAACACAAAACTAGCTCGCCTATGTAGAAGGGGAAGGGTACAGCTTTGTTGATTACTTGACTGTAAATGATGCGTGTTAGTGTATAGGTATGTCGAGAACTGCTCTTTGGCTTTGAAATTGAATTACCGAGGGGGCAGAAGGTCAGAAAGAAGGAATTGGGAATTGTGTAGAAAATATTTATTCCTGTCCGGCTTTAGCCGTGATTAGGCCAATTTACTCCTTTCAAATTACTCGTTCTAGGCGCCTGCAGCCTTCCCATTTTAGCTGCTGCTATACATATTTGACAACCCTTACCCTTGAATCTTAGCCAATATGGATCCCATCAGAGGCTACTCTATCCCACTTATATTACATTGGTTGATTTCTCGTGCAAAAAGATGTGGGTCAGAATTGGGGTTTGGTGTCCATATTGACCATATACTGCAAAGAATCCCCAAAGGAGTCCGAACGCTTGTGGTGTTTTCGTTCTGGAAGACCCACAACCATTAAGCGCAAATAGAATGAAATACCCTGATTTTCTTTTTTGTGTCACGTTTTTCTTGTAAATTTAGTCTAGCTCTTTCCACCCAAGATGGGTTCCCCTTAGAAGTTTGCGTTTGCAGGAGTTGCATATCCGTCTGGAGCGAAATCACTCGAGTCCGTTGATTGGAGGACACAGTTCGCCAGCGCTGTCAAGTCGTCTTTCAAGCAATTGCCCTTCGGCTGAACCACCAACTGATCCTGCTGAGCCGGAAGATTTGGAGGTACTTGCTAAACTTCTTTTTCTGAACTCCCAACTCTTATTGACTTTGGCCTGGTCGAAATAGTTGTAAAGGTAGATAGAAGCGTAAGTGACAAGGTCATATCACTATTCCGAAATGTGGCGCTTGGTGTTTCAGGTTTGGGTGTTAGAAACCAGAAAGTTAGGTCTTGTTTTTAGGTTCAGTTCATCAACGAGTGCTTTGAGGAACAACAGCGACAGTCACAGATGTACCAAAGCGGCGACTTGAAAACCCTTTTCTATCATGGAAGCTCTGAGCTCGATTCATCCAAGGTCAAAACTAGCATAAACTTATTAAGAGTCTGCGTCTACTATATTCAGTGCATATCGTTGTCGAGTTTCGATCAGCTATTTCACTGATTCATCTAAATGTAGTTAGAATCGGGTATGGGAGGAAGTACAGGTGTACCAGTCATCCTCGGTCTTGCGGCGCATCTTTCTTTCATGATTTCACGCGTTTAGGGTTTTATGGTATTTTTTTAAATGAAAGCACATAAGCGCAAAGCTCAGTAATCTACTAGACGTATATGGGAGAATTCTGTTTTTCTTTGTCTTCTTCCTCGTGTTTTTTTTATCCAGTCAAATCTCCTGTCGAAGAGGAACTATAATCCAATAGTGTTCAGTGTGGGATAAGATATATAGAAGATCATTTTTCGGCCTTATTTTTCATAGATATAGTAGCGCCCAGGAGTATTGCTGTAAATGTTAATTTCGTTTTACCTTTTATAGGTTACAAATCGATCAGGTACTGATAAAAGCGGCCAATCGTCACTGGAACGTCCTGAACGTTTACCGTACGCGAAAAAGCTCAGCGCTCACGACCCATTGAACAGTATCGCACAGTACGACAGTCATCCAATCACATCACCAACGTTTTTGAATCTCAGTGAGAACTTCGAACCATGTGAGTGAATACTAAGTATTACATATTGTACTACGATTGACAGTCACTACGTCAAGTAATGGTTTCATTGCAGTATTGACTCCCAAATCGGAGGCCTTAATCCAGAAGCGTGTTCGGAGGGACCAAAAGGCTTCCCCGAGTCGCCGAAGAGTGTCTGAGCCGTTAGCGCAGAAACCCCCACTTTTTTGGGGTTCAGGTAATCAAAATTCTTTGTACTGCATGTGTTCAATATGTGTTTCTGTCAAATTAGATTATGACTCATTTCGTCGAAGATGTCAAGGAGCCACTGATGTGGTCATTGTTCATGAGATACTCTGGTTCGTGATCTGTTAGAGATGTAGTAACAAATGATTATCAATATATCATTTTGTTTTTTTTTTCGGTAAAGTCATCCTTATCGTAATGACGGTTAACTTTTTCATACAAATGTTCCCGCGTCAGTGACTACTTTATTTTCTAATATAGAGTCAGTAACTTTTTGATTCTGTTCAAATACAGTTCTAGTACAATCAGTAATTTATTTTCATTTGGAACAAAAATCGTAGAACTGCTCAGTTCACTAATAACGGCAGGAAAACGATCTCTCTTTCCACATGCAGAAATACGAACAGATATTTTGAAACTTGGGCAAGCCATTGGTTTAGGAGAGTAATTTTTTCTACTTAAACATGTGCACCCATTACTTCTTTGGCTAGCAGCGAAAGTAGAATCTCGCGTCTGCACCGTAATCATCGAAGTTTTCACTGGATCAAGACGGCTCACCACGTTTTTTTTTTGTTCATGACCATCTTTATATAGTTGTGGGAGTTGTCGGCCATGGTTTGAGCTTTCGTTAGTCGTTGTTCGATTTCTTTCTAATAGACTTGAGCGGTTCTAAACATATGGTCTTGGTCTGATCCTTTTTCTGGCAATTAGTAGCCTCATGCAGCGTGATGTGGGTAACCCGTATGTAATGTCGTCTATTCCTAGCAGACTGAAGGCGGAGGTGTGACTCGTATTTGTTCACCTGGCAGGAAAGAGTTGGTTTAATCTTAATTAAATTACACTAACCTAAAAGGTTTTTTGTGCACTAGTTGTCATGTATCTCTCGTGTCACCGCTTGGTCATCCTTTTTTTTTCTGGGAGATGGATAGGTACGGAGGTGTTATTCGAAAGGGTATTCCAATAGGACCTGGACGAGCTTTTTTCGTGACATTTTTCGGATCTGTTCGTCCTTTTTTCCTAGTCCATTTGTTTAACAGGAGAAGGGTAGAACCCAGAGAATACAACTTTCTGTAACATCTAGGTCTGGCTGACAGTTTAAGTACCTTTTCTTTGGCTAAGAAAACGTTATTTTCTATCCAATGTAAAACGGTTTTTGAAGTGATTTCTTCGTTCCAAACCTCCTTCCCCTTGCTAAATCTGCTACTTGTGCTTTGCTATCATGAAATTTTTGATAGCGTTCAATATTGTTACAGGACTGAGGATTGAAGGTGCTGGTTTTGGAAGTGGAGAACTGTTTGAGTCAATCGACTCTACCAGAAGTTTCATCGAAGATAAAAAACGGCACATCAGCTTCGATAATTATTTCCGTGGTAAACTTGTGTTTTCTCATAATCTGCCCAATGTTTACCTCTTTCTTGCTTATTTTTTAATATTTCAATATTTAGGGTCGACACCGATAAGTGATTGTGCTACACCAGATTCAATTCGCTGTGAAGACGAAACGGAAGCTCTAGCAAAAGGTGTCATCGAGAGTTTGTTCTCTGGTGTTGCACTCACACCTCTCACTCCGGCGCAGGACTTCAAGGCAAATTTTATTTGATTGCTTTGTTATTTTTCGAATGTAGGTTGGAGAGGCTATGAGGGTTCTGCATTCATATTATTGTAGTGGAGTTTAGTAATCTAATATTAGCGGACCACCAAAATTTGCTTCCTGCTGCTCTCTATCACGCCATGATAGGTACTGTTTGGAGGACGTAAATACCCCAAAGACACACCCTTCTCACGGGTTGATGTCACAGCGACCACTGGGGAGGGGGTGGGGGTGATTTTAATCTCTCTGTGGACATTAGCACACGACAAGAGGAAGGAGTCATGGTGGGGTTGATTTACTTTTCGCAACTGGTTGTACAATACTGCTAACTAAGTAACGGATAAGATTGGCAAAGTGCCAGGGTGTTCTAATCATTAGAGTGTAGTGGCTGCGATGATGGCCGCTGCCCATATCACAGCCTGACGGCATTGCTATGATGGCATTCAGCATGCACCGCACATGATTTCGGAGAGTTTTCTCCGTGAACCTGGCATGGTTATCGATTGGCCCCCCAGTTTTCCACTTTTCTTAGATGCGCCGTTCTAAAAGATTTTCTGATTTCAGTAGAGAATAAGCCGCAAAACGGAACAGCCATCTATTCAGGCAGCTCTCTTTTGATGGATTATTTCAAATGAGGCTCTTTTGTTTTTTGTGTACCACCTAGTGACAAATCGTATTTCGCTAATTTAACATTGGGATTTTGTATAAATACAAAAAGGTGTTGATGATGAAACAGTCCTTTTTAGGAAGAGCTACGTAAAGTGTCCGCGACTAATCAAAATAAAGCAGTACGCAAGTTATACATGGACAACTTGACAGTGTCTGGTTCTCCAGAAAAGCTGCCAAAAGACTTGCTTCCGGTCATGGACTTGAATAAGTCATCAACCGAAACTGCCACCAAATTCGAGCCTATTGCTGGCTTATCAGATGCGTCCGGGCAATCCGGTTCACAAGTGAAGTCGGTGGATGTTAGTTCTTCCATCCCAGAAGAGCCTACCGTGGTGGGAGATGATGATGGTGATTCGTGGGAAAACCTTGATGATACGAAGCTCGAACAGCAGGTTGTTCTATCACTTCAATTATGATGCAATTTTTTTTTTGAAATGACCCCTGTTCATGTATTATATCTAGATGAATGCGTTAAAGCTTGAAGTTGCATCCAAGGCTCCACGACGCCCCATCAATTATTTTGCTCCCCCAGTGGAAGTTGCAACTCCATGGGATCCTTTTCGTGAGTTTTTTTTTTCTTGGTTAACCTTCCATTCTCCTAAGACAGGGCTATAAATCGGTGAACCTTGGACAATTTTCTGGTAGATCGCTCCAGAAGTTCTCATTCCGTTCACTCTTCCCCTTTACAGTGTTGCCTCACGTTCTTGAAGCCTACGATGTACCAGAGTACAAACTCGCTGAAGATGTGGTTAATGCTCTGGCGGCTACTGATTGGGGTAATGCCACAGTGAAGTGGTTGGAGCGCAAGATTGTCTTTGTGGTGTTCGCTAGTGAACGACAAGGTATAATTTACTATAATCCTTATTGTACACTAACAGTAAACAACAGATAAACAAATGCACTCTTTTCAAGCACGCGATGCTTTGGTGCTACACAAGCATCAGTGGTTGCGATTACGGCCACTTTCGAAGTCTCCGGCACGTGTTCAGGAGAAAGCACGAGAAATTCAAGCTCAGCTGAAACCTACCAGGTACCAGCGTTTTCTACTATCGTGATTGTTTACATCATTCTTGATATTTGTTTATATTGTTTTGTTGTAGGGCTCGCCCGAAAACAAATGCTGGCGTTGCTCGTAGAATGGTAGAGAGTACTCTGGGAATGCGCTCGTCAATTTCGAAAGAGCAACGCGATGCGGAAAGGAAACAGCTATCTGATGCGAAAGGTACATTATTTGTTCATGTAAATGATTAGTGTGGTATTGTTGGAGATGACTCGAATGCTCAGTGGAATTACCAGTTCAAGCCTGGGCGCGTACATGGGCGACTTATGATTGGCCCGTTAAGTGAGGCCACCAATCATGACTAGCCCACGGACGTAAAGGCCCCGTAGCTCTTTTGCCAAGCTCCAGACGGCAATCGCGCCAGACTCATACATATGGCGCTACTTCTTACTCGATTGTTTGTGTACTGTTTCTGCTACACTATGTTCTTAATTGGAATAATATCCATTTTCAGCTGCAAAGAAGAATTCGGTTCGATGGGACGATTAAACCCAGTCTTCGTGGATATTTCACGTCACAATTGACATTTTCTTTAAAATGTTTCATGTTTACAGTGAACTTTTCTTCAATATACTCCTTTTATTCTAAAAACAACAAAAAAAACAATAATAAAATTATAAAGATTTAAAAAAGATGTACACGTTTTACTCACGTAGAATATGAGAACGCGTTCGTTTTTCGTAATCATTATTAGGATTTGACAATTTTGTGACAGCATGAAAGCTACAAGCAATCATGGCTGATTTACTGTTATTAGTTTTTAAAAATTTCAAGCAGCAATCTTTAATATTGTGCTCATCGATTTTTAGCTCAAAATATTTCTTCATATACAATAGGTTTTTATTCTTATTGCAAATATTTTGGCTATTCTGCGCGTTTCTTTTGAGAAATCATCGAAGAGAATGTTAAGTGGTGAGCCGTGTTCAATCTTCTTTATATGTTTAAATTTATATGTTTTAAAAAATTTCAGTTTTCATTTTTTTTTTCTCTTCTTCATTTCCACATGCCCACATTCAATCATGAATTGTAATTCATTTGAATATTTCATTTTGGGCGTCATTATTTGACTATATGTCTACGACAATGATGTTAACTTATGTTTCATGCGGCTAGCTGATGATAAGTGTTTCCCCGATTCCAGCTAGTCGCGGAAGTCTTTTCTTTTCTTCCACATTTCATGTGCTCCTCCCGTATGATGGGCGGCTATGAAATAGCGCTCCGCGATGATATACATATGATATATGTTGATACGATCGAATTGTTTTTCGTCGTTTCCAAGAGCCCTCATTGAGCCATTGATCGATCGATTGATTCATTGTGAATCATTCATTCATGCATTCATTGGTAAGCTCCAAGTGAATGATTTTGTCTCTGGCAATTATCCCGTATTGTTTTGCGGTCATATGGCACTCCCACAAGCTCCTATCTTCCCCACTCTATCCGTTCTAGGATACTCTACGACAAAGATCGCTAATTCAAATTGTTCACACACACATAAGGAAGCGCTCGTGTGCTAGGTGTTGTTCGAAAGATTTTGTAATTGATGATTTCTTTTCGTCTTCCCTTCCTTTTTTATATTACACTTATGTGCCCTGTGTTTCCTTCTTCGTTTTTTTTGGCGCTACACACGTTTTCATAGGGGCGTTATAGATGCCCCTCTCCTTATACACATGAAGACCCAATTTCTTTCTGATCCGAACACATTGTTCTCTCATTTCCAGATTCTTTCGATATTATTGATAAGAATCGGATTGTTGTGTTCGATTTATGTTCGAACAACATGCTAACTTTTGATGTTGGTATATCTTTATTGTAATGGTCTTCAAGTAAATGTTCAGAAACGATTTTCTGTTTTTTTTGTATCACATCGAATAGATGGGTTGTGGGACATTACTATCGCGAACGAACCACATCCCCTTCAGTGTGCCAGAGTTGTAGTTCGGCTGATGGGTTAGTAATCAATTGTTAATACTTTACAATGCTCGTGATTCGGGTTAATTACTATGTGTACGTCAACAGTAAGAGGGAATAGCTTGGGGAATGCTAGAATCACTGAGTAAGCTCGGGAAGAAGTAAACGTTGTGAGCTGTAAATTTGGCATATCGATGGCACTTGTCCCAGATGAAGGTGGGAAGAAGGCAATAATAGGGATTGCATTGTTTCCTTTTAGTCCCTTGGGATGATAAGGAGGAGACCCAGAACAGCCAGTTGTCTGTCGACGCTATAAATAAGTATCCAGTAAAAACTTTTAGTCACGACATGAACTTTTACCCATTGTACTTACAAAACCGACAGTTGAGCCACTAATTGAGCTATTTTATTGCGTTGTTTGTTTTTCTTCGAATGTATTCCTGCCACTGAAAATACTCTCAGAACGGTTTCACTAATCACATTGAGTTGTCCGATTGCATCGCTTTTCCCAAAGCGTTTTTGCAGGGATCCAAAGAAACCTAAACGTCCCACATGCCCCATCCGAGCTGTTCAAAGATCAATTTCGTGTACCCTACCCCGTTCGAAAAACAATTTCGTGGGGTTTTAACGATGTCGACTGAATTCTTCGGAATCTCTACGTTTTCACCATCTAATTGGTCTGATTGAGGCAAAAATCACTATCTTTCAACCATTAGGGTTCAAGGACCGGTCGTGGTTTGGCCTCCACCATAAGAAGTTCCTCGGAGCCAGTTAGCGCAAAGTTGTCAAGGGTTAAGGGGTTATTTTATGGTCATACACCATTATTAATAGTTGGAAGCAACGAAAATGTAATGATACGACGTAGAATTCGTTAATATGTCCCTTTTTACTGGTTGTTTACTTCCCCAACTTGCCAACAACACCCTTCTGCCGTCAATTTTTGATGAGATGAGGCACGCTTTCGTCGTCATTAGGATATCCGTTTTGAGTTTTACTGCCTTCATTCCCTTTGTTTAGTGTTTTCTCTTTTTTTTAACAGTCGCATTCCATTACTTTAAGCTTACTATATAAGGTAGACCGTTGATTGGTGATTCTATCTACTTGGCATCTGTAGACAGAGGCGGTTCTCCTGAAATTCTCTGAAATGAAGCTGTTTAACATCATCTTCGTTTTTATTCATGCAGGAAAAAACATTCCTAAATCCGGGGGAGAGGGAGGGGTAGGGGGAGGGGGCATTGTCTGAAATTGTAGTGGGGGACCAAGGTCAACATAAAAATTGAAAATTCAAACAGATTTTTTTGACGGAGTTTCAGGGTAAACAAATGCCTTTGTTGGAGTTGCGTGTTGAGTTCGAGTGAACTAAAATTTGTTTTTACCATGAAAACGGGTTAGTAGCTCAGTTTGGCAGATTAAGTTACAAATCGCCTCATCAATCCTCCTGTTGCTATGCCACTGCAGTAAATATGGTCCAAACACTTCCAAAGATATTTCCAATGGTAAAGAGTTACAATTGAACAAAAAAAATACTGTTGATGATCCTTAAAAGAAGAAGGAGAAGAATCTATCGCTCAGTACATTTTTCCTCTCGTCAAGGTCCCCTACATATGTTTGCACGAATTTGTTATTTTTTCGCATGAATGAGAGGTCCCTTGAGCATTTTGGAGGGCATTCACGAAGTTTTCAAAAAAGGGGTAAGGTGGTTATGCTGCAGAAGCTGCAGCGGTAGGTTCCAGCATGTGTTATCTACAGAACAAAATAGTGGATTACAACTGAGTAGAACACAACGCAGTACGTTACAGTTCAGTAAAACATTGTACAGTAAAATATAATTCAATACAATACAATACAGTGCAATAAAAAATATCAAAGTACAATACACTACAGTAAAACACAATACAATACAATACAATACAATACAATGAAACTACAATACAATACAATACAATACAATACAATACAATACAATACAGTTTAATACAATACAGTACAAATCATTTCAATATACTACAATTCAATACCAAACGATACAACGCTATAACGTTACATATTTCACTTTGAGCTCCTTTGGAATTTCTCATATTCTTCTCACAATGATAAAACGGCTTTCCACCGGTGATTCCGGGCTGGTTGAGCTCATCAGTGAACCTGTCAAAAACGATGTCGAAGTTGTGAGGATTTATACTATACTGTGATACTACTGGATATTGGATTGTACTTGTGTTTTGGCCAGTATGAACTTATGACGTATGAAAAATGTGAGCTAAGAGATGAACGTTCTTATAGGCTGCACTGATTGAGCCACTTACCCATGAGACAGAATAGTCATGGTCGTTTATTCTGCTGTGCTCTTCCTGTTATGACGTGGGGAGAATTTCCATAAAAAGCGACAAGTACTCCTAGAGAAGTGCTCCTGTTCAACTTTTGTTCAACTCCCGTAGGTACGGCATAGTTAGTCATAAAATTGAACTTTGAAGGGAGGAAATCGTGGGCTTCACCTTTGCATCTGTGTAGCTAATTCAAAAACCAAGGTTAAGTGATAGAATCCATGCTGAGGCATTCATAACTTGTACATTTCTTTTCCATGACTTTCTTCTTTTGTGCTTTTTGGCACTTGAAGAAACCCCAAGTAAGTCTTACGTTTCTCGGAAGCTTGCACTGAAACAGCTCTGACAATGAGCTGAGAATCTGATCTACCCATGGTCTGATTTGAGGCCTATGAAGACGTTCCTTCTAGAAGCTCAGAGCCAATGATTTTATTGAATGTCTAATTCAAACAGGTTTCAGGTCAAAACCATCGGCTTCGCCTTTACATCTATGTAGTTAATTTAAAAAGGAAGTTAATTTAATTTTTCTGCTGCTCCATTAGCTGAGTATCTTTGCATAATGTACTACCATCACTGCTTAGTATAGACATCAAAAAAATATTTTGCTATCAGAGCTCTCTGGACCCTGGAAAATAACGTTTTCTTCAGAATCTAATTGAAAACAGATTTGACCTTCGATACCGTTATGTGGGAAACACGGTTTGGCGGGAAATGGCGGGACTTCAAACTTGTTTGAATTTAAAAGTGAGAATGATAACTTTCAATTTTCGTAGATTTAATTTCAGCATTATAGAAGTAGTAGGAGATCAAAACCCCTCCTTGGTGTGCGGACAGAGAACTGCTTTTTGCAGAAGAAGAACAACAAGAACAGTTTCATTCGATGTCGTTCACCTCTTTGTCATTTCACTATCACAGTGATTGATTTGCTCGTTACTAGGAAGGTGTCACCAATTTAATTTAAAAAGGCCTTTACATCTATGTAGTTAATTTAAAAAGGAGTTAATTTAATTTTTCTGCTGCTCCATTAGCTGAGTATCTTTGCATAATGTACTACCATCACTGCTTAGTATAGACATCAAAAAATATTTTGCTATCAGAGCTCTCTGGACCCTGGAAAATAACGTTTTCTTCAGAATCTAATTGAAAACAGATTTGACCTTCGATACCGTTATGTGGGAAACACGGTTTGGCGGGAAATGGCGGGACTTCAAACTTGTTTGAATTTAAAAGTGAGAATGATAACTTTCAATTTTCGTAGATTTAATTTCAGCATTATAGAAGTAGTAGGAGATCAAAACCCCTCCTTGGTGTGCGGACAGAGAACTGCTTTTTGCAGAAGAAGAACAACAAGAACAGTTTCATTCGATAGACAAGAACAACAAGAACAGTTTCATTCGATAGACAAGACAAGTTTTAAACAGCAAATATCACTGGAAGGTAGCCGACCTTATCCACTTCTTTTTCCGGTAGTTTAAAGCAAAACCCGGTAGACCCTGCTATCGACGGCATACAGTCATCTCCAACAGCCCTCGGATAACTGGGCGGGCCAAAACCTATTTCAAACCATATTTTCAAGTTTTGATACTTCAACACTTGTTTCAAGCTTAGTAAGCGTACTCTAAGAGCTCAGTATTGGTTTTCATCTTTGCCATTAGCCGAATCAGTAAGATGTGACTAGAGATAGCCATTGAGTTCGTTCCCTCGTCAGCAGACGTCTGTCCGTGAGATAACGTAAATTTTAAAGATGTGTCCAGCAGTGGACGTAATGATGTGAACACTAGTTCGTACCCCCGTCAGATTCGAGTATACATATGTCATGGGAAAGGGCATTAGTCTATTAAAAACTTGACAGCTGTTCTTCAGGGTGGGGGGGGGGGTTGTTTATTGTGAGAGCAGTATCGGTTTGTGACACCTTTTTACTTCACCATCCTCTGCTGCTCCACCTACTACTTTTCGTAACTTGCAATTTTTATTCGAACATTTTTTGTCGTTAATATTGATCTTATGTTTACGTGTTGATTTGCTCAGGATCAGCCTATCGGTCATTCTCGAATAACTAGTATTAATGAAGTTCATGGATTTCGGTTTCCATACACTTTTGTTTACCAGTCAAAGCGTGATAAATCACGAGGTGGGTACCAGTTACCCATCACAATTTGACTGGAGTCTCACGCTTCTGCAAACCTTTATACAGGGTGGGCCAAAATTATGATTACACAGAGATCACATCCCCGAAAATGGATAGAAGACTAAAAAAGCAAACCAATTCCGTAAAAGGGTCTATCACTAATTTCTTATCAAAACAGTAAAGTGAGACTGGGATCTGTTGCTTTCTGCTCTCACCCAACCCCAGAGACGATGATGGACAACATTAGCGGTGGCACGCAGCTAAGGTCATCGAGTTGATCCCAGTTTTTTGCAAGGCATTTTCGAGATTATTTCACTTCTTGTTTGGGCTAACGGATGCTTTCATCTCAAAGGCTGACCACACTGAGAGATCCATGGGATTTCTGTCAGAGCTCCAGAGTTGTCACTGATCGAAGGTTATGAAGTCAGGGAACCCCTTTTACGGAATTTCTAGACAATTTCTGATCTGCAGTCAGGAGCATCATCTTGACAATATGTCCGGTTTGAATCGCCAAAGTGTCCTATTGCGCACGAAGAGATCGAACAGGTCTCCGAATCAAATTTCACTGCTTATTTTACAAAATACTCAGTGCTTTTGCCTCGGCGGTGACGCTCGCAAAGGATATCGCAGAAAGTCAGTGAGCCTAGCGCTGCATCACTTCCATTTCTTTCAGCTTTGTACAAATCTTGTAGCCCTGCTTATTGGGCACCTTTTCCGCTGCGGATATCTTTCCGCCGATGAGAGAGGAATCCCGTACGGCTATTTTTTGTAGGCGGTGGGGCAGCTTTGGTGAGCCAACATTTCTCTTCGTTTTAGTCTGCTCACTGGGGAAATCACTTTCTGATCGTATAGAGGCCTCGTCGTGCAGATGATACTTAACGATTTCGCGCAGAAAACTTCATGAAATATCCATTCATTTAGTGATTTTGGGCCCAGAATGAATTTCGTTACTACGCAGACTTTCGCCCTGCTTCATTAAACCTCCCACTAAATATAACCGCACGCCTCTTAGGATTACCACTCCTATCTGCAATTGTTCCTAACTCTCGAAAGCGTCTCATAATCGAATGTACCCCCTGCCTTGTTACGCTGAGTCGTCTCTAGATGCACCGTGCCAAAAGTGCTTGTAAATGCAAAGTGACGATTTATTCATGGGGTGATTACGCTTACATTATTTTCAAATCTACCAAAAGTTTAGTATCACCACGAAGGTAATAATGTAATCTACCTTGTAAAATAGAAGAAAGCGAACGAATTGCTATGACGTCAGAAAAAAATCGTTATGAGTGTCAGCGCGCGCTGTAATCATAATTTTGGCCCACCCTGTAGACAAATAAATATTGAAGGTATCAAAGCTATTAATAATTGTAGCAAAAATTCAGCTAGTTAAGATTATTAAAAAACTGTCAGATCTACATGAAAGCTCGGAAAAGTCACCATTATAAGTCGCCAGAAAATTGATATAGCCGCTCTTGTATTGGCCCTAGTTATCCCCTAATCGTTTCCTATATCCAGAAATCCGATCGCCAGTATTTTAGCAAAGCTAGCCGTCTGGAAAAAAGTAGAATGACTTTCGGCAGGATAAGCGGAGTTCCCAGAAAGACTTCATCTTGAGTAATTGGAATCTTAATCGTGGAGAAATTGGAAATTTTCTTGTCGATTCAGTTAGAGCAGGAATTAGGAATATGTACTATGAAGAGTAAGACGGCTCACTCAAAGGGGTTTTGTGATAAACAGAAACATTTTCGTTCGATCGGGGTCCAAACAAAACAAGCGGAAAGGACTCCTTTAGATGAGCCAGATTCTCCCCAAATCCCACCCTTACCACTTTTCAAATTGACGATGATATTTTTCAGAACGAGTTTTGACATAAAACTTAGAAATCCACATTATATCATGCCGTATCATCACATATCACATAATATCATTTCATATCATATTATATCGCATCATGTCATATAATATCGCATTATAAATATCGTATCACATACGTTTACCGTATTATATCACACAGTATCACAACATACCTATTACCAGCGTTTTCTTTCGCTTCATTTCATCGGTTCTCTTGTATTGGGTAACGACTTGTGGGAATTTCGTGAAACGTAGCGTTGGACTAATGAGTAGTTTACTTCTTTGTAATAATTTGGAATTAGTTTGATCCCTTTCCTATCAACTCACAGGACAGAAAGAGAGGCGAAGGGGTCGTCTATACCTCGTCAGTGGTGCCAGGCACAATGTTCCACTTTCCTCTAACGAGTATACTCCCAGTTTGCTGATTTGATAGAACTTGTGTTCTCAACTGTTAAACAAAATTGACGTATTCCGTCAAAGTAAACAGGATAGTAAAGATTCAGGTTCGGAGTCCACATTTCACTGCGGCTTTGAACCATACCTTTGTTATTCCCAGACTTTTTCACCCTTACTGCCTTGTTACTTGGAACCCAATTTGTCGAATGAGAGCGCAGCTGTTTGGTGCAGATCATTAATAGTGGCGTACTTCTGGGAACGGAATTTACTGAAAAACTCTGATGACGTTGCGTTTCCAACTACGACGAAAATCATTTTTACTGGGATCCTCACATTATGTTCTCTCTGAGCTCTTTCCTGGTAAAAACGAGTACGTGAGTATTAAATTATTAATGAAGTTCGCCTTTATCGAAGCATATGAAGAGAGTACGGCATGGAGTAGATCAAAAATGTGGTAGGATGCTTTTTTTGTATGAGAAGATATAAGTTGAATAGAGTTTTTCGGGAACTTTCGGATATTGCAATCCTTAATTCCACTGTCCACAATAAAAATGGTTTCTGAGATTTCCTACAGGGACAAATTTTCTGCCCCCAAGAATAGTACATAGGAAGTTGTCGGATCGAAAGAGGCTAAGATAGGGCATAATAGGGAATCGAATATTGCCGCCACCGTGTGTTACACCCACAAGTGGACGTGTTTGAACGGCCCACCAGAGGCCGCAGCATCCTCAGTGGAGCAGGTTTGTTGCAAATTCAACGAGCTGATTCACTATGCCTTGACTCAAAGGTATGAAGGGAAGCAAGTTTTGACATGTTTCGCTTACTGTAGTCAGCCTTTTACGCGATTGCACACAACTAAAACCTCGTTCAATTATCCATTCCTTTTGGAATATTGCCCAACGACTTTCTGTGCATCCGATACCTCAGAAGATAAACTAACTGCTAATTGCTGTTGAGCGTGTCGAAGCTTGCGTAGATTGAGCTGCAGCTTCACCGACCAATCTTCTCAGGCCTATGGAACTCTTTCTCCTTTCAGGTGCTCATAGTTATGTCAGCTCTACTGTACCCATCTTATTTTGCAATTTTTTTCGAACGTTATTCTCAAGTATCATGAATTTCTAGAGATTTTGAACTTTTCTCTTGGACTGCAGCTGCACAGGTGAATAACCGACACTTTTTCCGATTTTTTACTCTGAGGACATGATTGACGTCAGGCCGACAGACATGCAACTAAGCTGTCAAGCTTTTCAATACGAAGCAGTCGGTGTCTTTGTTAGCCGTTTGGATGTCGATGCCAACTATTCCACCCCCGTTTTTTTCGTTGCCGTCATCTCTTAGATGGTCTTTTGATTCAATTTCTCTAAGGCGGACGTCAACCAATTCTTTCGTCGTCCATGTCCGACAGACATCTCTATCCCCACGGCTCCATCCACCACCCCCACACTACGAAAAGCGCTTAGCGAAATGAAATGAGGAATATACGCCTTCATTAATCAGAATTTATGCTCTTTTGTTGAGCTCGATGCCATTCCATTTAGTGATGAATGTTTGTCTACCAGAGACTACTGCCCCTTCCTGCCATATTCTATCGGTGCTCCTAGACGAAGCCCTGGACCTGCTTTCGAGAACTGACTTTTGATCGTTTTTGCAATATTCTCAGGTACTTTTATCTGTTGCTATTCCACTTGGACACTTGGCGTCTCCTTGAATCCCATTTTGTCCCGGCTCTTTGCGACATTATTGACAATATGGGTTTTTCGATGGGCGCCTGCGATACCCTCTATTGGCAGAGGTGCTCCACCACTATTAAGGCGTATTCCACTTCCATTTCTTTGCTCGTACATTTTTTTAATGAATTGCTTTGAAAGACGATTTCGTCGCTGCGGTGAACGGCTGACGGTTTCGGGAAGTTAAGGGAGAAGTCACGTCTTATTTGGGCCAAAATTGTTGACCAGGGAAATCATGGAGGAGTCACGGGGAAATTGCAACGTTCACTCTTGATCCCACGTCCTCCCCATCCCCTGAGGCATTGCTTCTATCCCAATATGAACCTTTCGTTTGAAGAGCAGAATGCAATTCTCGCATCTCATTGCACTCGATTAGACGGATGAACAGCCCTGAAAAGACTTGACGAGATTGATTCCCACCCACCCACGCACTGAGAATAGCCGAGCATGTTTCAATCGAAGCTATCCCTTTCAGTTTCTTCTCGTCCTACTGATGAGCCCAGTGAGAAAGAGCTGATTTTCAGCTTACTTTTCATCAAGGAGCACAAGAGAATGGGGAGCTCAACCCCTGCTTGATGTCCTCCCTTTTCTCGAAATGTTTATTCAAGCTCCTTTTACAATAAAGTATTCAGTTCTTACTATAAAGTACTCTCCCACACCTGATGTCCTTTCCTTTTCTGTCAACTAAAAACGAATACTTGTCATTGAGGGTTGCGAATGTCTCGATAGAAGGGGAGGGCCCATTTTGCGAATCGTTAAATGTAATCAGGCCATGAAAAAGGAAGAAAAAAGTGAGGGCAGATGTATTGAAAGGAATGTGTGGATGTGCCCAATTCATCTCCCATTCGAGGGATTCCTTCGCCCAAATTCTCGAAAGTTCTCCTCCTCTTGGCATTTGATATCTCGATTTTACTTTATTCGAAATGTTCTCGTCCAAACGTTTCATCACCTGCAAATGAGGCAATCCAAACTTACTTCTCGAATTCTGTCGGTCAATATCGGGCTGAAGACTAAGTAGTAACCTGTCCAGTCGGTGTAATTTATTTTATTTTCTGTGAGATCTGCCGTATACGAGTGTAGGAATGAAAAAGACAGAAAAGAGAATGGAATGGGTCTAAGGAACAAAATCCACATATTTCCTATCAGCAATATCGAAAAAGGCTCCTGGCGAGCAGCTACTAAACTTGCTTTCAGTTTAGTTTATACATATACTTGCGAATGAGTGATGATGTGATGTAAACACTATATTTTGCATGTTTTTTTCCTTTTCGGATCCGGTGTAGGGTCAATAATGCACAATCACACACGCATGGGCCCAGAAATCGAATTCCGCACCAATACTTCCCTAGGTCAACCAAGCCTTGCAGTCCTACAGAGTCGACTAACTGATACCCGACTTGTCTGGGGAAATAAAAGTACTGACTTGGATATTGTCTAGCCACCGCAAGTAAAGGCCAAATGCGCATTCAGAAGCCACCACGATTTTGAGTGATCGTCCAATGCGGGGCGCATTCCGAAACGGGATTGATTACCGCTTTTTGGAATGCACCCCGCATCCAGAAACTTATTAAATTTCAATTTTCTTCTCTTACACAAAGATTTATTCTTGTAGTAATTGAATAAATAGATTTACTATTTACATGTTTAGAAACCTGAAGAAGGCTCCAAGTCCAAAAAGCATTTTTATTCTCCATAGCCTGTTCCTATTGCCACCAGTCTCATAGCGACAGAGCATTCCGCCTTAAGCTCCACTTTATCTCAGATGGGTCAACCATTTGTATTGCTCTGCAGCTTCTCAATTAGGGCTTTATTGCATATTTCCGTCCTCGGTCTTTCCCAGAAGTTTCTAGATAAGCTGGCGGCACTATTCGTCATGACGATTCCTTATTGGGGGCCATAATTAATGGGCTTAAAAATGGAGCCCTTCGTCGCCGCTCAGCACCGTTCAAGAGCTTCTTCTAAATGCAAAAGTATATATTGAGTAAAAGAAACATTACCAATTGTCTGTGGCTTTTTTCGGTGTGTACTTTAAATGAAATGAGGCCTCGAATCCCGGATACTGGTAGGGGAATTGGATTGGGGGTGTGTGTTTGGGTGCGTGTGGATTTTTTTGGGTTATTGGTTTGGACACAATCGCTAGCTAGGGTTGTATTTAATTTTTTTTTCAAGTTTCAAGTGGTTGTACACGAATGTAGGGACCGTTGATAATGAAATTGTACAAGTACTAGTAAGGATGATGAAAGTATTCCGTTATACCAGGGGAAGAGCTGAATGCACTTGCCACTACTGCAGTTCTGCTGACTCAAAATCAGTTATTACTTCCTTGGTGTGTACTATGAGTGATTACTGACTAGTATACTTACCAACTCCGATCTTTGACGGTCTTTGGACATTTATCCATTTGGAACTTTTGTTGTGTGAGTCGATTTTTGATCTAGTATTTGCTGTAGAATAAGTCTTTTTTGCTCCGCTCAAAATTTATGTCGCCTTTGTAAGTGTTGGTATAATCGATATCGATTTTTTGCCTCTTCTGTAGAAAAAGCTTCAATGGAGCGCGTCTCCAAAAGAACCCAAATGAGAGCTAACTCGTTATTTTTCAAACAATTTACTCATATTTTAATGCTTCAACTGCCCTTCCCTGTAAAATTTATATTGGACACTTTTCATTGTCCAGCTTCAACGGTTCCATTTTTTCTATCCGGCCTTCGGTCAGTTTTAGCATTTTCCACTTCGAAACCACCGTCTTTTACGATGACCGATCGGCCTAGGTTTACCCACCTTTCAATTTTTTGCTCATGTGTACTCTTTCTTTTCTCTGCTGTAAAAAGTTCATCGCTTTGTTTAATGCACTTGATGTGAGTCGCCTCACATTTCAACAAGCGTTTTTCGCCTTCTAAAAAGTTTCGTTGTTTCAAAAAGTTTTTTGACTTCCTAGCAGCTCGATTTTTTCGTTGTCTTCAAATGTTCTCCGAGTTCTAAAGTCATTTAAGTATTTTTATAGTTTTAAAGAGCTTCTCAATTTTGAAAACCTCCAAGTTACACAAGTACTGGTATCCATTTTATTTTGGATTTATTTTCAGTTCAAACGTTGCAACTTACTGTCTAAACTAACCAGCTTTCTTTTCTGTAATGGCATCAATGACTAGTAGTAAGGACTAGTTCAGCTGCTTACAGCTATTTACTCGACTCTTACTCGGTTGTTTCCAATGCATTTAAATTAGAAATCAATTAGGTCCCGCCTAATTGTCGTACATAATTACGTCTGAAGCCAGTTTTTTGATAGTTTTTTTCAATGGAACAGTTGTACTTTCAAACATCATGAATGAAAGGAGAAAAAAAAACTAGCTAAAAATATACGAGTGCTAATCACGAATGGAAAAATGGATTTTAAGAAGTATACTGTATCGCATGTTTTTTTTCCAATACTCAGATCATAGGATGATCTACTCTACCAGAAAAATCGGAAATGGGTCCTTATGCAAGTCGTGACTTCATTTTCACCACAGTATATAATGAAATACTTGAAAAGAGTTTGATTTTACTTTTGGTGTCCAGTAAGACGTGTAAACAGGAACAGCGAAATGTTTGAATTTTGTTAAGTAGGTAATTTTGAATTTCATTATTTTTCATTTACCATTTAGGTTGCTACCCTTTTGAATTTTGGATTTTTCGATTTTTCATTTATTCTATTGTTTTCAAACGGACATCTCCATGGTGATTCGATAAAGCTGTTCCTACTGACTGAGCTCGCGGTGAACTCTTAAACAGTGAACTAAAAGTTTATTAAATTTTTTTATTTATTCATCTGCTGGCTAGAGTGTACCAGTTTTTGCAAAAAGTATCAAAAAAGAAATGCAACTCAAGTCTGAGAATTACAAATTACACAAATGTATCAACAAAAATTACACTCAGTTCAAGGAGTTCATCTCAAAGTCAAAATTTGTCATTTTCAAACCAATCAAAAAATTGAAATTCGAGACTTTTTTGACTCCCCTATGAAGCCAGCGCGAGTCGAAGTCAGAAAAATTTCGGACAATTTTTTTCGTCCCGTTTTTGCAAGACAGCCGAATCTATTTCAAATATTTTTCCCATGGGAGCAAATACGAGCAGATGAAAATTGTGGTCTGTGCTTCTTTTGTTTGGGGAAAATTCGCACGCACTATTCGCCGATTAATTTTTAGCCCCGTTTTAGTCCCTGGCGATTGTGCTCTCATCCGCCATATCCGTTTCACCTGCACGAGAGCCTTTTCTGCAGCCACCATTTATATTACTTCACTTTCCTTCTGGGATGGTCCATTTGTCTTTAGCCGATGCTCTTTGTAACTCACCCGTCCTTTCCCTAGACTCAACTTTTTTCTGCCTAATGAGGTAAAGCAGGAGTTGCAAGGGAACATGTCGAGGGCGAGTGGCCCGTCAGCACGGCTCATTCGACTCTCACTGACTTAACTGTCTACTTTGCTAGCTCGAAATTCAATTTCTTCCTAGTTCAGTGACGTCGGTAGTTGTTCATTTAGTTTTTGTTCTTTCCAGTAGTTGTCCAGCCGAAGTTTGAGCGGGTGGAACCAACCGGGTCCCGTGGGGGAATCCAGCATGAGTGATAAGGTGCACTGAAATGATGGCCAGTAGCAGTTGAGTAGCAAAGAAGTATGCTTAGGTAACTTGATCGTGATATGCAAATCATAAATCATGGACTTCAGGTGTCATTATCATTTATCTTCGGAGAAAAGTTGGGAACGGCTCATTAGGTCTGATGTCATTCATTTATAACGAGTTCTTAGAGAACTACAAGAATCCTGAAGCTCATTTATTCGATTGAACTCTGGATTCCGGAAAAGTGCAATGAAACACCCGTCTAACTAGTTCAGCTGAATACATACATTCGAATTTCCGCATGTGGTAGGGTCTTGATTTTGCTCATTCTATTACGTGCATGGCGTAACCGCGGCGCCCTGCTCACATCACGTTGGTAGTCCGCCTACAAATGAGTTTCGCATCCTTTCTCTACTTTAAATTACTTTACGAGTATTAGTATTATAAACCCGCACTCTTCTTGATTGTCCCGAGGTTCTTCGAATTGAAACAAAAAATCTAAATAAGTACGGTAATTTGTTAAAAAAGCGAAGGAAATCGCTTCGCTCCTAGCTTTTACATGAACAATACAATGAATTCCTACAGTATTTTATAGTCTTAATGCACCACGTGTGCTGTATATTACTTTTACAATATCGTTTCATAAGCTTTAGGCGTTATAGTTCCTTCTAATTGAGAATCTCTCGAGCCTCCAACTCTGGGACATTTCTCTGTCTGGTCGCAAGCGTCCTAGTTCAGCATCACATTCATTTGGGGTTCGGGCGTTTTCCTAAAGTATGCTCTGATGCTTCTCGATCATCTGAAACATACTATCAACTCTCAGGGAGTTAAGGGAAATGCGGAACCGGCTGCAGAAGCTCGATTAACGCGGCATGGATGAAGCGAAGGGGGACCTCTGGTCTTAGCGATGCTGCAGGACGCTCGAAGGAAAGGTTCAAAAGATAGCGGTGGGGCCTACTAGACTCTACGGACGCGAATGCTAACCTGTAAGTAAAAATAATGAATAACAGCTCCTTTCTGATAAAATGAGGATACTAAATGGGCTTGCCGCTGGATTCGACTGAACCGGATCGGAAACGAAACCGTGGTGACGGTCTCGCAACGGCCCCTATCCAGCTTAGGATGAGTCTACGATGGTTCGAGCATGTACTGAGCAGACCACAGAATCATCCGATAAAGGAGATAGTGGAGTTCGAAGTTCACGATTAGCGACTACGAGGAGCCCCATAGGGGAGATGGCGGGATGTGATCAAGAAGGGCTTCGTCGAAGATGAAGTAAGGATTCGTAGTCGTAGGTCGAAGAAAATGGAGACCGTTTATACGAATAGCGGATCTTGCGACTGTGCGGAATTAACACTAGGGAGAAGAAAAACTGGCAGATTTCTCGAGCCTCACTTGTAAACTGTTTACTTGGAAGTATTCTCAAATCTGGGCGATTGTTTCTCAGAATGTCTCTCATAAGTGTGCTATGAATAGGGCTTCCGTGCATTCATATGACTAGTAATAAATGCAGTAAAAGTTACAAAAAAATCTCGCAGTAACACGATAGATTCCAATTCCATTAAAGAAAGGGGCTCCAGAAACAATTACAGGTGTGCGTGCTCATATAGCTGGCTGCAATTGGGAAAATGGGACCCTTCTGAATAGCGTGGTGAGCTCTTGTTTCACATTCTTTTCATCCAGTCATCCTTTCATGCTTATTTATATTTCCTCTTTCCTTCTTTGCCTGTTGTCGACTCCACTCGGCTCCGAATCAATCGCATCAATCATTTTACTCATACTCTACTTCTATCCAGCTTCCTACAGGCCTTTCAATTGGGAGGTTCGGAAAAAAGCAGGCTATAGAGCAAATTTTCATTTATTTCGTTCCACTGTCCGTTTCCTCCTGGTGGATCGAATTCTCAACTAGTTCTTTCTATAAAGGTTTTACCAAAAACATTGTGGTAATAGTCTCAAGATAAGGGCAGTGCAGATGTCGCTTTGTAGCTCGGCAGTAATTACCGGTAATTTAGTTCGCATATGCTCAGTAAGTGAAGGGATTGTAGGACCTCTAGAGTTATCATCACGTGAAACTGGCACCTTACTTTCACAGTAGAAGTTACAGATTTACCCCAAACAAAGCTACATGAGTTAACGTTATGTTCTTTCAAGTCCTGTGCTTCAATTTTCCGCTTTACAGTTTGCTTTCGAGTACCTTTTATATTCGTATCAGATCAGGTGAAGTCATAAAAATTGAAAAAAAAATTCTATGGTTACTTTACTAAATTCGGTTCCTGAAAATAGCTGCTCAGCGATAGGGCAAAGAGTTTCCCGTTTGGGATAGTGCTGCAACTTTCACTTGCCGGAGGCAGTTACCACTATAGTGTGGCTGGAATGTGCTCGAAATCGAAACGGCTCATGACGTTTCAACAGGGGAAAGGGGGCTTAAGAAACGGTGTGAGTGGGAGCCGCAGTGATGTCAGCTTCGTCTTTGAACGGAACGCAAGCCTTTGAGGGATTAGGGTGTTATTCGGTCTAGTAGATAGGGGGATCTCAGTGTGGGAACCTGAATGGGAACACTGCGTCATTTCCTCGCTGGCAAACGAGATACCACCCGAAATGCCGTGCATTCCGTGATTCGACAAAGCTTTATTAAATATAAAAATGAACAAAAAGGGAGCTTGGTTTCATAATTGGTTGTTCAGGCTACAGAGCTCGTGGGACTACTTCATCGTATTACCTTCTGTTTTACCGTTACTCACTGATTTAACTTACTTTTTTTTGAAAATTCTTATTTTCTTCTAAATGCTAATTGATTTTGATTTCCTACCTATCTGGTCCTCTCTACTTTTACTTGACATTTAAAATAGCGCTGTTGTTGGTGAATTTCTACTCATCCTGACTATAAGTTATGTGGCTCATCCTAGGGTGCATTTAAATTAATAACTAGCTTGAGGGTCCTATTTTGCATGGTAAAACTGTCCTTTTACTACAATTACATCTTCCATGCTGTTGATGACTCAGTTGAAAGTGCTCCTTCAGCCTCAGATTTTGAAGATAACAATGAGAATTGTCGTTTGAGGGCCTGGTCACGATGTACTTGTCACTCTTATCGCTTTTGATTGCTTTGGATTGATGGAACTTCCCGGTCAATACAAACACTTGTGAGGTCCACCAACTCTGAATTGCCACTTTAGCTGCTCATCCATTTTGTTGCTCACTCGCATAAATCCCCTACCGAGTGGTGCTCTCAGAAAGTTTTCATGCCCCTTGATGGGTTCACTTTTACCAACTTCCCAATCTCAAGTGCCCTAACAGAGAGATTGTCCTGACAAACAAGGTCAAGGTAAACTTTGTAATGGGAAAAAGTAAAAGGTAAAATTGAAAGGACCAGGTTGCAAGAGTTTCAGGAAAAACTAAAAAAAAGTCTTCAGGTCTCTTGAACAGACTCCTGGGATGCGCCAACCATTCCGTTACAGTTTTCATGTTGACATGAAGAAACGAGTCTGAATTTTTCGTCTTCCCGAACGGATTTCTGTTTTCTGTAAGACTGGGAGACTTGCTCAACCTGGGCTACTCACCTATTTACTGAAATACTTGCCTTTTCTGAGGTATCTCAGTCTCGAAATGCCTGATTCCGTTCCGAAATGGGACTGATCAGCTCCAGAACTCCCATTTTCTATACTTTTCGATAGAGCGATTTTCTGAGAAATTCACTAAATTAAATTAAATTGCCTTGACTTCTATGCTTTCATCAGTGAGATGACGTCATTTCGAGTAGGTTTTGGTCAGAAAAGTCAAATTATTATCAAAAATAATTACCAGTGAAGGGAGTCATCACAGTCATTGTGCAGGAGACGTGGAATCGAACCAGTTGCAGTGTAACTATTGTAGCTACAAGTCATATACCTAAACACGAAGTCCCTTAGTAGTAGAAGGGGATGGGTGCATCAAACATTCAGCTGGGTTGTTCCAGGAGACGCCGCTACCGCGTTGAGTAGGTTGTACTTGTGGGTCATTACTGCCACGCCCACGTTACATATCTCATTCATAGCAGATGTGCCATACGGATTTATCACTTCTAAATCAATTCTAATACTGGGCTACTTCCAGTAAGCCGCTTTTTGTTACCATATGTTATTTACTCGATTGATTTTTGTAAATTGTGGTAGCTGCTTGCTGTCCCGTTCGACTCGCTTAGCAACCCGGAATCCTTCGAGCTTGCCGTACTCGCTACCACTAGCCGTCAAAGATACATTAATTATTCTGTTTTTCATTGATTTGAATCAGCTGATCGATGCTCCACTCATGAGCATTCACTCAAGAGAAACTAGGAGAAACTACTATACTTAAATTCCTCAAGACAAGTATGAATTACTCATAGTACAAGTAGAAGAGCATCTCCACTCTTAGAGACCTCAAGGATGGACAACAACATTATTTCATTGTCCTAGGAGCGTCATGGTATCTAAGACAACAAAAAAATTGAGGTACTTAACCAGTTTTGGGAGTATTTTAGAAGTATTTTTAGTATTTTTGAAGATATTTTTGTATCGCTAAGTATTTTTCTCGGAAAGGCAACAATTGCAAAAATTACATGTAGGATGTTCGTGAAAAGTGATCGAATATTGATTTTCGTAAGTTCTGCATGTGCATAACATGCACAACAGCACTTTCCGCTTGTATAGGTCCCCTGAATGCAAACAAACCATATATATGGAGTTGTAAAGTAGTTGTGTGTGTTGTTCATGGAAGTGTGAAAGTGCTTTTTCTTCAAAGGCAACGTCAGCAATATTTCAGAAATATGTATGGGCTTGTTTTACAACACCCCTGACTCCAGTTGTATAGCACTTTTCAGGGTCTGCAGACCCCTCATTTTTGTTTGTGACTGTTGTTTTGCTTTGATGTGTATCCATTGTACATATGATGAACCTAAAAGGCATGGGTCCCAACTACATGCTCTAGAAATCCAATAAATGTATGTTGTGGCCCAACGGGGTGGAGGTTGCATAGTGGCAAGTGGGCGCATTGTCGTGCACTCAAGGTCCGGGGTTCAAATCCATGACTATTCCCACTCAGACCAACCAAGCCTTCCATCTCTCCGGGATCGGTTAATCCGTACCAAACTCGTCTGGGTGGATCAACCACTGACTTGTACAAAGGATGACTATCCCAAATCATTGAATAGGTTATATAGTCGTTCCAATTATGCTATCTCAATTCTAATTGGAAGTCGGTTGCCGAGCGCATCCTGGGAAAGGACCAACCAGTGCCAAAAATCTATACTTTTATTTTGTGATAACTAATGATCAAACGTAATAGCTTAATCATCGCATAGCCAGCGCTCTTAAGCGATTCAGAGCATAAAAAAGGTTCTGCCGCGAAGTCCGAAAATATTTCCCCAGCGGATATGGTTGCTTTTTCGCCATCGAAACTTTTTTCGTTAATGCGGCTTTCAATTTCCGAATAGGAAATGGTTGCTAGGAGATCGGGCTGGGCAGCACGGTAGTTGATGTAATCGGGTAAAGTTTCATTCTCGCACATGCATAGTTGAAAGTTGATAGGTATGAGCTAAAGAACTGCCTGAAGTAATGTCTCAGTTTGCAAAGTTCTCAATGTCACGCATATGACTAGACTGTGACTATATGATGTTAGTCTCAAATTGCTCATAACGTCGCAATCCTTGGTTAACTGTCCCACCGCGCGGCATGACTTATTTGGTCGGATTGGTTAGTTGTCTCGCTGCGCGGCATGCGGCTTGAAACTCCTGGCACACCCCACCGGACCTGTTTGTATAATAGCGTTGTGATTTGTAAGTAGCAGGTTCATGCCTTTACTAGAGGCGAATAATTCCGCAAAGTACCTTTTTAACTCATTTCCTCTAGTTTGTCGTTACTTCATTAAACTGTCTTCTACTTACCTTGAGTAGTATCGTTGTTTCTGTTAATTTAATTTGAAAGCAATAAAGAAAAACTTAGTCTCTAAATAGGATCGCCTGTCACCACATTGATTACTTCATCAATTTCTTTTTCTTTTAGTCGACAATACAGCGCTATGGCGAAAGCCTTGTGTCGGTCATTTCAAAATGGCTTGTTGTTCCTGCATTATAAACTCTCCATATTTTCATGCTCATGGCTTCTTCCACTTTATCCTTAGCTTCTACGCCATTCCTAATAAAAGGAAAAGGGCCAGGGGCTTAGTTGGAAGGTTTTTTCCAAGCTCAATCGATTCACGTCCTTATTGCAGCCCAATTAGCTTCAAAGCGACCGATCTTTGAGATGCAACGTGTAGAGCGTGCTTCATTTCGTTGGCAATCCACGATAACAAATCGGAGCAAAGCCTGAACATCCGACAAACTTCCTCGTCGTCGTCGTCGTCTGAGTTTTCGCTATGTTGGTCTGGCCGAATCGAATTTTATTCGCCTGTTTCAATCCATCTGACAAACAACGATTTCAGATAAGATTTTGGTCGATTCTCATCTGATTTGTAACGGATTAGCAGCAAAAAGTTATCGAACAACGAAATGTCTTTGTCAGGGGCCAGATTCCACCGTTGGGTCCCCATAAAAGTGGACAAGGGGCTAAGACCAACAATTGGGCTAGTAACTCTCGTTGGTGGAACAGAGAGAGAACGGGCTCTAGGTACGAAAGTACGATACAATCCGAGCCAACTGATCAATTTAGGAAATGTTTTTTCAAAAATATACGTTCTTGGAAATGTAGGTTGACTTGCTATCCTTCATTGAAACTCAAAACAAGCCGTCCTGAGTCACTTCAAAAAGATATGTATTGATTGAAAACTCTACGGTAGCTGAATAGTTCCATTGTTGCTTGTACCCATGATTTTGACCGTATACTTTTTGAAGATTTTAATTTCGTTACCAGATCTCATCTTTTGCCGTTCGAAACTTGAAACTTACTGGTAGTTTTTGGTTCATCTTTCGAAGAGTCTAGGGGCGGTTCTGTGTAAGGCGGGGCAAAAGGCTACTCATGCATGGCATATCTTTCCGTCAACACCTATTAAGCACACATAGATGGAGCCGGAATGCGCTCATGGAACCAACAAGTATTACATTTTAGGTAATTGTGTTTTTGCATCAGGGTGTTAGAGCCATGAGAACAGGATATCTCGCCTTTTTTCAAGCTGTGATAGTGAACGCTGTACTAAGCGGCTCTTCAAACCTTTCAGATCGTCGTTTATTACATACGCACTGATCACTTCGGGGGCGCGCGATTGGCCCATTTGCCCGGTATTGATCAATATCTATGCAGTACGTGTGGGTGATCACCAGCGCCTCACTGAGTTCCAGTTATCTTCTTGAATCCTTTTATCGCCACTTCTGTACTTTTTAAAATCTTCTCGATTTTGTTCATTATTCCGTTCGCTGTTTGCCAAGTGAGGCAGTAATATCTTCAGAAACCCTCCTAATTTTGAGAGAGCTCATGCCGACATTGGTACTTATGAATAGCCAATTGTGAGAAAAGAATCCATCAACAGCTTTAATGTACTCCTTAAATACTTGCAAATTGACATCGGCAGTATGGCAATAAACAAATTGGCTCCTCAATCAAGACTGTTCCATAGCAGCCAAGCAATTAGTGTTTTTCTCTTTAAATAGATTCACTGAAAAAATGTCAAGCAATTGCATTCCGATTACTGCCTTGTTAGGTAAGAGAGAAGCCTATCAGCTGTGTATTTTCGTCACTCGTGCTCTTTCTTCCTTGGTGCCTACTTTACGGACAAAAATTTTTCCTCTTCTCCACGATATAGGCACATTTTGAAAGCTTTCGCCGGTACTGACGTTCCTATTTTTATCGTTTCGGTCCTATGCTGCTATCTTGTGATTAATTGTAATAGTAGTTGCAACTAGTTACCCTTTAACTGGTACTTTCAGATCAACAACGTTCAAAGTTCGGTTCCCTGGTCAGTGTACGTTCACTTGACTGTTCTATGCCCAGTGCGTCAACGCAGCGTGATAGTAATAGCCAAGGGTTCAATCCATCACATGCTGAGTATACGTGTTGCTTCCAGCAACTTCATGCTAATGTAAGTTCATGCTATTCAAAACTCATTGTCGCCATGAGGGTGAAGCTCCTATCGACGGTCGTATTCACCCCGATGGGTGTAGAAAGGGTCGTCTTTGTTCTGTGTCATTTGTCATCTCCCTTCCCTTCTGGTTGTCATTAGTCATCACAAATTGCGGAAAAGTTGAATAAACGGGCAAAAGGGTGGAAAAGGGGGCCGGCCGAGGGGTCTGAGAGTATCGTGTTGAGAGCCCCATTTGGGAAAGGGAGGAGGTTTAATTTGTTTTGCTGTAGTAACTGCTGTAATTTATTCATTCAAATGCACCCAAGGGTGTGCCACATAACTAGTAAGTAGCTGACTGACAACGGCCCTATTTAACTAGCACGAAAAAGCACTTGGAAAAAAAGAGATGAAGAAAAAATATCTCGAAGATGAAATTTGTCAAAATCGAGGTATCTAGAAAAAAGGAAAAAGTAGGGAAATAAAAGTAAATAGAGATGAAGGGATTCCTCCTGGAACCCACGTCCGTGCTACAAAACGCTGTTTGCAATGCAATTTTTAGTGCAAAAGTGTTGATTCACGGTCAATTGGGGATACAGTATATGAGCTAGTTGATCACGTGATTCGTGTAGTTGCTGATAACCTGCGATAACCTTACTGGCAAGGTACCAAAGGAGGCTGCGGAGTCCCGCTAGAGTTATGGATGTAGGACGGTGCTCGAGAAGGCCAGGTTATGTTCGAGCTCCATCAGACCCGTTACACCTTTCCTACCCCCCCCCCTTGACTCAATTCCCTTGTGATAACAACAATCCCGTAATGTTTCAGGAGCAATAATACCATGTGATAACATGATAATAATTGATGTTACGTCGAACCCATGACGCCAATGCACTTTGAGACCTCTTTGAACTGCCGAAAAAATCGCTCATCATATGACCCCGATTACTTCCCGTAGTTGCTCACGTTCCTTCCAAGCTTGAATTGGATCTACAGAGAGGCTAATTTCTCTTTGGACTAGAAATAGCAGCTATTACTGGAATGAGAGCAGGGTGGGAGTTTGAATGACGCCGTATTCCCGTGTTGCCGTAATTGATAGTCGCGGGAGGTGTGTGGGTGGGTGAATTGACTATAAAAGTTTTACAACGTTTTACTGGGTTCGGAAATATCCAAAGTCAATCACGCGAAGTTGATGAGTGCTACTGATGTAACATGCGAAGTAGCGGGAACTCATAATCATGCATACATATGGGATTCTGAAAACTTTTTGAGTTTCCCTAAAGATTCTTAGAAGGAGCAGGCAAATCCTTTCGATGGTACTCAGTCCCATAATCTTGGTTCAGCTAAATTTTCTCAAGGAAAAACATCCAGGGAACGACGAAGCTGAATATTTGGGTGAACTGCTTTCTACCCAAAGAAAACTCCCCATACAGCAAGTATAATGTTCTAATGAAAGGGGGGGGGGGGGGGATGGAGGGGGTCACGGGGGAAAGTAAGATTTTGATGCGTCAAAACCACCTTCCGCGCGTGATTACCTCCTTTTTTCAAAGTTCTTTTCTTAAATCAAAGATTATCTTTTGAATAAGCAGGTCGATCCATAATTTCCCTATGAATCACTTCATTTCGCTACTTTGGGGCCGTTTCAAACCCAAAACTTCAAGCAATAACTAGTAATCTAAAAGCTGTTTATGGGGCATGGAGGTCCCTAGAGTTGAGAAGTCATCAGGCCTGATATCAACAGGATTTCTGTTGAGTAAAATGGCCTTGAAAAAGAGACAGAGACACATAAAGATCACCCAATGTCCTCGCCCGATACAAATTGGTCTGATGAGTTGATCTGTTTTCAGTTTTTTTGGCAACGGGCCAGCTTCCGCATATGTTCGACGGCTTCTATCACCTCCAATTAGCTCTAAGTTCTCTAAAAATCAAACATCCGAGCGCTCTGGACTTCTCCTAATGGCGCTTCTGAACTGCTCCGTTTTGACCTCAATCCAAAAGCCTTTTCGGCCGAATATTTTCGATTTTTCTTCGTCCCGGATCCATTGCCGCCCATGATATTAAGTCATTCCCGGGTTAGGGAGCTGAAGTATTTCAACTAAATCGGAAAAATGATGAAGAACTATGGGAATTTCGGCAGCTTATTTGGGCTCTGGACATGGCCAAGTTCCGTTCCTTTGAATTGTTCGGTCAAGAAGTGGGTTATAGAGGAGGTGGTTGACGGGGTTCCCCGAAAACACTTGGTTCATAGCCTTGAACCTACCCAATTGCTTGAAATAGCTACTTTCTGGCCAACTGTCTAGAATTCCACGATAAACGATACTTCAGTAAAAGTTTTTTCTTGCTGATTCGCGCTGAACAAGAGCTTTCTCCATTCGAGACATTCTAATCAGAGCTGTTCTATGGGAATTAAATTGGTCAGTGAGAGGTGCACGTCGTTCCCACTTCAAAGTCAATTTGTCCCTAACGTAGTTCAGAACTCGTAATGCAGCCCACCCACGTAATCACCTTCCCCTGCCACCAACTTCCTCACAATTTGATTGACTTGCAACCATTTTCGCTTGCTCAGTGACAAGTGAATTTGAACTTTACAAGGGAAACGTCCAGTTCGGAAGAGGAGAGGAGTAAGTAAAGACAAACGTCCCTGGACAGCCCAAAAGGATGGCGTTGTAGGGGCAAAACATCTGATGACGGACGGGCTCGATCCCATACTTGTGTTTTAGGGGCGACGTGCTCTGTAACCCTTATATCGCCCCGACCCTGCTTACTCTAGCTAGACTAGGTGTCATCCTGTAACTCGCCAAACTTGTAAGAGTTCAGTAAAGTTGGTTCTTCATCGCGCACTGTTCAGCCTCCTTGATCACATGTACTTTTGTCAGTAGATATAAAGGTTTCATTTGCGAATCGGCAACAAATCAGGGAAATAAACAAGGAAGTAAAGGGGTCTTTCGACTGTAGTCTCATCAGGGTCCACGCACCTGGGACGATCAAGTTATTGCTTTGGTCCCATGTTCTGGTGATGACATCAACTACGTCATTTACCAATAGAAGTTCGCATATATCAATCGCCTAGAAGATCGGTTTTCTTCCATATCTCGGGCTAATTGGATCGAAAAACCGCAAAAAACGTGGACCACTGAAGAAATTCATCTGAAGCCAAGTATATTAGAAAGCAAAGGCGAAACTGTAATTAAAAAATCTTTGGTCGTGGCAAGAAAAGATTTTCTGCTCTCTTATGTTCAGCATGGGAAACTGAAATGGGATAAATGGTAAGGTCTAAATAAAAAAAAATAGAAAAAATGGTCTGCTAGGGCTCTAAGCCCAAAGCGATGCGTTCTGCTGTACCCTACCCGCTAAAAGCACGCGGCGATTCTTGTATAGTTGCTTGCCACGCGTTATATCTGAGATGACTACTATCTTGGTTAGTTGTCCCGCAGCGCGGCATGCCGATTGGGACTGCTGTCCCACACTAAGCTCAGACTCCGTATATCTGCGAAAGCTGGCTCATCCATTCGCTTTGTAGTGATCCAGTTTCAAGGATTTGCATAACATTATTACTAATGGAATGTTGTTGTAATAGTGAGTAAAATCGAATGCCAGCGTGGTTATGGTGGTGATGATGACCGTCTCCAACGTCAGAAACATCAGAAATCAAATTGGGAGGCCCAGTTTTCATGAGATCAGCTCCTATTAGAAGTCATTTTATATGCAGTCGGTTGAGCGGCTTGAAGAACTAGGTGGTTCCGCTCCACGAGACCCAGCTGTTACGACTTAATGCAGGATATGAAACTTGTAAACTTACTGCTTTCGTTTTTGCTCTGACTACTATGATGCAAGAGCATCGAATATAAACGAGCAGCGTCATTTTAATATAGTGAAATTTATAGTAAGTTATGTCACAGAATACAAAAATTGAAGTATTTCTTTCAGACAGGATCAGCGATAATCGCTGCTTTTCATATTCTGGTCTCATCGGCTGTACTATCATGGGTAATTCGATCTTTGGCTAATGGAGGCAAATCTCAGATTGAAGCCGGATTTGAAATTATTTTTGCTGCCACAGCACTCACTGTGTCGGTAGCCCTGATTGCTGGTCTTCGATGTGAGAATCGGCGTGTCATTATCACCTATATCGCTGCTCAAGTTCGTCATGATATTTGTAAAAATTTTTTCAAATTAACGTTTGCTAAGCTATAGAAGAGCAAAACCTTCCTGTTATTCACATGCCGGAAGAGGATCTGAGCAGTAGGGCAAGTTCATAGCGACGTAACCCCGAGTCCAGGGAACGAGCCTTTGAGTGAGAGCGTTATTGAAGCGGATGTAAAAGGTGATACTCTAATGTAGGTGATATTACGAGATAAGGTGTGCGGTTTCAGAGCTAGAATCAAGGTATAGCGCCGAAAAAATTAGTTATCGAAATATGATCCCCCCCTGTCCCCTCACTTCCCCTTCCAAAATCGGGTGGCTTCTTCATATCACAAGTGATTTTGGATACGGTTTCCCACAGTTTGCTCTTCTTCATCATTTAGTTTGTTTCTGTTCCTTCAGCCTCTTCGTGATTTGGGACTACTAACGGTAGTAGGGGGAAGATGTGGGGGTGGATGGGGGGGGGGGGGGGGTTGGTGTGAAATTACGCCCTACTACTCCCCACTGGTATAAACTCGGGAGTGCAACGTCACCCTTGCCCTCGAGGATTCCGAGATAATCCCACATGCGGAGAATTCCCAAAAAGCACGTAACCCTGCTCAAAGCCTGTCGGCCTTATGGGTGTTCCAGTATTTTAATTGCTCCGAAACATCAAAACAAAGCCAGTAAACATGTGCATTGAAGGGAGAAAACGAACAGGAAGGTTTCATTGTAGTATAACCAATTAGTAAGAGTTTTAACTGGAAAATAAATGACATCTTGATAAGAATTCTTTTGATTTCATCATCACCCTAGATATTTATTCGATTAAATTCGATTTTAGGTAGTTGCCATAAGCCTTCTGTTTATACTTTTCCTTGCCTTAATCATGGGGTTGAAGGCGGGGATTCTCGACGATCCTGATCATGACGGTTACAAAACTATAGGTATATTTAGCAGTAATTCTAGGGTTTTCTTTAACGTGTTGGAAATTTTCAATTTTTAGAGGAAGAGATGCTGATTGTCGTCGAAATCCTTTGCTCGTTGGCTGTTGTGGCCTTGGAGGTCTGGTTTCTGACCGTCGTTATCCGCTCATATCATTTTATCACCAATAAACGGCACTATATGGGTGTTGACAGAGAAGAGCACGTCTAACGAACGACTACTACAATGTACAGAAGATTGTAAAATATATTTCTAATGCGTGTACATATTGTATGTAATGAATTCTGTCAATGAAATATCAAAATATCACTCAGGATCATTCATAACCATATGGTACATAGTTATGTATTTTTTTTGGTTTTATGAGTAATAGAATGGCCTGCCTCTAGTCCAAGCACGAAAAGCCCAGCAACTCCAGCATATCTCATGGAGTATGACGACTTGAGATTTCAGGAAATCGGGTAAATGTGCCAGACAGATAAAGCCAGTTCCCCATTTGCACCCTACTGCTGCCCCTCTATCGTTTAAGTGCTCCAGCTGTCGAAACGGGAGAGTTCGTATAAGCACCGGATGGCACGAAATACCTTTTGGAGCCCATGACGTTTACTCTGCCTCTTGACGTCGGTGATGCCAGCCTTTCTATATTCAAACAACTTGGCGTCAAGAAATTTCTGTGTTGAAAAGAAGACCGTCTAAGAATATGATTTTGCAATTTGAGAGAATCCATTTGCGATGTATGAAAGCAATTTTTGCATAGACTATCATCATGACAATAAAAACAAGTCTGGAAGGTCGGAAGAGGAACAACGAAAAAAAACTCGAGCCATGGAAGGAAAATTCCACTACCCAACGGTCAGACTTCTTTACTGAAACTCTGAACGAAAGGAATGGGTAGCCTCGTATCCCTCAAGCGAGGAGGGCGGACCAGGATACAAATGCTTCGCGACAGGTACAAACGAAGAAGTCACTAGCGCCCGCTTGAGCTAATCAATGATCAGCAGGACAACGGGTAATACAGGAAACGCTGGAAAGGAGTGGTTCACAACATTCGACCCTACCTAGAGTGCCTTCCTTTCCTTCTGAAAACCCCATAGACTTAGCGGTACATGGTCATCCAAGTAGTCAAGTAAATTAAATAAAAAGTGTGAAGTTTTTCAAAGCTCTGAAGGTCGTCAACTAAACTGTGTAGTGTTGAGGGTTTTCATCATGATCTGTGAACTGTGAAGACGAACCATATCACTGGCCAATGGCGTCTGTAGTATATGGAGTAAAAGTTCATAGTATGCATTAGACCAGTACTGGTTTACAATAACAGCACAATTTCTCAGAGTATTGCATCAAAACGTGATGAAGTTAGTGTGACCGTTGTGAAAAGAGTTTAAAGATTACTTTTACAATAGATTTTATCCCAGAATACGTTCAAACGAAAAAGGTTGGGACCAGAATTTTAGTAAAATTCAAAATTGAATCTCGATGGACGTCAAAGTCTACTGTAATGTTTGGTGGATAATGAGACTACGGGGGGTCGTACTTCCCCCCCCCCCCTCCCCTTCCCGACTACTCACGGCAAGCGGTAGTGGTTTCGCTACCGTATCCTACCAGATAGAATTCAAATGTATCATCACTTTTAAATTTCAGATAGCGCTGAGCTATTCCTGTTTGATCGGAGTGTATTTCGATAAAAAAAAGGTAGATGCAGTATACCGATCAATTACTTTTATACAATCCTCTTATAATAAGACTCCAACTTACTTCAATGTGTACATACGTGACAGTAATATATGAGGAACGGAATCGTTAAAGAAGTAGACCTCCGACGAAAAATAAATACGAACTCTCAATCTCCCTTGAACTTATTGAAAAACAACAAATCGAGGCGTTCAACGTCAATGTATATAGTTAACATCAAGTAGTAAGTGTGGGTATGTATAGAGAATGGAAGATTTTCACGACAACGTAGACACACACACCTTACATGATGATTGTAATACCACATCGTTTACGAGTAATTGTACTCGTTAACGAACTACAAAATGGTACGGTAGTGGGTCATCAGGCTGAAGGTACTGGCGGCAGATTCGGCTGTGTAACGGAAAGACGACGAGGGCGATCGGCTTCTTCCATTGAGCTGAAACAACATGTGATCCAAATGACAGATTGGACATTGAGCAAAGGCTGAGTAAATCTACGGCTCAGAGAATTTATAGAATTACTGGTAGTGATTCGCAGTATTGTTGGGAGATCAGGAAAAATATATACTAACAGGTTCCTCTCCCAGAGCCAGATTTCTTGACAAGGGCACTGATAAGCTGGACCATTCTCAAAGTTCCAATCACTTCCCCTCTTCAATCTTTAACAGATGCTTTTATCCCTTCTCCAAAGCTCAGTGGACACAAAAATTAAGCCCCATGGACACAAAAATATCTTTTTTATTTTTTGTAAAACAAGCTTCGAATGCGTGGTTTCATCTGTCCGATTTTGTCAACCGTAAATGTTTAACCCCCTCTGAAAGCTATTCCTTTCACCAGTCTCGATTGAGTTTAGGATATATCCTACCAGTAATCTACCCTACCGTACCCCTACTGAGCTACCCATAATCCACAGGACAACCCTTGATGTAATGTCTCCATAATGGGTGTGATAGTATCTGGCGCGGAGGTGGTAGTACATTTTGAGAACGGCAAGCTCATCGATCCCCTGGGGATTTCCCCACGTGACCTCATTCACTAGAAATTCACTCCCAAAACTTTGACTTTTCAGAAACACCATCCGTCTTGTCCGAATGACAGCAATGGGTTAATCGAAGGAGTCCAATTGACTTAGGAACAGATCTTTCAAGAAGGCAGGTGGCGTATGGGTGTGTGTGTGTGTGTAGGTGTTCACTGGGTAATCCTTTGAAAATCACTTTTGGGAAGGGAAGGAGCCAGTTGAGAACCGCTGCTTCTTCCGTCAGTTTCTGGTGGTGTGATTACTTCTCAGGGGGATACTTTACTCGGGAAGAACTAGTACGAGTAGGCTGGGAAGGGGCTCACGCTGCCTACAAACTCTCTCACGGTGAGAATTTGCTGGAAAAAGGCTAAATTGGCCTTCAAACTTCAGATGACCTTCGCACTTTTCCTTTATTTTTTAAAAAGGCGAAATGATTAATTTTTGCATAAGTACATAAGGTTTTTGCACTCTTCCCATTTTTCAAGAAGTGCAGGCGTCAAGTTCAGTACGTAAGTAGATGAAGCAGGATTGATGCCTTTTATTGGCAAACAAATAAGCAATCCTAAGGGACCACGAGTTTTGGGGGTGGTATATTTGTTTACTTTTTTGAGCAGCCATAAGTGTTTATCAAAGCCACTTCAGTTCCATTATGACAGGCCCAACACAATTGTGCAATGGAGGGCGTAAAAAGCCTCCAATGGTAGTTGTAAAGCTACTACTACTACATAACAATGCATACTTTTGACTGACATGATGCCATAAAGTCGCCATTATAGGCGGCTCTATAGGCAAATATACGCTTTTCGCATGCATAGGCATTGGAGTTGCGATAAGAGCGATATTTGCGTTTCTAGGAAGAGGGGTTCTCCATTAAAGCTTCTGAGGACTCAGGCCGATGGGCAAAACCGGAAATCGGAAGTGTTTAAGGATGCGATTAGATGTGGCTTCAAGGAGGGATTGAATAAATAGATAAATGGTTGATGAGCAAGAAGGAATGAGTAGGGGATGATTTCCGCGCCACTTGCTAGTATGTTTGGAATAGTAAGTTATAAGCCTGAATACTGGTGAAGCGTGCGTCCGATCCGTTAGGTACTTAATATCGCTACTACATAGTAAGAACGTTCCTTGCACACAAGTAATATCATTGTTGTATTTTGAAGTAAAGCGAAGTGAAGTAAAGTAAGACATCAGCGCTAGGCAACAGGAATTCTCTCAATTCAAGGAAACCAACTTTTGAAGGCGTTTTCAGACCCTTTGAGTCCAATGCTGCCTTCATAACAACGTGGTAAAACTTTTTACAGTAAATTTTTACCTACTATTTTGAAGAGCCTGATTCAATATTTAATCGCCATAATCGTGATTTACACCCAAGTCATAGGGCCGACCCCCTGTAGGCCAACTATTTACGGCCATCTCTCGCATATACGTGGCGCTTTGAGAAGTAAACAACTACCTGCTGAGGGTCCGTTGTCGTTCCATTCCAGGAATCGCGACACCCGATAGAACACCACATCCTTTGCATAATAGAATGAATGAACGAGCCATATTATCCGGCTGAAATAGATTACAACTTTATAAGTACAAGTTACATCTTTGTGTTCAATTTGATGGTTGACCAGGTTGTGGCACAGTAAAAATATAGTAGGATTTACGTTACACCGGCGACACGACATCTGCTCCGAGTTACGCTGTGTAGCTTAGAATGGTTTGCTCAACGCTAACAGGGAAAAAGCCTGTGATTGGCTGTTCGAGCAATCCACCAATCGCAGGCCTCTGTAGTGGCACTTCGCCATCTTTTTTTTTTTGAAGAAGTTGTTTTGAAAAGGATTAAAAAGACGTACAGCTTCCTGAAGTACGTCAGCAACGTTATCCACCACCAGCAAGGTTGTTTTGCGTCGATTCATACTTTTCTGCGTAGTGTAAACGGTATGCAGGTGTGATGCCTTCGAGCCGGAGACTAGTAGAGTATCCACGCTGAATATTTTCGATTATTGGAGAATTTCAAGTAACAAAAGTTGTTGCAAATAGTACTTGTCAAGTTTTGTTCCGATCGAACCAGATAAATCTGTCCTTTTAGTGAATGAAAGCAAATATTTGCTTAAATTACGTGGATTCAATGTACGTTTCAACTCGTCCACATACATTTGTCTATCCTTCTTGTTTACCTGAAAAATATTTTATGACCGAACATACGTTAACAAATGGCGCAGGCAGGTTGAGGCTTTTCAGTCGGTAATGTGAACGATAGTGTGACGTCTCTGTAGGGGTATGGTATTTGATTAATGTAAAAGTTGTTAGTGCACGTCATCACTATCGATCATGGTTGAGCGGGAGTCATGTTCGGGACCCTAGGGAGCTTGGAATACCCCTATCTGCCAGGAATTGCCAGAAAATAAGAGCATGGGATCATTGATGAGTTACTGATTAGGTACCATCCACGCTTGCCATGTGGGCAATAGGCTCTTACGTCAACTTCTCAGAATCTTACTTGCGCTACAGCTACTGCTACTGCTACTTGTACCTGTACTTGCAGATACAGTAGGAAAGCTCGATGTTTCCAAAGTCTTACTGTAGCACCACTACCGTTTCGTGGTGATACCATGCAAGTAACTTAAATTACTCCTTGGCGAGCATGTAAGACTACGAAGCAGGATGTGGTTACGGTAGGAAACTGGATCCGCACCAAATTTAACTGTAGGCCACCAAAGCTTAACTGTAGATATGCAGGGATTTCTCTCCTGTTGCCTATAGAAATCGGGAATGTAAGTCCCGCCCAACCGTAGTACCGATCGAGAAGCGCTGCATTCACGCAGAAACTGAAGTGAGCATGCAGCAGAACGAGCAGCTACTAGTGTGTTTGCATGCAGTGATTAGCAAACATGGCAGTTATGGAAAGTGTTAGATGATCTAGAAGTGTCAGTACTGAGTTAGAAAATTCTAAAGTTACTGAAATCATGCATGTTTCGAGTACAAAGTTCCAGGTTGAAGCATTCATGTGGAAGTGATTTGGACTAGCTTTACTCGAAATTCAAAAATGAACTTACGTCAGCAGCCTGTAGCGTGATCGTTAAACAAAACAGAATTAGTTCCAACAAATTCACATCAATTTCAATAATAAAAACTCTACACACTTCTCAAAAAATTCAAAGTATGAGTAATCTATTTGTAAAAAGTAACAGCAAACTGGTAACTGTGACTATACCCTGTGAAAGATCCCCAGTAAAACTTTCGTGTACATGAAATAACTTACAGTTCCGAACTTATGCGTAACCAGATATTCCCATGCACCATCGGTCATGATGTCATTTTCAAGGCGCATATTGATAACCTGATATCATATGTTATTAATAAAAAGTAGTAGTAAATACATAACCACCTACGTTACTTACCTTATCTTTGCAGTATTCTACAATTCCTGCTGTCGTTGACGTACAATGCACAAGAATCGTTCCAAGAATCCTATTGGGATTTGCCATCTGAAAAATGATTGGAAGTATAAACTTACAAGTATCGATTATAAAAAAGTACTCACCGCAAACCGACATAAAATGTTCGCACCGGCTCCTTCGCCGAAGACAATGCATGACTGAAACAACAAGCCTTAAGTACCGTATTCCACATAGGCCTGATCACTTCATGCCAAAATAGATCCAGTAACTTTGAAGGGCACCAGAAAATAACTGATAATTATTACAAAGAGAATTCATTTTTATTTTTCAATTTATTTTAACTATTTCATCTTTTAGCAAAGGGGTCCACAAGTTCTCCAAAACTCTAACCGAATATAGTGCTACATAGTAGAGGGCGCGTTTTGTTCGTCGAAACTAGGTCACGCCGCAGCCGTCGCACGCGGCGTGTCAGCCCGCGATCTTTGACAAACGTCGCATTTATGTGAATTGTGCTCTGTCCACGGCAGTCCGCTCAAAGCGAAGATAATATGGACTAATGCAAAACATTCGCTCCACTGGCACTTAGGGATACTGTAATGCCATCTCGAGATGACTGTGAGCTGCGCTGCGCGCGAAGGGGCGGGGTGACCTAGTTTTGACGGGCGTTCCCTGGCCAGTAGGTCAAGATCGGAAGCGCTTCAAAATAGTTCATTTGATATACTACTATTCAAGAGGCGGATTTATCAAAAAGTGATTCGACCACTTCAATTGGAAACTGAGTTCACTTCGTTCTGAAATCTGATTGAAGACGTGGCACAGAAACCGAACTCGGAGAGAGTATAAAATGAAAAGTAATAAGAGAACTATGACATGGACCGGAGTAGGCCGATGTTCCTCACGGATGACTGACGTGACTTCCTCAACCTCCACCTCTAAAGCTTTGCAGTACGGATTGTCCGAATGATAGAGTTGCGACTCAATTTCAAAGAATTCATTTATGAGGAAAGTTTCCACTTTTATGGCCGTCAGTGATCAAAAAATTACTTTTTAATCAACTTCAAAGTTGTGATGAACAGGTTTCCGAGAAGCAGTTCATACCTTGACATCAAGCTTATCGAGCACATAGTTCAAATCTGAGGCGATCTGGTCGAGCGTTGGAAATCTACAAAGTTGTAACTAGTCAATGTTGTTTTAACAAGGTAAAATAACTCAAAGGAAACTCATTAGTCTGATGGACTGAAATACCCTCTACCAGAAAGGAATAACAAATCATTTTTATTTTATGTGGTTTTTGTCGGGAAGGAAAAAGGATGCTTCTCATTGACAGTGATCTATTAGGTGATCACGGTCATCTCTAGCGGACCTGTCGGACCTATTGAATACTCTTGATTACTTGTAAGATAGGGACGAAGTGGTGTAGTGGCAAGTGGCGTACTATCTCACATGCATAGTCACGGGTTCGAGTCCCCGCTGAATATTCTGCCCAGGCCAAGCCTCCCAACCTTCAGGGTCGATTAATTGGCACCAGACTCGTGTGGGAGGGTAACACTGACTTGAACATCGACTGGCCACCGCAACTCGTTGTCTAGGCCACATACGCATTAAATCCGCCATTACGATTCTGAGTGGAAGTTGAATGCAGGGCTTATCCTAGAGTTGACTGACGTCAAACGACTTTATCTGCATCAGTATACTTCTTAGTTACTCCCCACACTTGAACACTAGAATTAATTTCTAGCTCGAATGGAGTCACATTCCCAGTGGTGAATTTGACCTTGAAGTTGTTTGGGAATGGTTTAAAATGCACGACAAATTTTTCCCCTTTTTTTGCTTTTCTTGTCAGATGACTAGCAGAAGATTTCGCCACATTCACGAGGTATTCTTTGATAGAATTCACGGGTCCATAGAGCTGGGCCCATGTTGCCCTCCTGGTCACGAGAATTTTCAAATTATCGTGTCATTGGGCGAAACGAGCGGATGGTTGATGGGCAATTTCTTGAGTAAGTCACGAAAGCAAATTCAATTTTCAAGCTTCATGAGAAGCTCAAACAACATGTTCAATTAAGTAAGAACCTATAAGTAATGTCAATACATACTCTCCAATGTAATCAGCAGCATTATCCTCTTGTCCAGGCACACATACATGAAGAAAGATGGATTTGTTTTTCACATCGACCATGGATGGATGATTCACGAATCGAACGAATGTTTTGTCTGAAATTTTCATCGATTCGTAGCAAAACACTTCAAAATGTAAACAAATCTCAGCTTTATTTAGACGCCAAGATGAGAGAAGGTACGGTAGGATTCTACTCTTCAGTAATCATCTCCTCTACGCTCAATTTCCGGCGGCATCGTGATCCAAACATTCTGGACACTTAGATGGTCGCTAGCCTCTTGAGTAATAGGAAATTTATGAGCCATTTTCGTCGCTGATGCTCATCTCCTCTTCAGAGCCCTTGGAATGCGTGAACATGGCATTAGGAGGAGTTCCAGCATTCTGCAGTACCTCTAGGAGGAGCTTCACAACTCGGAAAAATAGCGCTGGGTCATGACATATGCTGCTATTCCGAGTTTAACGGCTCTATCCCTGAATAAACCAATACCTGGAAAGTTTCCCATGGCAAGTTCGATTTCACACTGGAACGCCGTCCATGATGAGATATGTATCTCGAGCCACGGGATTGGAAGTGGAATGATGGCATAATCAGCTTTATTCCTGTTCGATACGGTATCGGAGGTACCTCTAGCTAGGAGTAGGCTACACTATGTACTGCCGTAGATTCTAGCCCCTCATTCCTATTCCTAGCCCCGTATTGTTCTATTCCTTGATCCTCTATTCTTTCTAAACCTTAGCTGGGTTCATTACAAGTATTGCTAAGTTAAGTAGACCCTCATCAACCAACATACTGGGAGCTTTAAATCTACCTTTGTCTGGGGAGAATGTGATGGAGCTTGGTTAGCCCGTTGTTCGCAGTGCAAACCTACATAATGGATCTATTTTAAAGATAAATAACAAGTACAGCTGAACCAAAGGGAACATAGGTCCTCCAGGAATAATACATCAAGGGGGGAAGATGGCTCAAGAGATAAGTCGTAGTCGTTTGGTCCCTAGCAACCCACTAAACCATAAATAAATGCAAGGTACCCAATCCACTAATCACAGATACTACATAAGCCAAGTAAACCAGTAGGCATTCAGTAGTTGGAAGGTTAACAGTTTGACAATGCCCCACTGAAGTTGCAGTAATCCATTTCCCGTCACTGAAATTCTACCATCCCATAGAGCTCATATGCAGTAAAGTGATCTCATTCAACTGAAAACCAGGGGTTGACAGGTATAAATCCTTCAAAATAATTTAAAATTGCCTCCAAAAAGCGATTTTCGTCTATGAAACGAATTTATGAGGCTTTTCAGAACCCCCTCCTCGACCAAGTCATGAACCTTTGCAATCGAGTAGAAGGGTTGGCATCAGAAACTGTTAGGGGGAAGATGGATAGCTTTAGCAGCTTCGAGTGTCTTGCAATTATTCATCTTCATATGTGTCAGAGTGCATATGGCCCATAGAAAAACAGCTTACAATTTGTGCCAACATCATGGCAAGTGAGAATAATTGTTTTTCCATTTCGTTCATCTAAATTCCCTTGTACATAAACATGAAGCACTCCGCAATTCTGCGTCTGCACAGCTACCATCTGAAAACAGCGCAATAAATTGAAAATTCATACATGAATTAGCACTAAAAATTCTTCAACGCCAAGCAAATTCCGCTGATTCACACCCTATCGCTATACTGCTTTGAAAAAATTGGGAGTGATACCGTAATAGGCATATACATGACCCTGAAAACCTGGGAGCTCTGGGGATATGGGCTACCCAACCCCAAAGGGACATACCTGAGTATCGTCGGTCATTCTGCTTGGACGGTCGCTGTGGATCTGAAATGTAGAAGTGTCAGTGATATTCAGTGATTTGTAGCTGTACACAGAGAAATACGTAGTTTATAAACGAGCAGAGAAGCAATCGTAAATCATGGGTTAACTGGTAAAGTTAGAAATGAAAGTAAGGGATGACAAATTAACTTTGTAATGGCCGAGCCATAGAGAATGACATTTACAATGAAAAAAGAACAGACAGTTAGACAGATAGCTAGGCGCTGTTAATAGGGAGGCAAGCGTGGGAGGTGGCATTCCATAAGAATTAATGAAAAGCGCTTTACTGCTTAGTGAAAACATCATATGACAGCTTTGCTTAAAGCCTTCTTTCAGCGCTATTTTCGTAGCAATCACGAAATTGCCAAGAAGCATCAACGAAATGCGATCAGCAGCCAGCACAATACTTGTTTTGAGCTGCTTTACAGATTACGAACAGAAACGGCAAGCACAGAACGTTCTGAGAACCCTACAGAGCTCAAGTCTCAGAGGAGGTGGTGTAGTAGACGTGTAGTACAGACGTAAGATCAACTGTAAAGAAATTGTTGTTTGTGTTGTCCGAGTTGATCAGTTAGAGCAAGTCGGCGAAGAAGAGCAAACAACCGTTGGTGTCTAATCACCCGACGGACGGACGGGGTCCAACAGCATTAGATAAAATATCGGTCCGAGTTCAGTTAAATACATGACCAGGGAGGCAGGCGATGGACAGGAGGGGACAGGGTGTCACGGGAAGTTTACGGTTTCGCGCCGTGCCGTGTAAAGATTGCACACACGTTCCGAGGAGCTTATCACATTACAAACAGAATTTCTCAGACAAATAATATAGAAGCTTGGAAGCAATTCATGCTGTAACAGCTTGTGATACCCCCTGATTCCTCATGATCATGCGACACGATCAGTTTCAACGATTGGTGTCCCCGATTTGCAGAATCGGCACAAAACTGAATGGTATGTAAGCTATCGTTGGTCAACATCCCACGGATAGATATGAAAACAAAATCCGCACAGCTACGGATGCCTGGGAGCTGTCCTACGGAGGTGCAGGTGACTTTCGGAGTAAAGAGAAGTAGGAGTTATAAGAAAGTAGAAGTAAAAAGTCAGCCGTGGTACGGTAGCTAGAGGATTTTCCGAGAGAAAATGAAAAGATCAGGGGGCGAACTTTGGTTTGTAACGCCGAAAAGATCAGTTACGGCATCCGAGTGTGTCTCGTATCTTCCGGCCGGCTTTCACTGGACAACCTTGAGAAGCGAAGGCGTGGCATAAGGGGGTATTGATTATTGCTAAGCGCTTTTTCTCTTCACAGGCTTGATTAAATATTGATATTATTCGATGGCTGATTACATTCTTAGACGGGATTATTTTCGAAAAACTGACGTCTTCCAGCTGACTAAAACTGTCGACGAAGAGTGAACGCAAAGCTAACAATTCTTCATCAAAATGGTTCCCATATAACTGCCACTTTGAGAACTTTTTATTAATTTTACACGGAAAAAGAAAAAGAAGGCTATATGGAAAGTGGCTGCAGAAGAAATTTAAATCATTCTTGTGTGCCTAGAAAACTATGGAGAACGGTGAAACGTCAGGCTTATCAAAACTCGAACCTAATGCCACCCAAGTGAGTGAGAAAAAGAAGAAAAATTTTTTTAGGAGAAACGTACTGGGGCTCCCGTTTAAGGAATTATTATTCGAGGAGGAAAATGGATTGAAGTGGGAAACCGTTCATCCCCCAGGGAACTCCAGTGCCATCCGCACTGAGCGAACCTGAGAACGGGAAGGGAAGGACGTTTTACAATGTTGACATTTGAGGGCAAAAGGGCATTCATAGAAGGTTTCCGGAAGATTCAGATTCTGTACCACGAGGCCCGTAATCCTCCTTAGTCACATCGTTTCTAAGCCCTACACTAGTTCCTAGAAAAGGCGAAGAGCTATTTTACTGCGTAGTAATTGTCTAAGCTTTACTACATACCTCCTTGCTAAGATCATAAATTTTTCTGAAGTTATGAGGCGGAGTAGAGAAGAATTACAAAAAGGTGGTTGATCTGGTAGGGAAATTATACTAGTAATTCATCTCTCTGAATACAGAATATAAATAACTTGTGAGTGAAAAAAAAACTCCACAGCCTGAGATCGAGCAGACCGAAGGAGGGAAGGAACCTTCATATCTCGACAGCACAATTGTGACAAGGCTAGAGGAATAAAAATAAAGGAATATAATTATAGATAATGACCGATCTGTTTGCTCAGAATGCATAAATGAACCGACCCAGATGTAAAAATAGTAAGTACGAACTATTGTAACTGCACTCGCAAAATAACTCAAGGTTTGAGTAAACGAATTCCAGGCAAAGTAAAAATCGATAATTTTTTGTCTAAATTGTAAGTATTTAGCCAAAAAACATTGAGTACTGAGTAACTTAGCGGCACCTTTTTTCAATATTCGGGCTACTTATCAAAAGTACACTTTGTAGCAAAGTAGTCAGGAAGGAAAACTCATTGAAGAGCAATGAAAGGAAGGGCAATGGGCTTGATGGGTATTGCCCTTTGAAATAAGCCATACTAGTCATTTTCATTACAGAGAGTCCTCCTTTAACCTTACGTCTATAAAAGGTTACTTGTAAAAAGAGAAATAGTAAAAGTAGAACTGGATTTCCGCGAAATTTCATATTTTTAAAAATCTTTTATTGAACTAAATCTTGTCAATCTCGAAATTCCAAAATTAAATCTCCCAAATCACATGTTGCACGTAATTATCCCGGTGGTTTGCTATTCAAACGTATCGATCGCCTATCGATTAAAGGATTTCTGAAATTCAATCAGTGAACGGTACGGCACGTAATGAAGTGGACGTCGATCGCGTAACTACTTACCATTACCTTACTACTACAAATTCACTGTTACAAGTAAATAAACGGGTGTGTAAACAAGTAGTTTTAATGCCAAAAAATCCTAACTTTTGTTTGTTATTCTCTACTGGTAGTAGGATAGTATTTTAGACGTATACATAAACAAGTGCGCGAACAAATATCTATTTGTGCTTTCGTAAAAACATTTGTGAATTTTGTTTATAACTTCTTACTAGTAGTAGGAGAGTGGTCTAGGCTGATGAATAAACAAATATACATGTGTTTCTTTGTGAAAGTGTTCGTAAAATCTAATTGTTAGCTTTCTATTGGTAGTAGGTAGTGGCGTAGAGTCATGGATAAACAATTGTGTAAACAATTCTATATATGTGCCTTTGACAAAACTTTCATGAAAAATCTGGTAATAACTGTTTACTGGCAATAGGATAGAGTAGCTTTAACCCAGAGTTGAGTACGACGATGAAAACGTCCCGGTGAGCTCAAAAAAAAAATCTGATGCCCGCGAACACATGACTGGTAAAGCCACGCACGGCGTTGTTTGTGCGTTTGGTGGCAGTCAGAGTGGCCTCGGGGTTATTGCATTACTTGCTGAGGGAACAGAGTCGATAAGTGTGTGTGCGCGTGTGTGTCGTGTGTATGTATGTATGTGTGTGCGCACATGTATGTGTATGGGTGTAAGTGTAGGTATGTACATATGTACGTATGTGTTGCGTGTATCTATGTGGGTGCGTATGTGTTTATGTATGAGGTGTGTAACTGTATATGCGTATGTATATCCATGTGTGTGTCTGTGTGTGTTGTGTATGGGCTTGTGTGTATGTAAGGGCTGTGTGGGAGCGTGTACATGTTTGTATATGCATATGCTGCGTATGTGTGTATGGGTGCATGTGTGTATGTGTGCAGCGTGTGTACGTTATGTGTGTCTATGTATGTGTGTATGTATATGTTGCGTGTGTGCGTGTGTGAATGTGTGTGCATGTGTCTGTGCGCGTATGCGTGTACGTATGTGTATGTATATGCATGTGTATATACGTTTGTATGTGTGTGTTGCGTGTGTGCTTGTGTGTGCCTATGTGCGTACGTATGTGTATGTATATACATGTGTATATATGTGTGTATGCGAATTTGTGTTCTGTTGTGTGTGTATGTATGTGCGGGTGTATATATAATATATGTGTATGTGTGTGCGTGGGTGTGGGTGATTCCAGTGTGTGGGTGTGTAAGTATACGCTTTGAGAAGAGTAAGTACATCATTTCTCACTTACTCTGAAGTAAAAATAGTTATCGCAGCTTTTTCCAAGCACTTCCTGTACAAAAAATGATTTTCGGACGAGTTTCATAGAAAATGTTCATCGAAAACTGACCACAAACCCAGTCGGCGGACGAAAGGCTGTTTTTGTGCATCATGCAAAAATGACCCATAAATTGAAAGCACTAAGTGAGATCAGTTTGATTACCCTACTGATAACAAATGCAACTGGAGAAAAAGAACTAGAAATATAACCAGTAGCCAGAGTTACGTGATTGAGGACCAAAGAAAGGTTTGAATGAAGAGCAGGATTTGAAAAAGCGTGGATCTGAATGAGCTGACGCGGGAAGTTCAAAAATGAAAGAGTGATCACCCCTGAAAATCAAATCGAAATCATTTCATTAAAACATTCCAGGGAGTGTTGACATTTACATGGCGACTCGGCACTGCTTGTCGCATAACGACCAATAGACACATCAAATATGAATTGTTACCAGTAACTGACAACTAGTTAACAGGGTTCATTCATGTCTACGTCAATAACAAAAGAATGTGCTATAGGAGACCGCCTACCCCCACGAAATGTGGTTGAAGAAGTACGTGGGAAGCGATGGGAGTTTTTTCCAATACGAAACGGGGGTGGGCGGGGGTTGGACGGCCATCTGTGCATTTGGCCATGCACCACGTCTCTCCGTGGTTCCATATAAAATTACTTATGCATGGAGTTCTCGATGTGGGCACATCTTTGGAATGGGCGTGGCCTAATAAAATTTGTGATCGTTTTTTGTTAAAATCTAATTATGGTGGCAATTAGCAAAACATATAAAAACTCCTCAATACGAATATAATGAGAGTGTAATGAGAGAATTGTAATAAGTATTACAGAAGAAAATCGCAAAGTTATAATGACAAGTAACCGAACTGCAGTAAAGATCACTATGAGATCGTGGGTCGATGATGTAAGGTCGTATTAGTGGCAGGGAAAAGTTCATCAGAAGCCCTTTACGTTATCAAATACCAGTAGCGTCAGTTCTCTTGGCTGCAAATTTTTTCGAATGCAACTCCTCCAACGCTAGACATTGCAACAGAGCACGTTTTCAACATCACCTCTCATGGCCCCACCATTTGTCCTCTACTGGGACTGTACTCCTCAAGAATCTGAGAGTAACCGTGATGTAGCGGTAACCAAGCTGAAATGCAGCTTTCAATGACTTTTCTGTTTGAAACGTCAGAGTTCCAGAAGTCATTAACTGCTCTAAAAGACACTCAGTACCTCTACTCATGTGGTCCCCCTAAGAGAGCAAAGGATCAGGGAACAAGGACCAAGATGTGGGTGGATGTAATACGGTAGTCAAATAGAAATGCAATTCCCATTAACTCTCTTGTTTGAAATGCCGAGTTCCAGAAATCAGACATATGTTTTTCCCTGAGAGTTAATAATTTTAAACTATCAGTGGACTCACAAACATGATTTTTTGTCTGGGAAAATTCTCGAAGTTCCCATTGAAACAGCTGACGGGACTGGTACTGAAGGCTCGAACCGCAGTAAATATCGGATATGAAAGTTACGCTTTGAATTCAATCGAGCGCGTGCAAATATATGTTGATTTTTAGGGAGTAAAACAACAACTACAGCTTACTACGACAACTGAGTTACAAGTAGCGGCACTGACTGCAATTTTGAGAAGGAGGAGTCCTTCCATCAGGAATATGCCGTAGGGTCATATGACACAGCTTTTCAGCTTCGTGTTTCCATGCTTTGACAAACTACAAGTTCAACTAAACTCGTGATGCCGCCGATATACAGCGGAATGATTCACAACAGCGGAAGCATCAAAGACTTCCGATTTCGAGGTTTTCTGACATTCAAGGGGTTTTCCATTAATGTGGTTCGTAACTGAAGCGGAAACGCTTCGAAAAAGCATAAAGGTAGGTAAGCGCCAATGAAATTCTTGTAGTGGACAACGTGTCTACTTACAATTAGTAAAGTTGTAAAGTTGAAATTGTATAATTTCAAACTAAGAAAGTCAAGTTCGATTACTCACGAAGTTTTAATGACGATGGGGCCGGTTGTTCACGCCTTCGAAATGAAATGAGATTTGAAACGGGTGGGGGAAAGTGATTCCGAGACGGGTGGGTTGAGAGAGCCTGGTTCTTCCCCATGCATTGGGCATAGGCTTCTACAGTACTTCTGGGTCATAGAGTAAGTAAAGGAATCAAGGAAAAAACTAGTTGAATTTTAAAACTGAAATTTAAGTGACGTCAGCCCTGCAGACTACAAAAGAGCTTTTATTTGGGAAGCAAAATGATATGAACTGCAGAGGACTGAGGATAAAAATAATGTAGGGGGAGGATTTCTATGGATACCTAATTAGTGATCCCCTTGGGCCATTTTCAATAAATCTAATTTCCGCTTTTGCAAAGTACATGTTGTATGACGCGATGTTTTTTACTTCCACACACGTCCTTTGAAAAGAATACTAATGAGCCTTGCCGAAGTGACAATCGAGTTATTTACTACCACTTTTAAAGTTAGCCGGAAGTTCAAGAGAAGAGCATCTTATCCTACATCTACCCAAAAATCTGCTATCAAATCACTACTAGTATTCAAGTTACTTGAAAAAAGTGGAAAGTGTTCTCACAGATGCCCAGGTAGGTACAGTAATCCTAGAGGCGTGAGACGATTTTTTTTTCGTGGCTACGAAAAAAGTCTTTGTTCACTGGGTGAGGTACGGTGTCACTTTTCTTCTTCAAGGGAGCATAATTCATAAAGTTAGCAAAAGGCTCAGTGCACGACGACGGAGTGATCGCTCATGCATGACGGATAAATGGCGCGATAAAATTCAGGGTCAAGACGGTGTCGCAGAATTTGCAGTAGAGGTAGGTCGTTTTAGGAGGAGGAGGGGAGGGGGCGGGGGGGGGGGGGAGGTCGTATTTGAGGAAGTATGTAGTAGAAGGGGTAAGTATGACTTGACGATCTTAGAAAATTCAGTCATATTTATGACGGTGTGGGAGCTCCAATATGGAGGACCACCTCAAAGAATGGGGTGGCATTTTGAAAGAAAACTCATCAGGATGGAGTGGAAATTAGCATCATTTATACGTAAGGATCCTGAATACTAAAGAAAATGCTCGAAGTCGAAAACTTTGTTGCAAGGAAGTCTGGAAGAAATACTACGATGTCAGAGCTCCCGCACGAACCTCAAAACTAACAAGTAACGGGATGTCACTTCTTTGCATCGGCGCCGTTTTCAAGTGCAACGAAAAAAAATGTAAACATCTCAGAGTACCACTACAGGTTATGTAGGTAAGTTCTAGTTACCTAGCGCAGTAAATAAACAGAGAAGATATTAAATGACATCCAACATCAACAAAAAGTGAATGTAATCAGAGAGTTCTCAAGAAAGGTGTTTGCAAAGGTATTGACTGTGCAGGCTACTCGATCGTACGTCAAACGAAAATCTTCTCCTGAGAGGGGCCCTTCGGCTGTTCTAGACCTTCCCACTATTCCATTTCTTTAAAACCGATTTGTAAAACTTCAACTAGCAATTAATCCGAAAGCTGGAAGATCTCCCCGATCGCAAGGGGCCAACTCTTCAATTCCACTTCAAGTTCAACACCTGAAAAAGGAACATCTTTCTCTGACCTAAAAGTGATAAATCTTAAGGAGAGCAGGGTTCATTGATGGAATGATTACTGTAGGTTCTGCCAGTATTTTTGTCTACACCGTCTTTTTTTTGCAATAGCCTACCCAAAAATAAATAGCATATAATTATGACAAATTAGCTCCTATCAAATTATTCCTCCAAGTTTTTTTTTGAATATGCTAATGAGATTTCTCGACGAAGACCCCTTTATCTATTCATATTTGAGGGTGGCACCCAATTTGTGGAACCAAGAAAGGACAGCACAATTGATAGATGATGTTTATGCCCTTTTGTGGTTGAGGATGAAGCATGACAAGTAATTCATCACGCTTGACTGCAAAAAAATATGTGAAAGCCATAACTCATAATTGCTTTTCCATTAAGCGACCCACGGCCACCTGAATCGAAAGTGCTTTTCCATGCAAGTCCACTTCTGATTGCTGTCCATTTGATGACCAATTCCCTCCCCCTTCAAAAGTTCACTTATGATATCATTTGATGGGAACGAATTACAGACCACCGTCATTTCCAAGGTAATCCGGCTAAAACTACTTTGAGGAAAGCCGCAAAGCTGATTTAAGGGTATGTAGGTACTCGTACAGCGTATGAATGACCTCAAAGATTGTTCTGGTTTTTTTGGTTTTTGCGGTTCCGAACAGATTATGAAACAATAGGCGAACTTCAGAAAGAAAAGCGATGGTAATACTAGGCTTTCTAGTTAATTACTACAATTGAGAGTTACTCTACTGCCTAGTTACACTGTATATAAGACGTAGATGGACGAAAATGGGCTGTATCCGTTCTGGGTATAGGCTTCAATATCTCTCAATAACAACAACGTCAGCACATCTGAGTGAGTGTTTCCGTCGACAATTACAGCTTACTGGACCAAAATGGAAGTAATATATCGGAAATGTGAAATAAAAATCCAATCTACCCCCATATAGCTTGTTTTCTACTGAAACACCCCAAATGGAAAACACCGGAAAGGGAAGAAGGCCGTAAAAGCCATGTTCGCTGGCGCGTCCCGATTGTATATAAACAGACGGAACTTCCGCAAAAAGGCCGTAATATTGTTACACGATGTTGCAAATGGGATATGACAGTTATTGATTTTTTTACAAATTTTCCCACGTTTTTTCTCTGTCGTAATGTCAAATTTGGACATCGTAAAGACGTAGAAAGTGGGTTTTACGAGGACAAAGAAAGATTAATCGATAATGACCAATGAACGGGACGGACGGCGGGCGGCAGCACGCTAGCAACCGGCCAACGTCGAATTGTTGGCACGGATTGAAGAGTGTGTGAGGGCGGCCAACGTAAAAGCCCCGATATGGACTGAGGGAGAGGGGGACCTATTCCCTAGAGGGCTTTGAACCAAAAGATCTCCCTGTTATGGCACGCTTACCACACATCAAACATCACAAAACGCTCGTTTTTGGCCTTGTTTGATCAAAAAATTCCCCCAAAAATTTCACATTTTTCGTGTAAATCTAATAAAAAAGCTAATAAATAAGCCAGTAACCAAAAGTAGCTGTGAATAAATCTCGCTCAACTCAGTACCATCCAAATTTCAACCCTCTACGAGTTCTGATGGGAGTATACGCACTCCCTCCCAGTGTCTCCGAGTAATCCAGTTATCACCTCTTCGACTAACCAAATACTTATAAATTACCTTGAGTGACCAACCTTGATGTCAAGGCACAACCTTCCGAAGTCCTTACGGGTAAGACACTATTGAGATATAGGAAAATAGTTTTAACTGAGCCAGATTACTCAGAAACTTCGATTACTCCCATAGTTATCATAGTTAGTTGGGATACCCACATGCCGAAGTTCCAACTTTGTCCTATGACTACGGAGGGCACTATGGCCAATTGGTGCGAATACTGGTTATCAGGTCATCTTCGCTGTACTGGCTATCCCTCCAGTTTTCGATGATTGACATACCTCAGGGATTTTGTCTTCACTCCCTTTACAGTCTCGCAAGGTACAGAGGTTGCGAGTGGTCTATGCTATCTTTAGGTTATACTAGGAAGGCACACACGGTAGAGTTTATGATTAACTAAGTATATTAATATGTAAATAAATGAATAGATAAACAAATAAGTGATGGTTGTGTAGACGTACCGAACTTGTAAACCCGATCACTCAGCATTTTTAAATGACAAAACTACAACGTTACTCCATAACGTTTTCTCGCGAAGTCTTGGAACTCTTCAAATAGCCGTCCCGAGCACGATGAATGTTTCTAACGAGTTGCATGTGAATGAGTCATTCGTCACAACTAATTAACAGATAACGAGATTTGAAAGCAACTTCTCGTCAAGTTAATTGTGAATTCAATTAGTCAATTTTCATGCAACTCCATTCACCCACCCTCCCCTCCTCTGAGGTCACTAGAAGATGACGGCACTAATGTCAACAAAAACATAACAACATGTTTAGTATCTTCTAGAAATGTTATTCGTCTATTTCAATAGCCTGATGGTGCAATAGGAATGTCAAGAACATAGCTCGTATGTCTTGTTTTCCGGGCTTAGTCATAGCGAGCTTTTCATTCCAGTGTTACTGTCATAACTTGACATTCCTATTGCACCGTTAGACTACTGAAATAGACAAATAACATTCCAAATAACACTTGAAAACATTATAAAGGTATATTAGTATGAAGTTCAAAATAGTTTTCCGAAGTAGAGGAATGATAGAGCGTAAAGGCTCAATAGTAGGCATGTTCAGGTGTTTTTGTCAAGAAACCCCTTCAAGATAGAGAGGATCGCAGTTTTTTCATACACATTACTCCTATTACTAGTAGTAGTATGGACTAATGGAAGAACGAAAGGGGCTATAAATAGTATAATGCTGTCGATTGATACAGCTGAAAGACAAATTATATCCCCTAATTACTGCAGAAATACTTGTGATGTTACTTCTTCGAGACGCTGTACTTCTACGCTTCGTCTACGCTTCGTCGTGAAAGTAATGGAAAGAGAAACTTCGAATTCGAAAATTTGAATGAGTCAAAAATACCGAAATTGAAAAGATCACCCCAGAGTAGGTGGAAAAACACAGCCCACTTGAGAAGGGATAGAGCCGAAAGGCTGTAGTTAACTGAAGTAATAGCTGTTTGACTGGACTGGCTCTAAAATTCATAGATCATAGGTCAGCTCTGAAACAGGGGGCCTCTCTAGAGACCTATTTGCTAAAGAGTAAGGTAATGAAGCAATTTAGGTTTAAGTTGGAACAATTCCTCACCAACACACCGTTGAAATTTGGATAGGAATGAATTGGAATGGTATTTTGGACACGAAAAACATATACAAAATAACAAGACTAGATTACCAACAAGTACCCAGACATACCAGTCAGTAGACTAGAAATCATGGTGCAGAATGAGCATATTGATCTTGAATTTGTTCAAGGACCTGAAGCGGAAGTATTTACGTGCTGGAAAGCTATTTTGAGGGATACATTACTACAGTAACCCAATGAGATGAAAAAAAACCTATCATCATCGATACATATTAATAAAGATTCTAGGCTAAGCGATGTTTACGCAGTTCGTAGGAGCCATAAATAGTAGGTTTTGATGCTTGATTGGAAGATCTCGTGTCTGACGTGTGGAATGCGTTAAGTGGACCACGAAAGCTTTCTTCCGCTGTAAACAAGTGACATGGATGTTAATGAGGGTGGCGGGAAGCTGTCAAGGAAAAAGGAAATCATGAAAAATTACGAGGGCACTAATCCGTTTAGAGAAATCACTTGTCTCAAAGAAAGCTTAATTGTTATGCAAGATTTTGAATGGCAACGAAAAAAAAAGACGAGGAAGAGACTATGAAAACAAAGAGGACAATCACGACATGCGGGCGGCGACGATCTACACAAACGAGTCGCCGGCGGCCGAGCTGATGTGCCTCCCTCCCCGTCCACACGGATTCGATCGACTCAGCACTAGCAGCAGCAGCAGCAGTAGCAGCAGCAAGCAACAGAGCACAGTGAAAAGCTAGTGGAGGGGGGAGGGATGCAGCAGGACACACGAGAAACGGCCAAGAGTCGTTGTAAATATGCGATAGCGAGATCCCAGCTGATGGAAAAGCACGTGTTTCGGCTGCTGACACAACCGCGTAAGGGACCTCGGCGAACGAAGATCGCCAAGTAGGTGCCTACGGTTGTGTGCAAACAGTTGGGACCCCTGGCGATGGGAGATCAACAGACCGAGAGGAACCAAATGTTGACTGCCAAAATTCCAACGGCTATTACCTACCCATCGTAAATCGACGACAAATATTGAGGAGCGAGAACGGGGTCGAAAGCGCGTCTCTTCCAGCTCAGGAAACGCAATAAGAACTATTGCTGCGAGTGGGTTACTAAGGAGGCACTCTCTGGCTCCAAAGGTTCTCAAGCCTCATTAGCGTGCGAGTTGAACTGGATTTTTGGTCGAAGAGAGGTACTGAGTTACTTGTCAAGCGTATAATGAACAGTGTAGATGTGCAAAAAAGATCTTGCTTGCACTACATCGTGCTCGTCCTCTTTGTTCTCTCCTGTCATGAGGTTTTTTATTTCCGCCCGCTCCTAAACTCAAAAACTGAGAGCAGGAAATAGAGCGAAAGGAGGAGCTCACAGGAATTATGCTTAACTTAGCTAAGTGTTTATGAGGGATATCTGCGATGTTATCCGGATCCGGATCATCCCTACGATGGCCGATCACTTTGCCAAACATGCAGCTTCCGGCCAGAAAGGATTTCTCGCTATTAGAGAAATTTGTGGATCTCAGTACTTGTTAACATGCCCCCATGGGACCATTTTTATATCGGGGTTGAATCATGTTGATTCAGAATTCATGGCTCACTGAGACCAAAATCCAGCAGTCCCAAGGGGCTGCCAATGAAAAACGTGATAGAATCGGAAGTGAAGTGTTGCCCTTGTCGACTCGGTTCTTCAGCCGTCGGCCAGTTCGTTAAACAACTGAAAGAGGCTACAAAAACGTTTTCGAGTCACATACATACGTCAGCGCTGTTGTTCAGCTGTGAAACGGGAAATTCGTAACAGAAAAACAATTTTACGAAAGAACTTTGTAGTGAATTCAGACTTAACATGAATCAAGGAGGAATCTGTAAGAAACTGATTAACGAAGCAGTGAGCCAAGTGCATTGGATTCAACCGCAACGAGATTATAGTTTTTAATGGGTGGCTCGGCAATAAAAACGCCCAGAGTGCTTAACATCCGGTGATTTCGTGCTTACGAGTTAGGGGCTCCAAAGTGTCTAACGACCAGAGACCAACCGCAACGGGCTGAAACTCAATCATTCTGCGGGCCCGAATGCCAACACACACTAGTAGACAACAAACTATGAGTTTATCTACAGAGAGTAATCAATCTTAATTTTTCAAACATCGACGCGCATGCCGAGGGCCTTTTGGCAATGCTTGGCAACCACAAGTTTCCTTTCTTACAAAATTGATTAATATAAAACCATAGCGAAAGAGAAGGTCAAGGATTAGCGAACTAAAATTGCTTCAAATCTTGAAGACGGACTCCCAAAAATTCTGCCCAGTAGGGCTTATTTACCAACCTCATGAAGAGTGTAGACAAACTTCATCACAAAATATTTGGGCCGAGGTCAAAGTGGAAAAAGGAAAGCTTTGGAGCCCGGTTACTGTCATAGAAAGTAACGTTTGTGGGATGGGAACTCGTACTGTGGCTGGAAAAGTTGAGTGAAGTGTGAGGGGTAGACAAAGAGGGATGGCACAGCGGTGAACCCATCTCGAGAGAGACCCGATCTGCTCTCTTTCGAGAGCGGTACGAATCCAGTAAATTATGCATACTGAGTGGGCAGCATAAATGGAAGGTGCTTGGGCTAATAATTCAGATCAATTAGCTCAGGGAACCTGCATTAATATGGCATTTTATCGTTAGCACTGCAATGCAGAACGTGAGAGCAGTCAAAAGCGATAGTAAAGCGTTCCCCTATACCGAGTCGAAAAACAATGCATATGTGCTTAATTGATTGGGGCCTAATTGCTAGCTCGGAGTTGAGACTATAACGCTGAGCATCCTCATACGATCCCACCAAGACCCCTCTATGAGTTTAGGCACTTTGCCTGCCACTCAGTAGTTGAGCAACGTCAGATTGAGGGTGTGGTGCAGTAGGAACGAAACTGTCGCGCCGCGGCGAGAAAGACGCCGCGCACGAAGGAGCGTAGCAGAATGCAGCAGCAAGTTAGAAATACAGGAACGAAAGAGCTAACGGTAGAATCATGTTAAAAGTAGTAATCGATTAGCGATTGAGCTGCATGAAGAACGCTAGAACTGTTATAACGATGCAAATAGTCCGCGACAGCCGCGTGCGCGACGAATCGATTACACAGAACTGCCCGTCTCCCTCAGATTACTCTCCACTTTTTTTGGGGTACTACCCTTCCATTGACATCTGCCTGCAGTAACGGGGCAAATGTTGCGAAAGCAACGTATTCAAAAGCGGAATCTGAGAGATAAGAGCCTTTAAAAGAGGGAGTTCGGCGGAATCGACTGACTGATAAAATATCTAAGCTGGTAGAGAGAGAGTTGATCTGACCATCTGAGACCTAGGGTAGTAACTTAGATAGTTTCAGTTCTGCGGCAGTTACAACCCCCACTGACCCATAAATGTGTATACCGCATGTCGACATGTGCTCTTCCGCTCAACAAACTTTATAAATCATAAAATGAGTATTTTTCTAAGAATATGTATGTAAGCCGTTCGCTGGAGAAAATGAAAAAAGGGCTATAGCTGAACGCTAGGTCTATTCCGCCGCCTGAGTTGAAAGGGTGCTCATTGCGAACCCTGTTTTTGAGCACAAGAGGAGGAAAGAGACGTCTGCAAATGATGGCTGAGTATAAGCAAATTTTCGCAAAAGCTCCACCCATTAACATCTGATTGAAGATCTCTAAGGTTTTATTTTTTTTTCTCCACCAGCAATCAAACAATATGCGATCAATCTGTTCACGCTGTCTACATTGTTTACACTCCAAAAGTATTTTAGGCTCAAGTTTATAACGTCTGTGAAAGAAATGCGAGAAAAGAATACCGTAAGCAGCTCATCAAACGAATGGAAAATACCAACAAAATCATTAGTACTGTATGTTCAGACAGCAGGAAACAACCACGGTTGATGAGCAGTCTCATAAAACGTTAACATCCATCATACCTGATAGAAGGTTGGCCACAAGATGTTTGAATTGAGCATGTGATAGTAGCTATATTCTAAGCTAGCTCCAGGTAACAGCAACCAACACCGGAGGTAAGATACGCCGCGCACAGGTTTGTTATAAGCACAATAAGTAAAATTTGAAAGCAATCGGTCATTGCCGGTGATAGAACATAGCTTGTCAGCCACACCCGAAAAAAATCATGTCCCTGTATGGACGAATGTAGCACCATAGATGGACTTTCTTGGAGCTTTGATGTTAGTATACCGGCACTGCTGTACAATTTTACAAATACAGTTGTTGTTGTTGTTTCTAAAAGAATGGAGAGGAAACAATGGTGAACGGTTCTTCATACGAATATTCGTGAAGAGACGCATTAAAGGCACAGTTCGCGATAATTTCGGGTAATCCAGATTATCCTACTTACTATAAAGCGCTTCGTCTGTCTGTCTGTCCGTCTGTCTGTCTGTCTGTCTGTCTGTCTGTCTGTCTGTCTGTCTGTCTGTCTGTCTGTCTGTCTGTCTGTCTGTCTGTCTGTCTGTCTGTCTGTCTGTCTGTCTGTCTGTCTGTCTGTCTGTCTGTCTGTCTGTCCGTCTGTCGTTCTGTGTGTCTGTCTGTCTGTCTGTCTGTCTGTCTGTCTGTCTGTCTGTTTGTCTGTCGTTCTGTCTGTCTGTCTGTCTGTCTGTCTGTCTGTCTGTCTGTCTGTCTGTCTGTCTGTCTGTCTGTCTGTCGTTCTGTGTGTCTGTCTGTCTGTCTGTCTGTCTGTCTGTCTGTCGTTCTGTGTGTCTGTCGTTCTGTCTGTCTGTCTGTCACGAAAATCTTTAGCTCCTTTAGATCTTCCTGGATACAGACGGCTTCAAAACTGGGGTTTAAAGGTGGCTCGAGGTGTGCATTGGTAAGTTGGATCCAAATGAGGAGACCCACCCCCGATGGGCAGGGCGTTCCCCAAAGATTCAATGGTTTATGAAAACATCTATAACTCGATTTGGAGAAAGCCAACAGTGCAGGAAAAAGTTGATGTGAAAGGAGCATTGTCGAAGGTGTCTCCAGCTTGAATGTCGTCAGCGGAGGCCCGCGCACAATGGGCGGAGCGCGCCTCGAAGCTCACATCCCTTCCTACATTTATATACGAAAATCCGTAACTCCAGTTCCCATGGACCTAGAAACTTCAAACTTGGTGGGAATACAGCCGCCATGGTGTGAAAACTTATGGCGAGTGGCGGAACCAGACTCCGCCTTTGAGGGGCGGGGTTTGAGTGAAAATTCATAACTCCTGTCCTCATGGACCTAGGAAGTTCAAACTTGATAGGAGTACAGGCGCCATGGTGGTAAAACTTATGGTGGGTGGCGGAACCACAGCCCACAAGGGGCGGGGTCTAGGCGGAAACTTATAAATCCCTTCCAGGTGTAATTAGAGCGTTCAAATTTTGTAGGAGCATAGGTGACAGGATGGGAACACTTATGGTGGGTGGCAGGACCAGACTCCGCCCACAGGAGGCGGGGTTCAAGAGGAAACTCATAAATCCGATAAAGGTCTACAATGAAAATCAGCTCATGTGGCTCCGTTTCTCATGGCTAGAGCTCCCAGCGCACGCGAGAGCGTGCGTAGCCGCCTGGCTTACTTTTAAGAACGAGAGCAAAAGATCGAGAGTACACCTTAAAGGCATAAGCATCGACCTACACCGAATACCATTTGCAATGCCCTGTTAATCCTGTGTCAAGTTTCGTGAACAGTAGATTATTATTTGTTTCAAAGAAAGAGTAAAGAATTATCCGATCACTACAACATCGTCGAAGAACGAGGAGAGCCAGGCGTTAGCCGGGCGAACCGACTGGCTAACGATGATACAGTGCTTATTAAAATTGCTTTATATCCACTCTGAAGGAGCTCGAGAAGTTGTGCCGCATGAGTCCATTTCAAAAGTAAATATTGTGATCATTCACGTTGAAGTAATTGTACGGAATCGGTGGCGTCCGGTGTCGTCCAGGCGGGCACCACCTCTACGGTGCCGCTCACAGCGTGCACCACCGCTCCGATGCCGTTCACAGCGTGCACCACCGCTCCGATGCCGTTCACTGCGGGCACGCACCACCTCTCCGGTGCCGTTCACGGCGGGCACCACCGCTCCGATGCCGTCCACTGCGGGCACCACCTCTCCGGTGCCGTTCACGGCGGGCACCACCGCTCCGATGCCGTCCACTGCGGGCACCACCTCTCCGATGCCGTTCACGGCGGGCACCATGGCCCCGGTGTCGTCCAGGCGAACACCACCGCTCCGATGCCGTCCACTGCGGGCACCACCGCTCCGATGCCGTCCACTGCGGGCACCACCTCTCCGGTGCCGTTCACGGCGGGCACCACCGCTCCGATGCCGTTCACAGCGTGCACCACCGCTCCGATGCCGTTCACTGCGGGCACGCACCACCTCTCCGGTGCCGTTCACGGCGGGCACCACCGCTCCGATGCCGTCCACTGCGGGCACCACCTCTCCGGTGCCGTTCACGGCGGGCACCACCGCTCCGATGCCGTCCACTGCGGGCACCACCTCTCCGATGCCGTTCACGGCGGGCACCATGGCCCCGGTGTCGTCCAGGCGAACACCACCGCTCCGATGCCGTCCACTGCGGGCACCACCGCTCCGATGCCGTCCACTGCGGGCATCACCCTCCGGTGCCGTTCACGGCGGGCACCACCGCTCCGATGCCGTCCACTGCGGGCACCACCGCTCCGATGCCGTTCACTGCGGGCACGCACCACCTCTCCGGTGCCGTTCACGGCGGGCACCACCGCTCCGATGCCGTCCACTGCGGGCACCACCTCTCCGGTGCCGTTCACGGCGGGCACCACCGCTCCGATGCCGTCCACTGCGGGCATCACCCTCCGGTGCCGTTCACGGCGGGCACCACCGCTCCGATGCCGTCCACTGCGGGCACCACCTCTCCGATGCCGTTCACGGCGGGCACCATGGCCCCGGTGTCGTCCAGGCGAACACCACCGCTCCGATGCCGTCCACTGCGGGCACCACCGCTCCGATGCCGTCCACTGCGGGCACCACCTCTCCGGTGCCGTTCACGGCGGGCACCACCGCTCCGATGCCGTCCACTGCGGGCACGCACCACCTCTCCGGTGCCGTTCACGGCGGGCACCACCGCTCCGATGCCGTCCACTGCGGGCACCACCTCTCCGGTGCCGTTCACGGCGGGCACCACCTCTCCGGTGCCGTCCACTGCGGGCACCACCTCTCCGGTGTCGTCCACTGCGGGCACCACCGCTCCGGTGCCGTTCACTGCGGGCACGACCTCTCCGGTGCCGTCCACTGCGGGCACCACCGCTCCGATGCCGTCCACTGCGGGCACCACCTCTCCGGTGCCGTTCACTGCGGGCACCACCGCTCCGATGCCGTTCACTGCGGGCACCACCGCTCCGATGCCGTCCACTGCGGGCATCACCCTCCGGTGCCGTTCACGGCGGGCACCACCGCTCCGATGCCGTTCACTGCGGGCACGCACCACCTCTCCGGTGCCGTTCACGGCGGGCACCACCGCTCCGATGCCGTCCACTGCGGGCACCACCGCTCCGATGCCGTCCACTGCGGGCATCACCCTCCGGTGCCGTTCACGGCGGGCACCACCGCTCCGATGCCGTCCACTGCGGGCACCACCTCTCCGGTGCCGTTCACGGCGGGCACCACCGCTCCGATGCCGTCCACTGCGGGCATCACCCTCCGGTGCCGTTCACGGCGGGCACCACCGCTCCGATGCCGTCCACTGCGGGCACCACCTCTCCGATGCCGTTCACGGCGGGCACCATGGCCCCGGTGTCGTCCAGGCGAACACCACCGCTCCGATGCCGTCCACTGCGGGCACCACCGCTCCGATGCCGTCCACTGCGGGCACCACCTCTCCGGTGCCGTTCACGGCGGGCACCACCGCTCCGATGCCGTCCACTGCGGGCACGCACCACCTCTCCGGTGCCGTTCACGGCGGGCACCACCGCTCCGATGCCGTCCACTGCGGGCACCACCTCTCCGGTGCCGTTCACGGCGGGCACCACCTCTCCGGTGCCGTCCACTGCGGGCACCACCTCTCCGGTGTCGTCCACTGCGGGCACCACCGCTCCGGTGCCGTTCACTGCGGGCACGACCTCTCCGGTGCCGTCCACTGCGGGCACCACCGCTCCGATGCCGTCCACTGCGGGCACCACCTCTCCGGTGCCGTTCACTGCGGGCACCACCGCTCCGATGCCGTTCACTGCGGGCACCACCGCCCGGTGGCGTCCAAGGCGGACACCATATCTCTGGTGGCGTCCACGGCGGGCAGCACCGCCCCGGTGTCGTCCACTGCGGGCACCACCGCTCCGATGACGTCCATTGCCGGCACCACCTCTCCGGTGCCGTTCACGGCGGGCCCCACGGCCCCGGTGCCGTCCACTGCGGGCACCACCTCTCCGGTGCCGTTCACTGCGGGCACCACCGCCCCGGTGTCGTCCAGGCGAACACCACCGCTCCGATGCCGTCCACTGCGGGCACCACCGCTCCGATGCCGTCCACTGCGGGCACCACCTCTCCGGTGCCGTTCACGGCGGGCACCACCGCTCCGACGCCGTCCACTGCGGGCACGCACCACCTCTCCGGTGCCGTTCACGGCGGGCACCACCGCTCCGATGCCGTCCACTGCGGGCACCACCTCTCCGGTGCCGTTCACGGCGGGCACCACCTCTCCGGTGCCGTCCACTGCGGGCACCACCTCTCCGGTGTCGTCCACTGCGGGCACCACCGCTCCGGTGCCGTTCACTGCGGGCACGACCTCTCCGGTGCCGTCCACTGCGGGCACCACCGCTCCGATGCCGTCCACTGCGGGCACCACCTCTCCGGTGCCGTTCACTGCGGGCACCACCGCCCTGGTGTCGTCCACTGCACCTCCGGTGTCGTCCACTGCGGGCACCACCTCTCCGGTGCCGTTCACTGCGGGCACCACCGCTCCGATGCCGTTCACTGCGGGCACCACCGCCCCGGTGGCGTCCAAGGCGGACACCATATCTCTGGTGGCGTCCACGGCGGGCAGCACCGCCCCGGTGTCGTCCACTGCGGGCACCACCGCTCCGATGACGTCCATTGCCGGCACCACCTCTCCGGTGCCGTTCACGGCGGGCCCCACGGGCCCCGGTGCCGTCCACTGCGGGCACCACCTCTCCGGTGCCGTTTCACTGCGGGCACCACCGCTCCGATGCCGTCCACTGCGGGCACCACCTCTCCGGTGCCGTTCACGGCGGGCACCACCGCTCCGATGCCGTCCACTGCGGGCACCACCTCTCCGGTGCCGTTCACGGCGGGCACCACCGCTCCGACGCCGTCCACTGCGGGCACGCACCACCTCTCCGGTGCCGTTCACGGCGGGCACCACCGCTCCGATGCCGTCCACTGCGGGCACCACCTCTCCGGTGCCGTTCACGGCGGGCACCACCTCTCCGGTGCCGTCCACTGCGGGCACCACCTCTCCGGTGTCGTCCACTGCGGGCACCACCGCTCCGGTGCCGTTCACTGCGGGGCACGACCTCTCCGGTGCCGTCACTGCGGGTACCACCGCTTCCGATGCCGTCCACTGCGGGCACCACCTCTCCGGTGCCGTTCACTGCGGGCACCACCGCCCTGGTGTCGTCCACTGCACCTCCGGTGTCGTCCACTGCGGGCACCACCGCTCCGATGCCGTCCACTGCGGGCAGCACCGCTCCGATGCCGTCCACTGCGGGTAGCACCGCCCTGGTGTCGTCCACTGCACCTCCGGTGTCGTCCACTGCGGGCACCACCGCTCCGATGCCGTCCATTGCGGGCACCACCTCTCCGGTGCCGTTCACTGCGGGCACCACCGCTCCGATGCCGTTCACTGCGGGCACCACCGCCCCGGTGGCGTCCAAGGCGGACACCATATCTCTGGTGGCGTCCACGGCGGGCAGCACCGCCCCGGTGTCGTCCACTGCGGGCACCACCGCTCCGGTGCCGTCCAGTGCGGGCACGACCTCTCCGGTGCCGTTCACTGCGGGCACCACCGCTCCGATGCCGTTCACTGCGGGCACCAACCGCTCCGATGCCGTTCACGGCGGGCAGCACCGCCCTGGTGTCGTCCACTGCACCTCCGGTGTTGTCCACTGCGGGCACCACCGCTCCGATGCCGTCCATTGCGGGCACCACCTCTCCGGTGCCGTTCACTGCTGGCACCACCGCTCCGATGCCGTTCACTGCGGGCACCACCGCCCCGGTGTCGTCCAGGCGAACACCACCGCCCGGTGTCGTCCACTGCACCTCCGATGCCGTCCACTGCGGGGCACCACCTCTCCGGTGCCGTCCACTGCGGGCACCACCTCTCCGGTGTCGTCCACTGCGGGCACCACCGCTCCGGTGCCGTCCACTGCGGGCACGACCTCTCCGGTGCCGTTCACTGCGGGCACCACCGCTCCGATGCCGTCCACTGCGGGCACCACCTCTCCGGTGCCGTTCACTGCGGGCACCACCGCTCCGATGCCGTTCACTGCGGGCACCACCGCCCCGGTGGCGTCCAAGGCGGACACCATATCTCTGGTGGCGTCCACGGCGGGCAGCACCGCCCCGGTGTCGTCCACTGCGGGCACCAACCTCTCCGGTGCCGTTTCACTGCGGGCACCACCGCCCCGGTGTCGCCCAGGCGAACACCAACCGCCCGGTGTCGTCCACTGCACCTCCGGTGTCGTCCACTGTGGGCACCACCTCTCCGATGCCGTCCCACTGCGGGCTCCACGCTCCGATGCCGTCCACTGCGGGCACCACCTCTCCGATGCCGTCCACTGCGGGCACACCATCTCCGGTGCCGTTCACTGCGGGCACCACCGCTCCGATGCCGTTCACTGCGGCACCACCGCCCGGTGGCGTCCAAGGCGGACCACCACCGCCCGTGTCGTCCACTGCACCTCCGGTGTCGTCCACTGTGGGCACCCACCTCTCCGATGCCGTCCACTGCGGGTGCACCACCGCTTGCCGATGCCGTCCACTGCGGCGCACCCACCTCTCCGGTGCCGCCCAGGTGCGGGCACGAACCTCTCCGGTGCGTTCACTGCGGCACCACGCGCTCCGATGCCGTTCACTGCGGGCACCACCTGCTCCGATGCCGTTCACTCGGGGCACCACCGCCCCGGTGTGGCGTCCACTGCACCTCCGGGTGTCGTCCACTGCGGGCCACCACCGTCCGGTTGCCGTCCAGTTGCGGGCACAAACCTCTCCGGTGGCCCGTTCACTGCTGGCACCACCGCTTCCGATGCCGTTCACTGCGGCCACCACCGCCCCGGTGTCGTCCAGGCGAACACCACCGCCCGGTTGTCGTGCCACTGCACCTTCCGTGTCGTCCACTTGTGGGCACCCACCTCTCTCGATGCCGTCCACTTGCGGGGCACCACCGCTCCGATGCCGTCCACTGCGGCCACCACCTCTCGGTGCCGTCCACTGTGGGCACCACCTCTCCGGATGCCGTCCACTGTGCGGGCAGCCCACCG